>JAYESA010000009.1:147145350-148345350 GCA_036927795.1 Iris macrosiphon | reverse complement strand
TTTGGTAGTTGACCCACATACCATGCCCATATTATAAAAATAATATAATAATATTATATATCACGTAGTATAGTGGACATTCTTGATGCACAACCAGAAATATATAATCCCATAACAAGTAGCAAGTTATTTCGTACCTCAGTGAACATTGATCATGTAACACATAGCACGTAGAAAATTGTATCAACACGGATACAAGTATTCGAGCCAAATTACCAACTAATCAATGGGTCACATAAATCTTGATTGTATTGGAACACATAGCTCATGTTATGCACATAGGTGGTTAGTCATTTATAACATAGTCAATTCCTAGCACATGGTCATGTCTAGCACAAGGTCGGGTCACTAAATCCATTCATCCTTAGAATCAATCACAAATAATTGTCGAGGTCAACCACATAGAACAAGAAAATATCCAAATAAAATAGCTAAGTCGCATACACTAACTTGGTGCATGAGACAGATGCCGCATGTAATATCAGCCGCATGCTACTCCAGGCCATATAGCTCAGGGACGCATGGGATCAATGTCACCTAGGTCAAGGCCGCATAGAGGTCGGTGCCGCATAAGATTAGGCTGCATAAGAGTCAGGACGCATGGGTCAGGCCGCATAAGAGTCAGGTCGCATGGGTCAAGGCAAAGTTTACTTCTTTGAACAAGTGCTGAGTGATGGTCATTAATTAAAAATCAGAGAAGTGACTTGACATGATGGATGTGACAAGCCATAAAGTGTCAGGAAGAAAAGACAAACTCATAGAAAAATATACGAGGGTAAAATAGAGTTATGCGTCCAGAAGAGAAGGGGTCGCATAGGATTAGGCTGCATAAGTCTGCTTGCCGCATGCTCTGCTTGCCACATAGATGTCTCTTGGACTTAGAAAATTTCTCATTCGTTCAGCAAGTAAAACACAAGGAGTTCTGTCACTGAGGACGTTTTCAAGCACTTAATTTCATAACACTTTGTGTAATGATCAGTCATGCATCAAACGAGATGGACACATTATGGTGACATATGCGACAAAGAGTCTATGCTGCATGAAAGATAGGCTGCATAGAATTCCAGGTCACAAAAAATGTTTGCTGCATGTGAACTTCGTCTTCTCCAAACCGCAAGATCAGCCATGACGAAAAAGCTCCAAAACCGAAAATTTATTTTCTTCATAAAAACTTTATTTTAACTCTGAATCAAGTGAACCAAAAGCCAAAATACTCGAAATGAAGTGCTCCATCAACCACAAAAACTATTTTTTTCTAAAATATCATGTTTTAATAGATCAAAACCAAGAAAAACTTTTGGAACCCATGAAAAACTCTAATTTCAAAACTCATATCTACTCAAAACCGTTCATCAAAACCAAAAATTCCAAGAACTAAAACTAATGAGAACATCAAGAAGAATATTTTCCATCAAACATATTTTAATTACTACATACATGCAAAAATATAAAAAATGTACTTGCTTTGTTGGACTAACAAACCTCTTCCTAGAACCAAGTCTAGGGCTAGGGTTTAGGGTTTCGATTGGGAGCTCTTGAGGGAAGGAGGAAGAGGAAAGAAGAAATAAAGGAAAGATATGAAAAATGAAAGAGAGGAGAGAGAATGAGGAGTATATATACACAAGAGAAGAAAAAAGGGTATTCTAGTCATGACTAATCCTCAAGCAATCCTAACCATCCAAAATAAGCTTAGTGGTTCCAAAAGTGAACCGGGTCAGATATCCATCCTATTTACGGGTCCTAGCACTAGTTCATGGCAATTGCCAATGTGTGCACTACTGGTCTCGGGTAGTCTCCCACAATAAATAAAATTATAATTAAATAAAATACAACATAATTAACATGAACCAACATGTAAAATACATCATGAATACATCTACAAGGAATTTTTTTAAATATTACAAATTCAAGAATTCCAAATCTGGGATCTGGTGCGAGATATAGACTCCACGATCCAGTGGGAAGAAACCTCTACAAAAGCAGGGATGTGGTATTCATCGAGGATCAGACCATGACCAACACTGAGGATTCCGATATGCCTTTTGTGGCTGGGGAAATTATCGAATTTAGAGTCATTTTGCTTTGAGCCTTTTCTAGAGGATACTACATAGGATCCAATTATGGGGGAGCCAGTACATGGAGATGCTCCCAACCTTGATCATCAGCCTGCTGGTCAGGATGACCCTCAGGAGGATTAGCTTGCCGAGGAGGCAGTCCTGAAGGAGAGGAGACTATTTGTATAAAGCCAGCAACAAAGTTTCCATTGATAAGGAGCATGAGAGATCATCGACAATCTACTAGATACTCACCAAATGAGTATGTGCTAACTGACGGACCACCACTTTTTCAAAAAAAAGATTTTAAATTGACTTATTTTATCAAAAATAATAATAATATTTTTAATTGCTAATTATGTGATTAGTTTACATATTAATTAGGGTTTGGGTTAGTATTTAATTATGTAGATTAGTCAAGGATTAGATTAAACTAGAAGCTTCTAGAAGCATTCCAAACCCTAACCCTTTAGCTTCCTAACCAAGCCAAGTTCTAATGGATAGGTTTTAAATGTAACTTAAGCATTAAGTAACCCAAAATACCCCCCAAGTGGTGGCCAAAAATTGATAAATATCCCCTCCATTAGCTCCTTCCATAACACCCCATCTCTCCCACTTCATCTTCTCCAAATTTCCAACTCAAAATCGAAAACCAAAACCTTCACAAACACTCCCTAAACTTCTCTAAACCTCTCCAAATTTCTTCCAAGGTGAGCCAAAGCTTGGGAGCACAAGCTTGGACAAGTAGAGTCCAAGTTCCATCCCATATTGTATCCATTTGATTGTATTTTTATTGGAAACACTTCCCAATAGGTATTGACACTTTCCTTTTTGTTTCCTTGGTGAAATTCTCTTTTAGATCAATAGGAAAACCCATGAGTAGCTAGATTATAGTATTATATGTAGTAATTAGGTAATAGTGGACTCATTTCAATAGTTGGGTGTCTATTTTAGTGTTGTTTGGGGCATTTGTGGACTTATGACCACAATATATTTGTGTTAATTCTCCAAAGAAATTTTTGTGTCCTAATGGAGGTGTGCTTGTGTCTATGTGTCCTAAATATGATACCTAGCATCGTTTCAGGAGACTATTTAAAACGCATGGTTAAATATGGAGTTCTTACATAAACTAGATTAATAAGTGTCATTTGATTTGGTATCTAATTGTGGTTGTGTATCAATATACACCAAGGTTATTTGGTGTATATATGATGTCATATTCCATATGAGATGTATATATCTATATAGTTATGTTTATGTATATGTTAGAGGATTATATATATATATACTTGAGATTGGTGTGTATATATATATATATATATATATATATATATATATATATATATATATATATATAATGGTGTATGTGTGTGTGTGTGTGTATATATATATATATATATATGTATATATGTTCCCTAGGGTATAGCTTAGTGGTAAAGCTACAGGACATTTACCGAGTAGGTCCGGGCATCAAGCCCCGACATCGGCTAAGGGGTGGAAGGGGGTTTCGGGTAGGAAAAAAATATATATGTGTGTGTGTGTGTGTGTGTGTATTAGAGGGCGGGGTATGCAGCTATAGCAGCAGCAGCTACATCTGTAGTAGCAACATTATATGCAGATGTAGCAGTAATAACAATAGCAGTAGCATCATCACTATCACGAGCATCATCTTGACCAAGAGTGTGAGTGTGTATGTGTACAAGATGAGTGTTAGTGTGAGTGATTGAGTGTTTAAATGAATGTTCAAAGTTAAAGTGTATATGTGTGTGAGTTAGAAATACCAAAATTGGTATTTTGATGAGTAATATTTAATGTAGGTATGAGATACCAGAGATTTGATTATTTGAGTATCCCAAATACTAGGATACTAAGTTGGTATCTCGATATATATTATGATATAGAGAGATTGAGTTTGGTATCTCAAGATACCATAGGATATGGGGATATCAAGGTAATTGAGTATCTTTATATCTGAAGATACTTGAGATAGTATCTAAATTGGGTATCATAGTATAGTAAGTAGGTATTAAGGTGTTGTAGAATATCTTAGTATCTCAAGATACCAAATTATCAATGTAATGGGTAAATACCAAGGTATGGATTTGGTATCAATATACCAATAGTACTTCAGTATTTTTTAGTATCAAGGTATTGAGGATTGGTATATGATATCCACGAGATACCATTACCTTGAGGGTATGGCAAGGTAAGTATTGGGTAATAGGTAATGTCTAAGGTTTTGGGGAATTGTTATGATACTAGTAATAGGTTTGAGGTATTGTTTAGGATACCATGAGTGAGGTATTAGTACGGTGAACCAAGGCATCAAAAAACCAAGGATTGGATGAGAATCAAATAAGTGTCAAGGTGTTGGGGTATCCATAAGATGCAAGTACCTTGAGTATGTGTCGATGTAAGGTATAGGGTAAATACCACGGTATGATATAAGGTAATAGGTATTTAGGTATTGAATATAATAAAGAGTATAATAAGTATTATAATAACCTATATTATATATGATTTATATATGCTAATTTGAACTATATAAGCTATATTTTAGTATTAAAATAATTATTATGAGTTCACTAGTAGGTAATAGTAAACGTAAAACTAACCATAACTTAACTAGTATAGTCTTTACCTAGAAACCTAAGTAAACTTAGTAATTAGGATTGTTTACGATACCAAAATACCTATTGATATATTTTATTATGAAAATAGGTCTTCGAGACACAAACTTAATTTTTGACAGTTATCACCGATACGGGATACCAGGCTAGTACATTCTTTGATCGTTTTCATACTTGATAGTCTATATATAGCAAGCTTAGTTTTGATTACTTGATTCATATCACGTTATTACACGGATTAGTATGGTATCAACTCAAAGCGAGAAATCATGTTTTCATGTGTCTCTTATTGTTCATGATTATTTTGTTATCGTGTTTCATCATGTTGCACGAAACATTATATCATGACTTGAATCCATGAATATTATTCGAGGAAGGGAGAAATAGTAAGTAAATATGTGATTAACTAATGTTACTTGTTTCACAACTTGATTATGTCATGACCCACACCCAAAACAAGGGCACGAGTACATGAACAACGTCTAGCCTAAGTCATAGCATCGGCGGTAGAACGTTATCTTGGTCACCAATGCTATCAAATAATGATATACCACAATAATATATCACCTCTCAATATTATCTCAACTAGATATGAATACTCAATCACAATTCTTTAAGAAGGATTCAACGCACAAATATGATCTAAAAAGAATCAGACATAAGAGTCGAGATATATCTCACAATAATAGCCTAATATCTACCAACATAATACAAGTCTCAAATGTAATATCATATCTAATCTCAAGAGAAAGAGAGAAACAAATCTAGTAGAATAGAAGATGTCTAACTACTGAGCTACAACTAGTGTATCATCACACTCAACTGGTTCTAGCTCCTCCTGAGCCACAGTTTCCAACTCTACTCCTACCACATCTTTTAGTCCAAAGTGGGTAGGAAACCAATCTTCAATATCATCTGAAAGATATTATTCTGTCAGTATTGGAGCGAAGCACACCTCTAACGGCAGTTCCAATAAATGATAAAGACTATGTAACAGTAAATAGCGAGAAATACAAAATAATATAACAAGAACTAAAAATATGGCAAGAATAAAATACTGTAAACTAAATACAAGAGCAAGGAAAATCATGTACAAGAATCAATAGTAGAACTAGCTAAGTGAGTGAGTACTAGCTTCGACATATGATCAACTTGGGAACTTGCACAAGGATAGGGCCTAGTTAATCATACGTGCGGTGTATGTCAAAACTCACAAGGACATGCACAAGGAGGGGTATGATCACATATCAAACAAACACTCTCTGACACCGATTAGTATAGTGGATCCAACCATGACAAGTTACGACATGAAATTCTATGAGAAATGAGACCTCCTTCTCATGAATCAGTGTCTGTACATGTACAAGAATCATAAGGCATGTATAAGAGTCACAAGACTTACACAAGATACATGAGGAATAATATCTCATGACGGGATCTGAAATATACCAATTTGTGTAACCACATGTCAAGAATCAATTATAACTGTACTAGATACAAGAAACATAGGAGATATCATATACGAAAAACTATCAAAGAATGTATTTGCCTAGAATCCAGGGTAAATTATCAAACAATATTTGTATCCGTGCCTCAAAAACCTAAATAAGGAATATTATGTCAACACGGTATTTTGGAATGATAATAAAGTTAAACTAGTTAATTTCTAGGTCTCAAGCATTTTTTAGGTTAAACTAGGTCAAAATAATCAAACTAGGTCAACTCTAAGTCAAACTAGTCAAACTAGTCAAACTTGGTTGAACTAGTCATTTTTAGGTAATACTAGTCTATACTTAGGTTTCTAGGTCCATATCTCGAAGGTATTAGCTATACTAACTAATATTAGATACTAAGATACCATATATAGTAAGTAACAATATATATATATATATATATATATATATATATATATATATATATATATATATATATACTAGTTATATCTATTATCTAAATTAACTTACTATAAATCATTACCTTGACAAATCCCTTGTATCTTACCTAATAACCATTATCTCCATTGGTACATGTTACCATGGTACCACAACTCTATTCTAATACTTTAACCCCATACTTAACTTAATTAACTAAATACCATTACCCTATGTCCTAGCCTTACTGTAATACTTAAGATGTTATCCATTATCTCAACTTGATATCTCAAATAAGTGTATATATATATATATATATATATATATATATATATATATATATATATATATATATATATATATATATATATATAACATGCCTTAGTTTAAATCAAATATATGTAACATAATATACTACCTAGGATTCATTAACCTATTACATCTAAACATTCCTAACACACCCTTGGACACCTACACATGAAACTCATCTTACCCTTGGGATACACCATACCCCAACACTTCATTAATACATGATTGTATAGGTATAGAACAATGATACATTACATAGCTAATAACACTATACCAACTGAAATCACTATTCACACACTTCCTTCCTTCGCACACAATCACCAACACTATCATAGCAAGTGCAGGACTTGAGCCCCATAATCCCACTGCTAACTCTGCTGATAACAACTTATAACCTCACACACACCTCCATACTTAACAGTCTAATCCAATACTACACACACAAACATTTTCAAAATACTATTGTTGTTCACAATACTACTGATACTGCTTCTCTTAATACTACTGTTGCTCTATTATTTCCTAGTGTTCTTCCTGTTGTTGTCATGTATAGTCTGACACCACCACCTCTGCATCACCTCACAAGCAACACACATACACACACATACTCTCCCATCACATGACAAGAACCTGACACCTTCTTGCACTTACCTCACAAGCAAAACACAGACACACACACTCTCCCTTCACAGTGACAGGAACTCGACACCCTCTTGCGCTCACCTCACCCAAATATACACACCGTACACTCGACTAATATGCACGCAGAAGTTGCCTCACTTATGCATTTCTCACTAACCTTAACACCCACTATGATACTCAGTAACACCTCCCCATATCACTAGATATCAACCCATCCTATGTTCATGATACTCACACTCAACTTGGAGCCACTTAAAACCAAAAATACTTTAATATTGATATAAATCTCAAGATTCACTCAACCATATGAATATACCTCCCTCAATTGCACACTGGAATACAACTAACCCCCTTTCCTCTGCCTGCACACACACACACGTCTCGTACACAAGGCTAACTCCCACATACATATATATACACATATACATCTAATAATTTATATTTACATAATGCTTTAGATAGATGGGCAACTAATCAACACTAGCAATATGACAATAATCAAACACCTAGAAGGCACAATACAACGTGTCTTGATACCTTGTAATACACCCTCAAGTTCACCCTATTGTGATACCAAAACCCAAATCCACATAGCCCACAATATAGAATATATAATATGGCATATATATATATATATATATATATATATATATATATGTATATATATATATGTATATATATATATATGTATATATATATACATATATATGTATATATATATATATATATATATATGTATATATATATACATATATATATATATATGTATATATATATATATGTATATATATATATATGTATATATATATACATATATATATATATATATATATATATATATATATATATGTATATAAACTAATATAACTAATTATAATACAATTCAAAATAAATATCACCAATTGAACGAAAACCCCCAAAATACCAATACGAACCATGACATATCATGGCCTATCTCAATACGCACTTTCTGTATCTAATTGTTGACATGTACATGCAAGAAAATCATGAATTACACTCTAAACTATCAAGGAATCATTCCTTCAAACACCTAATGGTCCAAATTCAAATTTCTCCTAATTTGGCCACAAAAGTTAATGTAACTATCACAATAGGGCTCATTAAAACCTAGTTCTGCTTCCTATGGATAGTCCTTAGCCATAGAAGGGTTCTTATAGGTCAAATACTACAAATTAACTATGAAATTAAAGGAAAATAGAAAGTATACCTATTGGGAGTCAAATCCCAATGAAACTCCTCGGGTGGACACAAAATTGACACAAGATCCTAGAATCTTCTCTCTAAGTAGTGCTCTTTATAATCCAAGCTTCTAAGTCTCATAAATGATGAATATGAGTAGGAAATGAGAGAAAATTTGAGTAGAATTGATGGGGTTTTGTCTCAATTTGGGGAAAGAATAATTTGGGAATGAGTGAGCTAGTAAATATAGAGAAGAAAGACTCTCCTCCCCTAATATATGGCCGCCCCCCTCTCCTTTGGGTTAGGGTTAGGTTGCAATGTCTAATGTGCCCCTCTTGGTTGTCAAGACAATATATTTAATTATAAAGAATTAATTATGGGAAGCTTTTAATCTAATGAAAGGAATATTTCATTCATTCACCTTAATCTAATGAGTCAAACCATAACTGTCACGACCCGCACCCGGAAGTTCGGGCACGAGTGCGTGGGTACGTCCAGCCTACGCCGCAGAGTCGGCGGTAGTACGCTGTCTAGGTCAAATCCATATTTACTAACTAGCTCATTCACAAATAACATAGGCAAGATAATAATGAGAACAGAAACTTAAGATTGCAACTAAAATAAATACGACAACAGATTCAAATGTTTTAGTACAGAAATTCAAAATGAAATCGGGGACAAACCCGATTAAATAAGATAAGAAACAGAAATAAAAGGTAGCTACTGCTAGCTACTCAGCAGCAGGGGTTTCCTGGGTGGGATCTGGCTCCTCATAAGTATCATCTGTACCCTCATAGGGACCATAATAAGTAGGGACAAGGTCCTCATCATCGCCTAAATCAACAGATCCAGTCAGGAAAGGAGCAAAGTACACAGTGCACAATAAGATTAAACTAATTATTTATGACAATTAAAATGAATATCATGTTGAGAAACTGCATAAAGGAACATCAATATCTCAGAGTTAATGCTGTAAACAGGAATATGAGAAAACAGAAATAAATAAGACAGGAAGTGAAACTACAACAGTCAGCAAGAAATATAACATAACCAGAAACTATCTGTGTGAACTTGTGTTTGTTTTTAGAATACATAGTTGGTATGTAGGGGTTTATGAGGCTAATCCGGCCGTCACAAATGGCTATTAAACAGGGGAAATCGAGATCCGGCTGAGGTACAGTCGTGTACCAACAGCTATTAAACATGGCAGGGGAAAGGGTAAACTATATGCCTTCTAGTATTCTCCCACTCGACATGAAAAACAAGACATGAACTCCAATATTCAAGACATAAAATCCAGCATTTCTAATACTAGGTGTAATCATCAAGGGTACTAGTAAAGCAAGGAATTAATTATCACAATATAAAGATTTAACTTGAAGTGCAGGTACTTACCTGTTGTTTGGATCTGATTAATTTGGTTCTTGGGAAAAATTCCAGAGATGAGTCCAAAAGCTGAAATAGACATTACCATCA
Source organism: Iris macrosiphon (assembly GCA_036927795.1). NCBI lineage: Eukaryota > Viridiplantae > Streptophyta > Magnoliopsida > Asparagales > Iridaceae > Iris > Iris macrosiphon. The sequence goes on along the minus strand of JAYESA010000009.1, from coordinate 148,335,168 downwards.
CGCTCAAAAGATGTCAAATAGCTAGAAACGCCTGTCCTTGGGTCCAATTTGGAGACAAGGGCAAAAACGGCCGTTTCGGGTCAAAACGGGGTCCCCCGGTGGGCCTACTTTGCACCGAAAAACGTGTCCGGGTCAACGGTCTCCAAATTCACCAAACTTAGTGTCAACAGGTCAGGAACGCTGATACGAACCCAACGGAACTTTCAGATTTGGATTCCGATGAGCCGAACACAAAATCGCCCGTCGAGCGGGGCCTGTGGGGCCCACGACACGCGATTTCGTCAACGTTCTCAGAATCGAACCAAACTTGATCCACAGGACCAGTGTATCACTACGAGTCCGATGGAGCAAGTTTCGTCTCGATCTGACGAGTGTACAAGAAGTTAGGGCAAATTGTCGAAAAGTCGGATACAAGGCGATGTCCGCGGATACGCGTTGATTCCGGTGTGCACGCACACCCGAATCAGCTTCCGCGAAAACTCACACGTCCGTATCGACGACGCGCACGTATCTGTGAAGACCGCACGCGACCAAGTCGTCCCGTTTGACGGGGCGCACTCAGTTCCGGGGTGAAACAGGGTCTGGTTTTTCCTATTTTTGGATCGCGGTGTGCGATCACCACAGGATGCGATGCCCCGAACGGTTTATCCGGGCACCGAGAGGGTCATACAGGCTTCGCGTAGAAATTTACAGAATCGAAAATGGAGATACAGGGTGCTAGATACGAGTACCTGAACCGGCTCTGAATATCCCGAAATTTTCGTGTCCGTGTCGTGTCCGACCCGACACGAAGAATAGGGAAAACTAGGGTTAGGGTTTGCTGATTTGGGGGTTTCCGGCTGCGGACCGGCCGGAGGAACGCCGGGGAGGCTGGGGGCGGGTCGCCGGCTTGCTGGGACGCGGCCGGTGGTGGGCGGCGCGCCGGGAACGGCTGGCCGGAGGCAGCTCGAAGGGGGGAGTGCTGCCGCTGCTGCTGGAGTCGGGCGCCGGAGACGGTGGAGGAGGGAGGAGGAGATGGCGCCGAGGGAGGAGTGCGGCTCACCGGGGGGACCTGGGGCGGTGGCTGGTGGCAGTGGAGCCGACGGGAAGTGGGCGGTGGGTGGAGTTCGATGGTGGCCGGAGACGGGAAGGGGAGAGGTTTATATAGGTGAGCCGAGGAGGAGGTTGGCCGGGAGAGGCGGCGGAGAGGTCGGCTTCGTGGCGCGGGGTGCGGGCGAGGTGGCCGGCGGAGGCGCCGCGTGGCCGGGCGGGTCGGCGGCTGACCGAATCCCGCGGGGGCGTGGGGGAGAAAGGTGGCAGGGTTTGGGTTTGCGAGCGGGTCGGGTCTGGCTGACCCGACCCGACCCGGTAAGGGGCGGGCTGGGCCGGAGGCTAACGGGCCGGTCCATTGGGCCGGGCCGGCCCAAGGAGAAGAGAAAGAAAAAATAAATAAAATAATAATAAATAATAATAAATAAATAAATAAACAGTTAATTAATTAATTAATTAAAAATTGTTTTTAGGCATTTAAAAATAGGTCTGAGGCCCAGAAAAATCCAAAAAAATTACCCTAAGTCCAGTTTTCCATTTTACACCCAAAAATGTTATTTTCATGATATTTTAATATTATTTATTGACAATTTAAAAATTATTTGATAATTAAGAACCTTGATTTTAATTTCAAAAAATTCCCAGAAAATTCCAGAAAATTGGAAAAAATCCAAGATTTAATAATTTAAAAATTCAGGGGGTTTACAACCTACCCAACGTACAAAAATTTCGTCCTCGAAATTTAAGAATAACAAGGCACGAAAGGAAAGGCCGAGAAATAAAATATACCTCAGGGTTCAAAAAGATAGGGGTATCGCTCTCTAATCTCGTCTTCTCGCTCCCAGGTGGATTCGCCGGGAGAATGGTGCTTCCAAGCTACGCGAACCAGGGAGATAACCTGGTTCCGTAGAACTTTCTCCGATCGATCCAGTATATCCACGGGTTGCTCTTGGTAAGTCAAACTTGGGCCTACTTCGAGCTCTGAGTGATCCAAAATGTGGCTGGGGTCTGACACGTACTTTCTCAGCTGCGATACGTGGAAGACGTTATAGACTCCATCCAGAGAGGGTGGCAATGCCAGTCGGTATGCCACTTTTTCGATTTTCTCCTGAATGCCAAAAGGTCCAATAAATCTTGGGCTGAGTTTTCCACTCCTTTCGAACCTAATGGTGCCACGTGTCGGGGAAATCTTTAAGAATACCAGTTCTCCAACCTTTAACAAAGTCATAATCAAGTCTTAGTTCCATAATCAAAATATTTAAATTGACTTGAATTTCATAAATTTAATTACCTCAAATTCCAAGGGCCTTCGGTGGCTATTTGCCCAATGTCGTTGCCTGTCTTGAGCCACTCGAAGTATGTCCCTTATTTGCTTTACCTTCTCAGCTGAATCGATCACCATCTCTGGTCCCAGCAGGGCTCTTTCTCCAACGTCGTCCCATGATAGCGGGGTACGATATCTTCGTCCATACAGAGCTTCAAATGGAGTCATCTCAATACTTGCTTGGTAACTGTTATTATAAGAGAACTCTACAAGATGTAGATAGTCTTCCCAGGATCCTCCAAAATCCAGAATACATGTACGGAGCATATCTTCAAGTGTCTGGATTGTATGTTCCGATTGTCCATCGGTTTGGGGATGATAAGCTGTGCTGAATTTGAGTTGCGTCCCCAAGATGGCTTGTAAACTCTTCCAGAAGTGAGAGGTGAATCTTGAATCTCGGTCGGAGACCATACTTACTGGAACTCCATGCAGCCTAACAATATGTCTGATATATAAATCTGCCAGCTTTTCTGTAGATAGCCCCACTTTGAAAGGTAAAAAATATGCAGACTTGGTCAGTCTATCTACTATCACCCAAATTGCATCCTTTCCACTAGGTGTCCTTGGAAGTCCGGAAACAAAATCCATTGTGATATATTCCCACTTCCACTCCGGAATGGGTAGTGGTTGAAGCAATCCTCCAGGTCTTTGTCTTTCTGTCTTGACTTGCTGGCACACTAAACAACGAGATACGAACCTGGCTACTTCTCTTTTCAGGCCATGCCACCAAACATGCGTCCTCAGGTCCTTGTACATCTTGTTGGCTCCTAGATGTATAGAGTATTACGATCTGTGCGCCTCTTGCATAATTTCTTCTCTTATGTCTCCTTGAGGTACACATAATCTATCGCCATGCCTCAGTGATCCATCCTCATGAATTCTAAAATCTTCCACTAATCCAGCTTGCACTTGTCCTCGAAGGCTTCGCAGGCCTTCGTCTTGAAACTGAGTCTCCTTGATCTTGTCTATTAAAGTAGACTGAATCTGCAAGTTCATCATTTGGCCTTCTTTTCCTGGGATAATTACTTCAATACCTAAACTTTCCAAGTCCTCTAGCAGGTATCTGTCCATAGTCAAGTACATCGCCATAGGATATCTGCTTAGAGCATCAGCAACTACATTGGCCTTCCCAGGATGATATTGAAGGGTGATATCAAAGTCTTTCATTAGTTCCAGCCACCTTCTTTGCCTCATGTTCAGCTCTTTCTGAGTGAAGATATATTTTAGACTTTTATGGTCCGTAAATATTTCAACCCTTTCTCCATAAAGATAATGCTTCCATAGCTTAAGAGAAAAAATGACAGCTGCCAATTCTAAATCATGAGTTGGATAATTCTTTTCATGGGGTCGAAGCTGTCTAGAGGCATATGCTATTACTTTCTTGTTCTACTCCAAAACGCAACCTAGACCTTTTCCAGAAGCATCACTATAAATAGCGAAACCTCCGGTTCCAGAAGGTAAGGTCATAATAGGGGCAGTAGTCAGCCTTTTCTTCAATTCCTCGAAAGCATGCTGACATTCATCAGTCCAGGTGAACTCTTCATCCTTCCTTGTTAATTTTGTCATGGGCTCAGCAATTCTAGCAATATCCTTCACGAACTTCCGATAGTAGCCAGCTAGTCCCAGGAAGCTTCTAATCTCTGCTACAGAGTCTGGAGTGGGCCAGGATTCTACTGCCGCTATCTTCTTAGGATCTACTGCTATTCCATCTCCAGTCACAACATGTCCCAAGAATTCTACTTTGTCTAGGAAGAAAGCACATTTAGATAATTTTCCATAAAGTTTTTCCTTCCTCAAAGTCTCCAATGCTAACCTCAAATATTCTTCATGTTCTTCGGGGGTCTTGGAGTAGATCAAAATATCATCAATGAAGACCACTACAAATTTGTCTAGGTATGGCTGGAAAACTCTGTTCATTAAGTTCATAAAAACTGCTGGAGCATTCGTCAACCCGAACGGCATTACTAAGAATTCGTAGTGTCCGTTCCGGGTATTGAAAGCAGTTTTAGGGATGTCTTCCTTTCTCACCCTTACTTGGTGGTAACCAGACCTCAAATCAATCTTTGAAAATACCCGAGCTCCACTCAACTGATCAAATAGGTCATCTATCCTGGGCAGGGGATACTTATTCTTAATTGTTAAGGCATTCAAGGCCCTATAGTCAATATACATTCGGGATGTTCTGTCCTTCTTGGGCACAAATAATACTGGAGCTCCCCAGGGTGAGACACTAGACCTAATGAAGCATTTGTCTTCTAGTTCTTTGATTTGCTCATTTAGTTCTATTATCTCCTTTTTGTTGATCCTGTAAGGATTTTGAGATACTGGTGCTGCTCCTGGCACTAGGTCAATAGAGAATTCAACTTCTCGGTCTGGGGGTAAGCCTAGGAGATCCTCAGGGAAGACATCAAGGTATTCAGAGATGATAGGTAGTGGCACTTCTTCTGTTACTAGGGCTCCACAAATTTTGTTATTACCCATTTCTCTAGAACCTCTAGCAAATTCAAATTCTGGCTTGTCAGGGGGCCTGAAGATTACGCTACCTCTGTGGCAGTCTATAGTGGCATGATGTTGACTTAACCAATCCATATCCAGTATAATATCAAAACTGGGAACTGGCATTACAAGTAGCCTAGCATACAGTTCTCTTCCACACAATATAATAGGACAATTGTTACAGGCATCACTAACCGGGATGATTCCTCCACCGGTAATGATCTTATAACAATTCCTAAGGGGTTTAGTGATTAAGCTATGCTTCATAAGGAAATCTACTGACATGAATGAATGTGAAGCTCCAGAGTCAAACAAAGTAATAGCTGGTATTGAATTTATAAGCACAGAACCTGTGATCATGTCTGTTGTGGCTTCAGCTTCTTCCAGAGTCATTGCATAAGCACGGCCTTGCTGCGGTGCACCCCTCTGTTGCTGCTGTTGGTGCTGAGCAAAGCGTTGTTGTTGTGTTGGAAGCGGGGGTCCCCTCTGTTGTACTGCTGGGGCCCTGGCCTGGACGGGAGCCTTGGGTGCAGCGGTGCGTCCTTGAGCAGCTGGACAGTCCCTCATTTGATGCGCTGCTGAGCCGCAGTAGAGGCAGGCACCTAGCCTCTTCCTGCAGACTTGCCAAGTATGACCTGGTTTTTGGCAAAAGTTACAAGCAGCAGCTTGTTGGTTCTGTCCTTGAGCCTGGTGTTGAGGTGCTGGAGCTCTAGGGAGAGGACGCTGAGTTTGCTGCGGGGCCCTCTGCTGTTGTTGTTGTTGTTGAAAAGGTCATTTGTTGGGTCCCGCATTTCCGGTATCTCTCTCCCGTTTCAGTTTATGCCCCATATCTCTCTCAACGCTTTGTGCCACGCTCAGGATTTCTTCATAGGTGCGAGCTCGGTTGGTGGTGACAGCAAGGCGAATATCCGGAGATAGCCCCTTCTTGAATCTGCGGGCTCTGTCCTCCGGGGTACGAACCATGTACTCCGCAAAGTGGCTTAACCTGCTAAATTTAGCAGTATATTCATCAACAGACAGGTTACCTTGTTCCAGTCTCTCAAATTGGCTTTCGAGAGCTTCCCGAGCCACTTCGGGATAGAATTTCTCCTTAAATAGCCTCTTGAAGTCCTCCCAGGTGCGGTCAGGAGCAGATAGTTGGGGTTCATCTCTGAACCAGGTTCGAGCAATATCGAACAGTTGCAGGCTTACGGACTCCACTTTGAGATCATCAGGAACCCGAGCAGTCTTCAGTAGTCTCTCGACATTCTCTATCCACTCATCGGCATAGAGAATGCCCTCAGTTCCATAGAATTCCAGGGGTCTAAGATTCTTGAAGTCTTTGGCACTCCCTGGCCTCTTGAGTGGCGACTCCTGGGACCTAAGAGCTTCTGAGAGGCTGGTCCGCAGAAGTGCAGTCTGTTCTTTCTGGGATTCCACCAATCCCTGGAACACTCCAAGTAGCTGTGCCCCATCTAGAGTAACTGCCGGAACAGATGGAGGCGGCGGGAGTGCAAGAGTCTCGGGCACATTCTGCTCAGCTGGTTCTGATGTGCCTCCTACTGTATTCCTTGTCTGGACCATTCTGAAAGATTAAGGGATAGGGAAGATTAAAATAGATTACTTGGAAATCAAAGGCGATAGGAAAATTGAGCAGTAATGATATCAAGAATTTGAAATAAGGACCCTATACTGTGAATGAGCTTTTCCTAGAATCCTCAATCTTATTCCATACCCTGTCCTAGGGTATTACCCTATTTTAGGATAGGACCTGCATGGGCCACCATAAAAATGTGTCACGACCCGCACCCGGAAGTTCGGGCACGAGTGCGTGGGTACGTCCAGCCTACGCCGCAGAGTCGGCGGTAGTACGCTGTCTAGGTCAAATCCATATTTACTAACTAGCTCATTCACAAATAACATAGGCAAGATAATAATGAGAACAAAAACTTAAGATTGTAACTGAAATAAATACGACAACAGATTCAAATGTTTTAGTACAGAAATTTAAAATGAAATCGGGGACAAACCCGATTAAATAAGATAAGAAACAAAAATAAAAGGTAGCTACTGCTAGCTACTCAGCAGCAGGGGTTTCCTGGGTGGGATCTGGCTCCTCATAAGTATCATCTGTACCCTTATAGGGACCATAATAAGTAGGGGCAAGGTCCTCATCATCGCCTAAATCAACAGATCCAGTCAGGAAAGGAGCAAAGTACACAGTGCACAACAAGATTAAACTAATTATTTATGACAATTAAAATGAATATCATGTTGAGAAACTGCATAAAGGAACATCAATATCTCAGAGTTAATGCTGTAAACAGGAATATGAGAAAACAGAAATAAATAAGACAGGAAGTGAAACTACAACAGTCAGCAAGAAATATAACATAACCAGAAACTATCTGTGTGAACTTGTGTTTGTTTTTAGAATACATAGTTGGCATGTAGGGGTTTATAAGGCTAATTCGGCCGTCACAAACGGCTATTAAACAGGGGAAATCGAGATCCGGCTGAGGTACAGTCGTGTACCAACAGCTATTAAACATGGCAGGGGAAAGGGTAAACTACATGCCTTCTAGTATTCTCCCACCCGACATGAAAAACAAGACATGAACTCCAATATTCAAGACATGAAATCCAGCATTTCTAACACTAGGTGTAATCATCAAGGGTACTAGTAAAGCAGGGAATTAATTATCACAATATAAAGATTTAACTTGAAGTGCAGGTACTTGCCTGTTGTTTGGATCTGATTAATTTGGTTCTTGGGGAAAATTTTAGAGATGAGTCCAAAAGCTAAAATAGACATTACCATCACACTCAGAAGATGTCAAATAGCTAAAAATGCCTGTCCTTGGGTCTAATTTGGAGACAAGGGCAAAACCGGCAGTTTCGGGTCAAAACGGGGTCCGCCGGTGGGCCCACTTTGCACCAAAAAATGTGTCCGGGTCAACGGTCTCCAAATTCACCAAACTTAGTGTCAACAGGTCAGGAACGCTGATACGAACACAATGGAACTTCCAGATTTGGATTTCGATGAGCCGAACAAAAAATCGCCCGTCGAGCGGGGCCTATGGGGCCCACGACACGCGATTTCGTCAACGTTCTCAGAATCGAACCAAACTTGACCCACAGGACCAGCGTATCGCTACGAGTCCGATGGCACAAGTTTCGTCTCGATCTGACGAGTGTACAAGAAGTTAGGGCGAATTACCGAAAAGTCGGATACGGGACGATGTCCGCGGATACGCGTTGATTTCGGTGTGCACGCACACCCGAATCAGCTTCCGCAAAAAGTCACAAGTCCGTATCGACGACGCGCATGTATCTGTGAAGACCGCACGTGACCAAGTCGTCCCGTTTGACGGAGCGCACTCAGTTCCGGGGTAAAACAGGGTCTGGTTTTTCCTGTTTTTGGATCGCGGTGTGCGATCACCACAGGACGCGATGCCCCGAACGGTTTATCCGGGCACCGAGAGGGTCATACAGGCTTCGCGTAGAAATTTACAGAATCGAAAACGGAGATACAGGGTGCAAGATACGAGTACCTGAACCGGCTCTGAAAATCCAGAAATTTCCGTGTCCGTGTCGTGTCCGACACGACACGAAGAATAGGGAAAACTAGGGTTAGGGTTTGCTGATTTGGGGGTTTCCGGCGGCGGACCGGCCGGAGGAACGCCGGAGAGGCTGGGGGCGGTTCGCCGGCTTGCTGGGACGCGGCCGGTGGTGGGCGGCGCGCCGGGAACGGCTGGCCGGAGGCGGCTCGAAGGGGGGAGTGTTGCCGCTGCTGCTGGAGTCGGGCGCCGGAGACGGTGGAGGAGGGAGGAGGAGATGGCGCCGAGGGAGGAGGGCAGCTCGCCGGGGGGAGCTGGGGCGGTGGCTGGTGGCGGCGGAGCCGACGGGAAGTGGGCGGTGGGTGGAGTTCGATGGTGGCCGGAGACGGGAAGGGGAGAGGTTTATATAGGTGAGCCGAGGAGGAGGTTGGCCGGGAGAGGCGGCGGCGAGGTCGGCTTCGTGGCACGGGGTGCGGGCGAGGTGGCCGGCGGAGGCGCCGCGTGGCCGGGCGGGTCTGCGGCTGACCGAATCTCGCGGGGGCGTGGGGGAGAAAGGTGGTCGGGTTCGGGTTTGCGGGCGGGTCGGGTGTGGCTGACCCGACCCGACCCGGTAAGGGGCGGGCTAGGCCGGAGGCTAACGGGCCGGTCCATTGGGCCGGGCCGGCCCAAGGAGAAGAGAAAAAAATAAAATAAAATAAAAATAAATAATAATAAATAAATAAATAAACAGTTAATTAAGTAATTAATTAAAAATTATTTTTAGGCATTTAAAAATAGGTCTGAGGCCCAGAAAAATCCAGAAAAATTATCCTAAGTACAGTTTTCTATTTTACACCCAAAAATGTTATTTTCATGATATTTTAATATTATTTATTGACAATTTAAAAATCATTTGATAATTAAGAACCTTGATTTTAATTTCAGAAAATTCCCAGAAAATTCCAGAAAATTGGAAAAAAATCCAAGATTTAATAATTTAAAAATTCAGGGGGTTTACAATAACTAACTAAATAATTAAACTAATGGGTCAAGTCCAGTCTAGTTTGGTCCACTTGGGCTCATTAGCACTAAGTCTAACCAATAGGCTAACCACTAATCACTAATTACATAGTCCATTTTAATTAGCTAGCTCAAAACTAATACGTATACTAATAAATATTATTATCACTAATATAATTATCAAATAATTATTAAAATGACAAAAATACCCCTCTTCTAAAATTAGGTGGTTACAACCTACCCCCCTTAGAAAATATTTTTCCTCAAAATTTAATGATGGTTGTACCCCCTCTAGGTTAAACCCCCAATCTAATCTAAAATCATACAAACATGCAAAGTAAAGTAATCACTAATTATTTTCATATGCATGATTATGGTCTCTGTCTATCAAGATATTGCAGTCTATATCAGGGGTATACTCCTAACTATACTATAGAACAAAATTACTAAAGCAATCTATAAGGTACTAAGGTATCAATCAAATCAATAGATGGAAGGGAAAAGAAGAAGAACAAAATAGAACCTGCTAACCCATCACCTGCAATATCAGTCTCCTCGATCGTCATCGCAAAAGCCCTGACTTGTTGGGGTGTCTCCCTACACTAGTGCAGGGCAATTTATTGTGCCATAGGTGGCCTAGCTGGACCCCTACAGCATGATAACTATCTATATTGATACTTCACTCCTCCATTCTAGGATACTATCTATAGGGTACATATTCAAATTTCTCTCACTATCTACATAAGTCACTAACTCTTTTACTTGCCACTTACCTCTTCTTACTGTTGTATGAATCTATGTATATCTAAAATATGCCTGCTGACATAACACAACACCTAGAATCACCCATTGGTATGCTACTCTCCCTTATAACTCCCTTGTTCCCTGATGTTATTGGTTCTAATTACTAACTTTACTCTGACACCTACCAAAGAAATATTGTTACAAGGATACTACACTATGGGTTATTTCTAGGCTTATACATTGATACCTATTTCTCACATACCCTACCAGGAACCACTCGTAAATCATAAGCTATACTCTCAACATTCAACAATACTCTACTTGACACAACCTGTCTGCAAGTTATCAAACTACTACACTACCAAGAAAGCTGCCTCAGAAACTAATGAAGGTGAAGCCCTATAAGGAACTAACTAGAGGACTAAAGATATCCCTACCCTGAACTAGTAAGGGTGATGTAACAGAACTTAATGATGACAAGGTTGAATGATAGAGACGAAATGTTAAGAACCAATTTATGATACAATATGATAATCATACATATCTATCTGAAATAATGTTACCCAGAAGCCTCGCCACGCCAGTCAACATAGCTGCAATAAACTATAGGGTCCGTAACTAAGGTACATACCTTTAGAATCACGGTATCTACAAATTTTACCCTACCGCAATCTTGGCTTCGAAAACTCTAAATTCTATAACTAAGAGAAATATATCCAAAATTAGGCTATATGTATTTGTCACGCCAGCTAATATAGCTGCGATAAACTATATACTTCATAACTAAAGTAGACGGTTACCTTTCTCATATTTTTTATCCATTTATGCTATCTGAATATACCTCAACTTAGTCCATAAGATTCATCTTGATACAAGAATCAAATTCAACAATGAACATGTGAAGGTGAACGAAAATAAGGTAATCAGATTTCGAAATAGAGTTTATAGTAAGATTCTCAAGGGTCATCCCAGGAATATCTCTAGGAATCCTAATTTATGATTGAGTATCCTCTCATTCTAATATCATATATCATATAGTAGGCTCGTAAGAGTACAACTAAGCCGTTGTACTACCACGATATCGCACTAATTATGAAGATGAGACCTGCACAAGCCACCACTAAAAATGTGTCATGACCCACACCCGATACAAGGGCACGAGTACGTGAACAAAGCCCAACCTACGTCGCAGGATCGGTGATAGAACGATGTCTAGGTCACCAATGCTATCTAACAATAATATATCAACTGTCAATATCATCTCAACTAAATATGAATACACAATCATAATTCTATAAGGAGGATTCAACTCATGAATAAGATATAAAAAGATTCATAAATAAAAGTCGAGATACATCTCACAATAATAGTCTAAGAGCTATCAACATCAATATAAGTCACAAATGTAATATCATATCCTAATCTTAAAAGAAAGCTAGAAACAAATCAAGTTAATAGAAGTTGTCTAACTATTGAGTACGAGCTAGAGTGTCATTACCCTCAACTGGTACTAGCTCCTCCTAAGCCACAGTCTCCAACTCTACTCCTACCACATCCTGTGGTCCATAGTGGGTAGGATACCAATTCTCAATATCATCTGAAAAATATTATCCAGTCAGGATTTGAGCGACGTACACCTCTAAGAGAAGTTATAATAAATTATAAAGACTATGTAACAGTAAATTACGAGAAATACAGAATAATATAACAAGAACTGGAAATATGACAAGAATGGAATGTTGTAAAGTAAATACAAAAGCAAGTAATATCATGTACATGAATCAAGAGTAGAACTAGCTAAGTGAGTGAGTACTGGCTTCGATATGTGATCGACTTGGGAACTTGTACAAGGACAGGGCCTAGTTAATCATACGTATGGTGTATGATCAACACTCACAAGGACATGCACAAAGAGGGGTATGATCACATATCTAACTAACACTCTCCGCTCCCGATTAGTATAGTGGATCAAACCATGACATGTTATGACATGGAATTCTATGAGAATGTAGCTCTCCTTCTCATGAATCGATGTCTATACATGTATAATAATCACAAGGCATGCACAAGAGTCACAAGACTTGCACAAGATACACAAGGAATAACATCTTATAACAAGATCCAAAATATACCAATCCATGTAACTACGTGTCAAGAATCAAGTATAACTACACTAGATACAAGAAATAGAGATGATATCATATATGGGAAACTAACAGAGAATGTACTCGCCTAAAATCTGGGTGAAGTATCAAATAATATTTGTATCCATGCCTCAAAGACCTAATTATGGAATATCTTGTCAACACAGTATTTTGGAATGATAATGAAGTTAAACTAGTTAATTTCTAGGTCTCAAGCCTTTTCTAGATCTAACTAGGTCAACTATAAGTCAAACTAGTAAAACTTGGTCTAACTAGTCATTTCTAGGTAATACTAATCTATACCTAGGTTTCTAGGTCCATACCTTGAAGGTATTACCTATACTAGCTATTATTAGATACTAAGATACCATATATAGTAAGTATCAATATATGTGACTTATATATATATATATATATATATATATATATATATATATATATATATACTAGTTATATCTATTATCTAAATTACCTTAGTATAACTCATTACCTTGACAAATCCCTTGTATCTTACCCAATGCCCATTGTCTCCATTGGTACATGGTACCATAGTACCACAACTTTATTCTAATACTTTAACCCCATACTTAACATAACTAACTAAATACCATTACCCCATGTCCTAGCCTTAATCTAATACTTAACATTTTATCCATTATCCCAACTTGATATATATATATATATATATATATATATATATATATATATATATATATAACATTTATTAGTTTATATCTATTACATGTACACTAATATACTACCTAGGATTCACTAACCTATTACACCTAAAAATTGCTAACTCACCCTTGGATACCTACACATGACACTCATCTTACCCTTGGGATGCACCATACCCCAATACTACATTAATACATGAATTCATAGGTATGATCACTGATACCTTGCCTAGCTATTAACACTATACCAACTAAAATCACTATGCACACATTACATAACCCTCTCCCCTTTTTCCTTCACTGCTCCTTAACTGAACTTCAATTGCATGGTCTCAAGATCGTACAACACTGATTTACTCAGTTCACTGTATTTCCAGACCACTTGAACCCAAAAACCATAGCCAGGTATTGTACCCACAGTACACAAGTGTGTGCACTGCAGCACCCAAGACCACAGATCCTACTGGAATGCATACCTCCCACACTCACTGATCTACAATCAGTTGCAACCCCAACTCCAAAACCTGGCAACTAAAACACTGCATCAGTTTGAAACTGATACACCACCACTTCACAATACTTCCTTCCTTCACACACAATTACCAATACCATCCTTGCAAGTGTAGGACTCGATCCCCCTAATCCTACTGGTAACTCCACTGATACCAACCCATAACCTCACACACACAACTCTACACTTAATACTCTAATCTAACACTGTATACACACCAATTTCCAAAATATTAACTGTACACACACCAATTTCCAAAATATTATTGTTGTTCACAATACTAATGCTACTACTGCTACTACTTCTCTTAATACTACAGCTGCTCTATTATTTCATAGTGTTCTTGATGTTGCTGTAATGTATAGCCCGACCTCACCACCTCTGTACTCAACTCACAAGCAACTCACAAATACCCATACTTCCCCTCACATGACAGGAACCCAACACCCTCTTGCACTCACCTCACAAATAATACACCGACTCTCCCCTCACAGTAACAGGAACCCGACACCCTCTTCCACTTACCTCACCTAAATATATACACCACACACTCCACTAATCTGCACACAAATGTTGCATCACTGACATATTTATCACCAACCTTAACATACCCTATGATACTCAGTAACACCTCCCCATATCACCAGATATCAACCCATCCTATGTTCATGATACTCACACTTAAATTAGGGCCACTCAAAACCAACAACACTTTGATATAGATATAAATCTCAAGATTCACTCAACCATGTGAACACACCTCCCTCAATTGCACACTGGAATACAACTAACCCCCTTTGCTCTGCATGCACACACACACACACACACACACAAGGCTAACTCCCACATACATATATATACACAGATATATATAATAATTTATATATACATATATACATATTGCTTTAGATAGATACACACCCATCAACACTAGCAATATGCAAATCATTAAACACTTAGTAGGCACAATAAAAAGTGTTTTGATATCTTGTCATACACCCTCAAGTTTATCCTATTGTGATACCAAAACCCAAAGCCACATAGCCCACAATATAGAATATATAACATGGCATATATAAATATTAACTAATATAACTAATTACAACGCAATTCAAATGAATTATTACCAATTGAACCAAAACCCCCAAAATACCGACACGTACCATGACGTATCATGATATGCACTCTCCGTATCGAATTATGGACATGTACATGCTAGCAAATCATGAATTATACTCTAAAACTATCAAGGAATCATTCATTCAAACACCTAATAGTCCAAATTTGGATTTCTCCAATTTGGCCACAAAAGTCAATGTAAGTATCATAATAGGGCTCAATAGAATCTAGTTCTTCTTCCTATGGGTAGTCATTAGCCATGAGAGGGTTCATATAGGTCTAATACTATAAATTAACCATAAAATTGAAGGAAAATAGGGATTATATCTATTGGAAGTCAAATTCTAATGAAACTCATTCGGGTGGATACGAAATTGACACAAGCTCCTAGAATCTACTATCCAAGTAGTGTTCCATCCATTCCTAGCTTCTAGGCCTCCTTGATGATGAATATGAGTAGGGAATAAGAGGAAATTTGAGAGGAATTGATGGGGTTGGTCTCAATTTAGGGGAAAACCCATTTAGGAATGAGTGAGCTAGTAAATGGAGAGGAGAGAGACTCTTCTCCCCTAATATAGGGTCGACCCCCTCTTCTTAGCTTTGGGGTTAGGTTTCAATGTCCAATGTGCCCCTGTCACGATCGTCACCCGGTGGAAGGCTACGAGTACATGGGTACGTCCAGCCTATGCCGCAGCATTCACAGTAGAACATCGTCTAGGTCAACAATACTATCTACATATCTCACATAATCTATATAAGATACCTGTCATGCTATCTCAACTCTAACTAGATAACAATATGATAATATGGTAATGTTAAACAATACTCAGTCACAATAACAAACTAGAGGCTGATAAGGCACGATATGGAATAGAAGGAAAGAAAAAGAGTCACAAATACAACACAAGTCCAAGTCTAATCTCAACACAAGTCCAAGTCTAATGTTAAACAATACTCAATTACAATACAATGCTAAAGTCTAAATAGGATCAAATAAAATATCATAAATTAAAAGATTTAAATCTCTCCAACATGTGGTACTATCTCATGGGGCTCTACGGGTGCTAGCTCAACTGTCTCGCCATCTTGTGGCCCGTAGTGCATAGGATACCAGTCCTCTAATGAATCATCTGAGAAATAGATTCAATCAGGATTAGAGCAAAGTACAACCCAAATAGTAGTTCCAATAATTGACACAAACTGTGAAACAACAATAGTAATGAACATAAATGATGGAAATAACTGAACTAGCATGTATCACGAGAAAGAGCATCACGATAAATATTGGCAAGAACTGAGAACAATATAGTGAGGAACAATAATATAATAAACTGGAATAAAGAAAACTATATATATATATATATATATATATATGCCTTAAAATATTAGTAAGATAATGTGATCGGCTTGGGCCTAATACGGGCTATACATAAAAGGTGAGCTAGCGTGATCAAGCGTGAGTTTCATAATCTGCTAACTATCATGGGCTACACTAAATCACGGGCTATAAGGTATGATCACATATCCACTAATACTTCTCCAACCCTGGACTAGTACAAGGATCTAACTTACGTCACGTTATAACACGTATATCACATTGCACGATCTATAATATCATGCACTATGATCACGGTCTACATAATCACTAAGATATCACGATAATCACTGAGTAATCACGAAATACAATATGTCAATCACTATTTAACCATGACAATAATATCTTATGACCAAGATTCATGTATACCAATCCATGAAACCATCGTATCAAGAATCAAATATATCAATACTAAATACATGAAACATAGAGGCTATCAAATAAGAAAACTATCAGAGAATGTACTCACCTGGGGTCCTGAGCAAATGATATATCTCGGTACCCGAGCCAGTATTACACACACCTAAATATGAATATCATGTCAAATTGGTGTAATAAAGTGATAAATGAGCTAAATGCACTAAAAGATGCTCTTCTAGGCCATTTCTTGCTAAACTCGGTCCATATTAAGTTAATTAGTCTATATTGGCCACTAACTAGCTAACACTAGTTTATACTAGCTATACTAGGTCATTACCTTAGAGTATAACTACTATCTTAGCTATTACTAACCATATCTAATATACACTAACTAATATACTAATATACTAACATAACAATGACTGATACTAACTTACACTATATATTAACTATCACTCAAAAACCCACACTAATGAACTGATACATGTATATATTTCTATATACCCTTACTAACTGGTAATTAACAGCTATCTATACTAATTAATATCAGTTATAAGTTAAATGATATATATATATATATATATGTAGACTAACTATCATCTAACCACTTATTACTAACTTACTAATTGGTAACACTATTACTAACCTGATACCTACCTACTGAACTTACCTTCAAATACCTAACTGATACATATATATATAAAGTCTGATACACATTTTGGTCTGATACCATCATCTCCTTAACACTCAAAGGGGTCAGACCCCAAACCTGAATCTCACTAGCTGATAACTCCAATCACTGATACCCAACAGATACTAGTCTAACCCCTTCACTAATAAACAAATACATATTGTATGTGTACTCAGATTTCTTACTCCACCTGCAGATGCAGGAAACAACCTCCATTACTCTAATTATCTGCATTAAAGCAGACTCGACATCCCTCTTCTCACAAGCTCCCCACCTTGACATGCCCATACCCAGGACTGTGACCCAGTGCACTGCATTACCAATACCCACTATTACCTGTGCTCGAGCACTGCTATTGCTCTGTATTGTTACTGCTGCTAATACATCTTACTGCTGCTGCTGAATCTAGCTGCTGTTGTTAGCTCTATTGCTACTGCTACTGCTACTACATACTGCTATTGCTACTTATGTTGCCTATATTGCTGCTACTGATATTGTTATTGCTGCTTATGCTTAACTCGACACCCCTTCCTATTCAGTATCTCTGATACTGAATATCCACACTACACTAAGTCTAATCCCAGGAACCAGCTTCTCACTTCTATATTGCTAATACTCAGGTCTGTACATTGCTATTACTGCTGCCTTCATTGCTTCTAACCCGGCTCCTTAACCAAGTATTGCTGCTATTGAATCTGTGGCTATGGTTGCTAATGCAACTGTCACTGCATTAATACCCCAATCCGAGCAAATTATCTCCATCCCCATTTATAACACACCACATCCAATACTACACTATCACAAGTACACAACAACTGATACACTTCACACACATTCCACGCTCATACATATGTCAAATATATAACTAGCAATGTATATATATATATATATATATATATATATATATAATACAGGCATAAAACCAATTACCTATAGTGCATTAGCAAGATACTCTATGATACACATCCAATTGAGAGACAAAACTCACAATAAACCACAACAAACAATCTTACATATCAAATACACTAACTAATGCAACTTGTTACAATAGGAATTGAAGAGTATTTACACAAATCACCCAAAATGAGTCACGTATCACACCGTATCGGAAAATACTATAATACGACATACTCGTATCTAATTGTGGATACGTACCTAGTCCTACAACCCCGATCTAAGTCTAATTAGATCTAATTGGTCTTATGACACATAATTGATGTGTCAATCTCGTAATTCCCCCTAATTAGATATAAATTACCATATAACTTTCACAATACAAGTCATATGAACCTAATTCTTGATCCTATGGGTAGCCCTAAGCCACATGATGATTCCTAATGGTTAAATACATGAATTAAAGGCTAATTTAAGGTTATATTTAGAATTTATCTATTGGGAGATGGATTTCCAATTAAATGCTCAATAGACATAATTAGGATATAATTCCCTTGCCAATTCCTCTTCCTTCAAGTGCTACTTGCAATCCAAGCTCCAATGCTTCTTAGATGATAAAATTGAGAGGGAATTGTTGTAAATTGGGTTATATTTGTGGAGGGATGTGTCAATTTAGGGAATAACACAATTGGAGATCTAATTAAAATAAACTAATGAAGAGAAGAGAGAATAAAAATGCCTTTATGTGGCCGGCCCCCCTTTGTTCCCTTCCAAGCAACATCAAATGTCCAAGGTGCCCCTCTCTAGCTAATTATGAAGAATAATTAAGAAGGGCTATATTGGGAAGTCTCTAACTAATACAATTTAAACTAATCTCCTTAATTAAAGGAAGAGGGTCTAATGGGCTTGGTCTCATGTTGGGCTCAAAATGTTATTCCAATCCAATGGGTCCACTAATGACAAGTCTAATAAACCTAGGCTAGCCCACTAACAAATAATTAAATAGCACAAGCATAATTTAAATAAATAGCACAATATAAATATATATTAATTACTAAAAAATAATTATACTAAATGATCAAAATACCCTCATCTAGAAATATGGTAGTGACAGCCCCTTTTGGTTGTCATGACAATATATTTAATTATGGAAAATTAATTATGGAAAGCTTCTAATCTAATGAAAGGAATATTCTATTCATTCACCTTAATCTAATGAGTCAAATCATAACTAATTAAATAATTGAATCAATGGGTCAAGTAAAGTCTAGTGGGTCCACTTGGGCTCACTAGCACTATGTCTAACCAACAGGCTAACCACTAACCACTAATCACATAGTCCATTGTAATTAGCTAGCTTACAACTAATAAGTATAATAATAAATATTATTATTACTAATATAATTCTCAAACAAATATTGAAATGACAAAAATACCTCTCTCTCGGAATTAGGTGGTTACAAACTAATAGCTATTAATGCACTTCACGTTTGATTATGTCGTACCATAACTTGAATGATCACATATTAAAAATAGTATTTTAAATCACATAATTAGTTATAGTCTCCATGTTTCACCTTACTTGCTATCATGTACCATGCTTACTCACCTATTTCACTGCTTGATTTTTATACCATATTTCAATGCTTACTTCCTATCATATATACCCTTTTTTCATGATTTATAGCTACTACAATGTATTGGAACTACTTTTATTAAATTATACATTGTTCCAATCATAACTGGATATGTTGAAATATAGGAGATGGCATTAAGGACCTGTATCCTATATACTATGGATCTTATAAAAATTATATAACAGAGTTTGATCATGTCCTTCATCAAAGAGAGCTAGCAGCGGAGACTCTGACCACAACCATATATAGTTTAGCATAGCTTAGACTCTATTTGCTCGAATTTGCCTCTAATAGTACTTGGTTATGTTATTAATTAATGTAAGGTTATTTTATGACTATTTTGGACTTAGACTTAGATTATATTACTATTGCTTGTTCTTTTAATTTTATTCTTCCTTGATATATATGATTGTGAGTATATAATTGTTTACACCTCTGTCCTCCCTTGGTGGAGTTGAGATATTACTTTGTGGTTGTGTGGTGTATACATTGTGAGATATACATCGTTCTACCAATGATATTGCGAGTGCGGGTCATGATACATTTTTATGGTGGTCTATGTAGGTCTTCAGTCGCATTTAGTACGATATCATGGTTGTACTTTATAGTACTATTGTGAGACTTTAGAGAGAATATAGATATTAGGAAAGGGAGTGTACTTAATCACATACTAGAAAAATTTTGATCTAAATTTCATTTACTAAATTCTTTTCAATAATGTGTATTTGACATCTTTTAACTGTCCTTCTCGATTAATATCTAATATTGTGCCATTTGATAATTCTTGTGTTATCATTCTAATTTCAAAATGGCACCGAAGACTAGGGCGCGGAACACAGGAGTAGCAGTAGCTTCAGTTTCCGAACAATCTACCACCTCTCCCCCTACGACCCAGAGGACCGTAGAGAGTCTTCCACCTTCTCCACTTCCACCTCTGGCGGGAGTATTATTTCCTACCTTTGTGGGTGGTATGCCAATTAGTGCTACCCAGATATTATAGGTGTTTCTAGGGATAATGGAGGCACAACGAGTGCAGGCAAAGGCACAGCATATCCAGGTTAAGATACATAGGGATCAGACGGATGTGACGAGAGCAAGCAAAGAGAATGCCCATCTGGTGGCCTTAGCAATTAAGGAGTTTGTAGCTCAACGACCGGTACAACAGAGGTTGGGTACCAACTTGCACTTTAAGAAGATGTGTCCCCGAGATTTCAAGGGTACCGAGGGTATCCTCTACGCTAACAAGTGGTTCGAGTACATCGAGCATATTCTGTGTATTGCAAGTATCCCTGAAGACCTAATGGTTGAGGCAGTTGGCCTACAGCTTCAGGACATTGCACAAACTAGGTTCAAAAATAAACCTAGACTTGTGGCGACGGATCTGACCTGCGAGGCATTTAAGACCTCTTCAAGAAAGAGTTATTTCCCGATGTGGCCATTGGAGTTTTGGAGAAACAATTCCAGAACTTAGAGTATAAACCCATGTTTATGGACGAGTATGCCACGGAGTACAGTAGGCTGAACCATTTTGTGGAGTACATGGTGAAAGACCCGGAGGATAGAGCTCGTCGTTTCCGGCAGGGTTTGACCAGGGACATCAAAGTCCATTTTGTCGCCAGTATGATAACCTTTCCAGGGATTATGGCAGAGACGCAGAGAGGCAAGGTTGACTTGGAACTGAGGCCCAAGAGGGACTACGATGCTTTTGGTGGGAACAGTAGCTGGGACCGATGAAGCGTCCCCAAATTTAGCCGAGAACTTTCCACCAGCCACAACAATAGCGCCCACCATCTAGATCTCATTTTCAGAAGTAGCCATAGAGGCAGTTTCAGCAGAGTCCTACTTGTTCTTATTGCAAGAAGCCAGGGCATACCTAGGACATCTGCAGGAAGAGGGTGAGGCAGTGTTTGTTTTATGGTTCCACTACACATCAGTTGAGGAAGTATCCACCAGCTCCTGCTTGTCCAGCTTTGGGTATTGCACCAGCTCTAAGGGGACCTGTCACGCCCCAGTCCCAAAATACGTAGGACTAGGAATACGTAACACGCCAGCCGTATGTATACGAACTCCAATATATGGAAACCATATACACACGTACGCTGTACATGAATATCCAATCCACAGTGGTAAATATATGTCACAACAAGTCACACACAGTTCTATATCTCATCCACAGCACAAATAATAGAATAAAGGAAATCAATAACTGAATATCAAAGAAGCAGTCTCAAATAGTAATCTCAAAGTGCAATAGTCGGGTGGAAACAAATCCACTACCAATCGACTATAATAAACTACTAAAGAGAGAAGAGAATAAACTCTAATATAAGAATAAATGTCTAGAAAAGAATAGCAACTAGAATCTCTAAACAGCTGCAATGAATCACATATAATCAGAAGGTAAGATCTCCTCAGGCTGATAGGTAGCATCAGGTCCAGGTCCATACTCCTGCGGGTACTCCTGCTCACCTATATCTGGAAGGGACTAGGTCCTCAGAGGGACGTAACAAGATACAAAAAGCACATGCCAATAAATTACTGAAAATAAACATCTATTGGGGTCGCCTAACCATCTATGTGAATGCAGTTTGAGAACAACTTTCTAACAAGTGGGCTATCTGGCCATAAATAGGATTGGCATAGTTCTCTTGGAGATCCAGGGGCCCACAAAGGCACGACGACTTTCGAACGTCGGAGGCCCGCCATGATAATATATAGGGGTCATCATGACCACGTATCTCCGGCGGAGCGTACGGGTTACACAAGAAAAGTGCAAAGGAGCCCAAATGCGGTACTTGTTGTTCTCCCCACCCAATGCTCTAAGCATGTCATGTCCATGACACGATAATACCTCTAATAACCGCCAGGTCTACTAGCATGCAAAGTTTCTATTGGCAGTTATCCCTATCCATCGCACGACCTATACGTACCAGTGGCCAGCCGAATACGCAAGTCCGTGTCCTACATGTGACTCACACTCGTGTAAGAATAGTATCATGGCCAATGAAACATAAATGCCTCATGAAAATGGGGTAGTCTCATAAAGTAGGTCCAATGCATATACATAAATAAAACATAGTACGACGACACCGTCGTTGCACCCAAGTTTCCTTGGACGCGCAGTTTATATAGCAGTTTAAAATAAATGAACTAAATAAACAGAAAATAAACATGCATGCCTCATATGGAATGTAAAAACAGTACAATGGCAAGGTATACTTGCCTGGCAAGAAAGCTGTGATGTCCCAATAACCTGCTCCAACAGTCGCGCAGAATAAATCCAACATCTCCTCCTCTTGCAATCTGAGTGGCACTTGGAAATTTAGTTGTAGCTTCTCCAGAAAAGACATTTACACAGATAGTTGATGCTTTCGTGTCGCCAATACAGTAAGCTGCCCAGCATGGATGAAGAGTCTTTGTTGATCCCTCGACATCAGTTCCCTTCTCCAGTTCGGACATCCAAAAGAGAGCTTGCTTCTGGTACGGCCATCATTCACAAGTAAGTGTGCTAGGGGGGCTGCCTCCTTTAAGTTATATAAATCCGCAGCACCAACAAGCTTATTCAAAGAGGACTCCGAGATTGCTTGTTCATCTTTACTTTGTTCGATATAAGACTTGCCTCCTCTCTGTTTCTTTGCAAGACCCACTATCGGTTCGGATTCTTCACCATCTTGTAAGTTCAGTGATCGTTTGCTAGTGTCAAGCTCCTCCGGAATGAACTCAGCCTTCTGTTCTGGTTTGTTGTTGAGTAATTTAAACAGAGTAAGGAGAGGATGGAGAGTGGAATCAATTTGCGAATGGCAACGAGCTTCCAAGAGGAATTATCCCCCTTCAGTAAAAATTGAACTGTGGATGTAAAAACTGGCATACAGGACAATGTCCTGCATTAAGCTAAGCTCGACCGGTGGAATTGCACACCGTCCCCGAACCTTAACCTTGAGCGGGATGAGGCACCTCGACCACTCCGTCGGAAACCTCCCTATCTCCCCCGATCTCTTGGTCGAGAAGCGAACGATCTCGGACGTGGCGGACGCCGTCTTCGTGCTGACCCAGTGCTTGCCGAACTTCTTCCTAGCGTCGTTCTTGGGGAAGGCGAAGTGGATGAACTCGCCAGCTTCGAGCTTCCTCCAGTCGCGGCAGGTCGACAGCGTCGTCACGTGGGTCTTCCTGACCAAGAACCAATCAGGCTCATCGGGAAACTCATCGACCTCTGGAGGAACGGCATCGGGGAGAACCCGAAGTCTCCGGTCGGCGGCCAGTTGGGGAAGATGAAGATGAATGCACAGGGGGAGAAGGGTCGGCTAGGAGTTTGCATTGGGTTTATGTTTTGAAATCAAAAGAAAGAGAAAATATTGTATTTATATACATGTAATTTGGTTTAGGTTGACCTAGGGCAATGTGGGTTTGGTCAACTCTTCTTGAAGTGGCCCTTGGGCTTGCATGAGGGGTTGAGCTATAAATTATAATTATTTAATTGCAAGGGTAGGTGTGATATACGGGGCGATGTGCGCGCGATGTACATCCCGAAAATTACGGAAAAAACACGTGAAGGGAAAATAGATTTCTTTATGACCAACGATGGGAACACCTCGGTGCATTTTTGCATAAAAGTCCAACAATTAGAAAATTGCACAAAGGCAGAAAATTGAATTTAATTAATTAAATCAAAGCACGCACGATGTTCTAGAATTAATTAGGAGCACAGAAAAATAAAAATAGGTGGAACAAAGGGTCTGGGACGTAGAGGATACAGAGTAGATTATTAATAAAATTCGGTTTGCACAAAACGGTCAAGATTGTGTCCCCAATTTTGGGTTGGGACGCACAAGGGTACGAAATTGGATTTAATTTCGAATTAGGGAATAACGTCCGCGACGTTTATTGTACGACTAAAATATAGCACCACAGAGCAATATTATGAGTTGCACAAGGGCCAGAAAGGCAGGCGGCACGTCTAGGTCAATGTTGTGAAATTCGTGGATAGGCAACGGCTAATGAGGTGCTCCAATTATCGAGCAACGGTAAGGTGCGCTATGTGTCATAATTATTTCGTAATTAAATTAAATGCCGTGTTCTAATTCTAATTGGTTCGATTTAGCCCTAATTTCACTATCTAAGCCAAGTAGCCCTAATTTTAGGTGAGGGGGTTTACAGTACCAGTTAGGCCCAATGCCTAGGATTGATAATCTTTTGTATCAGTTGAGCGGTGCAAGGGTATTCTAAAAGATTCATCAGAGGTCAGGTTACCATCAGGTAAAATTCAAGAGGAAAGATGTCCTGAAGACTGCATTCAAGACGAGAAACGGCCAGTATGAGTTCTTGGTGACGACATTTGGGTTGACGAATGCCCCAGCTATTTTTATGAACTTGATAAACAAGGTATCTCGTTAATACTTGGACAAGTTCGGAATGGTTTTTATAAATGACATTCTCATTTAGTTGAAGACCTTGGGAGAGCACGAGGAGAATTTATGGATATTGTTGGAGATTCTCAGGGAGGAGAAGCTCTATGGGAATCTTTCAAAATACGAGTTTCTCTTAGACAGGGTAGAGTTTCTCGGGCATGTCAGGACAAAAGATGGGATATCAGTAGATCCGAAGAAGATTACTGTAGTAGAGTCTTGGACTACTCCGAGTTCTATCGCAGAGATTAAAAGCTTCTTGGGATTGGCTGGATATTACAAGAAGTTCGTGAAGGATTTTTTGCAGATTGCAGAGTCGTTTATTCAATTTAGAGGCGATGGAAAGCTCAGCCTGAGATATATTGGATATTTTCCCATTATTGAGAAGGTTGCTGCTATAGTATACCGACTAGCCTTGCCATCTATTTTGGATAGTATGCACAACGTGTTCCACGTATCTCAGTTGAGACAAAATATGGCAGACCCTAGCCATGTGTTGGACGAATCTGAGATTGAGGTAGGATCGAGTCTCAATTACCAGGAACAACTAGTGGAGATTCTGGATCGTAGAGAGAAGGTTCTGCATAATCAGACTATTCCTTTATTTTGTATTGCTTAGAGGCATCACTCTCCCGGTGAATCCACCTGGGAGAGAGAGGATGAGATGCGAGAGAGATATCCTTATCTATTCGAGCCATGAGGTATATTCCTTTTTTTTTCGTCTTCAATATTTTAAATTTTGCGACAAAATTATTTTAAGGTGGGTAGATTTATAACCACCACTTATTAAATAAAAAATTTAATTAATTTATTTTATTAAAATTAATCATAATTTTTTTAGTTGCTAATTATGCTATTAGTTTTTATATTAGTTAGAGTTTGGATTAGTATTTAATTAAATGGATTAGTCATGGATTAGATTAAACTAGAAGCTTCTAGAAGCATTCCAAACCCTAACCCTTTAGCTTCCTAACCAAGCCAAGTTCTCATGGATAGGTTTAAAATGTAACTTCACCATTAAGTAACCCAAAATACCTTCCAAGTGGCCAGCCATACATGGATAAATATCCTCTCCATTAGCTCCTTCCACAATACTCAATTTCTCCCACTTCATCTTCTCTAAATTTTCAATCCAAAACCTAAACCCAAAACCTTCACAAACAATCTCCAAACTTCTCTAAACCTCTCCAAATTATTTTCAAGATGAGCCAATGCTTGGGAGGACAAGCTAGGAAGAGTAGAGTCCATGTTCCATCCCACCTTTTGTCCATTTGATTAGTTTTTCATTGGGAAAACTTCCCAATAGGTATTGAAACATTCCTTTTTGTTTTCTTGGTGAACTTCTCTACTGGATCAATAAGAAAGCCCATGAGTAGCTAGATTATAGTTTCCTAGGTGGTAACTAGGTAATAATTAACTCATTTCAATTGTTGGATGTCTATTTTAGTGTTGTTTAAAAAAAATATTGGTGGATTTTTTACCACCATGTGTTTATGTTAATTCTCTAAAGGAATTTTTGTGTCCCAATAGAGGTGTGCTTGTGTCTATGTGCCCTAAATAGATATATAGTGTCATGTCAAGAGACTACTTAAAACACATTGTTAAATATTGACTTCATACATAACCAAGATTAATTAGTGTCATTTGGTTTGGTATCCTATTGTGGTTGTGTATCAATATACACCAAGGGTATTTGGTATATATATGATGTCATATACCATATGAGATGTATATATTTATATAGTTATGTTTATGTATATGTTAGAGGATTATATATATACTATATATATATATATATATATATATATTGGTATGTAGATATATAATGGTTTGTGAGTGATAAACATATAGAAATGTATTTGTGTGTGTGTATATATATGTGTGTGTGTGTGTGTGTGTGTGTGCTTGTGGGTGTTAGAGGGGGGTATGCAACTATAGTAGCAGCAATAACAGTATATGTAGTAGCAGTAGCAACAACAGCATCACCATCACCATCATCATCATCATCTTGATCAAGAGTGTGAGTGTGTATGAGATGAGTATTAGTGTGAGTGATTGATTGTTTAAGTGAGTATTGAAAGGTAAAGTGTATATGTTAGTTAGAAATACCAAACTTGGTATTGTGATGAGTATTATTTAGTGTAGGTATGAGATACCAAGGATTTAAGTATTAGAGTATCTCAAATACTAGGATACTAAGTTGGTATCTCAACATATATTAAGATATAGATATATTGAGTTTGGTATCTCAAGATACCATAGGAAATGGGGATATCAAAGTAATTGAGTATCTTGATATCTCAAGTTATCATGACCCACACCCGATGTAAGGTTACGAGAATGTGGGTAAGTCTAGCCTACGCCGCAGCATCGGCGGTAGAATGCTGTTTGGGTAAACTGTACTATCTAACAATAATGATCAGCATGATATATAACATCACCAATGAAATATGAATACTTAATCATAGAATATAAGATAGAACAACGCACAAATATGATATAAAGAACTGAAGATTCAAAAATACGACTCTCAAGACAGAAGATAAGATCCAATGAGTCAAATATAAAAGAGTACTAACTGCCAAAGCTGGAGATAAATTTAGTACAAAATAAACCTATCTACTGAGCTACAAGTAAAATACCGTCTGTCTCAACTGGGATGAGTCCCTTCTAAGCCACAATATCTAGCTCTAAGCCAACTACGTCCTAAGGCCCGTAGTGAGCGGGATACCACTCCTCAGTGTCATCTGGAAAAATATATCCAATCAGGATTGGAGCAAAGTATATCTCTAACAACAGTTCTAATAAATAATAAAGACTATCTAACAGTAAACATAGAGCATATACAAGATGAATAGGGCATGGAAAAAATATACAGAAATAAGAAAATACAAGAAATACAAACAAGGGATATGAACATCATATATAGAATAAAGAAATACATCTAAGTGAGTGAGTACGAGTGTCAACATGTGATTGACTTGGGAACTTGCTCGGGAATTATGGCATGGTTAATCATACGTGTGGTGTATGATTAACACTATGTAAGAAAAATAAGAACTATGGGGGTAGGATCACATATCAACACTTAATACTCCCCGCTCCCGATTGGTATAGTGGATCCGACCATGAAATGCTATGACACGAAATTCTATAAGAAGGGAGCTAATCTTCTCATGAATGAGTGCCCATACATGTACAAGAAAAATGGGCTCATACAAGAAATATGCCAGAAACTACTAAAAATAACATCTAATGACGGGATCCATGAATACCAATCCGTGAAAACAAGTGTCAGAAAATCAAGGATATCTACACTAAATACAAGAAACATAGAGGATTTCATAAATAAAAAATTGTCAGAGAATGTACTAGCCTGAAATTCGGTGAACAATATCAAAGATGTGCAGATTGGTGCCTCGGAGACCTAAAATGGAATATTACATCAATATAAGGTTTTAGGATGAATACAAGTTAAACTAGTCCAATCTAGGTCATTAGGCCAAGTCTAAGTCAAAACAATCAAACTAGTTCAACCCTAGGTCAAACTTGGTCAAACTAGTTATTTCTAGGTTGTATAAATCCATCTCTAGGTTATTGGGTCCATATGCTACTTATCTAGGCTATACTAGCTATATTAGGATACTAGAGTATATAAGAAAATATAAAATAATGTAAAATAGTATAAAAGAAAATACTATGTAAAATATAAGTATAAAATATATTAGTATCTCCTAGCTAAACTAACACTAAATGGATACCTTGGCTTTGAGCCAACACAGTATCACACTAGCTACACCCTCTCTTGACACCAAATACCCAATACTTAGAGAGAACCCAATACCTTATCATTACCTTGCGTATCACAAGGTAATACTAGAACCAACATTAACTAAAACTAATACTTATACTAACTAGCGTAAATATATACCCTCATATATATACTAACTCATATATATAACTATATATACCCTCATATATATACTAACTCATATATATAACTAACTAAGATGATAACATATATATATATATAACTCTACCTACCATAACATATAACTACTAACTCATACTAACATTTAACTAATATTTAACTAACAACTAACTAACCAACCCGACATGCTCATCTATCTCAGACCATGCTCACTTATGCATTTACTATGCATCACCTGATGCAACAGCTGCTGCTCACTGCTGCTATATACAACAGACTAGAGTCCTCCCTCACCTGTGCATATGAGTGCGTAGGTCTGCTGCTGTTGCTAACTCAATTGTGTAGTGTATTGCACAGGAGCCCGACCCTTCACTCTCTTAATGCTGTTGTAACAACTGCTAATACACTCAAGCATTAACTGTATACTAGCACTTTCTCGAGCAACAACTAACACCACGTTACCCTCAAACCTTCACTACATGTCAAATAATCCTCTATAACTCTGTCACCAACACCACAACAATACCACTCCACAAGCACAAGTACACACACACTTGAGCCCTCACAGGCACCTCACTTATACAGGAAATGCACCTATATAAATTTCTCCTTAATCTACATATATTTATAGGCACATACACTATTAAGTGTACAAATCTAAGAACCCCAAACCAGTGCACTCGAGCACTCACAAACCCTACACTAAGTCACATACAAAGACACAATGCAACACACAGGCACTCCCACCTAATACTATGGATAGTTATATATATATATATATATATATATATATATATATATATATACATACATAGTATAATGCAAATAGATATACATCAAACTAGTAATGTATAATACAATAGGATATACTCAAAATACCATAGCAATTCATCAAACACAAGGAGTGCATCACCCCCATATCATACTAGATCTATGATACGCTTGCGATACTCCCCCAATACAATACCCAATGCATCACAATGATATGAGCAAGTCTAGAATCATAATTATGAGCAATATAATGTTCTAGCTACTCCTCTACGTATCCGTAGCAAAATAAGACATGTGTAGACCCCCGTATCGAAGAGAAAACCCCTAAATCAACCTGTATCACAAATTTTTATGATATGGCCTATTCGTATCCAATTGTAGATACGATACTATTCTCACACACCCAATCTAGTGTCAATTTGGTCCAAATGATCTATTGACAAATATATGGTACACCAATCTCGGATTTCCCCTAAATTGGACACAAAACACACAATAACATTCACAATAGGGGTCCCTAAAGGTCAATTCTTCTTCCTATAGGTAGTCCTAGTCCAAAGGTGGGTTCCTAATGATCTAATTACAGAATTAGAGTCTAAATAGAAGAATTTTTTTGAATTTTACCTATTGGGAGATAGATTTTTAATACAAGTCTCCAATTGGATGCAAGGAGCCCTTAACTTGTGTACTCTTCACTTTTTTGTAGATCCTTGCCTCCTCCTTGCTCCAATAGCCTCCAATGGTAAAATAAAGACAAATTAGGAATTAAATTGGTGTAGGAAATGAAAGAGATTGGGATGAACTATTCTAGATCTAGAATTTTGGATGAAGAAAAGAGAGAAGAGAGAAACTCCTCTCCCTTAAGTAGGTCGGCCACCTCCTTGGCCTCCAAGTAATGGTGCAAAGTCCATTTTACCCCTATAGGCTTGTCATGAAGAAAAGGATTAAGGAAGTAAGGTTCTATTCCTAATGGTTTGACTAATTAAATCACTAACTTAAGAATTGGGCTAGTTATTTGGCTCAAGTCTAACTAAAATAAATGTTGGCCCATGAGTCAAGTCTTGTCTAGTTAGGTCCACTAACACAAGTCTAAAATATAATGCAACATCTAACAGTAAATAGATAATACTATAAATAAATATACAATATACACAATAATTAGTTAATTATGAAATGACTAAAATATTCTTTTCTAAAAAATATGGTAGTGACACGTCTACCATCTTAAAATAATTTCGTCCTCAAAATTCAAAGACTAAACTACCCCAAGAAAAGTAAAACAGAACAAGAAAGAACATACCTTAAGGCAGAACAAGAAAGAACATACCTTAAGGCACAAACAGATACGGGTACCGCTCTTGCATTTTATTTTTCCTCTCCCAGGTAGACTCACATGGAGAGTGATGTCTCCATGCGATGCGTACCAAGGGAATGGTCTAGTTCCTCAGCACCTTCTCTCTTTGATCCAGAATCTCAACTGGCTGCTCGAAATAGCTTAGAGTAGGGCCAAACTCTATCTACGAGTGATCCAATACGTGACTAGGATTCGTCATGTACCGTCTCAACAGTGACACGTGAAACATGTTATTAACTTTCTCCAATGCAGGTGGCAATTCTAGTATGTAGGCAACTGCACAGACCCTCTCGAGATTACTGAAGGGTCTAATGAATCGCGGACTAAGCTTCCCGCCTCCACCGAAGCGAATCGTGCCTCATGTCGAAGAAATCCTCAGAAAGACCAGACCTCAAACCTAGAACAAAATACAAACTTAAGAACTTAATCTATTCCAAACCACCAATATTGACACAAAACAAAATCTAAAACTATACCTCAAACTCCAAGTATCTCCGGTGGCTATTCGCCCAACGCCGCTATTTGTCATGCACCACCAAAAGTTTATCTCTAATCATCTTAACCTTCTCCGCTACATCCACCACCATCTTTGGCCTTAGCAAACCTCTCTCTCCAACATCGTCCCAAGACAAGGGTGTAAACCCCCTCACCCAAAATAGATATTTTGTGTGAATTTTATATTTATTATAATTATTTTAGATTATTTTAAATTGATTAAAGTTTAATTATTGTATTAAGATACTTCACCATGGTTTGGACATTAATAACATAGGATAACCCCAAAATCTACAACTCCTTTTGTAGGAAGTAGCCTACACGGGAGACACTACTTGTAGCATATTTCCGTGACTCAGAATTTGATCATTTAGCATTAGTATGGCACTATGTAATAACCGTAGTTTATTGTATTTAATATTTAGATATTTTTATATATAAATTCGTTGTGATTATTTTCCAATCCAATATTCTTCAATAAGCAACCCATAATTCCTCCATGCCAAATTAGGCCACTTCCCTCTTTTGTAGGATTTATTTATTAATTATTCCCTTAGAAGCTCAATCAAATTCCAACTACCAAAGATTTACCTTAGATTTGCATAATAATTGTCTATTAATTATTCCCTTAGAAGTCCAATCAAATTTCAACTACCAAAGATTTACCTTAGATATGCATATTAATTATCCATTATTTTATTCCCTTAGAATCAAATTAAATCTTTGTCATAAATTAATTATTTGGTTAGTTATTGACTTTTAATAACTAACAACCTAATTGGAAACATCCGAACAAACTAGCTACCCAATTCTAATCCTACCCCTCTTCTCAAACCCGCGGCCCTACCCCTCAAACCTGCGCACACCCCAAGCTGACCCCCTCTCTCTTTCTCTTTATATATATATATATATATATAATCTCCTTCTCATCTCTCCTTCTAAAAATCCTAACCTAAAATCTCCTCTACAAAATCTTAACTTTCTCTCATTCCTCCATCACCCTAGCCGCCACCTCCATTACCATGGTCTACCCCACCCCCTCCCCCTACGTGGACACCAAACCACCTCCTCCATCCAAGAGCCCTAGCATCTCCTTCATTCTTCTTCTATTAAGTTTCTATAATCCTTCTCTCCTTCCTTCATCAAACTCTTCTTGATTTATGAATATATATAGATTATATATATGTGTGATGATGTAAACTTTATTATTTGGTTATGAAGAACTCATGCAACCCCTGAACCCTAATTTTGAGGTTCAACTCAACACTTTCGTGCATGCATGAAACCTCCTTCAAAACTCTATTTAGTTCTTGTTGATATATTTATATAGATGTTAATAATAGAGAATATATTCAGTTTTTATAATAAACTATAGATTTATTAGTTTTTATTAAATTTGAGTTTGAACATGTTTTATGGGTAGTTTTGACCAAGGTAGTCAAAGGCGCAAGGCGCACTCAAGGCGCAAATGGTCCAAATCGTCCGAGGCGCAAGGCGCACTTAAGGCGCGAGCCCGAGCGACACGAGGCACAAAAATTATATATATATATATTCTCATCGGATTTCTACATTGATAAACATGTGTGCTTCAAATTCTCCCATGTCTAGGTTGCAATCACTTTGAATTGAGTGAGTGAGAGAGAAAACAATAAAAAAAAGTACACCAGTTCAAAAAATAGTCTGAAAACAGTACAACAGTTAAAAAAATAGTCTAAACATGTTATTTTTTTACAAGATTTTCAAGGCGCGCCTTAGCTATTCCAAGACGCTCGAAAAAGGCGCACCTAGGCGCGCCTTAGGTGCGCCTTAAGAATTGCGGCTCGCCTGGAGTGCCCTGAGGCGCTGCCCCTGCGCCTGGGAGCAAGGCGCGCCTTAGGCGTGCCTGAGGCGCGCCTTTGACTACACTGGTTTTGACCTAGTTTTGATGTATGCATGTTGGAGACCCTTGGACCTTGTTAGGACTTGATCATAGATAGAAAATCCTAAAATTTTCTTAATGAACTATTAGTTTTTCAGAAATTATATATTTTGATTTTTTATTAATTAAATATTATTTTATTGTCACAACACATGTACCATCCCTTTTGCATGCATACAAGCAAGTTTGGTTGCCAATCCTAATAGGATCAACTTGTAGATGGTAAAACCCTAATTATTTTTGTATAGATAAAAGAAATAGTATTTATTACATTTATTGCTAATTTTTACCAAATATATTCATATTTATTTCTTTTATAAAAATTAGAATTCTAGGTATTTTATGTAGCAAGTTGACCTAGTTTTGACAAAATATGACCCCGTCAATGTTAGACTTAAACCCTGACCAAAAACTCTTATTTAGCATTTAAAAATTCTATAATTATGTTTTAATTCTGATTTATGAGTATTTATTCTAGATTTAATTATTTGTTAAAAAATAATTTTTTTTGACTAGTAGGCAACCCGTTGTGACCAAGTTTTGGTTTCTACTTAGTTTTAGACTCATAGAATTTATAGGAGATGACCCTATCACTAAAAAGCCTATTTTCTAATAAAATTCTAGAATTAATAGTTTTAATAATTAATGATTTAAAAATATTTTTTGGCAGTGTTAATGGTTTGTAATATTTTGGCATGTAGTTACATGGATATGCAACCAAAGTAGAATTAATAACTAGATAATAACTTAATTTGAATGGTAGAATAAGAGTCTAATTAGTGTAATAATTAATTGGTAGGTGTTCGAGAAGTTCTTGTGGATAGCTCCGGACCAGACTTGTTGTGCTTACAGTTTGGCTTGGAAGGCAAGTACACCTTGCTTTATTGTATTGTTCAGTTTAAATATGCCTAGTTTTTATTTGTTTAGTTGTGTGAATGCGTCTTAGAGTAGCAGACTTACACAGTATCTTGTGAAGATACGAGGTATCTTCTGACCTAACACATGGTTTGGTGGTCCAACCCTTGTCCTTGTCTGGTTGTGGGATTGAATTATTGTGAAGGTATGAGGTATCTTACGACCTGATACTATTTCAAACATGTTCACTATCTGAGTGAGTGAGTGCATGGACTAGAGTGTTGACTGGCCATCAGTACGTGAGTTCACGTCTTGTGTTAGTAGTTGGTGTTAGTTTGAGTTCTAGATTTTTATTAACGTTATTGCATTATGTCTGCACCGCGTATACGGTTCAGATAGTTTATTG
The DNA here is from genome assembly GCA_036927795.1 of Iris macrosiphon. Taxonomy (NCBI): domain Eukaryota; kingdom Viridiplantae; phylum Streptophyta; class Magnoliopsida; order Asparagales; family Iridaceae; genus Iris; species Iris macrosiphon. The sequence goes on along the minus strand of JAYESA010000009.1, from coordinate 148,300,497 downwards.
GGAGGGGAGAATCTGCTAGTGAGCGTATGAGATTTTTTGTTTCTTACTGTACTGTAAAAATGGTGCAACTGTGTAACCCCCGAGTTTTGCGGAATGCCTGGTGGGATGACTGTTTTTCTATTTCTTCTCCCTCATGTGCCACTAGAGATATCTCAAGTACAATTCACATAGATGGTTAGCTATCATATTCATTGTTTATTGCTTTACCTTCATGCATATATATTTCTTATGTACTTGTTATGTCCCTATGAGGACCTGACACCCTTTTCAGGTATAAAAGATCATGACTGTTTGTAGGAGCACATATCAGGACTTGCTACTTCTTTCTCTTTTGAGAAGGTCTTCCCTTCGATCTTCTTGACCACTAGAAGATGTACTTATTTTGTCGTCTTTCATATCCTAGTTGGTAGTAGATTTGTCTCTACCCGACTACTAGTTCTTCTCGACTATTTTTATACTTAGTTAATTGTCATATTTGGTTATTTATTACTAATTGGTTTTGTAGATAAGATTATGATTGCTTGTGACTAGTGAAATTGTACCACTTGTGAATTATTATTCATAAACCACCGTACGTATATACATGGTTTTAATATATTAGAGTTTCCATATACATACGGCCGGCATGCTTACGTATTCCTAGTCCTACATATTTTGGGACTGGGGCATGACATGTTTTTAGTAGTGGCCCATGCAGGTCGAGAGTATATTATCTCGGTTACGTTATTGTACCGAGCAAGCCTGCAAATATGATTAGAGTATAGAATCTCATCCACATATTTGACTTCCCTCTTTATTTTTGTTCCAAATTCTTGAACTCACCTAGCCTTTGTTGACCTTTGAAATTATACTCGCTTAATTCTCTTGACATTGCTATCCTTATTTTCTCACCTCTTCCTATTTAATGTACTTCCTTAATAGTTTCTTGAGTACAGCCTTCTGCCAAAATATGGGAATTCATGTTGTTAGAAGATAATTATGATAGCATACCTACTAAGAAAAACAAATTAGAATATTGGCAGATCCTAAAAGTTTAGCATACCTAATGAACCCTAGCATCCAACACCTATAAATTGATTGGCCATTATCTCTTGATATATTTAGGAATAACTTTAGAGTAGTATAGATACTACTAGGGTTAGTTAAAAATTTGACCATATTGTTTGAACCTAGTATTAAGGAACTAATAGAACTCCAAGGTCAAAAATTAGGACTAAACCTAACCTCCATGGTGAGATAATATAAGAGGACTATAAATTTAGATTATTGTCTTTATATTAGCAGAGTAGCACCCTAGGAAACCAAGAGGAATGAACCAATATCTTTGTAGGAGCAAGGGTACCCTACCTTCAGCTTAGTAGATACCCTAGAAACTATGATCATCGTTTAGTCATACTTGAGTCTTCATAATTCACCGACCATGCCATCTCATCCAACTATCTATATACTTTTTCATATTGAGTTAATCCCTCCCTCCATCATGGAATAATTGTCATAGCTCATTACCTAATTAAAATCTATTGAATGATTAAAACCTTTCCCTTGATCATACCTTGAACACAGAGACTAGCATACCACCTCCCCTTAGAAAACCATGATATTATCAAGTCTCTCTATTTACTTTCATATCTTATTTCTCCGAAACATTAACGCCATTATTTATGCGATGACAAAAAATTTCCTTCATCTTTCAAATCGTGCTACATTCACTGAATCCAATACTATTTAGTATTTTCTTATTTCCAATCATTTTGCTCCTTGAGGCATACTCATTATTTTCCAACGTGACTATCGCAATCTCATTCCATAACCGTTGACCTTAAATGATAATGGAAATCAGATCGTGCCACCTTACCCTTCTAATTGTAGGCCAAGTGATTCATTTTATGTTAGGATATATAGTTTGATATAATTGTAGTTTGTTAATCTTGAATTTAAATTTTTTTTGCTTAGTAGTAAGACCTTGATAGTTTGAATTATCCATTTAGATTATGACTTTATGATTATTCTTTAGTTTCAAATCAAGTAATTTGTTCCATATCTCAATATAGGTTATATCCTCTCTCACTTGAGAGCCAGTAATTTCTCCATTCACAAGTTACAGTATTAGTTCATTTTTGCAAGTTGGGTATCATGCCTCACAACCTAGTATCTTATAGTCCTTTTGACCCATTAATGAAGTGTAATTGAATGAAACTAACTATATGTTAGTGTAAGAAGATAGTGTTTATCCAGACTGTAGAACTTTAGAGGCCATACCTCTATTCGGTCGACCAGAGACTTAGACGAGAAGTTAGCATGGCAACTATGAAGGCAGACACCGGACGAGTCTTTGATTCTTGATGAACTCAAACTATTGTATTTTCATTCACCATAATCTCACATACTTATATTATTTGGACTATCTTGACACATGCTGCTATTACAGTCTAGTTTTGCAAGCTTATTCTTTATCGAGCTTGTTCATGACATATGTATTATTGGGGCGCCACACTAATATATTGTCTGATTAGAATCAGTGTCTTATGGTCTAGCTAACCTTAGTGCGCTTGGTTCTCACTTCGCATGAGTACTTTACATGGGTTGAGATATAGTTGACTTAGCTTGTTAGACAAATATACTTGCCCCCCTAGACAAGTCCGAGCATATCTTGTCAGTTAGACAACTATAATGATACGAGCCTGCGAATAGGAATTTACCAAAAAAAAATAGGATTTTAATCCATAACTGACTTGAAAACTCTTTTTTGAATTCTTCAATCGCCTTTGAACCCCTACTTGTATTTTATCACCTCCTCCTTTAAATCTTTCTTATTGTTTTCCGTCTTCCCCTATTTCGGAAAAACGAACGCTCGTGCTTGATATAAAGTTGACACACGGATAGTAGTAGGTATGCCAATCACATTACTTTGTCACTATCTTTTGTAATTAAGGGCATATCACATGTGATAGGTTTTGTGTTTAGATTTTAAGGATTAGTAGGCACTATTGAATGATCGAGGAAATTTTTTTATAGCCTGGTGTTTATGAAAGATGAGTAAATTTTAAGTTGGGGAGAAGTTGAATTGTCAACTTGAGCTAAAATTTTATATGAAGATCTTAGACGGTGGTTACGAAGGTTATTTAGTAAGATAAGATCGAGAGAATTAAGTTATTTTAATTTCGAGAATTTTTTTTAGAAGAATAATTATGCTGAAGAGGATTTAACTTTAAAGATAAGAATAAATTTTGAAATTTTGATATTGCAGACCAAATATTTATAATTTAAGCACATGATTTAATTTTGAATATTGGAGATTGAATCAATAATTTTAATTTTGAGGATAAAAATAGAATTCTAAACATGAACATTGATTGATTGAATTCAAAATTTTACAATTTGATGATTTGAATTAAAAGTTAAATTTTGATTATGGGATCACCTATTTGAAATGTTGAGGATGAAAATTGAATTTAAAATTTGAAGAGTACGAAATTCTTAAGTTAAAAATAGGAATAATATTTGATTAGAGTTGTTTATTATTTAAATTCTAGAGGAGATTATGATAGTTGGAAATTGTGATTTAAAATTTGATGTGGGTTATTCAAATCTTGAAGATGTCATATAGATTTAACTCAAATTTGGATGTTAATTATTTAAAAATCGAGAAGAGACTACGATGGGTTAAATTTTATTTTAAATAGTGGTTATTTTAATTTTTAAGAGATTGCAATGGATTTGAATAGATTTTGTCATTTAAATTTTTGAGAAGATTGCGGTTGACTTGCCTTAGATACGAATTTGAAGGATTTAACAAATCATGCCTTATTTTTAATTTTGAGAAAAAAATTCTTGTAAGTTGGGTAGATTATAAACTCCCTCACCCAAAATAGGTATTTTGTGTGTATTTTATATTTATTATAATTATTTTAGATTATTTTAAATCGATTAAAGTTTAATTATTGAAATAGGATACTTCATCGTGGCTTGGACATTAATGACATAGGATGACCCCAAAATCTATAACACCCTTCGTAGGAAGTAGCCTACACGGGAGACGCTACTTGTAAGATCTTTCCGTGACTCAGAATTTGATCATTAGCATTAGTATGACACTAGTGTAACAACCATAGTTTATTATATTTAATATTTAGATATTTATATATATATAATTTATTTGTGATTATTTTTTAATCAAACCTTCTTCAATAAGCAACCCATAATTCCTCCATGCCAAATTAGGCTACTTCCTTTTTTTGTAGGATTTTTTTATTAGTTATTCTCTTAGAATCCCAATCAAATCCCAACTACCAAAGAATTACCTTAGATTTGCATATTAATTGTCCATTAATTATTCCCTTAGAAGTCAAATCAAATTTCAACTATCAAAGATTTACCTTAGATATGCATATTAATTGTCTATTATTTTATTTTCTTAGTATTAAATCAAACCTTTGTCATAAATTAGTTATTTGGTTTGCTATTGACTTTTAATAACTAACAACCTAATTAGAAAATATCCTAACAAACTAACTACCCAATCCTAATCATACCCATCTTCTTAAACCCGCGACCCTCCCCCTCAAACTCGCGCACACCCCAAGCCGACCCCCCTCTCTTTCTCTCTCTCTCTTTCTCTATATAATCTCATTCTCATCTCTCCTTCTAAGAAACATAACCTAAAATCTCCTCTACAAAACCTTAACTTTCTCTTCTTCCTCCATCACCCTAGCAGCCACCTCCATTACCAAAGCCGACCCCCCTCACGTGGATACTACACCACCACTTCCATCTAAGAACCCTAGCATCTCCTTTATTCTTCTTCTAGTAAGTTTCTATCACACTCACTTTTCTAGTTAGGTATAGTTTGGTAATTTGGCATGGATATTTATTTTAGGAATATAATATTGAATAATTATGTAATGATTATATAACTTATTTAATTAAGTTGAGCTATGATTATTGGACTTGTATTAATTGGTTCTTAGAGACTTGTGTCATGTGTCAATTAGCTAGAAAGAGACTAGACAATATTTAGACTTATCACATATGGACCTATTTAGATTTGACATGACAATTAGTGAGCCCAACTTGGACCAAAGTCCATTAGTCATCCCACTAATTAAATTAAGGAGGATTAGTTTAATTATAATTAGTTAGAGACTTCCAAAATATCCATCCTTAATTATTTCACATAATGCAACATATAGGGGAAACTTGGACATTTGAATTTGCTTGGGGAAGGGGGAAAAGGTCGGCCAATATAGAAGGAGGGTTCTTTTCTCTCTCTCTCTCTCTCTCTCTCTCTCTCTCTCTCTCACTCTCTCTCTTGTTATTTGTATTTTATTTTGATCCAAATTCTAGATCCCCAATTTCCTTTTTTTTTTCCATTGATTTTCTACACAATTCACCACCAATTCTCTCTTAAATTAATCACTCTTGGTGCCTTGGAGCTTGGAGAAGCAAGGAGCACAATGAGGAGGAACTTTAGAGCTAGTGGTCGTGTCCAGATCGTATCCAATTGCATTTTTATTAGGAATTCATCACCTAATTGGTAATTCCTGAATTTTCCTTTCATTGTAGCTTCTTAATCATGATTTGAACATTAGGAATGATCCCATGGCATAGGACTACCTGTAGAAACAAGTTCTAGCCTACTTGGCTTTGTATTGTGAGTTCTATGAGGTGATTTATGGGTATGTTGAAAGAATTACGAATTTGACACATTAATTGTGTGTCATAAGACCAATTAGATCTAATTAGACTTAGATCAGGGTTATGAGACAAGATACATGTCCACAATTGGATACGTGTAGGTCGTATCATGATATTTTGTGATACGGTGTGATACGGGGCCAAATTTGGGTGATTAACATGAATTCTCTTCATTACATATTGTAATAACTTCTAATAGTTGTAATTATATATATATGACTTATGGGAATGATCAATTATGGAGAATGAAGAGTTTCCACCTTAATTGGTTGAGTATTATAGAGATTCTATTTGGTGCAATATAGATATTTATTTAAATGTCTCAACATATATATATATATATATATATATATATATATATATATATATATATATATAATTATATGTATGTGTGTGTGTATATATATATATATGTGTGTGTGTGTGTGTGTGTATTAGTATTCACTATATGAGTGTCCATTGATGTGAAGTATGTGTGTGTGTATATTAGTATTCACTATATAGCTAGGTACGGGGTTCTATATCATGTTAATTGTGAATATGAGTTAGGTATATAGGATACTTAATGCATGTTGACTAGTATAGTTAATTATCTAAGGTATTGACTTAGAAACCTGAGTACAACCTAGTGTCACATAGTATTTACTAGTTTAGACTTGTAATCACCCTAGAAGCTAGGTATGGACCTAAAATCAAGGTAAACACCCAGTTTGACCTTGTTCGACTAGTGTGACCTATAAATTGCCTAGAAATTCATATTAGTTCACCATTTAACTCATTTCTCATTCTTTGCCCCTTTTGACATGATAATTTCTATATAAGACTGTGTGACACAAGCTTGGGCATCGAGAGTGTAACGATCCGCACCCGATATAGGGATACGAGTACGTGGGTACGTCTAGCCTACGCCGCAGCATCAGCGGTAGAATGCTGTCTAGGTCACGATACTATCTAATCAATCTCACACGAATATCCAACTCCATAAGGGACACAGATATAACAATATAATATAAAACACTCAATCACAGAACTAAAGCATGATAAGATATCGAAAGAATAATCAAAACACAACCACAAAGTATAAACAATAGGATAATCTAAACTTTAAATAATGACATCCAAGTCTCAATATATATGCCGAAGACAAATTCGGTAACAAAATCTGCTAAAAGAAACTAAGTAAAATAACTAGTGATTCCGGCTAGACCTTCCGGGAATCTCACTTGAGCTACAAGGTCCAAGGCTACAGCTACTCTCCCTGTGGTCCATAATATGTCGGACACCAGTCCTCTAAGCCGTCTGAAAAATATATTCAGTCAGGATTGGAACTAAGTACAACCCAATAGCAGTTCTAATTAATTGACAAGGACTATAAAACAATAAATAGAGGATGCTATATACTGTGAGAAGACAATAAACTGATGCAATGGCAAAATAATAAAGAGAATAGGAAATGTAAGCAATAAGGTATAGCCAGTGCATGTGTGAAATAAAGAGAAAGGAACTATAATATCATATACAAGGTAATGTAATATATGAAACTGAAATGAAGAACTGCAACTATTCTAAGTGTTTGAAATACTAGTTTCGATATGTGATCAGCTTGAGAACTTGTACTATAGTTATATGTCTTGGCTAATCATATGTGGGGTTTATGATTAACACTAATAATGTTTTACAATTTATAATTGGAATATGATCACATCTCTTACTAGAAATTTTCTCGCCCCAACTAGTACAGTGGATCCAACCATGATACGTTATAATACAAGATCATTGTCCAATAATAATACCATTTACAATGTCTAATATCAATGTCATGTACGATGTCAATACGATAACCATGGTTACATCCCATGACCGGAGATCCAAGCTATATACTAGTCCATTTACCAAAGTATCAAGAATCAGATGTAACATTTCTAAGTACTTGAATATAGAAATTATCAAATAATGGAAACTATCAGAGAATATACTATCCTGAAATCCAGGGTAAAATATCAAATAATATCCGTATCAGTGCCTCGAAGACCTATATATGAATTTTATGTCAAAAATGTGTTTGAATCATAAATAAGTTAAACATAACTTAATTCCCAGTTTCTAGGTCAAGCTAAGTCAATGCTAGGTCATAAAAGTCAAACTAGGTCCAATCTAGGTATTCTAGGTCATTACCTTGCTAAACTAGGTTTCTAGTCTATACTAGTTGATATAGATATTAAGTATCTTATATATAATCTATATGCCCTCTGATGTCAATACATATATACAATAACTTAGTCTATTACTTGATACCTAGTAAATACCTTAGTATTACTTAATAACTAAACCCTATACTCCAACCAAGTACAAATACCTTGGTATTACTCAAAACTTATACTTACCCATATCTACTCTATTACCTCCTTGGTATTGCATAACACATTACCTTGCATATACTATACCTTAGTATCTTATACTCTACTTAACAAACTTACTAACACTACTTTATACACATATAGATACTAATGTACCATTAGATACCCATCCACATGACACCCTTCAATATCCTGCACTCATTACTAATACTCAGTGCCAAACCTCACTCCACATTTATACTAACACACATAACAGTTCACAACTGTATCATAGCACACACACAAGCACCTCTCTCTACTATCACCTCAACCAATGCACACACTCTCTCTTTACCTTGCAGGCAATAAATGGTTGATGCTGCAACTAAACCTACTGCTCACTCCATCTACCCGCACCTCTGAACCCCAGGCTTACTGCCAGACCCAAACAAGACTCTTACTATTCAATGTACAGTCCGAGCATCCAAGGATGATGCCCTGCTGATACTGATACAGGAAACACCTCCACCTGAACTCACTAAACACATAACTCCCTTTTCTTCACAACATACTCCTTATATCTACACATACGACTGCAATCCACATCAACCTTCATACCATGGTACCAACACCAAGATCACAACTGCACTTTGACACCCTTACATAGTAAATACTGAAACTTAAGGTACCAGTGTATCCTAGGCTGACATAGGAGTATCAGATGGTATACATAAAGAACACACTCACCAAAGCATCACATGTAGGTGTACTCAACCCGAGCCCACCTTCTGACCACTGCTATTGATTCCTACTTCTGGTGTTGCTACTCAAAGCTTTGTGCCCGAGCCCCCAACTTCCTGAGATCAAGCATGCACCTCTATGTTCCAGCAACTGATACGCTTGTTGCTTCTTGCATCTCAATTACTGCTGGTTGCATTGTAGTACAATGTAAGCCTGCACATCCCCACAACACCCCCCTCTTCTTAGGCAACAGAGCTCCCTAACTTCCTACTAAGAATACCAACTAAGACTAATACCTTCCTCTCTAAACTACATACCTGAGCTTAAGCTCTGATACAACAAATACTCGAGCTTACCTCTCTTACTCCTTTGAACCGAACCTAATGCTACTGGGCACTCCTCCAAACCTGGCAAACTATTTTGCAAGTTTACTTTACTACTGGTGCTGAATTCAGACTTCCCTTCCAACCTTACTTGTTGTACCACTACACTGATGCAGTTGGCACTTGCCTAAAAATCAACTACCCTTCATTTCCCCCAAAAAAACTGCTATTACCCGAGCCCTTCATCACCTACTGCCTGGAGGAAGTGACTCAGGTACAGCAGCACCTGTGTGCTGCACACAGTCACCAACTTGCACATAGTGCAATGTAGAACCTCCCACATCCTACTGCTGCACCTGAGAACACCTTCTCCTATCCTCATCAACTAACCATTGCACATCTAAACCACATCACTCCCTATCCAAACCTGTGCACAAGAATTCACAGAACACTTGTATGTAGGGTTTACACAAACTTTAGTCCACTCTAGTCCCACACGACACACACACATGTCAAAATACACCAAACATCAGTCACAGCCTTGACTCACTGAACAACACTGAAATGCAGTGCACCAAAACACTGATACACTTAAATCTTCTCACAACAAATGATCCTAAACACACACTACGCCTAATCATACACATTAACACCAACACAAGGAAACACAATGCACCCACTGATCACTCCTCCACTTAACTGCTAACTCAGGGTCTGTCTTACCCTATTGAACCTATATTGCACATCCATATATAAAGTTCAGACCCTCCCCTCTATAACACTACAACTACACTATCCCTCAAGAATACATAGATCCCTCAACTAGTTGTTGCTTCAAACCAAGCAACCCTTTCCTCTAGATATCACACAAATACATATGCATACCCAAATCTAACCGTGCGTATCATGACATACGATGACACAATACTACGTATCCTATTTAGGACACATACACGAAATCTTGACTCAAAAAGGACACAAAAATTCTTTTGGGGATACGTGTCGAACACTTGGTGGACACGATTCTAAATTCCTCTAAATTGAGCCCAAAATCTCATTCCACAAGAGGAAAACCAAGATCTATCAAAATAAAGGCTTCTACCACCTAGGTCTAGCATTAGAGAGTCAATTCCACCTATTAGAGGGTTTCTATAGGTCCAATGGGTGTTCGTAATCATAAATAGAGTAGAAAATTAAGAGTTACCTATGTTTTAAATGACCTTCTTGAAGGACTATAAATTTGGACACAAGGAAGACGAAGTGGACACGATCCTCAACACTTGGACTCCTCTTCAAGCTTCCTCTAGCAATGCCAAGCTCCTTAGCCTCCTTGGAAAATACAAAGGAGAGAGATAAATTTTGGAAATAGAGAAATTATGGTTTACTCTCAAATTTGGGGATGAACTAAATGGAATAAATGGAGGCTACTCATTAATGAAGAGGTTTATAAAAGCTCCCTCTTGGGCAAGGGTTAGGTTGAGGAATGTTTGAATTGTGTCAAGTTCCCCTCTCATTCCTTCATGAATAGGATCTACTAAACCATGGGAGGAATATTCTATTCTTGAGTCTAAATAGGTTTAATAGAATTAATCTAATCATGACTAATTATTTAATTGAATCAATAGGTCAAGTCAAGTCTAGTTAGGTCCACTAATGTCAAGTCTAATTAAAATATACTAAACAACTAACAAATAATAATAATAATAACAATATATATAACATGCACATTATAAATAAATAAAATATACATAATATTTATATAAAAAATGATAAAAATACCCCTATTCTGAAAATGTGGTAGTGACAAGTCTACCCCCTTTAGAAAAATTTCCTTCTCAAAATTTAAGACATCTCATCTGTCACGCCCCAGTCCCAAAATACCGAGGGACCGGACGCGTGGCAATGGCCAGCAGCACACACCGATGGACAAACCCAATTTAATGGATCCATCGGGGCATGCTTAAGCTGTAATATAAGAATATGTAGGTTCAATGATACAAGTCACAGTCTAAGCTAATCTCATCCACAACAGATAATCACATATCAAATGCAAGAATAATGCAAATAGGAATAACTAACAAATCTCAATAAAAGTGTCTCGGAGAACAATCCGAGAATAAGTTTGATACATCAATGCAATAGACTGGAAATAAAGGAACTGGAAATAGAAATAAATGAGTATCACAAGGCAATACCCAGGAGAAGTCCTCTAGCACAATCCCGTCCTCAGGTGTCGGTACAGCTCCTGTATCAGCTCCTGTATCTGCTCCTGCTAATGCTCCTGTACTGTATAACTCTAGGTGGATCTCCTCTGCTAGTCCTGGGGACAAAGTCCGGATCCAGGTCCTCAGGGGACAGCAAGGTACAGAAAATACAAGCCAAAATAAATGCAGTGCAGCAGAGAATGAAATAAATAGGGTAAGCTATAACCATCTATGTGGATTGGGAGAGAGAACATCAAAAAGTACTCAGGTTGAAACAACTACAAGCTCTGTGTAGGGGAGCCGGTAGCAGTGATATCATGAGGTGGTCTAGCTCAGCGGAAGACTGAGTAGCCGGCATAATATAGTCAACCTGTAGCCTGCGGGTCTCTCCAGCAATAGATGGAACAATAAGGGAATACTAAAATAACCAGCTAAGTGATATGCAAGATGAGAGCAGCACTAGAACTCAGGCTGAAGCATACTACAAGCTCTGTGTAGGGGAGCCGGTAGCAGCAGTAATAATGAGTAATGGGCCAAGCTCGGGCTTCAGAGTCTTGTGCCTCACGATAATAGGGGTGTATATATATATATGATCAGCCTGTAGTCTGTGTGTCTCTCCCCACCCAATGTAATCATACGTCTCATGTCCATGACACGCACAATCATATCTAATGCACAAGTCATCTAATGTCTAGGGATATAATATCAATGTCAGGTCCTGTATCCTATACAGAATCACCACAAATATCTCGGGAAGATCCTGTCTCATGAACAGTGTCAAGTGTCCTGGGTCAAGTGTACTTGATAAGACAAGTACGAGAATGTAAAGGGGTTACGAATGTCCATCTCTAGATGATAATACACAACACCGCGTACGGTGTTGGCACCCGACTGATAATCGGACGCTAAGTACGTCACACGGTCCTAGGTTAAGCATGCACAGCACTATAAAGAAGCAAGAAAAATATGTAACAATACTGCAGAGTTTGGCAAGGTACACTTGCCTGGGGTCCTGGCTCCAACTGTAGCTCTGGTCTCAGTGTGGTCTGCAGGTACTACTCCGGTTGCTGAAATAAACATTACCATTAGATTCAAAAAATATCAAATAGCTAGAAACGCCTGTCCTTGAGTCCAATTTGGACACAAGGGCAAAAATGACATTTTCGGGCCAAAGCGGGGTCCACATGTGGGCCACTTTGCACCGAAAAGCGTGTCCGGGTCAAAGGTCTCCAAATCTGTCCAACTTAGTGTCAACAAGTCAGAAACGATGATACGAACCCAACGGAACTTCCAGAATTGGATTCCGATGAGCCGATCACAAAATCGCCCGTCAAGTGGAGCTTGTGGGGCCCACGATACGCGATTTTGTCAACGTTCTCAGAATTGAACCAAACTTGGGTCACAGGACCAGCGTATTGCTACGAGTCCGATGGCGCAAGTTTCGTCTCGATCCGACGTGTGTACACAAAGTTACAGCGTGTTCCAGGATCGACGGATACGGGGCGGTGTCGGCGGATACGCGTTGATTCCGGTGTGCACGCACATCCGAATCGACTTCTGTGAAATCCCACACGTCCGTATCAACGTCACGCACGATTCGGTAAAGACCGCGTGCGACCAAGTCGTCCCGTTTGGCGGGGCGTACTCAGTTCCGGGGTGAAACGGGGTGTTGGTTTTCCTGTTTTTGGATCGCGGTGTGCGATCACCACAGGATGCGATGCCCCGAACGGTTTATCTGGGCACCGAGAAGGTCATACAGGCTACGCATAGCAATTTACGGAATCGAAATCGGAGTTGCGATGAGGGAGAAAACGGTACCTGAACAGGGCTCCGTGAACGCTGAATTTCAAGTGTCCGAGCGTGTCGACACGAGGCACTGTGTCCTGTGTCCAATCCGTGTCCTCTCTAGGGTTGGGGTTTTGCCATGTCTGAACTCGCCGGAGGCTGGAGGGTATCGGAGACGGCTGGGGCGGCGACGCACGGGGAGCAGTGGCGAGATCAGACGGACGGCAGCGGCGGGGCGGAGCGCTGGCTGAACGGCCGGATCTGTTGCTACTGGCTGCTGTGTCTGGGAGTCGCAGGAGGAGGCGGGCAGAGCCGGCGAGGGCGGTGCGGCACTGGCGAGGTCTCGGCGATGCTGTCCGGCGGCGCAGCGACGCGGGAGCGGGCGGAGGATGGGCCGCTCGGGGCTGAGCGGGGCGGGCGGCGCTCGCTGCTGCGGGGGAGTGAAGGAGAGGGTGGTCGGGGGTTGTCCGGGCGGCAGAGGGAGCGCTGCGTGGGCCGGGCGAGGCGGTGGGACACCGGAGGAGAGGGCTGGGCGGCTCGAGGGGAGTCGCTCGGCTGGGTGGTGGTGATGAGCGGGGATGGGCTGGAGGAAGAAGACGACGGGGTTGGTGATGGTCGGGGACTCTGCGGGGGAGAGAGGGAGAGGGCGGAGTCGTCGGTGAGCGGAGGGTCGGCGGGCAGAGGGAGGTCGGCTGCTCCGGCGGTGGGGTAGCCGACGGCTAGATTAGGGTTAGGGTTAGGGTTAGGGTATTTAGAATTTGGGGATTTCTGTGTAATTAGGGATTTTGGAATTTAATTTTCCTTTTCTTTTTAATTGTGGAGAAAAACCTAGGGAATCATGTATTTATACATGCCGAAATTGGACTAGGGTTAGAACTAGGATTCGGGCTGGGTCAACGGGTCAACGCTCCTTGGGCTGGGCTTCGGCTCGCCTGGGGATGTCGGGCGTCACACGGATTAAATTTGGTTTAATTCTAAATTGGTTTCTAGGGCTTTAAACGGGTTTCCGGAGTCCAATAAATTCACGAAAAATTACCCTATGTCCGGTTTTCCATTTTACACCATAAAATATTATTTCCATAATATTTTGGTAGGAATTAACCACAATTAAAAATCCTGGAATCAACAAAGGCCTAGGTCACGATTCTCGAAAATTCAGATAATTTGGGGAAAAATCCAAATTTAAAATTCTAAAAATTAGGGGGCTTACAATCTACCCAACTTATAAAAATTTCGTCCTCGAAATTAAAATAGAGTAGGGTTCAAAGAATTCCTCTCAAGTAACCATTGCGGTCTCTACCCAACTTAGATTTTACCCATCTATCATCTAAGGCTATATATCTAAGAAAGCTATGCCCCAACCTATTGAATCATGTTATTGAATCCTCAAGTATTTAACACCAAACATATCACCTATGGTGTTCCCTTAATCATAAATAAAAGGGTCATCAATGATGCGACCGGCCTGTGGGGTATATCTAGTACTGTCTATATATCAACTTATACTAGGCACGAGGTTTCGTCTTTTCGAAGTAAGGGAAGACGAAGATCAATAATAAAGAGTTCATGGGCGAGGTAATAGAATAGAAGTATCAGGATCAAGGCGTTTAACAAATTCAAATAGGATTTGTCAAGACAATTGTGGATTGAAATCCTATTATGGTAATCCTTTGTTTGCATGCTCGTATTAGTACAGTTATGTAACTGATACGATATGCTCAGATATATCTAGAGGGCAAGTATACTAGTCAACTATATATCTCAATCCACGTGAAGTAGTCGTGCGAAGAGCGAACCAAAATGTACTAAGGTTGATCAGACCGTAATACACTGATTCTGAATAGACAATGGTATTAGTGTGTCGACCCACTAATACGGATGTCATGAACAAGCTCGATAAAAGGATAAGCTTGCAAAACTAGGCTATATTAGCAGCATAAGTCAAGGTGGTACAACAAATGTAAGTATGCTAGATGATGATGAAAGGGGGTACACTTAATTCAAGTTCTCAAAACAATCACAAGATAAGCACAATCACAAAAGACTCTATAATCTCTACTGTTATCAATTATAAGCAAGTTCAAAATTACATATGTTAAGTCTGAGGTCACGAACAAATAGGCACGAGATAAGACAAATCTAGAAACAGAAAACTACGAAGAATTACGCGCATTAGCTACTCCATGGGTCTGCGCGTCTTCCAAAGTCATCGCTGGAGCTTGTTCACGTTCTTGCAGTTGATTCCTCTGCTGCTGTTGAGCCTGCTGGAAGAGTGTTGCTTGTGGTGCCAGGGGTGGCCTCGGCTGATTCCCTTCTGGGACTGGTGGTCTGACTCCTTCAACTCTCGTTTGCGGTGCTTCCAATGCTGGAGAGGCTGGCGTTGGTGCTGGTGACATTAGCGCTTTTTCTCGACATTCGGGGCATTCCTTCAGTGAGTGCTGACTGGATCCGCAAGCTAAACATACTTTCCTTTTTCGTCTGCACTCGTCCTCAGTATGGCCTCGCTTGCGACAATATGGACAGACAGGTATTGTCTGTGGAGTTGCTTCTGGTGGCTGGTGTACTTGAGGTCTTTGTGTAGCTTCTTCTTGTGGTGCTCCGGCTGGTGCTGATGTGGCTGGTTGTTGAATCATCAATGCTTTCTCTCGATGCTGAAGACAATCCTTGGCTAAGTGTTGACTGTTTCCGCAAATCAAGCATAATCCTAACTTGCGTCTGCATTCTTTTTGAATATGGCCTATCTTGCCACAGTAGTGACAAGTTGGAAGAACTAAGGCTCTTGGTGCTGCTCTCGGTGGTGGATTCATCTGTGGTCGCTTTGCAGCTCTTTCCTGTTGTGCTTGGTCCGGTGCTGATGCATACGGCCGCTTCTGGCTGGACTCTATCCTTGTGTTGCACTCCATGAGTCGTGCTGTAGCAAGAACATTCTCGTCTAAGGTAGTTGTAGTGGGGCTGATTAATCTCCGTAGCTCCGAGCTAAATCTGTCGATGAACTTCTCCGCTTGGATTTGCTGGGCTTCTTCCTGAACCTTCTGTTGGGCTTGCATCATCGCATAGAACATGCAAAACATCTGTTGTTCGTCCATAGCCTGCCCTTGTGGAATGGTAGGCATCGGTGGAGCCAACTGCGTCGATGGTGGAACGTCATCTTCCGGGATTCTCGAGGCATGCTGACTTGCTTGCTGTGATGATGGACCTTCACTAACTGGTGTCACTTTATCTCCGTTGGTTACCACATCATCTCGTGGTGATCTGGCAAGAGTCTCGTTGTTTGTTCGTGAATCCATAACTCTGCAACCAAAATAAACAATAAGAGGCGCACAAGAATCGGCAGGATGCGAGTCAAGAATTTAAATTCGAATCTGATATAGATATCAAGAACGTTTCAAGCAAGTGGATGAGATCCTAGAAACTTATACTATTCTTATTGCAGGCTTGCTCGGTCCCTAAGTTGAAACCGAACAATTTAGTCGTAGACCTGCATGGGTCACCAAAAAAACCATGTCACGCCCCAGTCCCAAAATACCGAGGGACCGGACGCGTGGCAATGGCCAGCAGCACACACCGATGGACAAACCCAATTTAATGGATCCATCGGGGCATGCTTAAGCTGTAATATAAGAATATGTAGGTTCAATGATACAAGTCACAGTCTAAGCTAATCTCATTCACAACAGATAATTACATATCAAATGCAAGAATAATGCAAATAGGAATAACTAACAAATCTCAATAAAAGTGTCTCGGAGAACAATCCGAGAATAAGTCTGATACATCAATGCAATAGACTGGAAATAAAGGAACTGGAAATAGAAATAAATGAGTATCACAAGGCAATACCCAGGAGAAGTCCTCTAGCACAATCCCGTCCTCAGGTGTCGGTACAGCTCCTGTATCAGCTCCTGTATCTGCTCCTGCTAATGCTCCTGTACTGTATAACTCTAGGTGGATCTCCTCTGCTAGTCCTGGGGACAAAGTCCGGATCTAGGTCCTCAGGGGACAGCAAGGTACAGAAAATACAAGCCAAAATAAATGCAGTGCAGCAGAGAATGAAATAAATAGGGTAAGCTATAACCATCTATGTGGATTGCGAGAGAGAACATCAAAAAGTACTCAGGTTGAAACAACTACAAGCTCTGTGTAGGGGAGCCGGTAGCAGTGATATCATGAGGTGGTCTAGCTCAGCGGGAGACTGAGTAGTCGGCATAATATAGTCAACCTGTAGCCTGCGGGTCTCTCCAGCAATAGATGGAACAATAAGGGAATACTAAAATAACCATCTAAGTGATATGCAAGATGAGAGCAGCACTAGAACTCAGGCTGAAGCATACTACAAGCTCTGTGTAGGGGAGCCGGTAGCAGCAGTAATAATGAGTAATGGGCCAAGCTCGGGCTTCAGAGTCTTGTGCCTCACGATAATAGGGGTGTATATATATATATATGATCAGCCTGTAGTCTGTGTGTCTCTCCCCACCCAATGTAATCACACGTCTCATGTCCATGACACGCACAATCATATCTAATGCACAAGTCATCTAATGTCTAGGGATATAATATCAATGTCAGGTCATGTATCCTATACAGAATCACCACAAATATCTCGGGAAGATCCTGTCTCATGAACAGTGTCAAGTGTCCTGGGTCAAGTGTACTTGATAAGACAAGTACGAGAATGTAAAGGGGTTACGAATGTCCATCTCTAGATGACAATACACAACACCGCGTACGGTGTTGGCACCCGACTGATAATCGGACGCTAAGTACGTCACACGGTCCTAGGTTAAGCATGCAGAGCACTATAAAGAAGCAAGAAAAATATGTAACAATACTGCAGAGTTTGGCAAGGTACACTTGCCTGGGGTCCTGGCTCCAACTGTAGCTCTGGTCTCAGTGTGGTCTGCAGGTACTACTCCGGTTGCTGAAATAAACATTACCATTAGATTCAAAAAATATCAAATAGCTAGAAACGCCTGTCCTTGAGTCCAATTTGGACACAAGGGCAAAAACGACATTTTCGGGCCAAAGCGGGGTCCACATGTGGGCCACTTTGCACCGAAAAGCGTGTCCGGGTCAAAGGTCTCCAAATCTGTCCAACTTAGTGTCAACAAGTCAGAAACGATGATACGAACCCAACGGAACTTCCAGAATTGGATTCCGATGAGCCGATCACAAAATCGCCCGTCAAGTGGAGCTTGTGGGGCCCACGATACGCGATTTTGTCAACGTTCTCAGAATCGAACCAAACTTGGGTCACAGGACCAGCGTATTGCTACGAGTCCGATGGCGCAAGTTTCGTCTCGATCCGACGTGTGTACACAAAGTTACAGCGTGTTCCAGGATCGACGGATACGGGGCGGTGTCGGCGGATACGCGTTGATTCCGGTGTTCACGCACATCCGAATCGACTTCTGCGAAATCCCACACGTCCGTATCAACGTCACGCACGATTCGGTAAAGACCGCGTGCGACCAAGTCGTCCCGTTTGGCGGGGCGTACTCTGTTCCGGGGTGAAATTGGGTGTTGGTTTTCCTGTTTTTGGATCACGGTGTGCGATCACCACAGGACGCGATGCCCCGAACGGTTTATCCGGGCACCGAGAAGGTCATACAGGCTACGCATAGCAATTTACGGAATCGAAATCGGAGTTGCGATGAGGGAGAAAACGGTACCTGAACAGGGCTCCGTGAACGCTGAATTTCAAGTGTCCGAGCGTGTCGACACGAGGCACTGTGTCCTGTGTCCAATCCGTGTCCTCTCTAGGGTTGGGGTTTTGCCCTGTCTGAACTCGCCGGAGGCTGGAGGGTGTCGGAGACAGCTGGGGCGGCGACGCACGGGGAGCAGCGGCGAGATCAGACGGACGGCAGCGGCGGGGCGGAGCGCTGGCTGAACGGCCGGATCTGTTGCTACTGGCTGCTGTGTCTGGGAGTCGCCGGAGGAGGCGGGCAGAGCCGGCGAGGGCGGTGCGGCGCTGGCGAGGTCTCGGCGATGCTGTCCGGCGGCGCAGCGACGCGGGAGCGGGCGGGGGACGGGCCGCTCGGGGCTGAGCGGGGCGGGCGGCGCTCGCTGCTGCGGGGGAGTGATGGAGAGGGTGGTCGGGGGTTGTCCGGGCGGCAGAGGGAGCGCTGCGTGGGCCGGGCGAGGCGGTGGGACGCCGGAGGAGAGGGCTGGGCGGCTCGAGGGGAGTCGCTCGGCTGGGTGGTGGTGATGAGCGGGGATGGGCTGGAGGAAGAAGACATCGGGGTTGGTGATGGTCGGGGACTCTGCGGGGGAGAGAGGGAGAGGGCGGAGTCGTCGGTGAGCGGAGGGTCGGCGGGCAGAGGGAGGTCGGCTGCTCCGGCGGTGGGGTAGCCGACGGCTAGATTAGGGTTAGGGTTAGGGTTAGGGTATTTAGAATTTGGGGATTTCTGTGTAATTAGGGATTTTGGAATTTAATTTTCCTTTTCTTTTTAATTATGGAGAAAAACCTAGGGAATCATGTATTTATACATGCCGAAATTGGACTAGGGTTAGAACTAGGATTCAGGCTGGGTCAACGGGTCAACGCTCCTTGGGCTGGGCTTCGGCTCGCCTGGGGATGTCGGGCGTCACACGGATTAAATTCGGTTTAATTCTAAATTGGTTTCTAGGGCTTTAAACGGGTTTCCGGAGTCCAATAAATTCACAGAAAATTACCCTATGTCCGGTTTTCCATTTTACACCATAAAATATTATTTCCATAATATTTTGGTCGGAATTAACCGCAATTAAAAATCCTGGAATCAACAAAGGCCTAGGTCACGATTCCCGAAAATTCAGATAATTTGGGGAAAAATCCAAATTTAAAATTCTGAAAATCAGGGGGCTTACATCTTCTCTCTCTGGCTAGTCATAACCTATTCATTAATCTTCACTATGATCAACCCCAATAATCAAGGTCTAAGAAAGTCCTACCTACAATCATAAAATATGCAATCTAGAGAAAGAAAACAAACATACATGGTTATGGTCTCTTTTGTCATGGTATTTCAGTCTCTGTCAGGGTGTACTACTAATTATATTCTAGCAGGAAAATCATTGATACAAGCTACAGTACTAAGGAATTATTCAATCAAATAGATGGAAAGGAACA
Source organism: Iris macrosiphon (assembly GCA_036927795.1). NCBI lineage: Eukaryota > Viridiplantae > Streptophyta > Magnoliopsida > Asparagales > Iridaceae > Iris > Iris macrosiphon. The sequence continues at coordinate 148,280,306 of JAYESA010000009.1, read as the reverse complement.
GAAGAAAAGAACAGAACCTTCTAGTCCATCACCTGCAGTATCGGTCTCCTCGACCGTCATCGCAAATGCCCTGCCCTGCTAGGGTGGCTCCCTCCGCGGGTGTTGAGCAATCTTCAGTTCCACAGGTGGCCTAACTGGACCTCTTTGATTTGGAGCTGCACACTGGACGGGAAGATAAGGAGCTAGAAGACAATACCGCACTCGATGTCCCGCAGCGCCAAAGTGCAAACAAAGTCCTAGCCTCACTCTGCAGCTCTCCCAAAGGTGACCTGGCTTCTTGCAGAAATGACAAGCCTGTTGGGTCTGCCTCGGAGGCTGCTATTGATCCTGCTGAACAAAACTGGTGCCTGGTGCTGCTGGTGGTGATGCTAAAATATCCTTGGCTGCTGCTGAATATGGGAACGCTTGGTCGGTCCCATGCTGCCAATCGCATCTCTAGATACATCGTAACTCCTCTTGGGCCTGAGATCCAGATCCTCCTCTATAATCTGGGCATCTATTAGGATATCCTCAAAAGTAGCGGTGCAACGACCAGAAGTGCTTGACCTAATCTCCCTCGTCAGCCTCTTTCTGAACTTTTAGGCTCTATCTTCTAGGTCCCGAATCATAGACGGTGCAAAACGGCTCAATCGACAGAATTCTGTGGCGTACTCGTCGACCGACATGTTCTCTTGGACCAAGTCATGAAACTGACTCTCCAAAGCTACTAAGGCCACGTCGAGAAAGAACTTCTCCTTGAAAAGCTCCTTGAAAGCCTCCCAAGTAATTCCTAGCGTAGTAAGTCTCGGCTCCGTGCGATACCACGTGAGTGCGATATCGAACATCTGACTGTCGGCCGCCTCGATCTGCAAGCTCTCTGGAATCTGGGCCAATCGCAGGTTTCTCTCCATATCCTCTAACCAGTCATCAGCGTAGAGTATCCCCTCGATACCCTTGAACTCTCGAGGTGCCATCCTCTTGAAGTCAACTATAGTGCCTGGCCTCTGTTGCTACTGCTGGCCAGGTTGCTGTTGGGCAACTCTCTCAACTGCTTATAGGGCCACCTAGTGGGCATTCTCCATGCTCTCTCTCATCAGTTTAGTCTGTGCTTGGTGCGCCTCTGCCTATACCCTCTAAGCCTTAGCATGAACACGCCAGGCCTCTGCAGTTACCCTCTGGGCATCTACCATGCCCTGGATTAAAGTAAAAATATGTGCCCCATCAGCAAACACACCTCCAGAAAAAGGAATCTGCGGCTAGGGAGGAAGGTCCTCCACTAAAACTGGGGAAACCCTATGGAAAGGTGGGGGAGGAGGACCCCCGAAAGCTACTAAAACTCCTATACGGACAGAAGGTAAAGGAACAATCCCTGCCACTCCCTGTGTAGGAGGTCGAGAAGTCGCTGACCTCTCCGACACGGCATCTGCTCCTGATCGCTGCGATCTGGTCTTCGGCGGCATCCTGAAGACGGATCAAAACAAGAAGAAGTCATTAAGGCACAAGAATACGATATCATCAAGGAAGGACAACAATATTCAAAGAAAGCAATATTCATAAAGCATAAGGATAACAAGATTGGAAATGTTCCTAGTTGTGATTGAGTATTCGCTCTCATCTTAGTATACTATATCCTAGATCCTATCACAGGCTCGTAGTAGTACAACTAAGACATTGTACTACCACAACATCACACTACTTGTGAAGTCTGACCTGCATGGGCCACCACTAAAATGTGTCATGACCCGCACCCGATATAGAGATACGAGTACGTGGGTAAGTCCAGCCTACGCTGCAGCATCGGCAGTAGAACGCTATCTAGGTCACGATACTATATAATCAATCTCACACAAATAACCAACTCCATATGGAGACACAGATATAACAATATAATATAAAATACTCAACCACAGAACTAAAGCATGATAAGATATCGAAAGAATAATCAAAACACAACCACAAAGTCTAAACAATAGTATAATGTAAACTTCAAATAATGACATCCAAGTCTGAATATATATGCCGGAGACAAATCGGGTACCAAAATCTGCTAAAAGAAACTAACTAAAATAACTAGTGATTTTGGCTAGACCTCCCGACAATCACACCTGAGCTACAAGGTCCAAGGCTGCAGCTACTCTCCCTGTGGTCCGTAATATGTCAGACACTAGTCCTCTAAGTCATCGTCTGAAATATATATCCAGTCAAGATTGGAACGAAGTACAAACCAATAGCAGTTCCATTAATTGACAAGGACTATAAAACAATAATAGAGGATGCTATATAATATGAAAAAACAATAAACTAATACAATGGCAAAATAATAAAGAGAACAGGAAATGTAAGCAATAAGGTATAGCCAGTGCATATATGAAATAAAGAGAAAGGAACTACAATATCATATATAAGGTAATAAAATATATGATACTGAAATAAAGAACTCCAACTATTCTAAGTGTTTGAAATACTAGTTTCGATATGTGATCAGCTTGGAAACTTGTACGATAGCTATATGGCCTGGCTAATCATATGTGGGGTGTATGATTAACACTAACAATATTTTATAATTTATAATAGGAATATGATCACATCTCGTACTAGCAATTTCCCCTGCCCCAACTAGTACAGTGGATCCAACCATGACACGTTACGATACATGATCATTGCCTAATAATAATACTATGTACAATGTCTAATATCAATGTCATGTACGATGTCAATACGATAATCATGGTATTATCCCATGATTGGAGATCCAAGCTATATACTAGTCTGTGTACCAAAGTGTCAAGAATCAGATGTAACATTTCTAAGTACTTGAATATAGAAATTATCAAATAATAGAAACTATCAGAGAATGTACTCACCTGAAATCCAGGATAAAATATCTAACAATATCCTATCAGTGCCTCGAAAACCTAGATATGAATTTTATGTCAAAAATGTGTTTTGAATCATAAATAAGTTAAACATAGCTAAGTTTCCAGTTTCTAGGTGAAACTAAGTCAATGCTAGGTCATGGAAGTCAAACTAGGTCAAATCTAGGTATTCTAGGTCAATACCTTGCAAAAGTAGGTTTCTAGTCTATACTAGTTAATATAGATATTAAGTATCTTATATATAATCTATATGCCCTCTGATGTCAATACATATATACAATAACTTAGTCTATTACTTGATACCTAGTAAATACCTTAGTATTACTTAATAACTTAACCCCATACTCCAACCCAGTACAAAATACCTTAGTATTACTCAAAACTTATACTTACCCATATCTACTCTAATACCTCCTTGGTATTGCACAACACATTACCTTGCATATACTATACCTGAGTATCTTATAATCTACTTAACAAACTTACTAATACTACTTTATACACATATAGATACTCATATACCATTAGATACCCTTCCACATTACACCCTTCAATATCCTACACTCATTACTAATACTCAGTGCCAAACCTCACACCACATTTATACTAACACACATAACAGTTCACAACTGTATCATAGCACACACACAAGCACCTCTCTCTACTATTACCTCAACCAATGCACACACTCTCTCCTTACCTGTGCAGGCAATAAATGGTTGATGCTGCCACTAAACCTACTGCTCACTCCATCTACCCGCACCTCTGAACCCGAGTCTTACTGCTAGACCACAAACAAGACTCTTACTATTATGTGTATAGTCTGAGCATCCAAGGATGATGCCCTGCTTATATTGATACAGGAATCACCTCCACCTGAACTCACTAAACACAGAGCTCTCTCTTGTTCACAACATACTCCTTATATCCACACATACGACTGCAATCCATATCAACCCTCATACCATGGTAACAACACCAAGATCACAACTGCACTTTGACACCCTTACCTAGTAAATATTGAAACTCAAGTTACCAGTGTATCCTGGCTGACACACGAGTATCAGATTGGATACACAAAGAACACACCCACCAAAGCATCACAATTGTTGCTTCTTGCATGCTCAATTGATGCTGCTTGTATTGCAGTGCAATGTAAGCATGTATATCACTAAAATACCCCCCTCTTATTAGGCAACAGAGCTCCCTAACTTCCTACTGAGAATACCAACTAAGACTAATACCTTCCTCCCAAAACTCCATACCTGAGCTTAAGCTCTGATACAGCAAACACTCGAGCTTACCTCACTTACTCCTCTGAATTGAACCTAATGCTATTAATCACTCCCCAAAACCTGGCAAAATGTTTTGCAAGTTTACTTTACTACTACTGCTGAATTCAGGCTTCCCTTCCAACCTCACTTGTTGTACCATTGCACTGATGTAGTTGGCACTTGCCTGAACATAAACTACCCCTCACTTACCCAAAAAAATAGCTATTACCCGAGCCCTTCATTACCCACTGCCTGGAGCAAGTGACTCAGGTACAACAGCACATGTGTGCTGCACACAGTCACCAACTTGCACATAGTGCAATATAGAACCTCCCACATCCTACTGCTGCACCTGAGAACACCTTCTCCTATCCTGATCAACTAACCATTGCACATCTAAACCACATCACTACATATCCAAACCTATGCACAAGAATACACAGAACACTTGTGTGCAGGGTTTGCACACACTGCAGTTCACTCTAGCCCCATACGACACACATATATGTCAAAATATACCATATATCAGTCACCCCATTGACTCACTGAACAACAATGAAATAAAATGCACCAAAACACTGATACACTTAAATCTTCTCACAACCAATGATCCTAAACACACACTACACCTAATCATACACATTAACACCAACACAAGGAAACACAATGCACCCACTGATCACTCCTCCACTTAACTGCTAACTCAGGGACTGTCTCACCCTATTGAATATATATTGCACATCCATATGTGAAGTTCATACCCTCCCCTCTATAACACTACAACTACACTATCCCTCACAGAATACATAGATCCCTCAACTAGTTGTTGCTTCAAACCAAGCAACCCTCTCCTCTAGATATCACACAAATACATATGCATACCCAAATCTAACCGTGCGTATCATGAGATACCATGACACAATACTACGTATCCTATTTATGACACACACAAAATCTTGACTCAAAAAGGACACAAAAATTCCTTTGGGGATACATGTCGAACACTTGGTGGACACGGTTCAAAATTCCTCCTAATTAAGCCTAAAACCTCATTCCATAAGAGGAAAACCTAGATCTATCAAAATAAAGGCTTCTAACACCTAGGTCTAGCATTAGAGAGTCAATTCCACCTATTGGAGGGTTCATATAGGTCCAATCGGTGTTCTTAACCACAAATAGAGTAGAAAATTGTGAGTTACCTAGGTTTTGAATGACCTCTTTGAAGAACTCCGAATTTGGACACAAGGAAGACGAAGTGGACATGATCCTCAACACTTGGACTCCTCTTCAAGCTTTCTCTAGCAATGCCAAGCTCCTTAGCCTCCTTAAAAATGCAAAGGAGAGGGATGAAATTTGAGAATAGAGAAATTAGGGTTTGCTCTCAGTTTTGGGGATGAAATAAATAGAATAAATGGAGGCTACTCATGAATGAAGAGATTTTTATAAGCTCCCTCTTTGGCTAGGGTAAGGTTGAGGAATGTTTGAATTGACTCAAGTACCCCACTCATTCCTTCATGTATATGATCTATTGAACCGTAGGAGAAATATTCTATTCTTGAGTCTAAATAGGTTTAATAAAATTAATCTAGTCATGACTAACTATTTAATTGAATCAATGGGTCAAGTCAAGTCTAGTTAGGTCTACTAATATCAAGTGTAATTAAAATAGACTAAACAACTAACAAATAATAATAATAGTAACAATATATGTAACATGCACATTATAAATAAATAAAATATACACAATATTTATATAAAAAATAACAAAAATACTCCTATTCTGAAAATATGGTAGTGACAAAGAGACACACCTTGCTCAGGACCAGAGGTGAGTACATTTATCTGTTAGTTTTTATTTTATAATAGTATATATATCTCATGTTCTAGAACTGTATACTTGATTCTGACACAGTTGTTTTACGGACTGGTACTACATGGATCTTGTCAGAAGATGTTATCCTTTACCGTGTTCAGCGGGTACTCCTTCACATGTATTTTATCGTGTGTATCGGGTATTAATTTAGTGTACTTCGTGTTCACACACTGCTCATGTTCAGTGTGCTTATATTCGTTTACCCATACTGCTCGTATTCAGTGTGCTCATATTCGTATACACACACTTCTCGTGTTCAGTGTGCCCATATTCGTGTTCGTAACATGTCGTGATTGGATTTATTGGTATTGGTTTGGGACAGGAGAATATGAGTTGATTATGTGATCAAATCCCAGTGTATTCGTGTACATGTCAATTACATATCACATGTGTAATCGAGTTACCATATTGTATCGTGTTCAACTCAAACCGATCACATAATAAACTTGTATTCCATGGCATATTAGCTAGATTTCATTATTTCCATTATATTGCAGTTATTCCATTATATGGATTTTATTCCAGTACATTACCTGTTCACTTTAATTTATTTCTTTCTGATGTTTAGTTATCATATATTCTTTCCTATTACCTATTATATATGCTGAATTATGTATTTGAAACTGCTTTCAGAGGTATGTACTTCGCTCCAATCATGACTAGATATATTTTTTAGATAATTGGCTTGTCGAACAGTGTCCTATGTACTACATACCGCAGGACGGCATACCATTAGAGGATACTCATTTAGAGCAGGATGACTTAGTACCAGAGCCTAAGGAGGCTTAGATATTTGTTTGGACTTGTATTAGACTTTTATTGAGGTTATTGGCATGTATATATTATTTCAGGCCTGTGGATGTTTTGTGACTCATTCTTTCTTTATTCTATCTCATGCTTTATCTTCTTTAGTTTGCATTATGATTGTGTATAGTTTATCATTATCAGATACCATATTGTTCCTCCGTTTAGAGTTGAGATGATTGACAGGACCCATGTATATTTTGTATGAGATGTTTAGATATTAGAGTTGACCCAGACAATATTCTACCATCGATGACATATTTTTAGTGGTGGCCCATGCAGGTCTAGAGTCGCAAGTAGAGCGATATCGTAGCAGTGCTCACCTAGAGTACTGTTATGAGCTTGCTTTAGGATATAGAATATAGGTTGAGAGTATACTCAATCACAACTAGGAAAAAATTCCAAATATCACTATCCTTATCTATTAGAATATTTGCTTTATTTTGAAAAAAAATTTGTCCTTCATTGATGATATCGTATCTTACTCAATAATGATTCCTTTATTTAATCTATTTTCAGGATGCCGCTGAAGATGCGTTCCTAGCGCTCCGACGTAATGTCAGCGAGGTCGGCCACTTCGTTGCCTATGAGGGTAGCACTAGCAGACACTGTTATAGCAACTACATTCCAGAGGTCTGCTTCACCGATCTAGGTGGACGTTTCTGTAGCAGCTGTTCTACCTTCGGTACAGAGGGCAGCACCAACAGTTTTAGGGGATCTTCCACCCCCACCACCTGCAGTCGATCATACGCAGATGTTTGCGCTCTTTCAGCAGATGATAGAGGTACAACAACACTAATCAGAGGTTATAAGGCAGGATATTGAGAATGCTCACCATATTGCGCTCCCAACAGTCGAGAGAGTCCCCTTACTACAGCTATAAACGGCCCCACCTCAGTTTACCTCGAAGTATCTGAGGCCGGGGACTATCATAGATTTCAAAAGGATGGGACCAAAGGACTTAAAAGGCATTGAAGGAATTATTTTTGCTGATGATTGGATAGAAGACAGAGCGGAAGCTGCGACTGGTGTAGATTCGAAAGAGGTTGCAAGTAGAGACCGAGGGAGCATGATGTTCGACATCACGTTGACTTGGTTCAGGACAAACCCCAGGATCTCAACACCAGGACTTACTTGGGAAGCTTTTAAGGAGCTCTTGAAGGAAAAGTTCTTTCCAGATGTGGCTATGATATCTCTAGAGAGCTAGTTTTAGTATCTTATTCAGGAAGGTATGACGGTGGATGAGTATGCAGCAGAGTATTACAGATTAGGCCACTTTGTAGTGGGGCAGAACCCCAAAGGAAGAGCCATAAAGTTCAGAAAGGGTCTGAACGGGAAGATCAAATCACATACGAATGGAGATCCCACCGCTACTTTTGTGGAGATTCTGAGGCAGGCACAACGGACAGAGGATGATCTAGAGCTTGGCTCTAAGAGGCCAAGAGACATAGGAGGATCCAGTGCCAATACGGGTCTAATAAAGCAGTCTTATTTTCAGCAGAACCAGAGATACTTCCAACAGCCGAGGCAGCAGTATCATAGACCAGCTAGAGTGCCGGTACAGTAGATGTACCAGATCTAGAGGAAAGCTATTCTTTGCCAATTCTGTAGGAAGCAGGGACATGGATGGGATGCATGCATGATAAGATTGGGCCAGTGCTTATTCTGCTGATCAAGAGACCATCAGTTGAGGGCTTGTCCTAAAGCTCCAGCTCGTCCAGCTCAGGGCGGAGCTCAGGCACAGAGAGCACCCTCTAGACTACTAGTGCGACAGCAGAGAGGACCTCCTCTATCCCCACAATAATAGTAGTTTTCTTAGCACTAGCAGCAACAGAGAGGTGCCCATCGACAGGGGCGAGCTTTCGCCTTGACCGTCGAGGAGGAGGAGCCAACCAGTGATGTTATCTCAGGTTCAGTCTATTTTGATTCTTTTCCAGCTCATGCTTTATTTGATTTTGGTGCTTCACATAGTTTTGTATATGTATCTTTTGCTCTGAAATATTATCTTGAGAGTGAACCATTGGCGAGGACTTGCAAGATCACGACCGGGGGCGGCATTATCCTGGTCAGTGATCTTTGCAAGGACCGGAGAGTTTCTTTGAGAGGCCGAGAATTGAGCATGTGTCTACTCGTAATGCCACTTTTGAGCTACGATATAGTACTCGGAATGGATTGGTTGAGTAGGCACCATGCTAGTATTAATTATCATAGAGGTAGAGTTTTATTCCATACACTAGGAGAGGCAGAGTTTGAGTTTGTCAGAGGAGCAGCAGAGTAGAGCAGAGCAGAGCGAGAAAGACTTCTATGAAGCTTTGGTAGAAGAGCAAGATCCTCCATATCCATTGATTGCAGAGTATAAGGACGTCTTTTCGGAGGAGTTATCGGGGTTGCTACCAGACCGAGATGTAAAGTTCTCTAGAGACTTGGTGCTAGGCACAATGCCAATATCACAGCACATCTATAGAGTGAACAACAGTGAACTGGCAGAGTTGAAGAAGCAGTGGATGAGTTGCAGATAAGGACTTCATCCGCTCCAGTTCATCACCGTGGGGTGCTCCGATATTATTTGTACCAAAAAAGGATGGGTCAGTACTCATGTGTATCGACTATTGGGCACTCAACAACCTCACTATCAAGAACAAATACTTGTTACTGCGGATTGACAATTTATTTGATCAGTTGAAGGAAGCGAAGGTATTCTCAAAGATAGACTTGAGGTCAGGGTACCACCAGGTAAAAATGAAGAAGGAAGATATTTCGAAGACAGCTTTCAGGACTCGGTATGGGCAGCAGTTTGAGTTCTTGGTAATTACATTTGGGTTGACTAATACCCCGGCGGTATTTATGAATCTGATGAATAAGGTGTTTCATCAGTACTTGGATCAATTTGTGGTAGTATTCATTGAAGATATACTAATTTATTCGAAGATCCCGGAGGAGCATGAGAAGCACCTGAGGATAGTTCTAGAAATCCTTAGGAATGAGAAGCTATATGGCAAGCTTTCGAAGTATGAGTTCTTCCTTGATAAGGTTGAATTCCTCGGGCATGTGATTACAGGAGACATGATCTTAGTAGACCTGAAGAAGATTTCAGCAGTTGAGTCATGGTCTACCCCAAGTTCAGTGGTGGAGATCAAGAGTTTTCTTGGATTGGCAGGCTATTATCGGGGATTTGTTCAAGATTTTTCCAAGATTGCAGAGCCGATGACTAGACAAACCAGGAAGGACGTGGAGTTCGTCTGGACTGAGGATTGTCAGTCTGCTTTTGAGGAGCTAAAGAAGAGGTTGACTACGGCTCCAGTGTTGACATTGCCATCAGGGAGAGAAGGATTTTCTATATATAGTGATGCATCGGGTAAGGGTTTGGGATGTGTGTTGTAGCAAAACGGAAATGTGATTGCCTATGCTTCCAGGCAATTATGCCCGCATGAGAAGAATTATCCTATCCATGACTCAGAGTTGGCAGTAGTTATTTTTTCTCTTAAATTATGAAAGTACTACTTGTATGAAGAGCGGGTAGAGATTATTACAGCTCACAAGAGCTTGTTATATGTGTTTACATAAAAAGAGCTCAACATGAGGCAGCGGCGGTGGTTGGATTTGATGAAGGACTTCGATACTACTTTGCCGTACCATCCAGGAAAGGCTAACGTAGTCGCGAATGCCTTAAGCAGGTATCCAGTGGCTATGTATTTGATGAATAACAGATATTTATTGGCCGATCTTGATAGCTTGGGTATTAAGGTATTAGTTCCTGGAGTTGCAACAGAGATATGGAGACTTCAGGTACAGTCAGAGCTGATAGACCAGATCAGAGCCGCACATATCGAGTATGAGTCTCTGAGGAGCATCAGAGTGCAGGTCCGAATGGGATTGGCAGAGGAATTCAGTATTGCAGATGATGGATCATTGTGGTACGGTACCAGGTAGTGTGTGCCGAGTGGAGCGTTGCGCTAGTAGATTCTTCAGGAAGCGCATTCATTGATCTCAGTACTCTATGCATCCAGGTGCTAAAAAGATGAATATAGACATGAGAGAGCATGTTTGGTGGTATGGTATAAAGTGGGAGGTAGCTAGCTTCGTATCCAGATGTTTGGTTTGCCAGCAGGTAAAGACAGAGAGACATAGGCCAGGTGGATTGCTTAAGCCTTTACCCATTCCATAGTGGAAATAGGAGCATGTTGTCACGCCCCAGTCCCAAAAATACGTATGACTAGGACACATAAGCAAGCCAGCCGCATAGATATGGCAACTCCAATATATGGAAACCAATCCACACGTACGCTGTAATATGAATATCAATCCACAAGTGGTATAAACATATGTCACAAGTCACAGGGTATAATCTAGATCTCATCCACCAAAATCATATAGAAATAAATAAACAGTATCTATGAAACTAGATCTCAATAAGAAGTATCTAAGGATGATAGTTGGATGGAAACAAATCCACTACCAACTCGAATGGGAAAAGTAAATACAATATAAGTACAACTCACTCAAACAATATAAGTAACAGCTATCAATCATGGCTCGAAGAGAAGACATCCACGAAGCATCTATTACCATCTAAATCTGTGCTCCTGCAATACTCAAGAAACAGGTACACCTGGCAGCGGACCAGGTCCTCAGAGGGACATAACAAGATACTTAAACACATGCCAATAAAGTACCAAAAATAAACATCCATTGGGGTCGCCTAACCATCTATGTGAATGCAGTTTGAGAAAAACTTTCTAACAAGTGGGCTATCTGGCCATAAATAGGATTGGCATGGTTCTCTTGGAGATCCAGGGGCCTACAAAGGCACGTCGTCTTTTGAACGGCGGAGGCCCGCCAAGTAGTATAGGTGTCATCATGACCGCGCATCTCCGGCGGAGCGTACGGGTTACACAAGAAAAGTACAAAAGGAGCCCAAATGCCTTACTTGTTGTTCTTCCCACCCCATGCTCTAAGCATGTCACATCCATGACACGATAACACTCTAATAACTGCCAAATCCACTAGCATGCAAAGTTTCTAATAGCAGTTATTCCTATCGCACGGCCCACACGTACAGGAGGCCAACCTGCACGCAAGTCTGTGATCTACATGAGACTCACAACTCGTGTAACAACTGTGTCACGGCCAATGAACCTAAAGATGCTACATGATGATGGGGTAGTCTCATAAATACATAAATAAAAACATACCGCGATGACATCGTCGCGCGCATTTTTATATAATAGTTAAAATATATAAAAAGACAGAAAATAAAGATGCATGCAATATATGGAATAAAAATAACAGTACAATGGCAAGGTATACTTGCCTGGCAAGGAAGCTGCAATGTACCAATAACCTGCTCCAAAAGTCGCGCAGAATAAAGCCAATATCCAGATTGTTTGAGGATCTAAGTGTAATTCTTTCTCTTAGAATGGCAGCAGCTTTATATTCCTTTCTTAACTTTCTCCTTTCCTATTTGCTCCGTACCTCTTCTTCTTCCAAACTTTCTATCCTTCCTATTTTGTTTCCTTCTTCTAGATAAGATGGAGAGAGAGAGAGAGAGCAAGTCAGTACAGGAGGAGATAGGTTTGGCATTGTTCGACCAGGCCTGTGGCATTCCTGTCCATGTGTCTCTCGAGCACGATGGCAGCAGACATGATCGATGACAAGGGGGTTGGTTCGGAGATGCGGTCAGGCTTGCAGGGTTTGTGGCGCTCGTATTGGCACGGAGGGGTCCGCTCGACATGCCGTAAAGGAGTGGGACTAGGGCTGATGTGGTGAGGAGGGTTGCGAGTTTCAGTTATACGTAGATAGGTTGTGCGCTCGCACATGTGCTCGGTCCGGCGTTCGGGCTGAGCGCGATGGACTGGGGTGGTGATGAACCGGAGAAGGGGATATTGGCGCTCCGGGCTGCTCGGGAATGGAGTACGGCCTCTGGTGCAGCGGCGCTCAGCATCGGGTCGTCGCCGTTGTGCAGGCAGGGAGGGGAAAATGACTCCGGCGAGGGGCTGAGTGCAGCTACGTCGGGATCGGGGGCTGGCGTGGAGGCTGGGATGGCAGCAGTGGTGGTATTGGTCCAATGGGCGGCGGAGGAGGAGATGATGACGATGGTTGGGGTGGTTTGTGATATCGGGTCGACCAGGTGGTGGTGACGGTCGCTGTGGTAGGGGATGAGGGTGGTAGCTCCGGCCAGGGGATGTCCGGTGAGGGAGAAGGAAGAAGGATGAATAAGTTGGATAGGTGGTCGGCTGAGAAATTCCTAGGATTAGGTTTGATGTAAATAAAATAAAGAAAAGGGAATAAAGAGATATTTATATACATATAAAATTTGGTTTGGGTTGACCTAGAAATTAGGGCCTGGTCCACATTCCTCGGGCTTGGGTCTTGGGCTTGCTTGGGGATGTTGGAAGGGCTATAAATTACAACTATTTAATTGCAAGGGTTGGATTAAAAATAGGAGGGCGATGTTGCGCGTTTGAAATTCCAGAAAATTATGAGAAAATCCACGTGAAGGGAAAAAAATAGGTTTCTTCATGAATTGTCTATTGGTGGGGAAATCTCAATGCATTTTGCATAAAAGCCCCAATAATTAAGAAATTGCACAAGGCAGAAATTTAGGTTTAATTAATTAAATTGAATGCGCACGATGTTCTGAAATTAATTAGGAGTACATGGAATTAGATTTAGGCGGGGCACAAGTATCAGGGAGTAGAGGGGGCAGTGTAGAATATTAATAAGATTTGAGATGCACAAGACGGGCAAGATTGTGTCTCCAATTATCGTAGCATCGGTAATGTGTGCTACGCGATATAAATTAATGCATAATTAAATAAATATCGTGTTCTAAATCAAATTGGTTCAAACTAACCCTAATTTTACTATCTAATCCAAGTAGCCCTAATTTTGGGTGAGGGGGTTTACAATCTACCCAACTTAAAACAATTTCATCCTCGAAATTAAACTAGGGTAGGGTTTCTCTATCTAACCTCGCTTGATTGCAGTATAAGAATTCTCCTTAAGTTAATATGGTAGTTTCTACCCAACTTAGAATTTACCCATCTATCATCTAAGGATATACACCTAAGAAGGCTATGTCCCAAATTTATTTGATCATGTTATTCAATCCTCAAAGTCTTTTAACACCAAATATATCCTCTATGATATGCCCTTAATCACTTATAAAAGGTAGTCACCAAACAATGTGATTGGCCTATGGAGGATATCTAGTACTATTTATATATCAAACTTATACCAAGCAAGATATTTCGTCTTTTCGAAATAAGGAAAGATATAGATCAATAAATAAGAGTTCAAGGAAGAAGTAATAGAATACAAGTATAGGGATCAAGGCGTTTCAAGGAATCCAATGAGAATTGTCAAGGCAGTTGTGGACTGAAATCCTATTTGGTAAATCCATATACGTATGCTCATATTAGTACAGTTATGTAATCGATACAACCCGCTCAGACATATCTAGAGGGCAAGTACAGGTGTCTACTAGTCAATTATATATTTCAATCCACGTAAGGTATTATTGCGAAGGACGAATCAAGCGCACTATGGTTGATCAGACCGTAATACACTGATTCTGAAATGTATTAGTATGTCGACCCACTAATACATATGTCATGAACAAGCTCGATAAGGAATAAGCTTACAAAAACTAGGCTATAATAGCAGCATAAGTCAAGGGGGTACAACAAATATAAGTACGCTAGATGATGATGAAAGGAGGTACAAGTTAATTCAAGTTCACAAAACAAAACAAAATATACAATAATAATAAAGACTCTACAATCTCTACAGTTATCATACAACCTCCTTGTCTAAGTCGCTAGTCGTCCAAATAGGTCATGGACCTCTAAATTCTATCGTCTGAATAAACGTTGTCGTCTAATGCTAGCATACAATTAATGTCATTCAGTTACGCTACCTCGATGGGTCAAGTGGACTATGTGATACTAGGTTGTGAGACATACTACCCAACTTAAAAGAATTAAACTAGTACTGTGACAGTCTTAAGAGGATCCTACAAAAAAAATAACCTTGCACATGTACATAGAACATAAACTCTTATTAGGGTATATGAGGAAAGGTTTTTGGTACATATTAGGGTCTCCTATTGCATTATATAGGTAAGGGTCACCTTAAGTCTTAATCATAGTGCTCATAGAACAGGTGTTAATCATGGGGATAGAAGCGTTACTAGCCGTTAAGGGGAAAAGGATCTAACTTGTATCGAGGTGGGTATAAATTATATGGTCTACAACTAGGGGTAATCATCACAATCTAATTGACCAACTCAACTATCAGGTTCTTGCTACGAGGTACACAGTTCAAAATTCAAGATTACAACTATGACTATAGCAAACTATATATCCTATCGTAGAGTATAATCACTTGTCTATGATCAGAGGTGGCAGGTGGCACGAGTTTTAAAAGATGAAGAAGAGAAACATGATTAGTCGTCGTACAAATACAAGTGCTAAGGTTTCAGAGGAACAAATATTATGAAATTAAATGGAGGACTCTAGATAGCATCATGGTTTTCTAAGGGGTATGCTAGTCTCTGTGTTTGAGGTATGATTAGGTAAATATTCTATGCATTGCTCTTGGCTTTCTAAGGTACTGTCTGCTTATCTCAAGACAAGAATCTAAATTTATATCTCTCCAATACTTATCTAACAGTGAAGGTTAGGTTCAGTCCTAATATTCAATTTTGGTTTTCTATTGGTTCCTCAATGCTAGTGGCAAACATTATGGTAAAACTTCTAGCTAACTCTAGTAGTGTCTATACTACTCTCAAGTCTTCATAATACATCAAGGGGTAATGGTAAACCAATCTAAAGATAAGAAATTCTAGGGTTCACTAGATATTCTAAACTTAGTGGTGTGTCTATATTCTCGTTGTATTCTTAATAGGTGTGCTACTCTAATTATTATCTAACAACAGGAACTTCTATATTCTAGGAGAAGGCTATACTTAAAGAACTATTAGGGAAGCACATGAATCAAGCATGATGCAATTGTTCAAATAGAACAGATAGGAGGAAGATGAATCATAGTCAATGTGGATGAGATCCTATACTCTAGTCCTAGGTGCAGGCTTGTTCGGTACAGTAATGTAACCGAGACAATATGCTCTTGACCTGCATGGGCCACCACAAAAACATGTCACGCCCCAGTCCCAAAAATACGTAGGACTAGGACACGTAAGCATGCCAGCCGCATAGATATGGCAACTCCAATATATGGAAACCAATCCACACGTACGCTGTAATATGAATATCAATCCACAAGTGGTATAAACATATGTCACAAGTCACAGGATATAATCTAGATCTCATCCACCAAAATCATATAAAAATAAATAAACAGTATCTATGAAACTAGATCTCAATAAGAAGTATCTAAGGATGATAGTTGGATGGAAATAAATCCACTACCAACTCGAATGGGAAAAGTAAATACAATATAAGTATAACTCACTCAAACAATATAAGTACCAGCTATCAATCACGGCTCGAAGAGAAGACATCCACGAAACATCTATAACCATCCAAATATGCGCTCCTGCAATACTCAAGAAATAGTTACACCTGGCAGCGGACCAGGTCCTCAAAGGGATATAACAAGATACTTAAACACATGCCAATAAAGTACTAAAAATAAATATCCATTGGGGTCGCCTAACCATCTATGTGAATGAAATTTGAGAACAACTTTCTAACAAGTGGGCTATCTGGCCATAAATAGGATTGGCATGGTTCTCTTAGAGATCCAGGGGCCTACAAAGGCACGTCGTCTTTTGAACGGCGGAGGCCCGCCAAGTAGTATAGGTGTCATCATGACCGCGCATCTCCGGCGGAGCGTACGGGTTACACAAGAAAAGTGCAAAAGGAGCCCAAATGCCTTACTTGTTGTTCTTCCCACCCCATGCTCTAAGCATGTCACATCTATGACACGATAACACTCTAATAACTGCCAAGTCCACTAGCATGCAAAGTTTCTAACAGCAGTTATTCCTAACGCACGGCCCACACGTACAGGAGGCCAACCTGCACGCAAGTCCGTGATCTACATGTGACTCACAACTCGTGTAACAACTGTGTCACGGCTAATGAACCTAAAGATGCTACATGATGATGGGGTAGTCTCATAAATAAGGTCAATGCAAATACATAAATAAAAATATACCCCGACGATACCGTCGTGCGCATTTTTATATAACAGTTAAAATATATAAAAAGACAGAAAATAAAGATGCATGCAACATATGGAATAAAAATAACAGTACAATGGCAAGGTATACTTGTCTGGCAAGGAAGTTACAATGTACCAATAACCTGCTCCAAAAGTTGCGCAAAATAAAGCCAATATCCAGATTGTTTGAGGATCTAAGTGTAATTCTTTCTCTTAGAATGGCAGCAGCTTTATATTCCTTTTTTAACTTTCTCCTTTCCTATTTGCTCCGTACCTCTTCATCTTCCAAACTTTCTATCCTTCCTATTTCGTTTCCTTCTTCTAGATGAGATGGAGAGAGAGAGCAAGTCAGTACAGGAGGAGATAGGTTTGGCATTGCTCGACCAGGCCCGTGGCATTCCTGTCCATGTGTCTCTCGAGCACGATGGCAGCAGACATGATCTATGAGAAGGGGGTTGGTTCGGAGATGCGGTCAGGCTTGCAGGGTTTGTGGCGCTCGTATTGGCACGGAGGGGTCCGCTTGACATGCCGTAAAGGAGTGGGACTAGGGCTGATGTGGTGAGGAGGGTTGCGAGTTTCAGTTATACGTAGATAGGTTGTGCGCTCGCACAGGTGCTCGGTCCTGCATTTGGGCTGAGCGCGATGGACTGGGGTGGTGATGAACCGGAGAAGGGGATGTTGGCGCTCCGAGCTGCTCGGGAATGGAGTACGGCCTCTGGTGCAGCGGCGCTCAGCATTGGGTCATCGCCGTTGTGCAGGCGGGGAGGGGAAAATGACTCCGGCGAGGGGCTGAGTGCAGCTACGTCGGGATCGGGGGCTGGCGTGGAGGCTGGGATGGCAGCAGTGGTGGTATTGGTCCAATGGGCGGCGGCGGAGGAGATGATGACGATGGTTGGGGTGGTTTGTGATATCGGGTCGACCAGGTGGTGGTGACGGTCGCTGTGGTAGGGGATGAGGGTGGTAGCTCCGGCCAGGGGATGTCCGGTGAGGGAGAAGGAAGAAGGATGAATAAGTTGGATAGGTGGTCGGCTGAGAAATTCCTAGGATTAGGTTTGATGTAAATAAAATAAAGAAAAGGGAATGAAGAGATATTTATATACATATAAAATTTGGTTTGGGTTGACCTAGAAATTAGGGCTTGGTCCACATTCCTCGGGCTTGGGTCTTGGGCTTGCTTGGGGATGTTGGAAGGGCTTTAAATTACAACTATTTAATTGCAAGGGTTGGATTAAAAATAGGAGGGCGATGTTGCTCGTTTGAAATTCCAGAAAATTATAAGAAAATCTACGTGAAGGGAAAAAAATATGTTTCTTCATGAATTGTCTATTGGTGGGGAAATCTTAATGCATTTTGCATAAAAGCCCCAACAATTAGGAAATTGCACAAGGCAAAAATTTAGTTTTAATTAATTAAATTGAATGCGCACGATGTTCTGAAATTAATTAGGAGTACATGGAATTAGATTTAGGCGGGGCACAAGTATCAGGGCGTAGAGGGGGCAGTGTAGAATATTAATAAGATTTGAGATGCACAAGACGGGCAAGATTGTGTCTCCAATTATCGTAGCATCGGTTATGTGTGCTACGCGATATAAATTAATGTATAATTAAATAAATATCGTGTTCTAAATCAAATTGGTTCAAACTAACCATAATTTTACTATCTAATCCAAGTAGCCCTAATTTTGGGTGAGAAGATTTACACATGTGACGATGGACTTTGTTTCAGGGCTTCCGTATTCTCTAGGAGGTAAAGGCACGATTTGGGTCATCGTAGACAGGTTGACCAAATCAGCCCACTTTCTTTTATTCAAAGTGGGTACGTCTACGGAGAAGCTCGCGGAGATGTATATGTGTCAAATAGTCAAATTGCATGGAGTTCCTGTGAGCATAGTCTTGGATCGGGATAGTCGCTTTATGTCCCACTTTTGGAGGAGTTTACAGGTTAGCTTGGGCGCTCAGCTCAAGTTCAGTACCGCATATCACCCTCAGACAGACGGGCAGTCGTATAGGGCTATCCAGACTCTCGAGTATATGCTACGCACTTGTATTTTGGATATTGGAGGCTCTTAGAAGGATCATCTTCAATTGGTAAAGTTTTTTTACAACAACAGCTACCAGGTTAGTATCAAGATATCACCATTTAAGGCATTATATGGACGAAGATGCAGTACTCCGTTATCATGGGATAATGTTGATGAGAGAGCCTTATTGGGACCAGAGATGGTCTTGGATGCAGCAGATAAGGTGAAGCTCATCAGGGATAGACTTCGGGTGGCACATGATAGACAGTGGCATTGGGACGATAGCCACCAGAGACCATTGGAGTTTGAGGTATAGATTTTTTTTTTATTGCTTGTGATTGCTTGTTATAGTTAGAGTGCTTCGTGCTAGGTTGGCGATCTGGTTTTCTTGAGAATTTCTCCGACACGGGGCATGATTCACTTTGGTGGAAGTGGGAAGCTTAGTCCACGATACATCGGACCCTTCGGTTTTCTTGAGAGGGTCGGTGTAGTGGCCTAAAGACTAGACTTGCCGCCTGCATTAGAGTGAGTGCATAACATATTCTACGTGTCAAAGCTGAGACAGTACGTGGCAGATCCTAGCCATTTACTAGATCACTCGAAGATCGAGGTTGGTTCGATACTCAGCTTTCTAGAGAAGCCCGTGGAGATTTTAGACCACAAGAAGAAGGTGATGCGGAACCTGTCGATAACTTTGGTGCATGTCGCATGGAGGCATCACTCACCAAGAGAGAGTACCTTGGAGCAAAAGGCCGAGATGCGCGAGCGATATCCTTATCTGTTTGAGCCGTGTGGTATCATTCTTTCTAGCTTGTATTAATTGTTCTTGGTAGTTAGTTTTTTCCATAATTTTGATGACGAAAATTTTCTAAGGTGGGTAGGATTGTCACCCTCACTTTTCCAACTAAGGGTAGTTTTATAATTTGGCATGGGTATTTATTTCAGGAATATAATATTAAATAATTGTGTGATGGTTGTATAATTTATTTAATTAGGTTGAACTATGATTATTGGACTTGTATTAATTAGTTCTTAGAGACTTGTGTCTTACGTCAATTAGTTAGAGAGAGACTAGACAATATTTAGACTTGTCACATATGGACCTATTTAGATTTGTTATGACAATTAGTGAGCCCAACTTGGATCCAAGCCCATTAGTCATTCTACTAATTAAATTAAGGAGGATTAGTTTAATTATAATTAGTTAGAGACTTCCAAAATACCCATCCTTAATTATTTCACATAATGCAACATGTAGGGGCAACTTGGACATTAGAATTGAAAGGCCGACCACTATAGAAGGGGGTTCTTCTCTCTCTCTCTCTCATAATTTGTATTTTATTTTATTCAAAATCTAGATCCCCAATTTTCTATTTTCCTTTTATTGATTTTCTACACAATTCACCCCCAATTCCCTCTTATTTTTATCACTCTTGGAGCCTTGGAGCTTGGAGAAGCAAGGAGCACATGGAGGAGGAACTTTGGAACTATAGGTCATGTCCAGATCGTGTCCAATTGTATTTTCATTCGGAATCCATCTCTCAATTAGTAATTTCTGAATTTTCCTTTCATTGTAGCTTCTTAATCATGTATTTGACCATTAGAAATGATCCCATGGCATAGGACTACCTATAGGAACAAGTTCTAGGCTATTTGGCTTTGTATTAAGAGTTCTATGAGGTAATTTGTGGGTATGTTGGGAGAAATATGAATTTGACACATCAATTGTGTGTCATGAGACCAATTAGATCTAATTATTCTTGGGTCGTGGTTATGGGACTAGGTACGTGTCCATAATTGGATACGTGTAGGCCGTACCATGGTATTTTGTGATACAATGTGATACGGGGCCAATTTTGGGTGATTTACGTGAATTCTCTTCATTACATGTTGTAATAACTTATAATAGTTGTAATAACTTATAATAGTTGTAATTATATATAAATAACTTATGGGAATGATCAATTATGGAGAATGAAGAGTTGCAACCTCAATGGGTTGAGTATAATAGAGATTCTATTTGGTGCACTATAGGTATTTGTTTAAATGTCTCAACATATATATGTATATATATATATATATATATATACATATGTATGTATATGTATATGTATATGTGTGTGTGTGTGTGTGTGTGTGTGTGTGTGTTCATTGTGTGAGTGTCCAGTGATGTGAAGTATGACTGAGTGTTGAATTGAACTGATCAGTTGTTAGAGGGGAAGCAGTACCAGTGCAGCAACTGCAGCAGCAAGCAGTATCAGTGCAGCAACTGCAAGCAGCAAGCTGTAGCAGCAGTATTGTGCAACATGCAGTTGCAGCAACAACATGCTCGAGCAGTGCAGCAGCAGCATGCTCACGCCGTGCAACAGCATCATGCTCAAGTAGTATACAGCAGCAGCAGCAGCAAGTAGGCAGTAGCAGTAAGGACTTGGATGTGTTGTGCACAAGTGTGCCGACAGTGCATACAGTTGTGCAACCTCGGGCAAGGTTGTAGGGAACTGCAACATGCAGTGCAGTAGGTAGGAGTGATTTAGGGTGCACTAGTTTGATGTGCACGTGTAGCAGATGAGAGGTTGTGTTGTAGTAAGGTATTAAGTTATTGGTGGTTAAGTGTTGTTTGTAAGTGTGTGCGTGTGTGCAGGTTTGTGAGAAAGTAGCGTGAGTATTGTGAGGTAATAAGGTAATGTAAGTTAAGTATTGATACTACTGTATCTTGGTGTATCATGCTAAGTGAATCATGAGTAGAGTTGTTATGGGTAAGTGTTAGATGTTAGGATATTATTGATATGTATATAATTATAGATATATAGTTACTGAAGAGATAATTAGATAGTAATGTATGTATATAAGGCTAACTAGATAGGTATTGGGTTATGGGTATATACATATGTATATAGCTAGGTAAGGGGTTCTATATCAAGTTAATTATGAATATGATTTAGGTATATAGGATACTTAATGCACGTTGACTAGTATAGCTAATAATCTAAGGTATTGACTTATAAACCAGAATACAATCAAGTGTCACATAATATTTACTAGTTTAGACTTGTAATCATCCTAGAAGCTAGGTATGGACCTATAATCAAGGTAAACACCTAGTTTTATCTAGTTCGACTAGTGTGACCTAGAAATGGGACATACCTAGCTTGTGACCACAATTTGGGCATCGAGAGACACACCTTGCTCAGAACCAGAGGCGAGTACATTTCTCTGTTAGTTTTTATTTTATAATAGTGTACATATTGCATATTCTGATACTGTATACTTGATTCCGATACAGTAGTTTCACGGACTGGTACTATATGGATCCTATCAGGAGATGTTATCCCTTACCGTATTCAGCGGATAGTCCTTTACATATATTTTATCGTGTGTATCGGGTATTGATTTAGTGTACTTCGTGTTCACACACTGCTCGTATTCAGTGTGCTCATATTCGTGTACACATATTGCTCGTATTCAGTGTGCTCATATTCGTGTACACACTGTTCATATTCAGTGTGCCCATATTTGTGTTCGTAATGTGTCATTATTGGATCCATTGGTATTGGTTGGGGATTGGGGAATAGGAGTTGATTATGTGATCAAGCCCATTGTATTCGTGTATATGTCGATTAGACATTACACGTATAATCGAGTTGCCATATTGTATTCGTGTTCAAGCCAAACCGATCACATAATGAACTTGTATTCCATGGCACATTAGCTAGATTTCATTATTTCTATTATATTGTATTTATTCTATTGTATGTTCTTTATTCCATTATATTACTTGTTCACCCTAGTTTATTTCTTTCTGATGTTTAGTTATCGTGTATTCTTTCCTATTACCTGTTATATGTGCTCGATTATGTATTTGAAACTGCTTTCAGAGGTATGTACTTCGCTCCAATCTTGACTGGATATTTTTTAGATGATTGGCTCGTAGACCAGTGTCCTACATACTACGGACTGCAGCATGGCGTACCATTAGAGGATACTCATTTAGAGCAGGAGGACTTAGTACCAGAGCCTGGGGAGGCTTAGATTATTTGTTTAGACTTGTATTAGACTTTTATTGAGGTTATTGGCATATATATATATTATTTCAGGCCTGTGGATGTTTTGTGACTCATTCTTTCGCTATTCTATCTCGTGCTTTATCTTTCTTAGTTTGCATTGTGATTGAGTATAGTTTATCATTATCAGATACCATATTGTTCCTCCATTTGGAGTTGAGATAATTGACAGACACCATGTATATATTGTATAAGATATTTATATATATTGTATAAGATATTTAGATAGTAGAGTTGACCTAGACAACGTTCTCACGCTGATGCTGCGACGTAGGTTGGACGTATCCATGTACTCGTGCCCTTATTCCGGGTGTGAGTTGTGACAATTTCTTTAATCCTTTTTTCCTTTCTTCTTCAATCCCATATTGTCACGACCCGCACCCAGATGAATCGGGCACCGGTTCGCGAGCACGTCCAGCCTACGCCGCAGTGTCGGCGGTAGTACGCTGTCTAGATCATATTCACAGGTAATTTAAAAATCTAGCTCATCCACAAGAATAAATAGGCAAGGATAATAACAGGAAATAGGAATGCTAAGATTTCATAAGACAACTTTTGTGACATCCAAATCCACTATTTAATACAGAACCAGAAGATAAATCGGGGACAAACCCGAGTACTATGCTGAAAGAAAAATACTAGCTAACTGGCTAACTACTCCTCAAAAGTAGTCTCCTGAGTAGGAACCGGCTACTCAAAAGTATTACCTGCTACGTCATATGGGCCATAAAAGGTGGGGGCATAGTCCTCATCATCGCCTAATATCAACGGATCCAGTCAGGAAAGGAGCAAAGTACCAATACACGATAAAGCTTAAACTAAATAATTATGACAAGTAGTAAAAACTGACTAAGTATCATGATAAGAACATGCATAATAAGTAGTAAAATTAACTAAGAGTTAAATGCTATAAGTCAGAGACATGAGTAAAACAGGATTATAATGAGACAAGAAAATGGAACTGCAACAAGATAAAGAAACTATGTGTGTGTGATTTTGTATTTAGAATACATAGTTGTCATGTAGGGGGTTATAAGGCTAATCCGGCACGTCATAGACGGCTAGCAGTCAGGAATAATCGAGTATAAGGCTGATGGTACAGTCGCGTACCAACAGCTAGCAGTCAGGACAGGGGGAAGGGTAAACTACATGCCTCATAGTATTCTCCCTCCCGACACGAAAAGCAAGACATGAACTCCAAATCCTAACACTAAGTGTAATCATCCAATGGTGCTAGTAGAGCAAGGAACTAATTATCATAATATAAAGAATAAACTTGAAGTGCAGGTACTTGCTTGATGTTTGGATTCCAACTACGGTTCTATCCTCGGGAAATTTTCAGAAATGTCTTCGGATGCTGAAATAAATATTACCATCATGCTCAGAAGGTATCAAATAGCTAGAAACGCATGTCCTTGAGTCCAATTTGGACACAGGGGCAAAAACGGCAATTTCGGGTCAAAACGGGGTCCGCATGTGGGCCCGCTTTGCCCCGAAAAAATGTGTCAGGGTCAAAGGTCTCCAAATTCACCAAACTTAGTATCAACAGGTCAGAAATGATGATACGAACCCAACGGAACTTCCAGAATTGGATTCCGATGAGCCGATCACAAAATCGCCCGTCGAGTGGAGCCTATGGGGCCCACGACATGCGATTTCGTCAACGTTCTCAGAATTAAACCAAACTTGGGTCACAGGACCAGAGTATCGCTACGAGTCCGATGGCACAAGTTTCATTTAAATCCGACGTGTGTACACAAAGTTAGGACATGATTTAGAAAAGACGGATACGGGGCGTTGTTCGCGGATACGCGTTGATTCCGGTGTGCACGCACATCCGAATCGACTTCTGCGAAATCCCACACGTCCGTATCAACGACGCGCACATATCTGTGAAGACCGCGCGCGACCAAGTCGTCCCGTTTGGCGGGACGTACTCAATTTCGGGGTGAATCGGGGCATTATTTTTCTTGTTTTTGGATCGCGGTTCACGATCGCCACAGGACGCGATGCCCCGAGCGGGTTGCACGGGCACCGAGGGGGTCATGTAAGCTACGCAACGCAACTGACGGAATCGAAAATGGGTAAACGAGCAGGGAGATACGCGTACCTGAACAGGGTCCAAAAACCCGGAAAAATCTCGTGTCCGACACGTATCCTAGGGTTAGGGTTAGGGTTCTCAGGCGGAGGACGACGACTTTGCGGCGGGGAGGCCGGAGGCGGTCGAGGGCGGCTGGGGGAGCGCTGGCGGCGGTGAGCCAGAGCGGGCGGGGGACGGCGCTGCGGGTGCCTGGCCGGAGCAGCGGCTCTGCTAGGTCGGGGTGGCGGCTGTGCGACGAGGGACGCGGTGCTGGGTGCTGAGGCGGAGGGGAGAACGACCGGCGACGCAGCGGTGGGCGGAGGCGGAGCGGGACGGTGGTGGATTGGAGGGGGTGACCGGAGAGCCGAACGGGGGGGGGGGGGTTTATAGGGGTGGAGGAGGCTGGGGTGCTCCGGGCGAGGCGGGCGACGTGGCGGGGAAGGCGGAGGCGAGGGGGCGTGGCCGCGGGTGGGGCGCGGCGGAGGCGAC
The DNA here is from genome assembly GCA_036927795.1 of Iris macrosiphon. NCBI lineage: Eukaryota > Viridiplantae > Streptophyta > Magnoliopsida > Asparagales > Iridaceae > Iris > Iris macrosiphon. The sequence goes on along the minus strand of JAYESA010000009.1, from coordinate 148,254,659 downwards.
GGCGGACGCGGGCGGTTGCGGGGGACTCGGGGGAGAGGGCTACGTGGGGGTGGGAGAAGCGGGTCGCGGGTCGGGTGGGTTCGGTCGGGCGGACCCGACCCGACCCGATAGACACGGGCTGGGCCTAAGGCTGGGCCGATTGGGCCGGGCTCGGGTTTGGGCTGGGTTAGGTTTGGTGGGCTGGGCCGGTTAGGGTTAATAATAAAATAAATAACTAATTAAATAAATAATTAAATAATTAAATAATTAAATAACTAAATAAATAAATAAATAAATGTTTTTAGGTGATTAAAAATAGGTCCGGGGTCCAATAAATTCCAAAAAAATTATCCTAAGTCCAGTTTTTCATTTTACACACAAAAATATTATTTTCATAATATTTTAATAGTAATTAATAGCAAATAAAAATTATTTAATTACCAAGAGCCTAGGTTTTAATTACAGAAAAATTCCAAAAATTCCAGAAAATTATGAAAAGTCCAAATTAATAATTCTTGAAAATCTGGGTGCTTACAATCTACCCAACTTATAAAAATTTCGTCCTCAAAATTAAAATATGGCATAATCTATTAATCCTTTATGGACATAAGGCAAGTCAATCGCAATCTCCTTGCGATAATCAAAATTTTAATCATATCCATTGCAATCACTTCAAGGTTAAGATGACCACAGTTCCAATCAAAATTTCCACCTATGGTTATCTCTTCTCACTTTCTCAAATTATCCATATCCATATCCAAATTTAAATTAAATTCTTATAACATCTTCAAAATTTAAATTAGCATATAAATTTTACCTCCCGATCTCTAACTATCATAATCTCCTCTAGAAGTAATCCGAGTCCAATATTATTCCCATTTTTACTAATAAATTTTTGTATGCTTCGACTTTTAAAACTCCATTCACATCCTCAACGTTTCAAATAGGTAGTCCAACCATCAAATTTTAAATTCTTAATTCCAATCATCGAATTAAAGATAATTTAAATGCAATCCACCAATGTTCAAGTCTGAAATTCTATATTTTTATCCTCTAAATTTAAATTGATAATTTTACCTTCATTATTCTAAATTTAAATCATGTACCTAAGGTATAAATATTGGGTCCTCAATATCAAGAATTTTAAAGTTCATTAATCCTCAAATATGTGATCGGCCTATGGGGTATATCTAGTACTATCTATATATCAAACTTATACCAAGCACGAGGTTTCGTCTTTCCGAAATAAGAGAAGACGAAGATCAATAATAAAGATTTCAAGGGTGAGGTGATAGAATAAAAGTATCGGGATCAAGGCGTTTAAAAATTTCAAATGGGAATTGTCAAGCAGTCGTGGATTAAAATCCTATTCTGGTAATCATTTGTTCGCATGCTCGTATTAGTACAGTTATATAACTGATACGATATGCTCGGACATATCTAGAGGGCAAGTATACTCGTCTACTAATCACTACCTATCTCAATCCACGTAAAGTAGTTATACGAAGGGCGAACCAAGCGCACTATGGTTGATCAGACCGTAATAAACTGATTCTGAAATATATTATTGTGGGCCTCCCCAGTAATACATATGTCATGAACAAGCTCGATAAAGAGTAAGCTTGCAAAACTAGGCTATAAAATAGCAGCATAAGTCAAGGTAGTATATGAAATATAAGTACGCTAGATGCTGATGAAAGGAGGTACAAATTAATTCAAGTTCACAAAACAACACACAATAAGCACAATAACAAAAGAATCTACAATCTCTACAGTTATCAAATATAAAAGCATACCAGGTTATTAGCAAGTTCAAAATTACTAGGTTGGGGCTGAGGTCACGAACCAATAGGCACGAGCTAAAACAATACTAGAAATGGTATCTACAAATCACTTACGTATATTAGCTACTCCACGAGTCTGCGCGTTCTCCATGGTCATCGTGAGGGCTCTCGAGGCATGTTGTTGAGCTGATTGTCCTCCATCCACTGGTGTTACTTCATCTTCGTTGGTTACCACAGCATCTCGTGGTGATCTTGCAGGAATCTCGTCGTTCGCTCGTGAATCCATAACTCTGTAACCAAAATAAATAATAAGAGGCGCACAGGAATCAAGGCAGGATGCAAGTCGAGAAATTAATTCGAAGTCGATATGGATATCAAGAACGTTTTAAGCAAGTTGATGAGATCCTAAAAACTTATTCTATTCTTATTGCAGGTCTGTTCGGTCCCTAAGTTGAAACTGAATAATTTAGTCGTAGAACTGCATGGGCCACCATAAAAATGTGTCACGACCCGCACCCAGATGAATTGGGCACCGGTTCGCGAGCACGTCCAGCCTACGCCGCAGTGTCGGCGGTAGTACGCTGTCTAGATCATATTCACAGATAATTTAAAAATCTAGCTCATCCACAAGAATAAATAGGCAAGAATAATAACAGGAAATAGGAATGCTAAGATTTCATAAGACAACTTTTGTGACATCCAAATCCATAGTTTAATACAGAACCAGAAGATAAATCGGGGACAAACCCGAGTACTATGCTGAAAGAAAAATACTAGCTAACTGGCTAACTACTCCTCAGAAGTAGTCTCCTGAGTAGGAACTGGCTCCTCAAAAGTATCACCTGCTACGTCATATGGGCCATAAAAGGTGGGGGCATAGTCCTCATCATCGCCTAATATCAACGGATCCAGTCAGGAAAGGAGCAAAGTACCAATACACGACAAAGCTTAAACTAAATAATTATGACAAGTAGTAAAAACTGACTAAGTATCATGATAAGAACATGCATAATAAGTAGTAAAATTAACTAAGAGTTAAATGCTATAAGTCAGAGACATGAGTAAAACATGATTATAATAAGACAAAAAAATGGAACTGCAACAAGATAAAGAAACTATGTGTGTGTGTTTTATATTTAGAATACATAGTTGGCATATAGGGGGTTATAAGGCTAATCCGGCACATCATAGACGGCTAGCAGTCGGGAATAATCGAGTATAAGGCTGATGGTACAGTCGCGTACCAACAGCTAGCAGTCAGGACAGGGGAAAGGGTAAACTACATGCCTCTTAGTATTCTCCCTCCCGACACGAAAAGCAAGATATGAACTCCAAATCCTAACACTAAGTGTAATCATCCAATGGTGCTAGTAGAGCAAGGAACAAATTATCATAATATAAAGAATAAACTTGAAGTGCAGGTACTTGCCTGATGTTTGGATTCCAACTACGGTTCTATCCTCGATAAATTTCCAGAAATGTCTTCGGATGCTGAAATAAATATTACCATCATGCTCAGAAGGTGTCAAATAGCTAGAAACGCCTATCCTTGAGTCCAATTTGGACACAGGGGCAAAAACGGCAATTTTGGGTCAAAACGGGGTCCGCGTGTGGGCCCGCTTTGCACCGAAAAAATATGTCAGGGTCAAAGGTCTACAAATTCACCAAACTTAGTATCAACAGGTCAAGAATGATGATACGAACCCAACGGAACTTCCAGAATTGGATTCCGATGAGCCGATCACAAAATCGCCTATCGAGTAGAGCCTGTGGGGCCCACGACACGCGATTTCATCAACGTTCTCAGAATCGAACCAAACTTGGGTCACAGGACCAGCGTATCGCTACGAGTCTGATGGCGCAAGTTTTGTTTCAATCCGACGTGTGTACACAAAGTTAGGGCATGATTTAGAAAATGCGGATACGGGCCGTTGTCCGCGGATACGCGTTGATTCCGGTGTGCACGCACATCCGAATCGACTTCTGCGAAATCCCACACGTCCGTATCAACGACGCACACGTATCTGTGAAGACCGTGCGCAACCAAGTCGTCCCGTTTGGCGGGGCGTACTCAGTTCCGAGGTGAATCGGGGCGTTATTTTTCCTATTTTTGGATCGCGGTTCGCGATCGCCACAGGATGCGATGCCCCGAGCGGGTTGCGCGGGCACCGAGGGGGTCATGCAGGCTACGCAACGCAACTGACGGAATCGAAAACGGGTAAACGAGCAGGGAGATACGCGTACCTGAACAGGGTCCAAAAACCCAAAAAATTCTCGTGTCAGACACGTGTCCTAGGGTTAGGGTTAGGGTTCTCAAGCGGAGGACGACGACTCTGCGATGGGGAGGCCGGAGGCGGTCGAGGGCGGCTGGGGAGCGCTGGCAGCGGGGGCGGCGGCGTGCCGGAGCGGGCGGGGGACGGCGCTGCGGGTGCCTGGCCGGAGCAGCGGCTCTGCTAGGTCGGGGAGGCGGCTGTGTGACGAGGGACGCGGCGCTGGGTGCTGAGGCGGAGAGGAGAACGACCGACGACGCAGCGGTGGGCGGAGGTGGAGCGGGACGGTGGCGGATCGGAAGGGTTGACCGGAGAGCCGAACGGGGGGGGGGGGTTTATAGGGGTGGAGGAGACTGGGGTGCTCCGGGCGAGGCGGGCGACGTGGCGGGGAAGGCGAAGGCGAGGGGGCGTGGCCGCGGGCGGGGCACGGCAGAGGCGGCGGCGGACGCGGGCGGTTGCGGGGGACTCGGGGGAGAGGGCTACGTGGGGGTGGGCGAAGCGGGTCGCGGGTCGGGCGGGTTCGGTCGGGCGGACCCGACCCGACCCGATAGACACGGGCTGCGCCTAGGGCTGGGCCGATTGGGCCGGGCTCGGGTTTGGGCTGGGTTAGGTTTGGTGGGCTGGGCCGGTTAGGGTTAATAATAAAATAAATAACTAAATAAATAAATAATTAAATAATTAAATAATTAAATAATTAAATAAATAAATATATTTAGGTGATTAAAAATATGTCCGGGGTCCAATAAATTCCAGAAAAATTACTCTAAGTCCAGTTTTTCATTTTACACACAAAAATATTATTTTTATAATATTTTAATAGTAATTAACAGCAAATAAAAATCATTTAATTACCAAGAGCATAGGTTTTAATTACAGAAAAATCCCAAAAATTCCAGAAAATTATGAAAAGTCCAAATTAATAATTCCTAAAAATCAGGGGGCTTACACATCTTTATTTATGAATATATATAGATTATATATATGTGTGATGATGTAAAATCCATTGTTTTGTTATGAGGAACTCATGTAACCCATGAACCCTAATTTTGAGGTTCAACTCAACGCTTTCGTGCATGTATGAAACCTCCTTCAAAACCCTATTTAATTCTTGTTAATATATTCATATATATGTTAATAATAGGGAATATATTCAGTTTTTATAGTAAATTCCAGATTTATTAGTTTTTATAAAATTTGAGTTTGAGCATATTTTATAGGTAGTTTAAAGCTAGTTTTGATGTATGCGTGTTGGAGACCGTTGGGCCTTGTTAGGACTTGATTATAGATAGAAAAACTTATAATTTTCTTGATGAACTATTATTTTTCTAATAAATATATTCCGAATTTTTATTAAATAAATATTATTTTATTGTCACAATACCCATGTAACACCCTTTTGCATGCATACTAGCAAGTTTGGTTGCCAATCCTGTTAGGATAAACTTGTAAATGGTAAAATCTTAGTTATTTTTATATAGATAAAAGAAATAATATTTATTGTATTTAAATAATTTTTACCAAATATATTTATATTTATTTTTATTTATAAAAATTAGAATTCTAGGTATTTTATGTAGCAAGTTGACCTAATTTTGACAAAACAGGACCCCGTCAATGTTAGACTTAAACACCGACCAAAAATCCTTATTTAGCATTTAAAATTATATTATTATGTTTTAGTTCTAATTTATGAGTATTTATTATATATTTAATTATTTGTTAAAAATAATTTTTTGTGACTAGTAGGCAACTCGTTATGACCTAGTTTTGGTTTCTACTTAGTTTTGGACTCATAGAATTTATAGGAGATGACCCTATCATTAAAAACCATATTTTCTAATAAAATCCTACAATAAATAGTTTCAATAATTAATAATTTAAAAATAATTTTTGGCAATGTTAATGGTTAGTAATATTTTGGCGTATAGTTACTTGCATATGCATCAAATGTAGGATTAATAACTAGATAATAACTTAATTTGACTGGTAGAATAAGAGACTAATTAGTGTAATAATTAATTAGTAGGTGTTGAAGATGTTCCTGTGGATAGCTCCGGACCAGACTTGTTGTGCTCGTAGTTTGGCTTGGAAGGCAAGTACACCTTGCTTGATTGCATTATTCAGTTTACATATGTCTAGTTTTTATTTGTTTAGTTGTGTGCATGCATCTTAGAGTAGTAGATTTACCCAGTATCTTGTGAAGATACGAGGTATCTTCTAACCTAACACATGGTATGGTGGTGCAACCCTAGTCCTTGTCTGGTTGTGGGGTTGGATTATTGTGAAGGTACGAGGTATCTTCTGACCTGATTCTGTTTTAAACACGTTCACTGTCTAAGTGAGTGAGTGCATGGACTAGCGTGTTGACTATCCATCGGTACATTAGTTTGCGTCTTGTGTTAATAGTTAGTGTTAGTTTGAGTTCTAGATTTTTATTGACGTCGTTGTATTATGTCTGTACCGCGTATACAGTTCAGATAGTTCATTGGGAGGGGAGAATCTGCTAGTGAGCTTAGGGGATTTATATTTCTTACTGTACTATAAATATGGTGCAACTATGTAACCACCGAGTTCTGCGAAACGCCTGATGGGACGACTGTTCTTATATTTTTTCTCCCTCATGCACCACTAGAGATGTCTCAAGTATATTTCATATAGATGGTTAGTTACCCTATTTATTGTTTATTGCTTTACTTTCATGTATGTCGATTTCTTGTGTACTTGTTATGTCCCTCTGAGGACCTGGCACCCTTTCCAGGTATAGAAGATCATGACAGTTTGCAGGAGCACGGATCAGGATTTGCTACTTCTTTCTCTTTCAAGGAGGTCTTCCCTTTGAACTTCTTAATCACTAGAAGACGTACTTTTTTTGTCTTCCATATCCTAGTTGGTAGTTGATTTGGCTCCACCCGACTACTAGTTCTTCTTGACTATTTTCATAATTGGTTAATTATCATATTTGGTTATTTAGTACTAATTAATTTTGTGGATAAGATTAGTATTGCCTACGACTGGTGAAATTATACCATTTGTGAATTATTATTCATAAAATATCATATGTATGTGCATGGTTCCATATATTGGTGTTGCCATATACATATGGCTGGCATGCTTACGTATTTCTATTCCTACGTATTTTGGGACTAGGATGTGACAAAGGGAGTGCGACACCTCCGACCGTACAGAGCCTCAAATTATGACATCTCTATACTGGCCTGGTAGCTGTAGTTATAAGTAAACTCTACCAAATTGAGATGGTCCTCCTAAAATCCCCTAAAATCTAGTACACAGGTGCACAATATATCGTCGAGAGTCTGAATGGTCCTCCCTGAATGCCCATCCGTCCGGTGGTGATATGAGTACTGAACTTGAACTGGGTGCCAAAGCTCGCCTACAAACTCCTCCAAAAATGAGAAGTGAAACGACTATCCCGATCCGAGACTATGCTAACAGGAACCCCATGTATCCTGATGATCTGCCTCACATACATCTCTTCCAGCTTCTCCGTAGACAAACGCACCTAGAAAGGCAAAAAGTGGGCCGACTTGGTCAACCTGTCAATGATGACCCAAATCGCATCTTTCCCTCCTGGTGATCTTGGAAGTCCGGACACAAAATCCATAGTAATATGCTCCTACTTCCACTCTGGAATGTGTAATGGCTGTAGTAAAACGGCTGGCCTCTACCTCTCGGCTTTCACCTGCTGGCATACTGTAAGCACCCTGATATTTTGAATTTAATATTTTTCGTATTCTGAATTTTTTGTGATTAAAGGCAAATTTTTATTTATTTTTAGCTAATCATAATATATAATATTCATGAATTTGTAATTATGTGTATTTAATTAATTATTAAAATTGTACAAAAAAAATATATCTTTTGGTGTACAACTATTATTAGTATTGTATAGTTTTTCTGTAATTTACTGAGGTCCAAAACTATTTTTAAATAGCCATACACCTACATATATAAATAAAAGAAAAGAAAAGAAAAAGAAATAAATTTAAACCCAAACCCTACCCAAACCCAAACCCATTAAGCTAAATCCTAACTCTAAACCAACTTCCCCCTACGCGTACAGGAACCCCCCATTTTTTTCATATATATATACATATATGGAAAACCCTAACGCTAACCCTTCACCACCCCACGTCGCACCACTGACCCCCTGCCGGCGCGGCCCGCACCCCCCTCCTCCGGAGCAGCGCCGGAGCACGCCGCAGATCCGCCCCCCCCCCCCTCCGCGCGTAGCGCACAACAGTAGCAATGCGACCCCTCCTTCGCGCATAGCCTCCGCCCTCCTCGCTTGTCCGATTTGTGTTCCGTCTTCTCTGGTATGTTCACAACCTAACCCTCTAGGATTCTTTTCAAGTGGAACCAATTTAGGCACCCCGGTTTGATCAAAAAATCGACCGGAAGTTGGACGAAAAACTGTTCGGAAATAGTTCAGAATTTTGATCCAAACCCCCATGTTCATGCCCAATTTTTCACCAACTCGTTAATTATTTTCAAAATATAATTGAAGGAACTTCTTTACAATATAACCAAGATTTTTACTATTCTTTTAGTTTTTATTAGTTTGTTTTAATGGTAAAATTATTCTTGTTCCAAAACAACCAAAAACTTATTTTTAAAACAAACAAAATCTCACGATACGGGGTACGTCCCGCCAAATGAGGTGACTTCGTCGTGTGCGAGTTGCAACGAAAAGTGCGTATCATAAACGCGGACGTGTGGGCTTTCGTGGAACTTGATTTGGATGTGCGTGCACACCAAAATCAACGCGTATCCATCGAAAAGTACCGTATCGGCCTGTTCTAACACTCATCGTAACTTTGTGTGTGCTTGTCGTTTCACAACGAAACTTGTGCCATCGGATTCGCAGCATTATGCTGGTCCTATGACCCAAGTTTGGTTCGATTCTGAGAACGTTGACAAAACATCGTTTTTTGGGCCCTACGGTTCCATATAACGGGCAATTTTTTGATCGGCTCATCGAAATCCAGTTTTGAATATTTTGTTGGATTCGTATCGTCGTTATGGACATGTAGACAATGAGTGGGATAAATTTGAAGAACTTTATCTTTGACACATTTTACGGTGCGAAGTGGGTCTCATGTGGATCCCGCTTTGACCCAAAACTGTCAATTCTGTCCCTGTATCCAAATTGGACTTATGGATAGTCAATCCTAGCTATTTCTAGTATTTTGAGAACAATTGTCATGTTTGTTTCAGGATCCGGAGGTGTACGTATAGATTCCACTTTCCCAGGAGCAGTTGACGGAGTTCAAAACCCAGACAAGTGTACCTTGCCATGATATATTACAGTTCTTTGCCTTTATTATATTATTTAGTTATTATAGTTAGTTTATATGGTTGGTGTGTGTGTTTACCCTAGGACCATGAGAAAATGCTTAGCGTCCGAACAAGATTCGGGTGTCGACGTCGTACGCAGAGTCGTGCAACATCATTTAGAGAGTTGATTCCGCGATCTTATATTTTTAATTGCTTGTTTTACCAAATATGCCATACCGTAGGACACTTGACACTATTTCATGTGATAGAATCTTTTTTGAGTTATTCATGGTGATTATGTATAGGCTTACAAGATTCGTGATATGAGACTTGCATATGATATGGATATTATTATGACTCGTTATACTAGCTAGTGGTCATATCTTGCGTGTTATGAACATGAGACATTGTGGACATGAGACGTGAGGTTACATTGGGTGGGGAGAGTTTCACCATACTACAGGCAGATTATATTTATATATATACTACATTACTGGTGGTGACTCAGACTATGTCTTGGCACAATTACTGGCCCTTCGAGATATTACATGCTGCTTTGGGTTTCCTTGACACATAGCCTGTAGTAGTTTCAGCCTGAGGATGAGTGATGCTCTCACGTGCATATCACATAGATGGTTACAGTAGTTTACCCTTGAATATGTGGTATTATACTATTTTACTTTTGGCATATTGTTTCTTGTACCTTGTTACGTACTTATGAGGACCTGGTCCCCTGCCAATTTTTGCAGCTTAGACGGTTATGGAGCCTTTGGAGTTGCTGATGGAGTTTCTTGTCTTGCGGGCATTGGTACCAGGTACTTATATCATTTCTACCGGAGTTATGGATATTTATTCATATTTTTTATTCATCTGCTGATGTAGCCTAGTTTTATAGACTCATAATTCTTTCTCGAGTCTATTCGAGTTTGTGTGTTACTGGGCGGCCGACTTTAGCATATGTAGCTCATTCTTATGTATTTTGTTTATTGTGGATTGAGGCATAAATATTTATATTTATTTGATTATTTAGATAGTGACCATTATAATAAAGCTTATACATATTCGAGTCGAAGCAGTCTAGTCGAATGCGTAGCTGGCATTTTAAGTATTCCTAGTCCTACATATTTTGGGATTGGGGCGTGATGCATACTAAGCATCTGGATACAAGATGTGCCACTTTCCTCTTTATGCCATACCACCAAACACTCTCTCGCATATTCGATATATCTTGTTGGCATCTGGATGCATGGAATACGAGAGCGACGCACTTCCAGCAAAACCTCCTCACGCAGCTCCCCACTAGGCACACATAATCTAGTATTGTGCCGCAAAGAACCATCCTCAGCAAGGGTAAAATCATTCTCCAATCCTGATCTCAACTGAGCTCTGATTCTCCTGATCTCTACCATTGAACTCAGGGTCTTTTAAGACTCCACTGTTATGATCTTCTTCGGGTCCACTGAAATCCCATAACCAATCATAAAATATCCTAAAAATACTACCTTGTCCTGGAAGAACTCACACTTGGACAGCTTCCCATACAACTTCTCCTTCCTCAGCACATTCAACACAATCCACAGATGCTCCTCGTGCTCCTCTAGCATCTTCGAGTATATGAGAATGTTATTGATGAACACCACCATAAATTTGTTAAGGTACTGGTGGAACACCTTGTTCATCAAATTCATAAACACGGTCGGGGCATTAGTCAACCCAAACGACATCACCATGAACTCGTACTGGCCATACCGAGTCCTAAAAGCAGTCTTAGGGTTGTCATCCAGCATCACTTTCACCTGGTGGTAGCCTGATATCAAGTCTATCTTGGAAAATACCTTGGCGCCACTCAAATGATCGAACATATCATTAATCTATGGCAATGAGTATTTATTCTTGATAATAAGATTATTCAATGTCCTGTAATCGATGCAAATATGCACCGATCAATCCTTTTTCGATACAAACAATACCGGGGCTCCCCACGGTGAATAACTAGATCTAATAAACCCTTTATCCTGCAGTTCATCCACTTGTTTCTTCAGCTCGACCAGTTCGTTGTTGTATAGTCTATAGATATGCTATAAAATTGGCTCTGCACCTAGCACCAAGTCTATAGAGAAGTCAATATCTCGATCTAGCGATAATCCTGATAATTCCTCAGGAAACACATCCAAGAAGTCTTCTATCAAGGGATATGGCAACTTCTTGTCTTCCACCATAGCTCCACAGATAATGCCTTCTCCTTACTCCGAAGTTCCTGTATCAAACTCAAACTTTGGCTCTCTTGGCGAGCTAAAAAAAATTCTACCTCCTCTGCAATCTATACTAGCATGGTGCCTACTCAACTAATCCATTCCGAGTATAATATCGTAGCTCGGATGTGGCATTACATGTAGATATACACACAGCTCCCGGCCTTTCAGAGTAACTCTCTGATCCTTGTAAACATCACTGACCAGGATAATGCCTCCCCCGGTCATGATCTTGCAAGTCCTAAACAAAGACTCAGCTAACAAATGATGCTTTAGAGCAAAAGAAACATATACAAAACTATGGGAAGTACCTGAATCAAACAATGCTAAATTTGGAATAGAATCAAGGAGAACAGAACCTGCGATGACATCTCCGATGGGCTCGGCCTCCTAGACCGTTATAGCAAACGCTCGTCCTTGAGGTGCAACTTCCTGATGCTGGTGCTAGGTGTAACGCTGCTACTAGGTCAGAAGCAACAGTTCCCTAGGCTATACTGAAGGTGGCCTCGCTTGTGCTCTTTGAGCTGGAGCTACTCCCTGAGCTATACGACGATGGTTGGAAGGACAATCTCTTATCTAATGCTCCTCTGTGCCACAATACAAACAAACTCCCAACCTCTTCCTACAAACTTCCAAGATATAGTCGGGCTTCTTGCAGTAGTGGCAGGAAGCATGTTGTGAGTATCTCTGCTACTATTATGGTACCTGGTGAACTGGCGCCCTAGCTGGAATTTTGTACTATTGTGGCTGCTGAAAAGGCCTAGACTGGAGGTAAAGACACCTAGCAGGCACTTCGCTGCTACTAGCACCCATAAAAGAATCATCATCTTTCTTGGGTTTTAAGCTCAACTCCCACTCAACCTTGCGTGCCTCCACAAGTATCTCAGAATAGGTCTCATAGAAAGAAGGAATGAGGATCTTCACTTCCCAGTTTAGACCCTCGTGGAAGCTGATAGCCCGAACCTCTGGCTCCGTTACCAAGTACTCCGTAAATTAGCTCAACCACTCAAACTCTACGACGTATTCCTCCTCTGACATGCTCCCCTGAGTAAGGCCCTCAAACTGCCTCTCCAAGTCCAATATGTCCGTCCGAGCAAAGAACTTACTCTTGAAGAGGTCCTTAAACACCTCCCAAGATTGCCCCGCATCAGCAAGAAGTGGCTCATTCTTGAACCAAGTGCGGGCGATGTCGAATAGCTGAAGTCATACTGCCTCAACCTTCAGATCCTCAGTAAGATGGGACACCATCATGAGACGATCGATATCCTCGAGCCAATCATCATCGTAGACAACGCCCTCGATCCCCTTGAACACTTGAGGTTCCAACTTCTTGAAGTCCTGAATATTACCCGGCCGGAGCTGGGTAACTTGTTGAGCAACTTGTTATTGGACCGGATCTTCTCTCTCTACTGTAGCATAGGCAAGCTGATGATCACTCTCGATACCTTGACGCAATACGTCGGTCTGCCTTTGGTGAGCCTCTGACTGGGCCCTCTGAGCTTCCATCATCTCGCAAAATAATGCGAACACCTGAGTCGCATCTACTGATATAAAAGATAGAGGTAGAAGTCCCTAAGAGATAGCTGGAGCAGCCCTCTGTACTGGAGGTGGACCCCCGAATGCAGTTGATATGCCAATCATCAAAGAAGTGACTGGTGTAGGCTCTCAGGAAGTCGTAGATCTCTCAGAAGCTGCTCCTCTCTGCTGTGATCGAGTCTTTGGCGGCATCCTGAAGTAAAGCGCAAAAAAGAATAAATATGGCATAAGATAGAATATAATCAAAGAAGTAAAGCTCAATAATCAAATATTAAGGAAGAACAGTTGAAATGAGCAATAGAATTTTTTTTTAGTTGTGATTGAGTATTATCGGTCTATAGCCTATATCCTATATCTTGGAACATGCTCGTAATAGCTCTCAAATTAGAGAACAACTACAAATCACACTAATTGCGATCTCAAAGACCTGCATGGGTCACCAATAAAAATGTGTTACGACCCGCACCCGATGTAAGGGCACGAAAACGTGGGTACGTCCAGCCTACGCTACAGCATCGACGGTAGAACATTTTTTGGGTAAACTATACTATCTAAAAATAATGATCATCAAGATATGTAACGCCACCAATAAAATATGAATACTCAATCACAGACTATAAGATAAAACAATGCACGAATATGATATAAAGAACTGAAGAGTCAAAAATATAACTCTCAAGACAGAAGATAATATCCAATAAGTCAAATGTAAAAGAGTACTAACTGCCAAAGCTGGAGACAAATCCAGAACAAAATAACCTATCTACTGAGCTAAAGGTAAAATATCGTCTATATCAATCGGGATAAGTCACTCATGAGCCACAGTCTCTAGCTCTAAGCCAACTACATCGTCAGGCCCATAGTGAGTGGGATACACTCCTCAGTGTCATCTGAAAAAATATATCCAATCAGGATTGGAGCAAAGTACACCTCAAACAACAGTTCCAATAAAAGATAAAGAGAATGTAACAGTAAATAGAGAGCATATACAAGATGAATAGGGCATGGCACAAATATACAGGAATAAGAAAATGCGAGAAGTAGATACAAGGGATATGAACATCATATATAGAATAAAGAAATACATCTAAGTGAGTGAGTACGAGTGTTAATATGTGATCGGCTTGGGAACTTCCTCGGGAATCACGGCATGGTTAATCATAGTGTGGTGTATGATTAACACTATGTAAGAAAAATAAGAACTGCAGGGGTATGATCACATATCTACATTAAATACTCCCTGCCCCGACTGGTCTAGTGGATCCGACCATGACTCCCTAAGACACCAGATTCCATAAGAATCGAGCTAATCTTCTCAAAAATCAGTCTCCATACATGTACAAGAACAACAGACTCGTATAAAAAATATGCCAGGAACTACCAGGAATAACATCTAATGACGGGATCCAGGAATACCAATACGTGAAACCAAGTGTCAGAAAATAAATAATATCTACACTAAATACAAGAAACTTACAAGATATCATAAATGAAAAACTGTCAGAGAATGTACTCGCCTGGGATCCGATGAACAGTATCAAAGATGTCCGAAATAATGCCTCGGAGACCTAAATATGGAATACAAGTTAAACTAGTCCAATCTAGGTCATTAGGCTAAGTCTAAGTCAAAACAGTCAAACTAGGTCAACTCTAGGTCAAACATGGTCAAACTAGCTATTTTTAGGTTGTATGAGTCCATCTCTAGGTTATTGGATTCATATGCTACTTATCTAGGCTATAATAGCTATATTAGGATACTAGAGAATCAACACTATTCCGTATCATAAGTTACGTAAAATAGTATATAAGAAAATACTATATAATATACAAGTATAACATATATTAGTATCTCCTAGCTAAACTAACACTAAATGGATACCTTGAATATTAGCCAACATGGTATCATACTTGCTACACCCTCTCTTGACACCAAATACCCAATACTTAGAGAGAATACAATACCTTATCATTACCTTGCATATCACAAGGTAATACTAGAACCAACATTAACTAAAACTAATACTTATGCTAAATAGTGTATATATATACCCTAATATATATACTAACTCATATATATAACTAACTAACTTGATAGCATATATATATAACTCTACCTACCAAAACATATAACTACTAACTCATACTAACAGTTAATTAATATTTAACTAACAACTAACTAACTAACTAACCCGACCTGCTCCTCCATCTCAGACCATGATCACTTATGCATTTGTTGTGCATCACTTGATGCAACAACTGCTGCTCACTGCTGCTATATACAGCAGACTAGAGTCCTCCCTCACTTGTGCATATGAGTGCATAGGTTTGTTGCTGCTGCTAACTTAACTGTGTAGTGTATTGCATAGGAGCCCGCCCTTTCACTCTCTGAATGTTGTTGTAACAACTGTTGATACACTCAAGCAGTGACAACATACTGGCACTAGCTCGAGTAAAAACTAATACCACATTACCCTCAAACCTTTACTGTATGTCAAATAATCCTCCACAACTCTTGTTACAAATATTGTAGATGTGGACTCAATGAAAGTTATGTGTCACATTTGGTTATATGTATATTCGTGTTACAAAATAGTTTAGGGTGTCAAGTTGTAACTATGATCGTGCCTATATTTTATCATCATATATTACTGTCACTATCACATTTTCTAGGATAGGATATTTTAGTAATTTCTTAAATTAATTAAATATTGTGCATGTTAAATAATTAATTGTTGTATTATTTAATTATTGTTAGATGTTATTTATTTATTATGAGCTTGTGTTAGTGGATCTAACTAGTTTAGTTTAGACTCATGGACCAACATGTATTAATTTTTAGATTTTAGCCCATTTGGAAAGCCCATTGATTAGGAGGTTAATTAATTTAATTAAACCATTAAGACTAGAAGCTTCCCTCCTTAATTATTTCTTTATGAGAGGTCCCAAGGGGTATAATGGACATTATATAGTAGCTTGAGGAAGGGGTAGAAGGGGCCAGCTTATATTTGAAGAGGGGAAAAGTTTTTCTCTCCTATTTTCATTTGAAAATTAGATCTAGAATTTTCCTCAGCCAAATTCCTTCATTCCACATCATTTCCCTACCAAAATTGCATCCAAATTTCTTCCCAAATCACTATTAAAGGCTAGTGGAGCAAGGATCTAGAAGAAGGAAGCAAGGATCTAGAAGGAGAAAGCAAGGATCTACAGAGAGGAGTAAGGATCTACAAGTTAGAGGCCAATTTCATCACATTTGGAGGATTCATTAGGAATCCATCTCCCAATAGGTACAATTTAGCTTTTTCCCTTAATTTAGGTTCTAAATATGAGATTTAACCATGAGAAATCAACCCATATGTATAGGCTACCCATAGGATTTGGTTTTGTGTTCATAGGAGGACTATTTAGAAAGTTTTGGTGCTTTTTTTGTCAATTTTGGGGGAATTTCTAGATTGACATTTGTTGTGTGTGTCAATTGGTCCTATAGATCAATTTGGCATATGCTTGTATGTTTGGGGCTAGTGTCGTATCCATAATTGGGTACGTGTAGGTCATATCCTAATAATTTGGTGATACGTATTGATTTGGGGATTTTTCCTCCGACACGGGACTTTGTGCATGTCACATTTTGACATGGACACGTAGATTTGTGTTTGCCTGTTTGTATTATTTATAAATAATATCTTAGACTTGCTCGTGTCCTTCGGGGAACGTTTGGATGTGTGGTGGACTCGTGTCACAAGCGTATCCTAGATCTAGTAGAATACGGGTGTGATACGCTCCATGTATTTGTGCAATTTATTTCTAGATCTATTTCTCTATTGTTCTTAGTCATGGTGATGTGTAATTATATGTATGTATATATATATATATATTTTTGTGTATATATATTTATGTATTAGTGTGTCATAGATCTATATATATCTATGTGTTATATATTATGTAGCTAATTCTCTACATATGTATCAGTTTTTAAATGTAGTAGTATTTTTATATATGTATTATGTTTATATATATATATATATATATATATATATATATATATATATATATATATATATATATATATATATATATATATATATATAATTGTTTGATATATATATACATGTACGCATATGTGAAGTTATATATATATGATACTATATATTTGTATGTTATGTTATATGTATTTATTGTGTACTTATATATGTATATGGAGGTGTATGTATGTATACATAGTTATATAAGTTGTAGTTATATATATTAGTATAAATTTATATATTGTGTATATATATATATAAGAGAGAGAGGGAGCAGCAACATATAGCAACAACAACCGCAAAATACAGCGACAGCAGCAGTAAATAGTTACAGCAGCCGCAACATGTAGCAACAGCAGCCGCAACATACAGCGACAGCAGTAGTAGTAAATAGCAACAGCAGCCGCAACATATAGCAGCAACAGCAACAGCATTTGTGACAGCAGCTTCAGTGACGGCAGCATGGCTTCAGCGACGGTTCTACGGTATATTATAATTAGTATATATTATAAATAATATATATATATATATATATATATATATATATATATATATATATATATATATAGTATTAATATATATGTATATATGTTCCTATTGGTATTTATGCTTTAGTATACTTTATTGTAATAGTTAGTTGTTAGCATATTATTATTAATGGGTAGTTAGTATATATATGAAGTTTGGCATTTACCTTGAGATACCAAGGTAAGTATCAAGGTATTTGGGGATACCTAAGGTATTGGGTTTGGGTATCAAGATTGAGGTTTAGTGTTGCGATACCAAGTTGGTTCAAAACCAAGGTATCCATTTAGCATTTATAATTAGGATTTTATATATTTAATATTGTTTGATGTATATGTGATGTTTTATCCCTTGTTTTACGTATCCTGAGATACGGTATCCTAGTTTTCCAAGATTAGCTAGTATGAACTAGACTATTAGTGTTTGAACCCAATAGCATTAAGATAGACTCATGCAACCTAAAAATAGGTAGTTTGTCATATTTTGGCATAGTTGACCAAGTTGACCAGTTTGACTTAGAGTTGACCTATATTGACTTTTGACTTAGAAATGGCTTGTTGACCTAGTTGTTGACTAGTTTAACTTATTTTCTTTTCGAAATCTTGTATTGATGTTATATTCCATATATAGGTTTTCAAGATACCGTATCATTCATCTGTGAGACTATTTATTGGACTTCAGGCGAGTATATTCTCTGATAGTTTCTCATTTATGATATCCTCTATGTTCATTGTATCTAGTGTAGATATCCTTGTTCGCTTGACACGATGGTTACACGGATTGGTATATCCAGATTTCGTCATGAGATGTTATTCCTTGGTATATGGTGTATCTTGTGCAAGCCTTATTTCATTGATTATCTTGTACATGTACAGACACTGATTCTCGGGAAGACTAGCTATCTTCTTGGGAAATCTCATGTCATAGCGTACCATAGTTGGATCTATTATACCAATCGAGGGTGGAGAGTATTTTAGTATAGATATGTGATCATATCCTCCTTGTATCAAGTCTTGCTCTTAAATAGTATTAATCATACACCGCACGTATGATTAGCCAGGCTATAAATCTTGTATCATGTTCCCAAGCTGATCACATGTTAAAGCTAGTACTCACATACTTAGTCATTAGTATTATTGTTCATTGTCATATTATTCATTGTTGTATTTATTCCAGTATTTTCTTATTGTATACCTCTTGTATCTATTAGGCATCTTATATATTCACATCTATTTACTGTTACATAGTTTGTATCATTGATTAGAACTGATGTTAGAGATGTACTCTGCTCATTTCCTGACTGGATATATTTTTCTCAGATGATACCGAGGAGTGGTACCCTACACATTATGGACCTCAGGATGTTGTGGGTTTAGAGTCAAAGACCCTAGATCAGGAGGGACTTATCCCAACTAAGACAGATGACCTGGGTTTAGTAGCTTCTTAGTATTCTTTTGTACTGGATTTGTCTCCATCTTACTTTGTTAGTATTCTTTCAGACTCATTGATGTTATTATTTTAGACTCATAAGTTGTGTGTTACTATTCTATTCTTTATCATATTCGTGCTCGTTTCTATCTTAGATCTATGATTGAGTATATTATTATTGTTGGTGGTTCATTATAATGCTAGATAGATTACCCAGACAGTATTTTATTATAGTTTAGGCTGGGCGTTGTTTCTGACTTGCATCCCTACATAGGGTGCGGGTCGTGACACATTTTTAGTGGTGGCCCATGCAGGTCAGGCTTCACAAGTTGAGTGATGTCGTGGTAGTGCGATGACTTAGTTGTACTACTGCAAGCCTGTGTCAGGATATAGGATATAGGCTATAGGCTGAGAATACTCAATCACATCTAGGAAAAAATCTTTTGATTCGTTCAACTATTCTCCTTTGATATTGACATTTGATCTTTTAATATGTCCTTTCCTTGAGTGTCTTACATCATGTGCCATATTGATTCTTTCTTTCGCTTTGTCTCAGGATGCCGCCTAAGACTAGATCGCAGCAGGGAAAAGCAGTTTCTGAGAGGTCTGCGACATCCCGAGGGTCTACACCCGTTACTTCTCTGGTGATTGGAGTATCAGCTACTTTTGGAGGTCCACCACCTACTCAGAGGACTGTGCCAGCTGTATCTGAGGGGCTTCCACCTCCACCTTCCATGCCAGGAGAGGTGACATAAATGTTTACACTATTTTGTAAGATGCTCGAGGCATAGAGGGCTCAGTCTGAGGCACATCAGAGGCAGACCAATATTTTATGGTAGGGCATCGAGAGTGCTCATCAGCTTACTCGTGCCATAATAGAGGGAGGAGTTCTGGTCCAGCAACAGGTTGCTCCTCAGGTTGCTCAGCTTCGGCCAGGCAACATTCAGGACTTCAAGAAATTGGAGCCTAGGGTCTTCAAGGGGACAGAGGGCATCGTCTATGCTGATGATTGGCTCGAGGATATTGAGTGTCTTATGAGGGTGTCCCATCTTTCTGACGATTTAAAGGTTGAGGCGGTAGGCCTTCAACTGTTCGATGTCGCCCGTACTTGGTTCAGGATTGAGCCGATTCTTATTAACGCGGGACAGTCTTGGGAGGTATTCAAGGACCTCTTCAAGAAAAAGATCTTCGCTCGGGCAGACAAGCTAGACTTGGGGAGGCAGTTTGAGAGCCTCATTCAGGGGAGCATGTCTGTGGAGAAGTACGTTGTCGAGTTCGACAGATTAAGCCAATTCGCAGAGTATTTGGTGAGATAGCCAGAGGTTTGGGCTATTCGTATTCGTGAGGGTCTAAACTAGGAAGTTAAGATCCTCATTTCGTCTTTTTATGAGACATACTTGGAGATACTGGCAGAGGGACGCAAGGTTGAGCGGGAGTTGGGTTTGAAGCCCAAGAGAGACCGTGATTCTTTTCTAGGGGCCAACGGTAGTGCAGTATCTGCCAAACATCCTCATTTCCAGTCCAGGCCTTTCTAGCTGCCATAACATCACCAAACTTCAGCTAGGGAACCGTTTCACCAGGCACCACAGCAGCAGAGACAATTACAACAATCTTCCTTCCACTTCTGCAAGAAGCCCGGCCACATTTTGGAAGTTTGCAGGAAGTGGTTGGGAGTTTATTTGTATTATGGTACTGAAGGGCATCAGTCGAGAGAGTGTCCTTGTCATGCAGTTCAGGTAGCAGCTTCAGCTCCGAGAGCACAAACGAGACCACCTACAGTACAACTGAAGGGACCGCTTCCGACACAGCAACAACATTATATCCAGCATCAGCAGCAGGGAGGTGCACGTCAGGTACGAGCGTTTGCTATGACCGACGAGGAGGATGAGCCCACCAGAGATGTTATCGCAGGTTCTATTCTTCTTGATTTCATTCCAGCTTTAGCTTTGTTTGATAGTGGTGCTTTCCATAGTTTTGTATCTGTTTCTTTTGCTCTGAAGCATAGTTTGGTAGCTGAGTCTTTGCTTAGGACTTGCAAGATCATGACCGGGGGAGGAATTGTCCTGGTTAGTGATATTTGTGAAGGATCGCAGAGTTACTCTAGGAGGCTGGGAGTTGAGTGCGTGTCTACTTGTAATGCCACTTCTGAGCTACGATATTGTACTCGAGATGGATTGGTTGAGTAGGCACCATGCTAGTATAGATTATAGAGGAGGTAGAGTTTTGTTTGATCCGTCGAGAGAGCCAGAGTTCAAGTATGCTAGAGGAGCTACAGAGCAGGGAGAAGGCATTATTTGTGGAGCTATGGTGGAAGACAAGGAGTTGCCACATCCGTTGATAGCAGAGTTCTTGGATATTTTTCCTGAGGAATTGCCAGGATTGCCGCCAGATCGAGATATTAAATTCTCTATAGACTTGGTGCCAGGTGTAGAACCAATTTCACAGCATATCTATAGAGTAAACAACAGTGAGCTGGTTAAGCTGAAGAAGCAGGTGGACGAATTGCAGGATAAGGGGTTTATCAGATCGAGTTCTTCACCGTGGGGAGCCCCGATATTGTTTGTACCAAAGAAGGATAGATCGGTGCGCATGTGCATTGATTACAGGGCATTGAATAATCTCACTATCAAGAATAAGTACCCTTTGCCACGGATTGATGATCTGTTCGATCAATTGAGTGGTGCCAAGATATTTTCTAAGATAGACTTGAGATCAGGCTACCACCAGGTGAAGGTGAAGCTGGAGGATATACCGAAGACTACTTTTAGAACTCGGTATGGTTAGTACGAGTTTATGGTGATGCCGTTTGGGTTGACTAATGCACCGGCGGTATTTATGAACTTGATGAACAAGGTATTCCATCAGTACCTTGACAAGTTTGTGGTGGTGTTCATCGACGACATACTCATATACTCGAATACACCGGAGGAGCATGATGAGCATTTGCGGATTTTGTTGGAGGTGCTGAGGAAGGAGAAGCTATATGGGAAGCTGTCCAAGTGTGAGTTCTTCCTGGACATGGTAGAGTTCTTGGGGCATGTTGTGATTGGTGATGGTATTTCAGTAGATCCGAAGAAGATCGCAGCAGTGGAATCTTGGAAGACCCCGAGTTCGGTAGCAAAGATCAGGAGTTTCTTGGGATTGGCAGGCTACTACAGGAAGTTGGTGCATGATTTTTCAAGGATTGTCGAGCCGATGACCAGACTCACCAGGAAGGATATAGAGTTTATTTGGACGGAGGATTGCCAGGTTGCTTTTAAGGAATTAAAGAAGAGATTGACGTCTGCTCCTATTTTGACATTGCCATCAGGGTCTGGAGGTTTCACTATTTATAGTGATGCATCGGGGAAAGGTTTGGGTCATGTTCTTCAACAGAATAGAAAAGTGATTGCCTATGCATCCAGGCAATTGAATCCTTATAAGAAGAACTATCCTACCCATGATTTGGAGTTGGCAGCAGTCATCTTTGCCCTGAAGTTATGGAAATACTATTTGTACGGAGAGCGTGTGGAGATCTTCACAGACCACAAGAGCTTAAAGTACATTTTTACGTAGAAGGAATTGAACATGAGGCAGCGTCGGTGGTTGGAACTGATAAAGGACATTGATATATCTTTGCAGTATCATCTTGGGAAGGCTAATATAGTTATTGATGCTTTGAGCAGGTATCCGGTAGCTATGTTCTTGATGCAGGATCGATATTTGTTGGAGGACTTGGAGAGCTTGGGCATTAAGGTGATAATTCCTGGTTTGGCTATACAGATGTGGGGATTGCAGATACATTCAGATTTGATGGACAGGATCAAGGCAGCCCAGTATGAGGATGTATCTTTGAGGACCATCTGAGCTCAGGTGAGAGCAGGATTGGAGGATGATTTTGCCATTGCCGATGATGGTGCTTTGCAACATAGAGTTAAATTTTTTATGCCTAGTGGAGAGCTGCGTGAGAAGGTATTACAGGAAGCGCATCGCTCTTAGTATTCCATGCATCCAGGTACAAACAAGATGTATCAGAATATGCGAGAGTGTGTGTGGTGGTATGGCATGAAGAGGGAAGTAGCACAGTTTGTATCCAGATGCTTAGTGTGCCAGCAGATGAAAGTCGAGAGGCAGAGGCCAGAAGGTTTACTTCGGCCATTACCCATTCCAGAGTGGAAGTGGGAGCACATAATTATAGATTTTGTGTCCGGACCTCCACGATCTCCAGGAGGGAAAGACGCAATTTGGGTCATCGTTGATAAGTTGACCAAGTTGGCCCACTTTTTGCCTTTCAAGGTGGGTTTGTCTACGGAGAAGCTGGCAGAGATGTATGTGAGGCAGATCGTCAGGATACATAGAGTCCCCATCAGCATAGTCTCGGATAGGGATAGTCATTTTACTTCTCATTTATGGAGGAGTTTGCAGGGGAGTTTGGGCACTCAGCTCAAGTTCAGTACTGCATATTATCTCCAGACAGATGGACAGTCAGAGAGGACTATTCAGACTCTCAAGGATATGTTATGCACTTGTGTACTAGATTTCGGGGGTTCTTGAGAGGACCAACTCTATTTGGTAGAGTTTGCTTACAACAACAGCTACCAGGTTAGTGTAGAGATGTTACGATTTGAAGCTCTGTACGGTCAGAGATATCGTACTCCCTTGTCATGGGACAATATTTGAGAGAGAGTTTTGCTTGGGCCAGAGATGATTGTGAATGCAGCGGAGAATGTTCAGTTGATCAGAGACAGACTTCGTATGGTGCAGGACAGACAGCGGCATTGGGCCGATAACCACCGGAGACCTTTGGAGTTTGAGGTATAGTTTAGATTTTATTTTGTGCTTGTTATTGGTTGTTTGTTATAGATTAAGTTCTTAAGGTTGTGTTTTGTTCTAGGTGGGAGGTTTGGTATTTCTAGGGATTTCTCCGACACGAGGCACGATTCGCTTCGGTAGAGGCGGGAAGCTTAGTCCGCGATTCATCGGACCTTTCTCTATTCTAGAGAGGGTCGGTGCAGTTGCTTATAGACTAGACTTGCCACCTGCATTGGAGGGAGTGCACAACGTATTTTACGTATCGCAGTTGAGACGGTACGTGACAGATACTAGTCATGTGTTGGATCACTCAAAGATAGAGGTGGGCCCTACTCTTAGCTATCTAGAGCAGCCAGTTGAGATTCTGGATTGGAGAGAGAAGGTGCTAAGGAACCTGACTATTCCTTTGGTATGCGTCGCATGGAGGCATCACTCTCCAGGGGAGTCTAACTGGGAGAGAGATGATGAAATGCGAGAGCGTTATCCATATTTGTTTGTGCCTTGAGGTATATTCTTTCATAGTTAGTTCTATTCTTTAGTTCTATTCTTTTGTTATGTTCTGTTATTTTCTGGGGGTAGTTTTCGTCTTTGAATTTAGAGGACAAAATTATTTTAAGGAGGGTAGACTTGTTACTACCACATTTTCTAGGAAATAATATTTTAGTAATTTCTTAAATTAATCAAATATTATGCATGTTAAATAATTAATTATTGTATTATTTAATTATTGTTATATGTTAGTTACTTATTGTGGGCTTATGTTAGTGGACCTAACTAGTTTAGTTTAGACTCATGGACCAACATGTATTAATTGTTAGATTTTAGACCATTTAGAAAGCCTATTGATTAGGAGGTTGATTAATTTAATTAAACCATTAGACTAGAAGCTTCTCTCCTTAATTATTTCTTCATGAGAGGCGCCAAGGGGTATAATGGATATTACATAGTAGCTTGAGGAAGGGGTAGAGGGGGCCGGCCTATATTTGAAGAGGAGAAAGTTTCTCTCTCCTATTTTTATTTATAAACTATATCTAGAATTTTTTTCAACCAAATTCCTTCATTCTACATCATTTTTCTACCAAAATTTTATCCAAATTCCTTCCTAAATCACCATTAGAGGCTAGTGGAGCTAGGATCTAGAAGGAGGAAGCAAGGATCTAGAAGGAGGAAGCAAGGATCTACAAATAGGAGCAAGGATCTACAAGTTAGAGGCCAACTTTATCACATTTGGAGGTTTCATTGGGAATCCATCTCCCAATAAGTACAATTCCATTTTTCCCCTTAATTTAGGTTCTAAATCTGAGATTTAACCATGAGAAATCAACCCATATGCATAGGCTACCCATTGGATTTTGTTTTGTGTTCATAGGAGGCCTATTAAGAAAATTATGGTACATTTTGTGTCAATTTTGGGGGAATTCCGAGATTGATATTTATTGTGTGTGTCAATTGGTCCTATAGATCAGTTTGGCATGTGCTTGTGTGTTTGGGTCTAGTGTCATTTCCATAATTGGGTACGTGTAGGTCGTATCCCAACAATTTGATGATACGTGTTGATTTGGGGGTTTTCCCTCCGACATGGGACTTTGTGCATGTCATATTTTGACACGGACACGTAGATTTGTGTTTGACTATTCTTATTGTTCATAAATAATATCTTAGACTTTCTCGTGTCCTTCGGGGTACGTTTGGATGTGTAGTGGACTCGTGTCACAAGTGTATCCTAGATCTAGTGGGATACGAGTGTGATATGCTCCATGTATTTGTGCAATTTATTTCTAGATCTATTTCTCTATTGTTTTTAGTCACGGTGAAGTATAATTATATGTATGTGTATATATATATATTGTTATGTATATATATTTATGTATTATTGTGTCATAGATCTATATATATATATATCTATGTGTTATATATTGTGTAATTCTCTACATATGTATTAGTTTTCAAATGTAGTAGTATTTTTATATATATATTGTGTATATATAAATATATATGTTGTTATATATATATATATATATATATATATATATATATATATATATATATATATATATATATATATATATATAAATACTTGTATATATATTATATATATATAATTGTATGATATATATATATATATATATATATACTTGTACGTATATGTGAAGTTTTATATATATATATATATATATATATATATATATATATATATATATATATATATATATATATATATATATATATTACTATATATGTGTATGTTATGTTATATGTATTTATTGTGTACTTATATATGTATGTGGAGGTGTATATATGTATACATAGTTATATAAGATGTAGTTATATATATATATATATATATATATATATATATATATATATATATATATATATATATATATATGTTATGTATATATATATATAAGAGTTAGAGGGAGCAGCAACATTTAACAACAACAGCCGCAATATACAGCGACAGCAGCAGTAAATAGCTACAACTGCCGTAACATATAGCAACAGTAGCTGCAACATATAGCAACAGCAGCTGCAACATACAACGACAGCAGCAGCAGTAAATAGCAACAACGACCGCAACATATAGCAGCAGCAACAGCATTTGCGATAGCAGCTTCAGCGACGGCAGCAGGGCTTCAGCAACTGTTCTGTGGTATATTATAATTAGCATATATTATAAATAATAGATATTATATATATATATATATATAGTATTAGTATATATGTATATATGTTCCTATTGGTATTTATGCTTTAGTATACTATATTATAATAGTTAGTTGTTAGCATATTATTATTAATGGGTAGTTAGTATATATATGAAGTTTGGCATTTACCTTGAGATACCAAGGTAGGTATGAAGGTATTTGGGGATACCCAAGGTATTGGGTTTGGATATCAAGATTGAGGTTTAATGTTGCGATACCAAGTTGGTTCAAAACCAAGGTATCCATTTAGCATTTGTAATTAGGATTTTATATATTTAAAATTGTTTGATGTATACGTGATGTTTTATCCCTTGTTTTATGTATCCTGAGATACGGTATCCTAGTATTCCAAGATTAGCCAGTATGACCAAGACTCTTAGTGTTTGAACCCAATAGCATTAAGATAGACTCATGCAACCTAAAAATCTGTAGTTTGGCATAGTTGACCAAGTTGACTGGTTTGACTTAGAGTTGACCTAGTTTGACTTTGACTTAGAAATGGCTTATTGACCTAGTTGTTGACTAGTTTAACTCTTTTTCTTTCTAAAACCTTGTATTGATGTTATATTCCATATCTAGGTCTTCGAGGCACCGTATCAGACATCTGTGAGACTATTTATTACACTTGAGGAGAGTACATTCTCTGATAGTTTGTCATTTATGATATCCTCTATGTTCATTATATCTAGTGTAGATA
The DNA here is from genome assembly GCA_036927795.1 of Iris macrosiphon. Taxonomy (NCBI): domain Eukaryota; kingdom Viridiplantae; phylum Streptophyta; class Magnoliopsida; order Asparagales; family Iridaceae; genus Iris; species Iris macrosiphon. Next base: position 148,227,375 of record JAYESA010000009.1, on the reverse strand, counting down.
TCCTTGTTCTTTTGACACGATGGTTACACGGATTGGTATATCCGGATCTTGTCATGAGATGTTATTCCTTGGTATATGGTGTATCTTGTGCAAGCCTTGTTTCATTGATTATCTTGTACATGTACAGACACTGATTCTCCGGAAGACTAGCTATCTTCTTAGGTAATCTCGAGCCAGAGCGTACCATGGTTGGATCTATTATACCAGTCGAGGGTGGGGAGTATTTTAGTGTAGATATGTGATCATACCCTCCTTGTATCAAGTCTTTCTCTTGAATATTGTTAATCATACACCGCACGTATGATTAGCCAGGCCATAAATCTTGTATCATGTTCCCAAGCCGATCACATGTTAAAGCTAGTACTCACACACTTAGTCATTAGTATTCTTGTTCATTGTCATATTGTTTATTATTGTATTTATTCTAGTATTTCCTTATTGTATACCTCTTGTATCCAAGGGCATCTTGTATATTCACATATATTTACTGTTATATAGTTTTTAACATTGATTAGAACTGCTGTTAGAGATGTACTCTGCTTCTTTCCTGACTGGATATTTTCCCAAATGACACTGAGTGGTACCCTACACGTTATGGACCTCAGGATGTAGTGGGTTTAGAGTCAGAGACCCTGGCTCGGGAGGGACTTATCCAACTGAGACAGATGACCTAGGTTTAGTAGGTTCTTAGTATTCTTTTGTACTGGATTTGTCTCCAGCTTACTTTGTTAGTATTCTTTCAGACTCATTGATGTTATTATTTTAGACTCATGAGTTGTATGTGACTATTCTATTCTTTATCATATTCGTGCTCGTTTCCATCTTAGATCTGTGATTGAGTATATTGTTATTGTTGGTGGTTCATATTGTCTTTGTTGGTGGTTCATTATAATGCTAGATAGATTACCCAGACAGTATTCTACCGCTGTTTCTGCGGTGTAGGCTAGGCATTGTTCCCGACTTGCATCCATACATCGGGTACGGGTCATGACAATTACTATCAGGTATTATAGGATAACGCGGATCACTTGGAGGTAGATCCTCTAGAGGGAGTGCTCCTCAAATACTGGCTACTGGTTCCAAATCCACATCACAGAGTACTCCAGTGTACTAACCAGTTATATCTCTAACTCCGTCGAAGGTACGTGGTAGTACTCATGGGACGAACAGTTATATGCCTGAGACTACTCCCCTATCTAGACTTTCTCCTGCTGACAACACCATGAAGACAGAGAAGCATATGGAGGAGGTTAAGCCGACGCCATCTGCGCATTATCAAAGCGATCCTCCATGCACACCTTCGGACGAGATAAGGATAGAGATTTGGAGGGACGGGCCTAACAAGTAAGTTAAATAGTTAATATTTTCCAAATGATTATATCTATATATTCATGAATTTAATTATCGTTGTATAGATATCGTCCCTCAACGGTACAGAGAGCATTGGGGCATTTTCTAAGACAAAAATTTGGTGGGCCTTGGATCAACTACTCAGATGCTCCTAAAGATAGGAAGGCATTCTAGTTTGCCCACTTCAAGGTAAAAATATATTTAATTTTAATATCAATAATTATTTATGCATATTATGTAACTCTCTATTTTACTTATTGTAGAAAACCTATTTCTATCCACCATATCGAGCTGAGAAGATCGAGGAGCAGTTTTTTGCAGTCGTCGCCAAGCTGATCCGTGATGCGATCAACGACCAGAAGGCTCGTGATCACTCCGGATAACCGATCCATGGTTGGATCACGCCTGAGCAGTGGACTGTGATGAAGGCGAGATTCGACGAACCCAGGTACAAAAAAAGGTCAGAGTAGGCCAAGGAGGCTAGGTCGAAGGCAGAAAAGTGGTATGGTGACTCGATTCCCATGACAGAATATTTTTATCGTACGATATGTATTCTATTAAATATATATTATTTTAATAAAAGTAGGATAATAATTTTACTTTTAATAACAAAAAATATAATTTTCAACAAGTACAAAGGGGTGAGGACGCCAACATGGTGACCATCTTCCTGGCCACCCAACGGAAGGGCAGAAAGCTCATCGATGAGAAGGCCACACAGAACTATACACGTTTTACTACCCTGTGTTAGTTTTAATATAACTTAGAAAATATGCAAATAGATATCTATATAGTTAGTAACAAGTAACTTAGACGTTAGCAACCACTTTTCTAGGACGAGTATCTTAAACTACGTGAGCGGGCGACTGCTACTGCACCTGCAGAGGGAGGGGCTGGTACTTCCTCGCAGCCCTCTAGATCTCCAATCGCGGACGAGCTCTGGATCACCGCCGTTGGTGGACTTCAGAGGGGTACATACTACGGTACGGGATCCTACGACACCTTTGTTGTGATACACTCATCCAGGGCCCCCTCTGTCAGTGTGCATTCATTGCAACCTTGGAAGGCGTTGGCACAAGCCCAAGAGAGCGTTGACCGTCAGATTGCTGACTTGTATGATAAGTTGCTACAAAGGATTATAGAGCGACCACAGTCTGTGCCACAGACGGATGATACGACAATCACCGCACGTTTCGATTCACTCGAGCATAGCCTTATGGAGCTCAGGACTCTGAGTCAGATGACATAGCACAGCCTTATAGTGCTCAAGACTACGAGCCAGACGATAGAGCGCAGCTTGGCAACTCTGGCCACGGCTACAGAGCAGAAACAGACGGAGCAGGTGGGGTCGCATACGACCATTAGCGACTCACTTGCGAGGATACATGCGACGCAGGATTTTTTGAGTCAGTCGGTGGCGGAGAACACTTCAAGGGTGGTATCTGCTATAGATTCATATAATGCTCGACTGCTAGCATTGGAGCAAATAGGTCCTCCTTGTCCTCCGACATCGATACCGACTCCATCACTGCCTCCTCCATCGGCATCGGTAACGCTTTTACAGGAGCAATATGAGTTCCTTCTATCCCATATGCGCAATGGTGCTCCTCCTGATCAGTAGTAGTCCTTGTTTGGACATGTTTTAGTGTGTTTGTGTATATTAGCCCATTCTTGGATCTTTACTGTATTTATTTCATACTTTTTATTACATTCTGAGACGCTTGGGACATTTATTTTAAATTAATTTATCTACTTTTTGAGACATATTTAGTGTAATATAACTTTGTAGATTTTTTTCTATGTGAGTTTAGATTATTATTCATATTAAATGTATGTGAATTTACCGGTGTTAAGTGTTCCACTGAAGGGGTCGGCGAGCCCAAAAAATTCAATGAAGGGTTACCCCGGGTTTATTTATATAAATTATGATTTTATAACTACAGGTAGAGTTTAGTTGGGAAATATTTTACAAACTGTATCCTGTTTTATTTAATTTAGCGCCATTTTGTGACATTCATCGACGTACAGTTACATCGTTAACAAGTATCAGAATGTTGCTATATGGTACCATGGACGTTGCTAGTACGTCGCTACACGTCGCTAACATGTTGATATGGCAAAATATGCCATGCCAACATTGTTGTAGCAAAACGTTGATCATAATGTCACTAATATAATGATGCGTTGCGACCAAAGCTTGGTCGCCAAGTTAACGATGACACATCTCTAATCGTCGTATATTCTGCAACATCTTCTCATTGCAAATATATGTTGCTACAATGACAACTAGCGATATTTTTTTTATCAGCAACCATGTAATACGCGATAACATAAAAATATCGCTAATTACATTGCCAAATTATTTTAGCGATGTTAGTTTACATATTAGCGATATTTTTGGACGTCGCTAATATGTGTTATTCTGGTAATTTATACCCCCGTATCATATCCGAGTTTGAGATATATTTCCCGAGGACCTTCCAAGCGTGCCACCTGACCGGGAGATAGAGTTTACCAAAGAGTTGACTCTAGGAGCCGAGCCAGTTACTTCCCCCATTTATAGATTAGTACAGAAAGAGTTGGCCGAGCTGAAGATCCAAGTAGATGACCTCTTAGAAAAGGGTTTTATTCGGGCTATTATTTCTCCATGGAGAGCCCCAATCTTATTTGTGCCAAAGAAGGACGGATAGTACATTTGTGCATCGATTACAGGATGTTAAATATTGTAACGATAAAGAACAAGTACCCTTTGTCGCGTATCGACAATTTATTTAATCAGCTGAGTGGTGCATGTATATTTTCGAAGATCAATCTTAGATCCGGCTACCATCAGATCAAGGTACAAAAGGAGGACATTCCGAAGACACCTTTTTGAAAGATGTATGGGCATTATGAGTTTTTAGTTATGCCGTTTGGTTTAACCAACTTGCCAGTTGTGTTCATGAGCCTGATAAACAAGGTCTTCCACCAGTACTTGGATAAATTCATGGTAGTATTTATTGATGACATCTTGGTATATTCCAAGAGCTTGGAGGAGTACGAGGAGAATCTCAGGATCGTTCTGGAGACGTTGAGGAATGAGAGGTTGTATGCCAAGCTCAGCAAGTGTGAGTTCTATTTGGACAGGGTAGCTTTTCTTGGTTATATTATCACAGAAGATGGATTATTAGTTCACCTAGAGAAGATTATCGCAGTGGAGACATGGCCTACCCCTATATCAGTTACGGAGGTTAGGAGTTTTCTCGAACTTGTCGGATATTATCGGAGGTTTATGGAAAACTTCTTGAGGATCGCGGTGCCTATGACGCATTTTACGCATAAGGACGAGGAGTTTATCTGAACTGAGGAGTGTCAGACGACATTCGATGAGTTGAAGAAGCGTCTGATGACAGCACCGATCTTGACACTACCTAATGGATCTGGAGAATTTATAGTGTATAGTGATGCATCTAGGAGTGGACTAGGATGTGTATTGATGTTGCACGACAAGGTGATAGCTTATGCATCGAGACAGCTGAGGGTTCATGAGAAGAATTACCTGACCCATGACCTAGAGCTAGCTGCGGTGATATTTGTACTAAAGCTTTGGAGACACTACCTTTACGGAGAGTGAGTTAAGATTTACACATATCACAAAAGTCTGAAGTATGTCTACACTCAGAAGGAGCTCAACATGAGATAGAGGTATTGGCTGGAGTAGATGACAGACTATGATATTGAGTTGCAGTACCATCCTAGCAAGGCAAATATTGTAGCAAATGCCTTAAGCAGGAAGCCCATGGCATACTTCTTAACGACTCAACGTCACTTGTTAGAGGATCTTCAGGAGCTAGGGATAGAGGCTGTATTATCGGGCATAGATGGACAGTTGGCCAATCTAAAGGTTCAGTCTACATTGGTCGAGAGGATCAAGGCAGCCTTGCCTACCTATGTGAGATTTTTGATACTGCAAGAAAGGAAAAAGGCTGACATGCAGACGGGACACCGGATTCATGAGGATGGAACATTGAGGTATGGAGATCGCCTATACGTTCCGAGTGGCAAGCTACTCCAGGAGTTGATGACAGAGGCACATAGTTCTATTTATTCTATTCATTCCAGGGGTACGAAGACATATCAAGATTTACGACAACATTACTGGTGGCATGGGATAAAGATGGAGATTGAGAGATTTATGGCGAGATATTTGGTCTGTTAGCAGGTCAAGGCCGAACATCATAGGACTACAGTACTATTGCAGCCGCTTTCCATTCCTGAGTGGAAGTAGAAATACATTACTATGGACTTCATCACAGGATTTTCTCAGAACCCTAGTGGGAAGGATGCAGTCTGGGTTATCATAGACCGATTTATCAAGTCGATGCATTTTTTGCCCTTGAGAGTGGGGCAATCAACAGATATATTGGCCGACATGTATATAAGGCAGATTGTGCGACTACATGGAGTGCCTGTCAACATCATATCAGATCATGATTCTAGATTCATATCTTATTTCTGGCGGAGTATGCAGAAGAGTCTAGGAACTCGCCTTAAGTTCAGTACTGCATATCATTCGTAGACTGATGGCAAGTTAGAGCACACGATTCAGATACTAGAGGATATATTGAGAGCATGCATGATCGATTTTGGAGAATCTTAGGAGGACCATCTCCATTTGGTAGAATTCTCCTACAACAACAGCTACCAAGAAAGCATACAAATGGAACTTTTTGATGCACTATATGACAGGAAGTGCATGTAGTCATTTTGTTGGAGTAACGTAGGAGAGTGTCAGATACTTGGTCCAGAGTTGGTGACACAGACAGTGGAAAAAGTGTAGCAGATTCAGAGCTACCTCCGTGCAGCATAGGACAGGTAGAAGCATTATGGAGATGCACACCGCCGACCTTTGGAATTCAAGGAAGACGATCATGTATTTTTGAGGATATCGCCTACTCGTAGTACCATCATATTTGGGGGCAGAGACAAGCTAAGTCTGAGGTACATCGGGACTTTTGACATCTTGGAGTGAGTTGGTAAAGTGGCTTATCGTCTTGAATTGCCTTGGTCATTAGAAGGTGTGCACGACCTATTTAACGTATTGCAGTTGAGAAGGTATATGGAAGACCCTATCCACATGCTTGATCATTCAAAGATTACCATTAGGCCGAGTATGTCTTACCCGGAGCAGCCAGTTGAGATACTCGACCTTAGTGAGAAGGTCTTGAGAGGGCAGATTATTAGTCTTGTCTGTGTTGCTTGGTGTCATGCCCTAGTAAAGGAATACGGAGACGGACATGGTCATCTTCCCTATTCAAGGTATAGAACGTCGTACGGCAGTCACGGTTGTAGAAAAACAATGGGTATATGCTACAATAAGTCTCCTAGGGTCTCAGAACAACTATGTATCAATCATTCAAGCAAGTAACAACAACATAGAATATGTGAGATAAAGCCGTAAGGCATCCCAAACACTCCACCGAAATATTCTAGAGATTTAGGCATCAAAATGTTAGACTAGCTGAATTTTAATAGTTACACAACCGAGATCAACTGTAGTCTAATTATATTATAATTATGTAAAAAGGAACAGATGTCTAGACAATCTGGCTAACAAGTACCGGTGGCTAAACATCCAAAAGAGTAGAATGTACAAGATGAGCAGTGATTATGAAATTCACTCGTGCCCTTCAGCGACCTTCCATCTGGTGTGCGTTATCGTAAAGGGGATAAGCTGGATCCTCTAGTGCTGGCTCTAAACCTTGCCATACAAAACCAGTGGGGTTAGACACCAAATAATAAGTACTACAAGGAAGCACGAATGAGAAACCAAAACCAGATCAAGCATATAGTGCAAGAGCCAAGAATCATTAGCGCGTGGCCCATATTTGGGATAACATGACAGTCCTTCACCAAACATGGACAAAAAATGCCATGCCATCCAAGATAAGGTACATTCCATGATTATGCTAGGATTCTGTGTAGTAGTTCGGTCCATATTCCATCATAAAATAATGACTCAACTCCCCAACCAAACAAGGATAGAAGTTGAACAGCACAGTATGACAGTCTATGTCCCTAAGATACTAGTAGAATTACATTCACAACAAAGTCAGGTTAGAACGGCCAAACAATATTACGGCCTGTTATTTGGAGTCTGAGGTTACCCTAGATACTAATAATAATAAGCATCCTCAGATCGTGCCATGTCGAGCAGGGCTATCTGAGCCAATATTATACAAGCAAGAAATTATGATTGCACTAGTTCCCCGTAGGACCACAACGCTAATTGTCATACCAGTTCCCCGTTGGGCCACCATGCTAATTAATCAGTAACAGTTCCAACCTTCCTATAGAAAAAATGTTGGCTCGGTTAAATATAAAAAGGTTGAATATTGCACTCCACTACATACAGATGATATACAATATCCGTGGTCGAGATATCGTTTCCTTCTAATGTTCTAATCAGTTTTTATGTTACCTAATTAACCCTACAGAGATATAAAATTTCCTGTCGTGACCACAAGAATATTCCCCTTAATAATGGCGTACACAAGTAAGGTCACATTTGATAAGAATCCATTTAATATAAGGAGTCAAGTCTGGATTCACCCAAATTTAGATGCAACAAGCAATAACCTAGCAACGCTATAGTTCTGACCTATTATCATTTTTGTGCCAAAAATTCAAGAATATAATATTATGCACCTAGTAGGAGTCATCATGTTACATTCAGTATAAATGTTGGCCAATGTCCCACACTCAGTGTAAAATATAGCCTTTATAAACAGGCGAGCAGGACAAGTGTATCGACACAAATGCAATAACCACGTCAGGATACCAAACCTATCAGTTGTTCATATGAATCATACTTTGATAAAGTCAGGAGTCATAATTAATTAGGAATCTTCTATCTCAAATGATCGAGTCACGGACATGAATGCCTCATTAATTCCTCAAATTCTGGGGTCATAGATCATCAATCTTGGTCAAGATCAACTAATCTAGAATAGACATCAAGTGCACAACAGGAACCATGCATGCACAATCAATCACAAAAAGTCATGGGCCGGCGCACTTTGCAAGTGCCAATATAGGCTAGTCAGTAATAGTGGCACACTATACGTGAGCAAGCAACTATATGGCGCACAAACCTATAATACTAGGTCAAAGAAGCGATGGCATAGAAGTCGATAATATGGCGCACAAAATCGATAATAGAGCAGCAGAAAAATGTGGGGCACAAATCAAGAATTACGAGAATAGGCACATTCTACACATGCAAACAAACTGACGCACAAAGCAAGAGTTACGAGTAAAAGAAGTGACATACTATGCGTGAGCAAGCAACTACAAGACAAAACACGAGTTCCCAAATGACACGATAGTAGAGGGCACGAGAGTCAAGGGCCTCGGGAATTAAAATGAGCCAAAGTCAAGGCTTGCTTATCCAGGCAGAACCGAGCAAGAGTGCGCCAAGAGTTAACAAGTGCGTCGGGTTATTAATCCATCAAAAGCGCGTCAACCATTGAGTGTCCCAAAAATTTGCCAAAGGTTGTGTGTATATGTCACGACCAGCACGCGGTGTAGGGATTCAAGTCGGGAACAACGCCCAGCCTACGCCGCAACATCGGCGGTAGAACAATGTCTTGGTCAACTATACTATCTAAACATCTCACAATAATATAAAATATGCCAATAATATCTTAACTTAAGACTCAATCACAATTCTAAAGCACAAGAAGATATGAAGAAACTCTAACTATATGTATATAATAACAATAATAGAAACAATATCCAATCTCATACTATATGTCAAAAATAAATTCGGTACCAAAATGCTAAAGAAACTAACTATGAAAAACTAGTGATCCGGATAAACCTTCCGGCAATCACTCCAGAACTAGTGGGTCTAAGTCTGCACCATCTATAGGTCGAAGTCCATAGTATGTCGGACACCAATCTCCGGGATACTCTAAAATAGTTTTCTAGTCAGGAATGGATCAAAGTACATCTCTAACAGCAGTTCTAAATCAATGACATAAACTATGTAGCAGTAAATAGATGCGAATATACAAGATGCACAATAGATATAAGAGAGATATACAATAAGGAAATACTGGAATAAGTATAATAATGAGCAATATAGCAATAAACAAGAATACTAATGACTAAGTGTGTGAGTACTAGGTTTAATATGTGATCGGCTTGGGAACTTGATACATGATTTATGGCCTGGCTAATCATACGAGCAATGTATGATTAACACTATTCAAGAACAAGACATGATACAAGATAGGTATGATCACACATCTACACTAAAATACTCCCCACCCTCGACTGGTATAATAGATCCAACCATGGTACGCTATGGCACGAGATTCCCCAAGAAGATAGCGACTCTTCCCGAGAATTAGTGTCTGTACATGTACATGATAATTAATGAAACAATTATTACACAAGATACACTATATACCAAGGAATAATATCTCATGACGAGATTCGGATATACCAATCTGTGTAACCATCGTGTCAAAGAAACATGGAAATCTATACTAGATACAACGAACATAGAGGATATCAAAAATGAAAAACTATCAGAGAATGTACTCGTCTGAAGTACGGTGAATAGTCTCACAGATATCTAATACGGTGCCTCGAAGACCTAGGTATGGAATATTGCATTAACACAAGGTTCTGGAAAAAATAATTTAAACTAGTCAACATCTAAGTCAAAGAGCCATTTCTAAGTCAAAACAGTCAAACTAGGTCAACTCTAAGTCAAACTGGTCAAACTGCCTATTTCTAGGTTGCATGAGTCTAACTCAATGATATTGGGTTCATACACTATGAATCTAGGTAATACAAGCTACATCTAAGGATACTAAGATACCGTATCTCAGGATACGCAAACTATAGATAAATATCACATATCTATAATAAAACAATATTAAATATATAAATCATAATTACAAATGCTAAATGGATGCCTTGGTTTCGAACCAACATGGTATCGCAATACAACCTCTTTCTTGATACCCAAGCCCAATACCATGGGTACCCTCAATACCTTGGCATTTACCTTGGTATCTCAAGGTATATTCAAAATCCATGAGTATAGCTAATACACATATAAACCTCCAAATACCAACTATATGCCAAACATATACTAACATAACTAAAGCATATGCTAACATAAGTAACTATTAAATACTATAACTACTCACATATAATACCTATCAATACAATACCTACATAATACCTTACTACCAATATCTATAATATGCATAGTTACATATAGTTAAGAGTCTAACTATTTAAATAACAAGTATATAACTAACTATCCACTACTAGTTCATATGCACATATCTACATATATAGTACTTAACTACAGATACAAGTACATATATATATATATATATATATATATATATATATATATATATATATATATATATATATATATATATATATATATATATATATATATATATAATCAATTAACTAGATAAATATCAAGCTACTAGTAAATATTAGCTAACTACTACTAACCAACTAACTAACTTACAATTACTAAAATATAGTATACTAATACATAAATACCAATTATGAAATATATATATATATATATATATACCAATACCATATATATATCTATTATTTATAATGAATACATAATTGTAATTATACCGCAAAACTGTCGCCAAAACCTCTGCTTCCGTCGCTGAAACTGCTGATACCGCTGCTAATACTTCTGCTGTTGTTATGGTTACTGTTGTCGATAATGCTGCTGCTGCTGTTGTCGCTGAAAGCCACTACTGCTGTTGCTGTATGCGTTGTTGTTGCTAATGTTGTTGCTGCTGCTGTCGCTGAAGGCTGCTGTTGCTGTATGCGTTGTTGTTGCTATTACAAATACTGCTGCTGTCGCTAATGCACTGCTGCTGTTGTTGCTAATGCGCTACTGTTGTTGCTAATGCGCTACGGTTGTCGCTGAATGTTGTTGCTGCTATCGCTAAAAGCGCTGCCCCCTCTCTCACTCTTATATATTAATAAATACACAATAAAATATATACTAATATATACACAATATAGCTACTATTATATATACTAGCTACATATATTTATATACATATACATGCTCACCAAATACATATATATATACATCTCCACCATAATACATATAGTATAACATGCACACATTATAGTATCTTATATATATATATAATCACATATACGTACACGTATATATATAATCATGCAAGTATATATATATATATATATATATATATATAAATAATTATAACATACAAGTATATATATATATATATATATATATATATATATATATATATATATATATATATATATATAACATATATACATATATACATATACATATAACTTGTATAAATATACTACTATATATATATATATACACTACTATAATTAATAGCTATTACATATATAGAAATATAGCTACATATATACATAATATATAGGTACATAGATATATGATACACTAACACATAAATATATATATATATATATATATATATATATATATATATATATATATATATATTGCTATGTATATATATATATATATATATATATACATATATACATAGCAATATATATATATATATATATATATATATATATATATATATATATATATACACACATGCATATAATTATATATTATAATGACTAAAAATAATGGAAATAGACCTAGAAATAAAATGCACAAACACGTGGAATGCATCGCTTCCGTATCCCACTAGATATAGGATACGCTTGCGACACGAGTCCACCACACATCCAAACGTAACCCGAAGGACACGAGCAAGTCTATTATATAATTTATGAATAATACGAAGAGTGAAACACAAATCTACGTGTCCGTATCAAAATGTAACATGCACAAAGCCCGTGTCGGAGGAAACCCCCCAAATTAACACGTATCACTAAATTATTGGGATATGACCTACACGTACCCAATTATGGACACGACACTAGCCCCAAACACACAATCACATGCCAAATTGATCTATAAGACCAATTGACACACACAACAAATGTCAATCTCAAAATTTCCCTAAAATTGACATAAAAAATACCATAACTTTCTCAATAGGCCTCCTATGAACACAAAACCAAATCTTATGGGTAGCCTATGCATATGGGTTGATTTCTCATGGTTAAATCTCAGATTTAGAACCTAAACTAAGGAAAAAAACTGAATTATACCTATTGGAAGATGAATTTCCAATAAAACCTCCAAATATGATAAAGTTGGCCTCCAACTTGTAGATCTTTGCTCCTCTTTGTAGATCCATGCTTTCTCCTTGTAGATCCTTGCTCTACTAGTCTCTAATGTTGATTTGGGAAGGAATTGGGTGGAGATTTGGTTGGGATTTGAAAGAATTTGGTTGAGAGAAATTCTAGATCTATATTTGAAATGAAAAATGAATAGAGAAAGTTTTTATCCCTTTTATATAGGCCTCACTTGCCCCTCCCTCAAGCTACTATGTAAAGTCTAAAATACCCCTTGGTGGCTCTCATGAAAAAATTAATTAAGGAGGGAAGATTCTAGTCTAATGGGTTTAACTTAATTAATCATTCTCCTAATGATTGGGCTTCTAATTATTGGGCTCAATTCTAAGTAGAATTTAATGTTGGTCCATGAGTCTAAACTAAACTAGTTTGGTCTACTAACACAAGTCCAAAAATAAATCTAACATGCTAACAATAAATAAATAATACAATAAATAAATATTTAACATGCACAATATTTAATTAATTACTAAATAACTAAAATATCCTTTTCTAGAAAATATGGTAGTGACAAATCTACCCCCTTAGAAGAATTTTGTCCTCGAAATTAAAACTCTCACCCCTCTCTCTTAGGCCAGTCACAACCTATTCATACAAATTTTACTATGGTCAAACCCCATCAATCACAGTCTAAAATAGTATATATCCTATAACATACAATCCTACCATTCTACTGTAAGAGAAATCATACTTGGATATGCTCTCTTAACTATCATGAAATTCAGTCTCTGTCCTGCTGAGTGTCTCCCTCAATTTGTGCAGAATAATCTGCTATGCCACCTATGGCCTATTCCATCACACACTAGACATTCACTAATCATCAACCTAGTCAAGATATTCTTAATACTGAGGGTTACCAAATACTAGTGATATGCTATAATTCTAGGTCATGGACATGCTTAACTCACTGAAACTTGCTACTTAGGATACTATATAAACCACTGCTAAGATACTACCTCCTTGTTCTGTTTCAATTCTTGTAATTACCAAAATTTCTCAATCATTGTCTTGCATGGAACACTTGTATACATTTTCAATCAAGTATTTTATTAGCACACCCTCGTCCAACTTTAATACTCCCAATATGATGCCTTACTTAAATCTTGTTACTGTCTATACAAGGCACCAGCTCTCATATGCATTTTAGATTATATCCTTATGCCAAGTTACTCATGTCTCTCCTCTATATCATTATATTAGTTATTAAAATGCTTGTGCCTAAACTTCATAATACTTGAGGTACTCTGGCTTTTGTTACTAGGGTATCTTTTCCTATTTGATACTAGGTGCAACTCATCCTCAAACATTTGTTAATCATCTTAAAGTTCTCATCTATACATTAGTATCACAATACATACACAATTACCTTCTAGTCATTACAATACCATAATATCTCACTGGTATCCTTATACCCCTCGGACAATTCTCTGATACATACGACCTTTATAATCAAATTTAGCAAGGTACTATACTTACTTACTTACTTACTTACTTATATATATATATATATATATATATATATATATATATATATATATATGGTCTCTCTCCTCTACTGCTTGGATCACTTGTACTATTACTTCTAAATATTTTTCTATCCATTAACTAATACTCCAATCCAAGATCATCACATAAGGTACTTATTGTTACTAGCACATTACTCAACTAATTCCTAATATAGAAATACTAGCACTCGTGATATAGTAACACTAGCTTCCTAACTACACAATATATGTCCTTAATGTTCTAGGACACTAGCTATATTATTAGATCACCTTATCACACTCACTAGAATTCATGATCATTTGTACTAATTATTATCTGCTATAATACACATGTTTCACTTCACTCTCAAAGGCAGACATATGGTTCCATATCTCTATTGATGTATATGTATCTCTCCTCAAACCTTTTATAGACGGATATACAAATCAGTGATGCACTACATATCTTCCATGACCAATCTTGATATTTCTCAACCCATAACATAATATTAACACTCCAGCTTCCACTTTCTGATACTTATAAATTTCTACACTGACACTTATCACCCACTGTGCATCCTGCACATAATTTCTAGATACACTTTTACCTATTTCTTCCAACACATCACTAACCTTAATATCAGGTGATATACCTATCACTAGTTATATACTGGTACACTCCTATCTACTCACATCAACCTGTATCACAAGTCCTACTACTTTAGCATAATGTATTATTATTTTCTCACACTCTCCCATACACTTATGGGTACCCTTCTACTATGGCACACTCACTAATACCCTTGATGTATATACATTTCTCTACTCTTGATACACCCAAGTATCAATAACCAAATTGTATATCATACTCTATTGATTTTTAAAACAATTTCCTTGATACTTAAATGTTTACATGGATCACCCAACTACCTGAATTTATGACTATCCAGAACTGGCATACTGACTCTGATACTAACTCATGGGACCACTACTGATACTCTATACTCTCCCTTCTACCATTAGTACCCATACTATCTATAATGACACCTATCATAGAACTATTGATACAAGGTACTACACTATGGGTTATCTCTAGATTTATGCCTATTGCTCACATGCCTAACCAAGAACCACTTACAGACTCACAAGTCACACTCTCAAGAGTCAATTCTGATATTCAAGACACAGACCTAATTGCAACTCACTAATTATCACACTAATAAGGACTCTAATGGAAAGAAGCTCTATAAGGAACTGGACTAGAGAACAGAAGGTATCTCTACTGCTAAGCTAAGGAACAATGGAATAAAGTCCAATAATAACAAAAATAAATAAGTATTGAGATGATACTTTAAGAACCAATTTATGATACAATCTGATAATCATATACGTCTGTCTAAAATCATGACACTCAGAATCCTCGCCATGCCAGTAAGCATAGCTGCGATAAATGACAGATTCCATAACTAGGGTATGCAACTCTATAATCATGTCATCTAGAATCATCACCACACCAACCAGTATGGCTGCGAGAAACTCTAAATTTCATAACTAAGATATGTACATCCGAAGTCAGGTCCCTACATTTTCACTACGCCAGCTAATATGGCTGCGATAAACTCTATGCTCCATAACCAAAGCAGACGTTTAACCTTTTTCACTGTCCTCATCAACATACGTCATCAGATGATACCGTAATTTAGTCTGTAAAATTTCTCTCGATATAAAATCAAACTCAATAATAAACACCAATAATTTAAATCAACCGATCACCAAGAATCAAATTCAACAACAACAAGTGAGAGCGGACAGAAACAAGAGAAAAGATTTGAAATGGGAATTGTTATAAGATTCTCAAGGGTCGTCCCAGGAATCTCTCAAGAAATTTATGATTGAGTATCCTCTCATCCTAATATCTTATATCCTATAGCCTATATACTATATCCTATCGCAGGCTCATAGTAGTACAACTAAGTCATCGCATACCACGATATCGCACAACTTGCGAAGCCCGACTTGCATGAGCCACCACTAAAAATGTGTCACGACCCGCACCCGGTGTAGGGATGCAAGTCGGGAACAACGCCCAGCCTACGAGGCGGTATCGGCTGTAGAATGCAGTCTTGGTCAACTATACTATCTAAAAATCTCACAATAATATAAAATCTGCCAACAATATCTCAACACAAAACTCAAGCACAATTCTAAAGCACGAGAAGATATGAAGGAAGTCTAACTATACATATATAATAACAATAATAGAAACAACATCCAATCTCATACTATATGCCGGAAACAAATTCGGTACCAAAATACAAAAGAAACTAACTATGAAAAACTAGTGATCCAGATAAACCTCCCGACAATCACACCAGAACTAGTGGGTCTAAGTCTGCACCATCTATAGGTCGGATTCCATAGTATATCGGACACCAATCTCCGGGATCCTCTAAAAAATATTTTCCAGTCTGGAATGGAGCGAAGTACATATCTAACAGTAGTTCTAAATCAATGATATAAACTATGTAGCAGTAAATAGATGTGAATATACAAGATGCATAATAGATACAAGAAAGATAAACAATAAGGAAATACTAGAATAAATATAATAATGAGCAATATGGCAATGAACAAGAATACTAATGACTAAGTGTGTGAGTACTAGCTTTAATATATGATCGGCTTGGGAACTAGATATAAGATTTATGGCCTAGCTAATCATACGTACGGTGTATGATTAATACTATTCAAGAATAAGACATGATACAAGATGGATATGATCACACATCTACACTAAAATACTTCCCACCCTCGACTGGTATAATAGATCCAACTATGGTACGCTATGGCACGGGATTCCCCAAGAAGATAGTGACTCATCCCGAGAATCAGTGTTTGTACATGTACAAGATAATCAATAAAATAAGGCTTGCACAAGATACACCATATACCAAGGAATAACATCTCATGACGAGATCCGGATATAACAATCCGTGTAACCATCGTATCAAGGAAACATGGATATCTATACTAGATATAATAAACATAAAGGATATTATAAATTAGAAACTATCAGAGAATGTACTCGCCTGAAGTCTGATGAATAGTCTCATAGATGTCTGATACGGTGCCTCGAAAACCTAGATATGGAATATTACATTAATACAATATTCTGGAAAGAAATAAGTTAAACTAGTCAATATCTAAGTAAAAGAGCCATTTCTAAGTCAAAATAGTCAAACTAGGTCAACTCTAAGTCAAACAGGTCAAACATGGTCAAACTATCTATTTCTAGGTTGCATGAGTCTAACTCAATGATATTGGGTTCATATACTATGAATCTTGGTCATACAAGCTACATCTTAGGATACTAAGATACCGTATCTCAGGATATGAAAACAATAGATAAATATCACATATTTATAATAAAATAATAATAAATAATCCTAATTACAAATGCTAAATGGATACCTTGGTTTCGAACCAACTTGGTATCGCAACACTAAACCTCTATCTTGATACCCAAACCCAATACCTTGTGTATCCTCAATACTTGGCATTTACCTTGGTATCTCAAGGTATATTCAAAATCCATGAGTATAGTTAATACACATATAAACCTCCAAATACCAACTATATGCCAAACATATACTAACATAACTAAAGCAAATACTAACATAACTAACTATTAAATACTACAACTACTCACATATAATACCTATCAATACAATACCTACATAATAACTTACTACCAATATCTATAATATGCATAGTTACATATAATTAAGAGTCTAACTAATAGGTGTATATCTGTCTAACTATTTAAATAGCAAGTATATAACTAACTACCCACTACTAGTGCATATGCACATATCTACATATATAGTACTCAACTAGAGATATAAGTACATATATATATATATATATATATAATCAATTAACTAGATAAATATTAAGCTACTAGTAAATATTAGCTAACTACTACTAACCAACTAACTAACTTACAATTACTAAAATATAGTTTACTATTACATAAATACCAATTATGAAATATATATATATATACCAATACTATATATATCTATCATTTATAATTAATACATACTTATAATTATACCGCAAAACTGTCGCTAAAACAACTACTGCCGTCGCTGAAACTGCTGATACCGCTGCTAATACTACTGTTGTCGTTATGGTTACTGCTGCTATTGCAGAAAGCCACTGTTGCTGTTGCTGTATGCGTTGTTGTTGCTAATGCTGTTGCTAATGCTGTTGCTGCTACTGTCGCTGAAGGCCGCTGCTGCTGTTGCTGTATGCGTTGTTGGTGCTGTTGCAAATATTGCTGCTGTCGCCAATGCCCTGCTGCTGCTGTTGCTAATGCGCTATTGCTGTCGCTAATGCGCTGCTGTTGTCGCTGAATGTTGTTGCTATTGTCGCTAAAAGTGGTGCCCCCCTCTCTCACTCTTATATATTAATAAATACACAATTAAATATATACTAATATATACACAATATAGCTACTATTATATATACTAGCTACATATATTTATATACATATACATGCTCACTAAATACATACATATATATATATATATATATATATATATACATCTCCACCATAATACATATAGTATAACATACACACATTATAGTATCATATATATATATATATATAATCACATATACGTACACGTATATATATAATCATGCAAGTATATATATATATAATTATAACATACAAGTATATATATATATATATATATATATATATATATATATATATATATATATATATATATATATATATATATATATATATATATATATATATAGCATATATACATATACATATAACTTATATAAATACACTACTCTATATATATATACTACTATAATTAATAGCTATTACATATGCAGAAATATAGCTACATATATACATAATACATAGGTACATAGATAAATGATACACTAATACATAAATATATATATATATATATATATATATATATATATATATATATATATATATATATATATATATATATATAGCAATATATATATACACATGCATATAATTACATATTATAATGACTAAAAATAATGGAAATAGATCTAGAAATAAAATGCACAAACACGTAGAATGCATCGCTCCCGTATCCCACTAGATCCTAGATCTAGGATACGCTTGCGATACGAGTCCACCATACATCCAAACGTACCCCGAAGGACACGAGCAAGTCTATTATATAATTTATGAACAATACGATGCGTCAAACACAAATCTACATGTCCGTGTCAGAGGAAAAAACCCCAAATCAACATGTATCACCAAATTGTTGGGATACGACCTACATGTACCCAATTGTGGATACGATACTAGCACCAAATATACAAGCACATGCTAAATTGATCTATAGGACTAATTGATACACACAACAAATATTAATCTCAGAATTCCCTCAAAATTGATACAAAAATACCATAACTTTCTCAATAGGCCTCATATGAACACAAAACCAAATCCTATGGGTAGCCTATGCATATGGGTTGATTTCTCATGGTTAATTCTCAAATTTAGAATCTAAATTAAGGGGAAAAGCTGAATTGTACCTTTTGGGAGATGGATTTCCAATAAAACCTCCAAAATTGGTAAAATGAGTCTTCAACTTGTATATCCTTGTTCCTCTTTGTAGATCCATGGTTCCTCCTTGTAGATCCTTGCTCTACTAGTCTCCAATGATAATTTGGAAAGAAATTGGGTGGAAATTTGGTAGGAATTTAAAGTAATTTGGTTGAGGGAAATTCTAGATCTAGATTTGGAATAAAAAATAAAGAGGGAGAAAGTTTTCATCCCCTTCATATAGGCCTCACTTGCCCCCTCCCTCAAGCTACTATATAAAGTCTAAAATACCACTTAGGGCCTCTCATGAAGAAATCAATTAAGGAGGGAAGATTCTAGTCTAATTGGTTTAACTTAATTAATTATTCTCCTAATGACTGGGCTTCTAATTTTTGGGCTCAATTCTAACTAGAATTAAATGTTGGTCCATGAGTCTAAACAAACTAGTTAGGTCCACTAACACAAGTCCAAAAATAAATCTAACATGCTAACAATAAATAAATAATACAATAAAAAAATATTTAACATGCACAATATTTAATTAATTACTAAATGACTAAAATATTCTTTCCTAGAAAATATGGTAGTGACAGTATAAGAGCGGCATACTTTTGACAGTTAATGCATAATGTGTCAATTGTGCGCTGGTCTGCTGATTTGGTTAAAAGTGCGCCAAGGAGGAAGTTGGTTAAATGTGCGCTAAAAAGTAGACTGACGTACTTTTGCTTGGTTCGTTCGATAATACATCAATTGTGTGTCAGAGGCTGAAATCTTCCAAAAGTGCGCCAAAAAGGATTTTTCCAAAAATGTATCCCCTTGACATACTTTTGTAAGAAGTTGGTAGTACTCTTAAAGTACGCACGAGTAAGAAATATGGGTCATATTTAATATTTACTTATGGACTACAGGTCACACTCAACATGTGCCCATAGTATAAATCCTCCTGTGTACTTCTTGCCACTGGTCTTCATCTCCAATTGAGCCACCATTGATGCACTCAGAGCTCAAGCTCGAGACTATGACAGTGCTCCATTCCTCAAGCAACAAGAACCATAAATCATGGAAAAAATTTAGGCTTAAAATGAAGAAACAACATCTTTTGAAAATACCTTATTTTTAGGGGATCATTTCCTAGAAAAATATACGCATAAAAACTCTCATAATAAAATCAATATAAAACCATAAACCACCTCAAATATGAAAACTCCAAGAACTAATTATAATCAGAATAATACTAGAAACTAATTACAACAACAAATATTAAGAATAAAACTATAGCCGATTATGTTTCTTCATATTTGCAAGATATACTTGTCTATGAAGAAAATCTGGAGAAAAATAAGAGAAATGAACAAGTGAGGAGAGAAAATGAGAACAAGGATATATATATGCAAGGGGTTGATGGTTAACCGTCGGATTCTCCAATAAATCCAAGCCACGTACCCTACCTACCACCTCTACACCATAAATATTAGTCAATGTGCTCCAAGCTTCCATTCAACCGTGTACTTGAAGTATACCCAAAGTGCGCCAAAATGAAATACTATTAAAATGTGTGCCAACTTGAGTATATTCCAAGTATACTTGATAGGGGTTTCACGACCCGCACCCGTTGTAGGGGCACGAGTACGTGGGTACTTCCAACCTACACCGCAACATTGGTGGTAGAATATTGTCTAGGTCAACAATACTATCTAAACATCTCACACAATATATAAAGGTACCTGCCAATAATATCTCAACTCCAATTGGAGGACAAAATAATGGTTCAATTATAATTGATACACAATTACAATAAAAGCTAAAGAAAGATAAAGGCGAGATATAAAATAGAAGAAAGAGTCACAAAAGTCATAATACAATACATCCAAGACTATTAGTTTAGCTCTAACACAATCTTAAATAATATATACATTCTAATGTCTAAAACTAAAATATATACAGTATGCTAAAGGAAATTTAAGTCACCTCAGTAGCCGGTACTAATTCTCAGTCGGCTCACCATCTTGTGGTCCATAAAAGGTTGGACACATCTCTTCTAACCAATCATCTAAAAAATATATTCATTCAAGATTGGAGCAAAGTAAAACCCAATAGAAATTCTAGTTAATTGATAATGACTATAAACAAAAATATAGAATGTAATACAAGACGAGAAACAATAAAAATATCATATTATAATAGGAGAGACAGATAAACTAGAACGATATGGTATAAACTGATCACGATAAAATAGAATAAAGACAATGTAATTGAATATGTTGAAGAACTCTAACCATACTAAGTGTTTGAAATACTCGTTAGATATGTGATCAACTTGGGTTGAACATTGTCAACTTAAACGTTGGATAAATATTGTCTAACTTAAATATTGAACATTGAACATTGTCTAACTTAAACATTGAATATTGAACATTGTCTAGGCTTTGATCACATATATAACTAACACTTCCCCTTTTTTCGACTAGTACGATTGATCCAACATGACATGTTACGATACAAAATACTTAAGGCATTATAAAACATTAAATATTGAACATTGAACTTCGAATATTGGATATTGTCTAATAATTATATGAGAACATGAGGAACAATGAAATAATAAATAACATCCCATGATTGAAGATTCATGTGTGTACTAGTCCGTGTACCAATGAGTCATGAATTAACTAATACATTTCCAAATACTTGTATTATAGTAATTATCAAATAATAGTAACTATCAGAGAATGTACTCACCTGTGGTACTGAGAAAATGATATATCTCGGTATCCTAGCTGGTGTCACACACACCTAAATAGGAATATCATCTTACTTGGTGTAATGAAGTAAGAACTGAGGAAAAATATACTAATATGAGTTTCTAGGCCATTTCTAGGTCAAAGTGGGTCAACCTTAGTCAAACTAGCTATATCTAGGTCCAACACTAATTAGTTAGTCTATATTGGTCACTAACTATTTAACACTAGCTTGCATTAGTTATACTAAGTCATTACCCAAGTTTTTAAGTTAACAATAGTTAGAACATCTATTCTAGAAATAACTTAATAGCTAAACTTGTATTACCTTAGATAACACTATTACCTACTTACCTACCCAAAACCTTCTACCTGTTCCACTTGCTGCACCTTAGCATGTAGCTGAAGCTAAACTCTCAAACTTGATACGACACTACACACCCCCAGCTGCTCTCCTCTATTAGTTGAATACCCAATTCCTCTCCATACCTCTATTGTTCTAAAATTCCCTTTCCTTGACTCACTTGACCCTTCTCACATCCAACCTTACCGCTTCTCACTATACGCAAGCATACCCCATATTTTCATTCACACAACACTAATACTTAAACAAACACATATTGTCAATTATTCATAGATACATATACACCTATATGCACTTATTGACACTCACTTGTTAAGCTACATCTATGTGTATCACTAACCTACACTGGTGCTAACACATAAATCCTTACTATTGCTAACAGGCAACACCTGAGCGCCCTTTCACTGATATTGAAATATTAGATTACCGAGCTTCTTATACTACTACTTTGGCAGCTGCTAATGCAACTGCAATTACTGATGATATACATCCCCTAGTATCAACAACCACACACCCTATCTTGCGCTTCTTTTCTTGATCACGGTTCCACTGATACTGTTATTGATACTGCTATTGCAGCTGTTGCCTATGATGCTGCTGATACTACTATTACAGCATCCCTTCTATCACTACTGCTCTACCCGAGCTCTCCCCAAGTGTGCACTGCTACTGTTAATGAATTACTTACTACTATAATGCACTTGTGTTACAAGTGCTCAGGTCTGTGCACTAGAACATACCTCCCATATTACCTAGAAGTCGCAGTACACTGCTGTATCACCCCTTGGTTGTACTACAACTGCAAGGATTCAGACCTCATCATTTCAGCAGCTATCTACATCTACTACTTGCTGAACCACCTTTCCTCACTGCAGGATAAACCGATTCCTCAACACTTTTGACTATAGCAATGTGTTTCCTAAACTGCAAACTACAATCCCATGCACCCGAGCCTGCCCTACTGTCCATTGCTCCAATACTCACCTTAGACTGAATACTTAACATCCCCCCTTCATTAATCATGGGCACACAGTACACACACAACACACTGTCACAGTCATTTCCCAACCAAAATCCCACACTCACACCATACATGAGATACCCATGATACTAACCATACAAATTCTGGAGTAATAGACCCATGCACACACCCACACACACATGTACCAATACAATCCCTCTCTAATACTTAAAGCTCACTCAAGCCATATATGACTCCTTGTTACCAATCTTCACTGATGTTGTTGTATTCAGTGTTCACTCCCTCTACAAATCACTCCCATGCTAACTCAAACAAATACCCATCTAAACCCGATATCTAAGATCAATCTCCTACCTACTGAAACTGAAACTCACCTGCACTATAGAGTGCACACTGCAGCAACAAGTCCAACTGGACTTCTCTCTCCCTAATTCTATGAAGTAATCCTCTGTTGGCAATTGTACTGCACATGTGTGCACTGCAATATGCTGCTACCCACTTGATACTCATTCACTGCACATTGGTTTAAGACTGAGCACTGCTCCCCATAGGTACTGCTGTGGCTTTATTTGTTGCACAAACACACACACAACAGATATATATATATATATATATATATATATATATATATATATATACACTCATATATATATATATATATATATATAGCAATTTATAATGAAAATATAGGTATATATATGCACAAAATTGAATATCCATATTAAAATAACCAACTAGGCATTACATCAAATACTTGGGGTGCACAAGTGTGATACACTAGGATACGCTCAAGCTATGCACTCCAAACTTCTCCAAACCTAAACCAAAGCCTACCAAGATGTTATAAATGATGATTAGAGTCTAAACTAAATGTTAGCAAACCAATCCAAGTAATATGGTATGTGTGTCACACGTGTCAAAGGGAAAAACCCCTAAAATCATCCCATATCACAAAGTTTTGCGATACGTCCTACTCATATCCAATTGTGGACACGTATCTAGCCTCACTACACTAATAAAAACCTAATTAGACCTAATAAACCTAAAGACAAACACTTGGTGCCCCATTCTCGAATTTTTCCAAAATAGATACCAAACTCAATGTAAAAGTCACAATAGGGATTGTTATAAGTCAAAACTTCTTCCTATGGGTTGCCCAAATGTATGGGTAGGTTCCTAATGATTAGATGCAATAATTAGAACCATTTATAGAGGGAATCTTAAAATTTATCTATTGGAAGATGGATTCCTAATACAAAGTCAAGTGGAGACAATTTGGACACCAACTTCTTGTCCAAAGCCTTTCTCTCCAAGTGCTCTTGCCAACCTCAAGCTTCTAGTCTCTTTAGATTGTAAGGATGAGTGAATGAGGGGAATTTATAGAAGAAATGGTCTAGGATGAAGCAATTTAGGGAAGAACACTAATTAAGAAATTTTGGAATGAAGAATGAGAGGAGAGGGAGTATTATCCCCCTTGAAATAGGGCCAGCCACTACCCCCCTTGTCCAAGTTATATACATTGTCATATTTGTCCCTATTAGGTTGTCATGACGAGGAGTTTAATTAATGGAAGCTTCTATGCCTAATGATGGTTTAATCTAATATCTAATTAATGAATGGGAATGGCTAATTTGGGTTCAAAAGTGACTAGTCTAAAATATTGGTTCAAATTATCATGTCATGTCTAGTTAGGTCCACTAGGGTCATGTCTAATCAAATAATACAATCTACCAACCAATCATAATAATAGTCATCAAATATATGTAACATGCACAATTTTAAAATAATTTATAATTATAATATTTATAATATATAAAATGACAGAAATACTCATATTCTAGAAATGTGGTAGTTACAAGTCTACTCCCTTGAAAAAATTTGTCCTCGAAATTTAAAGATGGTTGTATCTCCTCTAGGTCAAACCACCAACCTATCTAAAATCATACAAGCATGCATTTCAAAAGAAATTACTAATTATGGTCCATGTCTATCATAGTATCGCTGTCTCTGTCAGGGTACTTCTACTAACTATACTATAGAACAAAAGCACACAAAATAATAGATGGAAAAGAATAGGATAGAATAGGACAAAGTATGTTAACCCATCAACTGCAGAGTTAGCCTCCCCAACCATCATCGCGAATGCTCCGCCTTACTGGGATGGCTCCCTCCGTGGGTGCTAAGCAATCTGCGGTGCTACAGGTGGTCTAACTCCACCTTTCTGATATGGAACTATACTATGGTGTGGACCATACGGGTTGTTGGGACACTCCTTCACATGATGATCAGGGGAACCATAATATAAGCATAGTTTGAGCCTCTTCCGATAGTTTTCCCAATTATACCCATGCCTCCCATAATAGGTACAAGAAAAAGTTTGTTGGGTCTGTCTTTGAGTCTGTTATGGTACCTAATGAACTGGCCTCTGAAATTGATGTGTCTGCTGAGCTGGTGCCTTGACTGGCATATGAAACTGCTGATGTTGATATACTCTCGGATGTTGGAAATGGGGTCGCTTAGCTGGACCCGCACTGATGTTAACTCCCCCAGATGCGTCTCTTATCCTCTTAGACCTGAGTTCCAAATCATCCTCTACATGCTGGGCATCTGCCAGCATCTTCTCGAAGATAGCAATGCGGTGACCCCTGGTGTGGGATTTGATCTCCCTGATAAAACCCTTCTGAAACTTTCTTGCTCTCCCTAGAGGATTCTGCCCCTCTATAAACCTGCCCAGTCTACAAAACTCTACGGTGTACTCGTCCATCGACATACTCCCTTGGACGAGATCCTAAAATTAGCTCTGCAATGCACTCTGAGCCACATCCGAAAAGAACTTCTCTTTAAAGAGAACTTTAAAATCTTCCCAAGTCAATCTAGGTGTCGCAATCCTCGGATTCGTATAAAACTATGTCAGAGCTACATCGAACATCTAGCTGTCAGCTGCCTCTGATCTCTGAAATCTACGCCAATTGCAAGTTTCTCTTAATGTCCTCTATCTAATCGTCAACGTATAAGATTACCTCGGTGCCCTTGAAGTCCTTGGGCCCCATCCACTTAAAATTTATAATAGTGCCCGACGTTGGGTGCAAATCAGCCAAGGGTAAAATAATCTGCGGTTGAGTAAGCGCTACTCCCTCCACGGCTGCTAGTGCTAACTGATGGGCGTTCTCTATTCCTTGCATCATCACGTCTGACTAGCGGGGTTGAGCCTCCGCCTGAGCCATCTGGGCCTGTATCATCTACTGGAAGAGTACAAATATCTTTGTAGGATCAACTAGTAGTGGGGGTGGTGGAAGCTCCTCCAAAATTATAGGTATTATCCTTTGAACTGGAGGTGGAGCACACCCAAAATCTACTGCTATAACGTCCACCTGGACCAGTGAGGCAATCCTCTGAATCGGAGATAATGGAACAATGGCTACTGCAGCTCGCCTCGGAGGTGGAGAAGTAACCGACCTCACTGAAGCTGCCTTAGAATGCTATGACCTGGTCTTGGTGGCATCCTGAAGACAGATTCAAACAAGGAATCAATATTGAGCAAAATACGATATCATCAAAGAAGAACCATCATTTTTAATAAAAAATAATATTCATAATGATAAAGATAGCAAGAATCCGCACTCGAAGGTGGAGAAGTAACCGACCTCATTGAAGCTGCTCTAGAATGTTGTAACCTGGTCTTCGGTGGCATCCTGAAGAGAGATTCAAACAAGGAATCAATATTGAGCAAGATACGATATCATTAAAGAAGGACCGTAATTTTCAAAGAAAGTAATATTCAAAATAATAAAGATAAATAGGTTGGAAATGTTTTCTAGTTGTGATTGAGTATTCTCTCTCTTATCCTAGTATCCTATATCATATTCTATCACAGGATCGCAGTAGTACACCTAAGTTGACTACCACGATATCATAATATAGCGAAGCCTGACCTGCATGGACCACCACAAAAATGTGTCAGACCCGCACCCGGTGTAGGGGCACGAGTACGTTGTTACGTCCAGCCTACGTCGCAACATCGGTGGTAGAATATTGTCTAGGTCAACAATACTATCTAAATATCTCACATAATATATAAGGGTACCTGCCAATAATATCTCAACTCCAATTGGAGGACAAAATAATGCTTCAAATATAATCGATACTCGATCACAATAAAAGATAAAGAATGATAAAAGCACGATACAGAATAGAATAAAGAGTCACAAAAGTCATAATATAATACATCCAAGACTATTATTCTAGCTATAACATAATATCAAATAATATATACATGCCAATGTCTAAAACTAAAATATATACAATATGCTAAAGGAAATCTAAGTACCCTCAGTAGCCGATACTAATCCTCAGTCGGCTCACAATCTTGTGGTCCATAAAAGGTGGGACACATCTCGTCTAACAAATTATCTGAAAAATATATCCAGACAGGAGTGGAGCAAAGTACAACCCAATAGAAGTTCCAGTTAATTGATAATGACTATAAACAGAAATAATAATGTAATATAAGACGAGAAATAATGAACAATATTATATTATGGTAGGAGAGACAGATAAACTAGAATGATATGGTATAAACTGATCACGATAAATTAGAATAAAGACAATGTAATAGAATATGGTGAAGAACTGTAACCATACTAAGTATTTGAAATACTAGTTAGATATGTGATCGGCTTGGGTTGAACATTGCCTACTTAAATGTTGAATAAACATTATCTTAATCAAACATTGAACATTGTCTAGGCTGTGACCACATATCTAGCTAACACTTTTCATTTTCCCGACTAGTACAATGGATCCAACCATGACACGTTATGATATAAAATACTCAAGGTATTATAAAACATTAAACCTTGAACATTGAACTTTGACCATTTAATATTGTCTAATATTAAATATTGTCTAATAACTATATGAGAACACAAGGAACAATAAAATAATAAATAAAATTCCATGACTGAAGATCCATGTGTATACTAGTCCGTGTACCAATGTGTCATGAATTAAGTAATATATTTCTAAATACTGGCATTATAGTAATTATCAAATAATAGAAACTATCAGAGAATATAATCACCTGTGCTCCTGAGAAATGACATATCTCGTTATCCGAGCTGGTACCACACACACCTAAATAGGAATATCATGTAACTAGGTGTAATGAAGTAAGAACTGAGGCAAAATGCACTAATATGAGTTTCTAGGCCATTTCTAGGTCCAACTAGCTAAACCAGGTCAAATTGGGTCAACCTTAGTCAAACTAGCTATATCTAGATCCAACACTAATTAGTTAGTCTATATTAGTCACTAACTAGTTAACACTAGCTTATATTAGCTATACTAAGTCATTACCCAAGTTTATATGTTAGCACTAGTTAGCACATCTATTCTAGAAATTACTTAATAGCTAAACTTGTATTACCTTAGCTAACACTATTACCTACTCACCTACCCAAAACCTTTTACCTGTTCCACTTGGTGCACCTTGGCATGCAACTGGAGCTAAACTCTCAAATTTGATACAACACTACACACCCCTTGCTGCTCTCCTCTATTAGTTGAACACCCAATTCCTCCCTATACCTTTGTTGTCCTAAAATTCCCTTCCCTTGACTCACTTGACCCTTCTCACATCCAACCTTACCAATCCTCACTATACATAAGCATACCCCAAATCTTCATTCACACAACACTAATACTTAAAAAAGACACACTTAATACTTACTGTCACTTATTCATAGACACATATACTCCTATATGCATTCACTGACACTCACTTGTTAACCTATATGCATGTGTATCACTAACCTACACTATTGCTAACATATAAATCCTTACTACTGTTAATAGGCAATACCTGAGCACCCTTTCACTGATATTGAAATATTAGATTACCCGAGCTCCTCATGCTACTACTTCAGCAGCTGCTAATGCAACTTCAATTACTGATGTTATATATTTCATAGTATCAACAAACGTACACCCAGTCTCTAGCTCCTTTTCTTGATCACGGTTCCACTGATATCGCTGCGGATACTGCAATTGCACTGCTGCCTATGCTGCTGCTGATACTGCTATTGTAGCATCCCTTTTCTCACTACTGTTCTGCCCATGCTCTTCCCAAGTGTGCACTACTACTGTTGCTGAATTCCTCACTACTGCAATGCACTTGTGTTAAAAGTGGTCAGGTCTGTGCACTAGAACAGACCTCCCACATTACCTGGAACTCCCAATACACTGTTGTATCACCATTTGGTTGCACTACAACTACAAGGATTCAGATCTCATCATTTCAGCAGCTATCTATATCTACTACTTGCTGAACCACCTTTCC
Source organism: Iris macrosiphon (assembly GCA_036927795.1). Classification (NCBI taxonomy): domain Eukaryota; kingdom Viridiplantae; phylum Streptophyta; class Magnoliopsida; order Asparagales; family Iridaceae; genus Iris; species Iris macrosiphon. The sequence continues at coordinate 148,197,184 of JAYESA010000009.1, read as the reverse complement.
CCACTGCAGGATAAACCCAGTCCTCAATACTCTAGCCTATAGTAGTGTGATTCCTAAACTATAACCTGCAATCCCATGCACCCGAGCCTGCCCTACTGTCTATTGCTTCAACACTCACCTTATACTGAATACTTAATATCCCCCTTCATCAATCATGGGCACACAGTATACACACAACACACTATCACAGTCAATTCCCAACCAAAATCCCATACTCACACCATATATGAGATACCCATGTTACTAACCATACAAATTCTAGAGTAATACACCCATGCACACACCCACACATACATGTACCAACATAGTCCCTCTATATTACTTAAAGCTCACTCAAGCCATATATGACTCCTAATTACCACTCTTCATTGATAATGTTGTATTCAGTGTTCAATCACTCTACCAATCACTACCATGCTAGCTCAAACAAATAACCACCAGAACCTGACATCTGAGATCAACCTCCTACCCACTGAAACTGAAACTCACCTACATTGTAGACTGCACACTGTAGCAACAAGTCCAACTGGACTACTCTCTCCCTAATTCTCTGAAGTACACCTCTATTGGAAATTGTAGTGCACATGTGAGCAATGCAACGTGCTGCTACCCACTCGATACTCCTTCACTGCATATTTGTTTAGGACTGAGCACTGCTCCCCATAGGTACTGTTGTGGATCTATTTGTTGCACAAACACACACACACACAAACACAACATATATATATATCTACACTTATATATTTATATATAACAATTTATAATGAAAATATGGGTACATATATATGCCTAAAACTGAATATTTATATTAAAATAACCAACTAAGCATTACATCAACCACTTGGGGTGATACGCTCAAGCTACTCCCTCCAAACTTCTCCAAGCCAAAACTAAAGCCTACCAACATGTCATAAATGATGATTAGAGTCTAAACTAAGTGTTAACAAACCAATCTAAGTGTCATGGCAAAATATGGTATGTGTGTCACACGTGTCGAAGGGAAAAACTCCCAAAATTATCCCGTATCACAAAGTTTTGCGACACGGCCTACTCGTATCCAATTATGGACATATAGCTAGCCTCACTACACTAATACATACCTAATTAGACCTAATAAACCTAATAAAAAATACTTGGTGTCCCATTCTTGGATTTTCCCTAAAATGGATACCAAACTCGATGTAAAAGTCACAATAGGGATTGTTAGAAGTTAAAACTTCTTTCTATTGATAGTCCTAATGTATAGGTAGATTCCTAATGATTAGATGCAATAATTAGAACCATTTAGAAGGAGAATATAGGAATTTACCTATTGGGAGATGGATTCCTAATGCAAAGTCAAGTGGACACAATTTGGACACCAACTTCTTGTCCAAAGCCTTTCTCTCCAAGTGCTCTTGCTAACCTCAAACTTCTAGTCTCCTTAGATGGTGAGGATGAGTGAATGAGAGGAATTTGTGGAAGAAATGGTATAGGGTGTATCTATTTGGGGAAAAACACTAATTGAAAATTTTGGAATGAAGAATGGGAGAAGAGAGTGTTATCCCCCCTTGAAAAAGGGGCGACCAATACCCCTTTGCCCAAGCAATGTACATTTTCATATTAGCCCCTATTGGGTTTTCATGAAGAGGAGTTTAATTAATGGAAGCTTCCATGCCTAATGATGGTTTAATCTAATCTCTAATTAATGAAAGGGAATAGCTAATTTGGGTTCAAAACTGACTAGTCTAAAATATTGGTTCAAGTTGTCATATTATGTCTAATTTGGTCCACTAGGGTCATGTCTAATTAAATAGTCTAATCTACCAACCAATCATAATACTAGTCATCAAATATATATAACATGCACAATATTAAAATAATCTATAATCATAATATTTATAATAATATAAAATGACAGAAATATCCCTATTTTAGAAATATAATAGTTACAAGGGGAGTGACATCTCTACTCACCTTAGAAAAAATTTGTCCTCGAAATTTTAGGACTAAAGTAACTAGAGAAATCAGGACAAGCACATCTAGCTACAAGCAATCACAGGAAATATACAAGCAAACCAAATAATATACACATAGCATTATAATAGCACTCTAACAAGGTGAGCAATGATCACGAAATTGGAAAAGGCATATGAAGAAATATACCTAACGAGTCAAATAAGTGTGGATATAGAGACCGAATATCATCCTCGTGTTCCCACCTTGACTCCCCCAAAGAGTGGTGCCCCCAAGTGACACGGATAAGGCGGATAGTTCGGTTCTTGAGTACCTTCTCTCTTCGGTCCAAAATTGATACGGGTTGTTCCTCATAAGATAAGTCTATACCCACGACTAGCTTAGAATGGTCGAGAACATGGCTCGGGTCAGGGACATACCTATGCAACTGAGATAAATAAAATACGTCATACACCAAACGAAGCAAAGGCGAAAGGGGAAGGCGATAAGAAACATCCCCTTCCCGCTCTAGAATGTCAAATGACCCAACGTATCATGGACTAATCTTCCCACGAACCCTGAATCTAATGAATCCACGGATACGCAAAATCTGCAAAAATACGTGGTCGCCGACACAAAACTCTATAGGTCTATGATATTGTTATGCCCAATGGCGATGTCAATCTTGCGCAACTCGCATCCGCTCTTTGACCTGCTTGACAACTTCCATAGTCTGAGTAATCAATTATGGGTCCAACATCTTTCTTTTACCAATGTCATCCCAAGATAACGGTGACCTGTACTTGCTTCTATATACTGCCTCAAAAGGTGCCATCTAGATGCTAGCCTGATAAATATTGTTATACGAGAATTCTACCAAGTGCAGGTATTTCTTCCATAATCCACCAAAGTCTAGAGTACAGGATCATAACATATCCTCCAAGGTCTAGATAGTTCTCTTGGACTGCACATGTTTGAGGGTGATTTGTCGTACTAAATTTAAACTTAGTACCCAATCTCTAATACAAACTTCTCCAAAAATAAGAAATGAACCTCGAATCTCGGTCTGATACTATACTTAGTAGCACACCATGTTGCCTCACAAACTCCTGCTTATACATATCTGCCAATTGTTCCGTAGATCGTCCAATTCTAAATAAAAGAAAATGTGCCACTTTAGTGAGACGATTAACAAGCACCCAAACTGTATCTCGTCCGGTCTGGGATCTAGTTAAACTGATCACACAGTCTATAATAATATGCTCCCATTTCCATACCAGAATGGGAAGAGGGTGTAAAAATCCTTCCTTCACTTGTTGACATATCAAGCATCTGGATACAAAATGTGCTATTTCTCGCTTCATCCCGTTCCACTAGAAGTGTTGCTTAATATCTTGGTACATCTTCGTGCCGCCAAGATGGATATAATACTGGAAATTGTGGGCCTCATTCATGATCTCTTATCGTATATCCCCACTTGACACATAGAGACGAGTTCCAAACCTCAACATCCCATCGCTATGAATAGTTAACTCTTTTTTGAGTCCCAACTCGCATTCTTCTCGTAACTCTTGGATCCACGAATCTCTTTCCTGAGCTTCCTTGATCCTGTCTACCAAATTAGACTCTATCTGTAAACTAGCCAAGACTCCCTCATATTATGGAAATACTATCTCAATGTCTATCTCTCGAAGATCTTCTAGGATATGCTTCTGCATTGTCAAGAAAAATGCACCACCCGTCTTACTAAGAGCATCTGCTACTACATAAGCTTTGCCCGGATGGTATTTAAGTTCTATGTCATAATCCTTCAACAATTCCAGCCATCTTCTCTACCTCGTGTTCAAATCCTTCTAGGTGAATACGTATTTGAAACTCTTATGATCTGTAAATATTTCTACCCAATCACCGTACAAGTAATGCCTCCATAATTTGAGCACAAATACCACTGCTGCCAACTCTAAGTCGTGAGTCGGTTAATTCTTCACGTGATCCTAAAGCTGTCATAATGCATATGTTATTACTCTACCATGTTGCATTAAAACACATCCAAGACCCTTCCTTGATGCAAGACCCTTCCTTGATGCATCACAATACACTGTGGCCTTTTCTTCAGTTCTTCAAAAGCTGCCTGAAATTCCGTTGACCATACAAAATTAACGTCCTTTCGAGTCAACTGGGTCATTAGTGCGGAGATCCTTACAAAATCTAACATGAACCTCATATAGTACCCTACTAATCCAAGAAAACTGTTCACATTTGCCATGGTCTTCGTAACTGGCCAATTCTCTACAGCTTTAACTTTCTTAGGATCTACTGATACTCCTGCTCCCGAGATAATGTGTCCCAAGTATGAAACATGATCTAACCAGAACTCATACTTGCTAAGTTTCGCATACAAATGGTGCTTCTTCAATGTCTGCAATACCGTCCTGAGATGCTCTTCTGTTCTTCCTTATTTCGAGAGTACACCAGGATGTCATCGATAAACAATACCACAAACTAATCTAAATAGGACATGAAGATACGGTTCATCAATTTCATAAATATTACTGGTGCATTAGTTAATCTGATTGGCATTACTAAGAACTAAAAATGTTCATATTGTGACCTGAATACTGTCTTCGGTATATCTTCTTTCCGTACTTGCACATGATGATATTCGGATCGTAGATCAATCTTAGAGAATATCCTGGATTTACTCTACTGGTCAAAACAAGTCATCAATCATAGGCAAGGGATGCTTGTTCTTTACTGTCGCTGCATTCAACTGTCTATAGTCAATACATAGTCAGGTCGATCCTCTTCACTAACACTACTGCGGCTCCCCATGGTGACCCGCTGGTACGAATAAATTTCTTTGCCTTCAACTATTCAACATGTTGATACAACTGGTCAAGTTTAGAAGGTGACATTTGGTAAACCTAATAAAATATAGGCTTTATTCCTGGCATCAACTCTATACTGAACTCACCTTTCGAACCAGAGGTAATCCTGTATGTTCATCGGGAAAGACATCCATGAATTCGTCAACAATCTTGGGTATCGGTTCTCCTTTCGTTGCTACCGTTACAACTCCTTCTTCTTGCTGGCCTCTCGTAAACCTCACAAACGTGAACTCTTCCAAACCAGGAATACAAAATAACACTCAACTCCTATAATAATCTATAGTAGCATGACTGTCTCTCAGCCAGTCCATGCCCAAGATAACGTCAAAGTTACCCATAAAGAACTCAATCAACTTCACAGCTAATAGGTGGTCACACACTACAACTGGACAGTCTAGGCACACCCTACTAACTTCTATAAGCCCATTATCAGTGAGTATATTTAGCCTCTGGCAACATCTCAAACTCTAATTCAACACGTGCCATAAATTTTGCAGATACAAATGAATATGAAGCTCCTGAATCAATTAATGTTATAGCAGGAAAAGATGCAACAGAAATATTACCTGCCACCATGTCACCTGATGTAGTGCCCCGCTTCGCGTCGACGCTACGTACAAGTGAGATCGCCTAGCTTGCTCGAACGGAAGTCTTCTCGGAGAGTTCCCGACCGATTAATCAAAGTGAGTGGGCAGAACTGCATTTTCTGATTCTTGCACAACTTAATAATGAATCTGAGTTTTTGAATGCTTGTTTGCTTAAGAAGAATGTTTTCGTAAGAGAATGATAGAACCGACTCAGTATGCTAATAAGAGAACTCACATAGCTTGTCATCGAAACGAATCTGCTGCCTAACTAAGAGAATATGAATACTTGTCAGAATAAGATAGAACCATTGCTATGCTAAAGAGAATAAGAAATGTAGTATGCTTAAAAACACCGACACAGCTATTAAACGAACCTTTGCCATGCTAAGAAGATAAGTAAATGAAATGCCTGAAATATATTCCCTGATTATGCTAAGAAAGAAAGAGATAGTTTTTGCATGTTAAATAAGAATCAATCGTGCTTGTCAAAAAGTATGTTTCGCTTGTCTGTTTTGCTATATCGAACTGCTGCCTTTGATTCATATATGCATAGACTAATAGTGCACCCTGATGATCTGTGCCTTCGGGTTCCAGGGGGGTGTGCTATTAGATATGTGAAAAGATGTGTTTGCTTGAATAAGAAGAAGAGTATAGTCTAATAGTCCGCCCTGATGTTCCGTACCTTCGGGTTCCAGGGGGGTGTGGCTATTAGATTGTTATGTGCTTGTGAATGTGAATGTGAATGTTGCTTGTATTGCATTGGTCTCGGACAACTTGTGCACAAGGTAATAGTCTCTCGGTCGATTCCTAGGGCACTGGGAATCGGTCGGTCCGAAAGGGATTGTGAGAGCACCCTGATGTTCCGTTCCGAAAGGATCTAGGGGGGTGTTGTTGTCCATCAATGAGTTTCTCAGGACCGTCATATAGATAGGGCGCATGCTAGGTTTACCTTCTTGCATACCTATCATTGTGACACCAGAAGAAGATGGATTCATAAGTTTGTTCATAAGGTGCATATTGTGACTAACTTGTGTGTTTGCTGCAGGGATAACTGTTCGGCTATGGGGTAAGAAATATGAGTTTATGTATGAGCACGCATGTTCATTTTGTCTGCATCATAGAGTTTATCTGATAGTGTTGCATGCATTTGCATCGGTCGGACAATGGCTATTAGTGCAGAGCTGAACCTTGGTTACGGCTGCTTCGGCAGTAATGTGCAGCCATGAGTCACAGCTGCTAATAGCATCAGATAAAGGAGTCATTGGTTAGCTGGATTACCGCTACCGATCCTGAGTTTCTCGGGGACCGACCTCTGATTGATAGTTCTATTTGTGTGCTTGATTAAATGATAGTCCACTTGATACGTTGCCTCGATTCGATATGATCCGTATTCTAGTTAAGCTTTGCCCCTAAGAGTTAGACTTGTGTTGCACAATACATGCTACGCACTACACGATAGAGCACTGTCCCGATTCGTATGCTTATAGTTTGGATATGCAAACTGTTTTCAAGTTATATTTTCAAAGATATAATCTGACTATAGTTCTGAACTGCATGAAATGAACTTAGGTAAAACTAGCAAAATCACTAGTAATGCAATATTTTGCCACATGATTACTTAGTGTGGGTTTCAGGGAGTGTAGCTTCTGTTCATTTGTTTTGTCTCACCAGTACTTGCATAAAGTGCTGACCCACCAACAGTCTGCTTGTTTTCAGGTGCCCGTTCGTGCGAGGAAGCGATAGCCGTGCCTCATCCCAAGGAACCAGAAATCTGGAGTCGATGCCTGGAGCCGCATCGAGTTGTGCCTGCTTTGAGTTGCTTAGTATAAAGGGACATAATGTATGGAACGGTATCATTATAATCGAGAGAAGAGTGCTTGAGCGAATTGTAACCTCGGCCATGTGCCGCTTGTAACATTTGTGAATATCAATAAAAGAGCCTATTTTTATATGCCATTGTGTTCTTCACTTTTTTGCAATGTTATGTGCCGCTGCTTCAGATATTGAATAGCTTACTTGCCCTTGTTTCAAAGCTTTGGCCTTGTGCAAGCGCACTTTAGGCTTGCACGGCATCACGCCCGTGCGAGGACGATCGGTTCCGTAGGGACCAAAGCGAGGACGAACGTCCCTGCGGGACCGGGGCGTGACATAATGGTATCAGAGTGACTCGATTCCTTGCCCATTCCGTTGCTTCCAACTCTGAGATGTGCCTGATGTGAGATGCAGTGAACGTTCCATACAATGAGTCCGTAAATATTCTCGAAAATGCCGGCAAAAGTTTCTGGATTTGTTTTCATTTGCTTGAGATGTAATTTGTGATTTGTGATTATGGATTGCTGAGTTTTGGATTTGGGATGGCGAGGGATGAGGACTATCGCTTCTTGTGTTTTCGTGAGTTTCTCCTTGAGTTTCGAGGACGAAACTCTTTGTTGGTGGGTAAGTATGTAGTGCCCCGCTTCGCGTCGACGCTACGTACAAGTGAGATCGCCTTGCTTGCTCGAACGAAAGTCTTCTCGGAGAGTTCCCGACCGATTAATCAAAGTGAGTGGGCAGAACTGCATTCTCTGATTCTTGTACGACTTAATAATGAATCTGAGTTTTTGAATGCTTGTTTGCTTAAGAAGAATGTTTTCGTAAGAGAATGATAGAACCGACTCAGTATGCTAATAAGAGAACTCACATAGCTTGTCATCGAAACGAATCTGCTGCCTAACTAAGAGAATATGAATACTTGTCAAAATAAGATAGAACCATTGCTATGCTAAAGAGAATAAGAAATGTAGTATGCTTAGAAACACCGACACAGCTATCGAACGAACCTTTGCCATGCTAAGAAGATAAGTAAATAAAATGCCTGAAATATGTTCCCTGATTATGCTAAGAAAGAAAGAGATAGTTTTTGCATGTTAAATAAGAATCAATCGTGCTTGTCAAAAAGTATGTTTCGCTTGTCTGTTTTGCTATATCGAACTGCTGCCTTTGATTCGTATATGCATAGACTAATAGTGCACCCTGATGTTCCGTGCCTTCGGGTTCCAGGGGGGTGTGCTATTAGATATGTGAAAAGATGTGTTTGCTTGAATAAGAAGAAGAGTATAGTCTAATAGTCCGCCCTGATGTTCCGTGCCTTCGGGTTCCAGGGAGTGTGGCTATTAGATTGTTATGTGCTTGTGAATGTGAATGTGAATGTTGCTTGTATTGCATTGGTCTCGGACAACTTGTGCACAAGGTAATAGTCTCTCGGTCGATTCCTAGGGCACTGGGAATCGGTCGGTCCGGAAGGGAGTGTGAGAGCACCCTGATGTTCCGTTCTGAAAGGATCTAGGGGGGTGTTGTTGTCCATCAATGAGTTTCTCAGGACCGTCATATAAGTAGGGCGCATGCTAGGTTTACCTTCTTGCATACCTATCATTGTGACACCAGAAGAAGATGGATTCATAAGTTTATTCATAAGGTGCATATTGTGACTAACTTGTGTGTCTGCTGCAGGGATAACCGTTCGGCTATGGGGTAAGAAATATGAGTTTATGCATGAGCACGCATATTCATTTTGTCTGCATCATAGAGTTTATCTGATAGTGTTGCATGCATTTGCATCGGTCGGACAATGGCTATTAGTGCAGAGCTGAACCTTGGTTACGGCTGCTTCGGCAGTAATGTGCAGCCATGAGTCACAGCTGCTAATAGCATCAGATAAAGGAGTCATTGGTTAGCTGGATTACCGCTACCGATCCTGAGTTTCTCGGGGACTGACCTCTGATTGATAGTTCTATTTGTGTGCTTGATTAAATGATAGTCCACTTGATACGTTGCCTCGATTCGATATGATCCGTATTCTAGTTAAGCTTTGCCCCTAAGAGTTAGACTTGTGTTGCACAATACATGCTACGCACTACACGATAGAGCACTGTCCCGATTCGTATGCTTATAGTTTGGATATGCAAACTGTTTTCAAGTTATGTTTTCAAAGATATAATCTGACTATAGTTCTGAACTGCATGAAATGAACTTAGGTAAAACTAGCAAAATCACTAGTAATGCAATATTTTGCCACATGATTACTTATTGTGGGTTTCAGGGAGTGTAGCTTCTGTTCATTTGTTTTGTCTCACCAGTACTTGCATAAAGTGCTGACCCACCAACAGTCTGCTTGTTTTCAGGTGCCCGTTCGTGCGAGGAAACGATAGCCGTGCCTCATCCCAAGGAACCAGAAATCTGGAGTCGATGCCTGGAGCCGCATCGAGTTGTGCCTGCTTTGAGTTGCTTAGTATAAAGGGACATAATGTATGGAACGGTATCATTATAATCGAGAGAAGAGTGCTTGAGCGAATTGTAACCTCGGCCATGTGCCGCTTGTAACATTTGTGAATATCAATAAAAGAGCCTATTTTTATATGCCATTGTGTTCTTCACTTTTCTGCAATGTTATGTGCCGCTGCTTCAGATATTGAATAGCTTACTTGCCCTTGTTTCAAAGCTTTGGCCTTGTGCAAGCGCACTTTAGGCTTGCACGGCATCACGCCCGTGCGAGGACGATCGGTTCCGTAGGGACCAAAGCGAGGACGAACGTCCCTGCGGGACCGGGGCGTGACATAATGGTATCAGAGTGACTCGATTCCTTGCCCATTCCGTTGCTTCCAACTCTGAGATGTGCCTGATGTGAGATGCAGTGAACGTTCCATACAATGAGTCCGTAAATATTCTCGAAAATGCCGGCAAAAGTTTCTGGATTTGTTTTCATTTGCTTGAGATGTAATTTGTGATTTGTGATTATGGATTGCTGAGTTTTGGATTTGGGATGGCGAGGGATGAGGACTATCGCTTCTTGTGTTTTCGTGAGTTTCTCCTTGAGTTTCGAGGACGAAACTCTTTGTTGGTGGGTAAGTATGTAGTGCCCCGCTTCGCGTCGACGCTACGTACAAGTGAGATCGCCTTGCTTGCTCGAACGAAAGTCTTCTCGGAGAGTTCCCGACCGATTAATCAAAGTGAGTGGGCAGAACTGCATTCTCTGATTCTTGCACGACTTAATAATGAATCTGAGTTTTTGAATGCTTGTTTGCTTAAGAAGAATGTTTTCGTAAGAGAATGATAGAACCGACTCAGTATGCTAATAAGAGAACTCACATAGCTTGTCATCGAAACGAATCTGCTGCCTAACTAAGAGAATATGAATACTTGTTAGAATAAGATAGAACCATTGCTATGCTAAAGAGAATAAGAAATGTAGTATGCTTAGAAATACCGACACAGCTATCGAACGAACCTTTGCCATGCTAAGAAGATAAGTAAATGAAATGCCTGAAATATGTTCCCTGATTATGCTAAGAAAGAAAGAGATAGTTTTTGCATGTTAAATAAGAATCAATCGTGCTTGTCAAAAAGTATGTTTCGCTTGTCTGTTTTGCTATATCGAACTGCTGCCTTTGATTCGTATATGCATAGACTAATAGTGCACCCTGATGTTCCGTGCCTTCGGGTTCCAGGGGGGTGTGCTATTAGATATGTGAAAAGATGTGTTTGCTTGAATAAGAAGAAGAGTATAGTCTAATAGTCCGCCCTGATGTTCCGTGCCTTCGGGTTCCAGGGAGTGTGGCTATTAGATTGTTATGTGCTTGTGAATGTGAATGTGAATGTTGCTTGTATTGCATTGGTCTCGGACAACTTGTGCACAAGGTAATAGTCTCTCGGTCGATTCCTAGGGCACTGGGAATCGGTCGGTCCGGAAGGGAGTGTGAGAGCACCCTGATGTTCCGTTCTGAAAGGATCTAGGGGGGTGTTGTTGTCCATCAATGAGTTTCTCAGGACCGTCATATAGGTAGGGCGCATGCTAGGTTTACCTTCTTGCATACCTATCATTGTGACACCAGAAGAAGATGGATTCATAAGTTTATTCATAAGGTGCATATTGTGACTAACTTGTGTGTCTGCTGCAGGGATAACCGTTCGGCTATGGGGTAAGAAATATGAGTTTATGCATGAGCACGCATATTCATTTTGTCTGCATCATAGAGTTTATCTGATAGTGTTGCATGTATTTGCATCGGTCGGACAATGGCTATTAGTGCAGAGCTGAACCTTGGTTACGGCTGCTTCGGCAGTAATGTGCAGCCATGAGTCACAGCTGCTAATAGCATCAGATAAAGGAGTCATTGGTTAGCTGGATTACCGCTACCGATCCTGAGTTTCTCGGGGACCGACCTCTGATTGATAGTTCTATTTGTGTGCTTGATTAAATGATAGTCCACTTGATACGTTGCCTCGATTCGATATGATCCGTATTCTAGTTAAGCTTTGCCCCTAAGAGTTAGACTTGTGTTGCACAATACATGCTGCGCACTACACGATAGAGCACTGTCCCGATTCGTATGCTTAAAGTTTGGATATGCAAACTGTTTTCAAGTTATGTTTTCAAAGATATAATCTGACTATAGTTCTGAACTGCATGAAATAAACTTAGGTAAAACTAGCAAGATCACTAGTAATGCAATATTTTGCCACATGATTACTTAGTGTGGGTTTCAGGGGGTGTAGCTTCTGTTCAGTTATTTTATCTCACCAGTACTTGCATAAAGTGCTGACCCACCAACAGTCTGCTTGTTTTCAGGTGCCCGTTCGTGCGAGGAAGCGATAGCCGTGCCTCATCCCAAGGAACCGGAAATCTGGAGTCGATGCCTGGAGCCGTATCGAGTTGTGCCTGCTTTGAGTTGCTTAGTATAAAGGGACATAATGTATGGAACGGTATCATTGTAATCGAGAGAAGAGTGCTTGAGTGAATTGTAACCTCGGCCATGTGCCGCTTGTAACATTTGTGAATATCAATAAAAGAGCCTATTTTCATATGCCATTGTGTTCTTCACTTTTCTGCAATGTTATGTGCCGCTGCTTCAGATATTGAATAGCTTACTTGCCCTTGTTTCAAAGCTTTGGCCTTGTGCAAACGCACTTTAGGCTTGCACGGCATCACGCCCGTGCGAGGACGATCGGTTCCGTAGGGACCAAAGCGAGGACGAACGGCCCTGCGGGACCGGGGCGTGACACCTGATGCCAAAGCCTCCTCCAAAGATAAGGTGAATGCCTGCCCTTAGCCTTGTCGAGATCCTTGTTATTGCCTTCCCTGATGGTGCTGTTGTGGTCTCCGATGTCCTTGCTGTTGTTGTTGCTTGTGTTAATGTTGTTGCTACCTAAACATCTTAGCCTACGTCGATAACGGTCGTTGAGCTAACAGCCTCACAGCCAATGCTGGATCTCCATGTTGCATTGCTCTTGGTGCTGACAATGCATAAAACTAGGATGATGGTCCCCCTGACCTATGCATCAATGGGCAAGTAGAAATCCTATGATCGGGGCAACAACATCTCAGGCATAACCCATTTGCTGCCTACAATCACTCCTAGTATGCCCTTCCTTGCCACAATACGTACAACCTGTTGAGATTGACTGGCCCTGTTGTTACTGCTGGTGCTTCGGCTACTGTTGCCGAGCGGGTGCCGTTACTGCTGAAACTACCGCTATGAGCGGTACTGTGTCACGAATACGAACACCATAAAATGGTGCTGATGTTCAGGGTGATGCTTCTCCTCCATTGCTCTGTGCTTGAGACCTCTTCTGGCCTTCTGTTGTCACGATCCCATTTCCAGGGTAGGATATTTTTTATTTTAATTTGGTAAATTGTGTATTGATCATAAATATTTGTATTAATATTTAATTAGATGCATGTATTTATTTTTATTAGTTGTTTTAGGGTTTTGGCTAGTGGACCCATGTCAGACCCTAGTGGACCCATGTCAGACCCAACCAACACCTTTGTCAGACTTATTTATTGGTTTAGAGTAGTTATTTATATTATAATTAGTTATTTGGAGTGATTAGGGTTTAGTTAGAATGCATTTGGAACCCCAAACCTAAACCCTAATTAGCATGACTTGTAGGAGGGATATTTTAGACTTTGTACCCACTTCTAACCCTAACCCTACTCTCCATGACATGGCCGGGCCCCTCTTCCCCCTTCATTCCATTCATTCACTTCTCCCTTTCCATTCTCTTTCTTCATTTCTCCTTCGTTTACTCCTCCAACCAATTTTAAGTAAGTTTTCTTCTCCATTTCTCTTTCTACCTCCAATCTTCATCCATATCTAATCCAAACCTTTCATTTTCCTCTAACCTAGTTGTATAGGAGTTACTTTGGGAGTAGAGCTTGAATTTGAGAGCTTGGAAGCTAGTTTGGAGCTTTCAGGGCTTTTTGAGGACTTTGGTCTTTGGATTCCAACTCCCAAGAGGTAAACCCTAATTTTTCCTTTGAGATTACTCTAATATAGTATAATTAGTTATTTAGAACCTTCTTAGACCTTAGGGCGACCAATGGGAGAAAGTTAGAACTTTTTTGGATAGGTTTGGAGACTTTGACCTAAGGTTTTGTGTCAATTTTGGATAAAATCCGAGATTGGCCCATTTTGGGAGTTGACCTAGGTTAGATGGACCTAGGTAGGCGTGCTTAGGTGTCTTGAGGGTAGGTTCGTGTCCTTGTTCGGACACGCGAGGTCGTATCGCAGAGTTTTAGGTATTTCGGGCTATTTGGGAGTTTTTCCTTTGACATGGATTCCACGTGCATGTAAAATTTTACCATGGACCTAGAATCGGAGAGTTAGCATTTTTGTGAGATTTTAGACATCGATTAGAACACGTGAGTAAATTTTGGGTCGATTCTGATTTGGTTTGGTGTGAATTTTGTGAGGTATCGCAAGCCGTACTCCAAGTGTTCGTCAAAATGACCAATTGGCCATTTTGACTTGGTTTGTAGGTTTCGGGCTCGTGCACGGGTTGGTTTAGCCTTGGGGAGTGTGTATTAGGGTTTTTGAGTTTATATATATATATATATATATATATATATATATATATATATGGGTGTGTGTTTGTGTGTAAGTGTGTGTGTATATATATATATATGTATATATATATATATATATATATATATATATATATATATATATATATACGCGTATGGGAATGTGTAAGTGTGTATATCTATAGATATATGTACATGTATATGTATATGTGTGTGTGTGTATATATATCTATATGTATATATATGAGGATAATTGTGTGTGGTTGTGTGAGAGTGAGCTTGAGAGAGTAAGTCTGAGAGAGTGAGACTGAGAGGGTGAAAGAAAGAAAGAAAGAAGGATTGAAAGAAAGAAACAAAGAAAGGAAAGAAACTGAGAAAGAAAGTTTGAAAGAAAGATTGAAAGAAAGGAAGGAATGAAGGATGAGAAAGGAAGGAAGGAGTGAAGGAGAAGAAGAAGAAAAAGAAGAATAGCAGTAGCAGTTAGTGGGAGCACCAGCAGCAGTTAGTAGGAGCAACAGTAGCAGCAGTCAGTAAGAGCAGCAACAGCAGTTAGTAGAAGCAGCAGCAGCAGTTAGTAGCAGCAGCAGCAGCAGTAGTTAGAAGTAGCAGCAGCATCAGTAGTTAGTAGAAGGAGCAGCAGCAACAGGTAGTAGCTGCAGCAGTAGCAGGCAGTAATATCTATATATATATATATATATATATATATATATATATATAGTTAGATATATATAGGTATATATATTTTTTTTGAGATAGATGGATAGGTATTTATATAGACGGGTAATAGATAGATAGGTATATAGATATCTATATATATATATATATATATATATAAGTATATTAGATGTATAATTAGTGAGATGAGAAGGGCGAGGTAAGGTATTGGATTTCAATACCTTGAGGTATTGAAGGTAAGATGAGGTATCAGAGATGAGGTATTGCCTATATACTAGGTTTTATATATATATATATATATATATATATATATATATATATATATATATATATATTTATATATATTGATGTTTACATATAGTAGTATATATAAGTATATATATAGATAGTTAGCTAGTTAGTTAGAGTTAGAGAGGAGTAAGGCTAGAGATATCTTAATACCTTGAGATACTCAAGGTAATGGATATCGGGGCGAGGTATTAGATTTTTGCCCGTGTATGGGATAAGTGATACTTATATATATATATATATATATATATATATATATATATATATATATATATATATATATATATATATATATATATATACATGTTAGGATATGTATTAGTGGGTTTAGATGGGGTATATAGCGTAGGTTGAGATATCGGATACCGAGGGTATCCCGGTATCTCAAAGAGGGGAGTTTGTGGGTTTACTAGCTTAATGAGCTAGTTTTGACCTAGAATTTTAGGGGCACCCTAGTTTGGCCTATAGTTGACCGTAGTTGACTCGGTTGACCGCCAAAGTCAACCTTGACCTAGTTTTGACCTAGAGTTGACCTTTTGGACTCCGAGTTGACTTTTTTACCTAGAATGGACCGGTTTGACCCGTTTGACCTAGAAAGGGCCTAGAAGCTTGTTTTTAGTTTATTTAAATGTGTTTATCTCTCTAGAGCACCAAGTAACCTTGGATTTCCATATTAGGTCTTCGTGACGCCAGTTCGGACCTCGATCCTCGCAAGTTGCTCAGGACACCAGCCAAGTACATTCTCTGATAGTTTTCATTATCTGATAATTATTATGATTCAGCTTCTAGTATAGTTTTATCTGATTTTCTGGCACGACACTGACTAGTATTTCTGGATTTATTTACTTGCGAGAAGCATATTTCATGTCGGGCCTCTATTTCTAGAATCACCTGCTGGCATCACATCAGGACTCACTACAGGCATCACTCATATTTCTGGCTGGACACATATTTATTTTACGTATCGGGTCTTGGATTCACTTGTACTAGTCGGGGTAGGAAAATACTCGAGTAGACATGTAAATATTCCCAAATCTGGAATCACTCCCTCTGGACTAATCTGGAATGATAGCAGCCGGCCGCACACCCAGTGTGCGGTGAGCCATAATTACCCCTAGCCGTTTACATGTCAAAACTGGTATTTCAGAGACACTAGTTCGTTCCTTCTAGTCTGGACTCACTTACACTTCTTGACTGGTCTCACTTATACTATATGGATTGGACTCAATATATTTTCTCTTGCTGGACTCACTTCACGTTATTGTGCACACACTTGCTCTTAGTTTATATTTCTTGTATCTTGCAGTCAATATTACTTTGCTTCTGATTTTCATGCATCTTTAACTTTATGCACCAGTTGACAGATATATATATATATATATATATATATATATATATATATATATATATATATATATATTTCCTTGTTCATACTTTATTTCCTTTACCTTGCGCTACTTCTACAACTGCTTTATAATTTTTATCATTTAACTGGAACTGCTATAAGAGGTGTACTTGCTCCAATCCTAACTGGATATATTTTTCAGAGGATCCGAAAGATTGGTGTCTGACGTTTTATGGACCTTAGTATGTCAATGGTACAGACAGGGACCCCTAGTTCAGGAGTAATTTTCGGGTTGGTAGCCGGGATCACTAGGACCTCAGTTGTATTTATTATCTTTTGGTACCGAATTTATCCCCGGCTTTTGGTTTGAGACTTTATATTATATTTGATTCAGGATATTATTGTTATTATTATTATTATTGCTGTCTTTAGTAGTAGTTGTTGTTTAGACTTTGTAGTTGTTAGACTTGCTTGTTATCTTATTGTGCTTATATCGTGATTGAGTATTTGTATTATCTTTATCATATTGTTCCTCCGTTTGGAGTTCAGATCTTGGCAGGTACTTATATTGTTGTGTGAGATTGATAGCTAGATAGTAGACCTAGACAGCATTTTATCGCCAATGCTGCGGCGTAGGCTGGACGTACCCACGACTCGTGCCCTATTTTTTGGGTGCGGGTCATGACACGTTTCTGGTGGTGGCCCATGCATGTCTCAAGCTTCATAATTAGTGTGATGTCGTGGTATTACAACGATTTAGTTGTACTGCTGCGAGCTTGCTCTAGGATATAGGATCTAGGATGAGAGTGTATTCAATCACGACTAGGAATAATTTTAAACTAATATTTGTTATTTCTAATTATTCTGAAATTGCTTTCTTTTGAAATATTATTGTCCTTCCTTGATGATATCGTATCTTGCAGCGTATTGACTTCTTTTGATTTGTGTTAAGGATGCCTCCGAAGATACGATCCCATCGTACCGTTCCAGTAGCTGCCACCGAGAGGTCTGCTACCTCTCGTCCTGCTCGACTTCAGGAAGCTGCTACCGCTCCACTCACCACTTCTGCAGTTGAGGGAGCATCTGTTTTCCTCGGGGATCCTCCTCCACCTGTCGATCCGAGGACTACCTCAGTCATTCCGGTGGTGCCTCCAGTACCTCGTATACCGGTAGACGCTATCCTGTTGTTTGCATTCTTCAGGGAGATGATGGACGCGCAGCACCGCCAGGTAGATGTGATGAGACTGGGCATTGAGAATGCCCACCAGGTGGCCATGACGGCAGTGGATAGGGTGGCACAGATCCAGCCACAGGCAGATCAGACTCAGCACCCGAGGCCGGGCAACATCATTGATTTCCAAAGGATATGACCCAAGGAGTTTTGGGGTACAGAGGGGATCCTGTACGCGAATGACTGGGTAGAGCAGATTAAGGGGATTTTTTGGCTTGCACAGATTCCAGACAGCATGCAGATAGAGGCAGCGAGCAGTCAGATGTTCGACCTTGCTTTGACGTAGTATCGCACTGATACGAGGATTGCAGCACCAGGGCTTACTTGGGAGGCTTTCAAGAGGCTTTTTAAGGAGAAGTTTTTCCCAGATATGGCGCTCAGTGCTTTGGAGAGCCAGTTTGAAGCCCTCGTCCAGGGGAGCATTCTAGTGGACGAGTATGCAACGGAGTTCTGCCGTTTGGGCAGATTTATGGATGGCTTGAGTGAGGCAGCAAAGGCGAGAAAGCTTCGCAAGGGCTTGGTCATGGCGGTCAAGTCTTTGACTAGGTGTGACCGCGAGGCAACTTTCGAGCAGATCGTAAGATACGCTCAGAGGGCAGAGGATAACTTGGAGCTCAAGTCGAAGAGAGGCAGGGATGATTCAGATAGTGCAAGTGTTAGTGTGAGATCGGCTAAACGTCCCTATGTGCAGAAGATAACGCAGCAGCTGCATCAGTAGATTGCACCAGCTAGGGCTCCTTTTCAGTAGGGGCAGCAGGGTCAGGATCAGAGAGTGCCCACTTGTGCCTACTGCAGAAAGGTAGGACACACTTGGGATGTTTGTAGCAGGAGGCTGAAGGTATGTCTGTTTTGTGGATCCGCTGCTCACCAGATGCGAGATTGCCCCACTGTACCTCCATTTGGTGGAGCACAGGATCGAAGAGTTGGAGCTAGGTGTAACCTTCGTATCCTGAAATTCGTACTTAAATATTGTTATTAGGTTAATTTGGGACTATTATGATTTTTTCATAATTTTTAGTTAATTAAAAACTAGTAACCCTAATTTTCTAGGAATTTCAAAATTTTATTTTAGGTTCAAACTTAATTACAAATATCCCAAAATTTATTTTAGGTTCTAAATAGTCAAATATATTTTCTAGAATTTTTTGGAAATTTTCTGAGTATTTTTAGTATTTATTGGGAGTAATTAGGCTAATAACTAATTTTTAGAACTTGTAGAATTTATTGTGCAAGTCCAGGAATATAGAATGGACTAACGTTATGTTTTAGGGTTTATAATATTATTATATATTTTCTGGAATTATTTCAGAATTTTTGGAAAAAATTTAATATTTATTTTTATTTAAATATGTAAAGCTAATTTTTAGAGCTTCTCCTAATTATAGTAGAAAATCTATGAATATAAAATTATCTCAAATATTTTTCTAAAGTTTTTAGTTTTAAAATATATTTTCTGTAATTTTTTCAGATTTTTATGATTATTTTTAATATTTATTTTGAGTTATTTAGATTTAAAACGACTTAAATAATATTTTGATAAAGGCAAATCAAAAATAAATAATATAAATAAAATCTTCCAATCAGATTCTGACACGTGTCAGCCTATAAATATATATTCTACCACAGGTACATCTATATATATATATATATAATATAATAACCCTAATTACCCTATTATTTTAGTGAGATAGATTTTGGAGAATTGCCATGTAGGGTTCCTTCATCTTCCAGAAGTCATTGCGCATAGCTTCGGACTCCAAACGAGACCCAATTTTTTGCGTTAGAACAATATTGAGGTTAGCTTTCTGATTATATAAATTTTTTTACGAAATTATGAGTATTAAATTCTGGAAAATTTGTAGAGCACAGCATGTCCGAAAATAGACGCGTCTCGATATTTTCTCGATTTCGGGAGAACTAGGAATCATAATCATGAACCGTTTAAAGTTTCGGAAAGATAATGTCAAGATCATTGACATATGTTTTTGATAGAATTTAATCGAAGTATTTATATACTGTTAATTCTGTAGAACTTCTAGGTTAGAATTTAACCATCGGTGCACGATACGAAACTTGTATGTGCCATAATTTCCAAACGAATTTGAATTCGGACGAGCCGTAAATTCTAGCATATTTTTATGCTAAAATCTACAGGAAATCATGCATGAAAGTCGAGTTTGTGTTGATTGACTTTTTGGTCAACAGATCGCCTCAATTTACGTGCCATGAGTCTTGAATTGATAAAATTCAGTTTCTTTGCACAAAATTTTGGAATTAACCTAAAAATTAGAATAATAAGATTAAAATAGGATTTTAAAGTAATTATTCTAGAATTAAATAAATTAAAATAAATTATCTTTTGATATGGTAAATTTGTAGTACATAGGCTATTTGGACTGTGACTTGGACTCAGATTCATACCAGCTAAGGACCACAGGCGAGTACATTCTCTGATAATTTCTATTATTTGATAATTTCTATAATTCAAATATCTAGAAATATTACATCTGACTCTTGACACTGTGCTACACGGACTAGTATATAGATTGGATCTTTAGTCATGAGATATTACATTGGTTATCGTATTGATATTGTACACGACATTGATATTAGACATTAATATTAGACATTGTACGTGATATATTGGACATTAATCGTGTATCGTGACATGTCATGATTGGATCCACAGTACTAGTTGGGGGTGGGAAAATTGCTAGTGAGAGATGTGATCAAATACCTATCGTACAAGTGTAGACATTGAACGGTGTTAATCATACACCTCACGTATGATTAGCCAGGCCATGTAGTCATCAAACAAGTTCCCAAGCCAATCATATTTTGAAACTAAGATTTCAAACACTTAGAATAGTTACAGTTCTCTATTTTAGTTCATATACTACATCACTCGTATATGATATTGTACCTCGTTCTCTTTATTTCATATATGCACTGACTATACCATATTGCCTATATTGCCTGTCTCTTTATTTTATCATTATATTTATTCATTGTCTTCTCTCAGTATATAGCATCATCTATTTATTGTTTTATAGTCCTTATCAATTAACTGGAACTGTTATTAGAGGTGTACTTCGTTCCATCTTGACTGGAAATATTTTTTCAGACTATGACTTAGAGGACTTATTTTTCAGTATACTTGGAGATTGGATGTTATTGATTGCAGGTATGGTTATTTTGTCGTTTAGACTTGTCTTGTATTTTATTTATATTCTTTGATATCTCATCGTGCTCTAGTTTATGTGATTGAGTATTCCATATTATATTATGATATCCGTGTCTCTTTATGGAGTTGGATATTCGTAAGAGAATGATTAGATAGTATTATGACCTAGACAGCGTTCTACCACCGATATTGCGGCGTAGGCTGGACGTACCCACGCTTTCGTGCCCCAAAATCCGGGTTCGGGTCATGACAGATTTTTAGTGGCGGCCCATGCAGGTCAGACTTCATAATTAGAGCGATGTCATGGTAGTGTGACATCTTAGTTGTACTACTGCGTGCCTGCGATAGGATCTAGGATATAGCATACTAGGATGAGCTAGGATGAGAGCGGATACTCAATCACAACTAGGAACACTTTCAATCTATTTATCTTGTTATCCTTATTCCTCATGAATATTGCTTTCTTTAGAATTTTTATTGTCCTTCCTTGATAATATAGTATCTATTGCCTTGATTGATTCCTTAGTACCGTAGTTTGTATTCATGATTTTTTTGTTAGAATGTAGTCAATAGTACACCCTGACAGAGACTGCAATACCATAACAAAAGTGACCATAACCATACATGTTTTCCTTAGATTGCATTTTGTATGATTGTAGGTAGAATTCTTTTAGACTTTGATTGTTGAGGATTTGACTGTAGTAAAGATTAACGAAGAGGTTATGACTTGACAAAGTGAGACAAGGTGCCTTAAATTTCGAGGAGAAATATTAAATTAAATAAAGAGTTGGGAATTTAATATGGCAGAATTGAAGATTTTGTTAAATTATTGATTTTTATGAAGATTATGAAATGATTGAATTTATCATTAAATTTTGAGGAATTTAGGAAGGTTATGAATATATTTATTGGACTGCAAGTTATGAACTTATATTTTAAATATTGTATTGGAAGTTTCATAAGTATTACATCGTTGAGTATTATGAAAAAAAAAATCGAGAAATAAGAACACAAATGGATTAGTGTTGAATTCAAATTTTGGGATAAGATTTTTAAAATACGCATTGATTGGATTTCAATTGAAGGAATGGATAGTAAAATTTGTATTTAGCAATTTACTTAAATTTTTTTTTTGAGGAGATTATGATACGAATGGAATTCAATTTTAAATTTGAGGATTTTTAGGAATATAATATTTATAGAATTTTGAAGACCGTGAAATAATAATATTGATTTACTTCATGATTATACGGTTTAATAAATTTAAATTTGGATGGTCAAAAATAATAATAATAATAAAATAAAATAATTAAGGATTTTTAATTTCGAGGACAAATTTTTTTTAAGGAGGGTAGACTTGTAACCTCCGTATCCTGAAATTCATGCTTAAATATTGTTATTAGGTTAATTTGGGACTATTGGGATTTTTTCATAATTTTTAGTTAATTAAAAACTAGTAACCCTAATTTTCTAGGACTTTCAAGAATTTATTTTAGGTTCAAACTTAATTACAAATATCCCAAAATTTTATTTTAGGTTCTAAATAGTCAAATATATTTTCTAAAATTTTTGGAAATTTTCTGAGTATTTTTAGTATTTATTAGGAGTAATTAGGCTAATAACTAATTTTTAGGACTTGTAGAATTTATTGTGTAAGCCCAGGAATATAGAATGGACCCATGTTATTTTTTAGGGTTTATAATATTATTATATATTTTCTGGAATTATTTCAGAATTTTGGGAATATATTTAATATTTATTTTTATTTAAATATGTAAAGCTAATTTTTAGAGCTTCTCCTAATTATAGTAGAAAATCAATGAATATAAAATTATCCCAAATATTTTTCTAGAGTTTTTAGTTTTAAAATATATTTTTTATAATTTTTCCAGATTTTTATGATTATTTTTAATATTTATTTTGAGTTATTTAGATTTAAAAAGACTTTAATAATATTTTGATAAAGGCAAATCAAAAATAAGTAATATAAATAAAATCTTCCAATTAGATTCTGAGACTTGTCAGCCTATAAATATACATTCAGCCGCAGGTACATCTATCTATATATATATAATATAATAACCCTAATTACCCTATTATTTTAGAGAGATGGATTTTGGAGAATTGCCATCTAGGGTTCCTTCATCTTCCAAAAGCCATTGCGCATAGTTCCCGACTCCAAACGAGGCCTAGTTTCTTGCGTTAGAACGATATTGAGGTTAGCTTTCTGATTATATAAATTGTTTTATGAAATTATGAGTATTAAATTCTGGAAAATTCGTAGAGCACAGCATGTCCGAAAATAGACGCGTCTCGATGTTTTTGCGATTTCGGAAGAACCAGGAATCATAATCATGAACCGTTTAAAGTTTCGGAAAGATAATGTCGAGATCATTAACATATATTTTTTCTAGAATTTAATACAAAGTATTTACATACTGTTAATTTTGTAGAACTTCTAGGTTAGAATTTAACCATCGGTGCACGATACGAAACTTGTATGTGCCATAATTCCCAAACGAATTTGAATTCGGACGAGCCATAAATTTTAGCATGTTTTTATGCTGAAATCTATAGGAAATCATGCATGAAAGTTGAGTTTGTATCGGTTGACTTTTTGGTCAACAGATCGCCTCGATTTGCGTGCCATGAGTCTTGAGTTGATAAAATTTAGTTCCTTTGCACAAAATTTAGGAATTAACCTAAAAATCAGAATAATAAGATTAAAATAGGATTTTAGAGTAATTATTCCAGAATTAAATAAATTAAAATAAATTATCTTTTGATATGGTAAATTTGTAATACATAGGCTATTTGGACTGTGACTTGGACTCAGATTCATACCAGCTAAGGACCACAGACGAGTACATTCTCTGATAATTTCTATTATTTAATAATTTCTATAATTTTAGTATCTAGAAATATTATATCTGACTCTTGACACTATGCTACACGGACTAGTATATAGATTGGATCTTTAGTCATGAGATGTTACATTGGTTATCGTATTGACATTGTACACGACATTGACATTAGACATTGATATTAAATATTGTTCATGATATATTGGACATTAATCGTGTATCATGACGTGTCATTATTGGATCCACAGTACTAGTTGGGAGTGGAAAAATTGCTAGTGAGGGATGTGATCAAATACCTATCGTACAAGTGTAGACATTGAATGGTGTTAATCATACACCTCACGTATGATTAGCCAGGCCATGTAGTCATCGAACAAGTTCCCAAGCCGATCACATTTCGAAACTACGATTTCAAACACTTAGAATAGTTACAGTTCTCTATTTTAGTTCATATACTACATCACTCGTATATGATATTGTACCTCGTTCTCTTCATTTCATATATGCACTGACTGTACCATATTGCCTATATTGCCTGTCTTTTTATTTTACCATTGCATTTATTCATTGTCTTCTCTCAGTATATAGCATCATCTATTTATTGTTTTATAGTCCTTATCAATTAACTGGAACTGTTATTAGAGGTGTACTTTGTTCCATCCTGACTGGAAATATTTTTCCAGACTATGACTTAGAGGACTTATTTTCCAGTATACTTGGAGATTGGATGTTATTGATTGCAGGTATGGTTATTTTGTCGTTTAGACTTGTCTTGTGTTTTATTTATTTTTTTTGATATCTCATCGTGCTCTAGTTTATGTGATTGAGTATTCCATATTATATTATGATATCTGTGTCTCCTTATGGAGTTGGATATTCGTGAGAGAATGATTAGATAGTATTATGATCTAGACAGCGTTCTACCGTCGATGCTGCGGCGTAGGCTGGACGTACCCAAGCTCTCGTGTCCCAAAATCCTTCTTTTGTGCTGTAGTAGATAGTGTAGTGACCCTGATTGAGACTGTGATAACACGACCAGTAGGACCATGATCTTGCATATTGTTTAGGTAGAATTTCTTAACTGTGATTGTTGGGGGTTTGACCTAGAAGAAGTGCGATCGAATTTAAATTTCGAGGATGAAATTTTCTGAGGAGGATAGGCTTGTCACTACCCCATTTCCAGGGCAGGATATATATTTTTTTAATTTGGTACATTGTGTATTGATCATAAATATTTGTATTAATATTTAATAAATGCATGTATTTATTTGTATTAGTTGTTTAGGGTTTTGGCTAGTGGACCCATGTCAGACCCTAGTGGACCCTTGTCAGATCCAACCAACACCTTTGTCGGACTTATTTATTGGTTTAGAGTGGTTATTTATATTCTAATTAGTTAGTTGGAGTGATTAGGGTTTAGTTAGAATGTATTTGGAACCCCAAACCCAAACCCTAATTAGCATGACTTGTAGGAGGGGTATTTTAGACTTTGTACCCACATCTAACACTAACCCTACTCTCCATGACATGGCCGGCCCCCTCTTCCCCCTTCATTCCTTTCATTCACTTCTCCCTTTCCACTCTCTTTCTTCATTTCTCCTTCCTTTACCCCTTCAAACAATTTCAAGTAAGTTTTCTTCCCTATTTCTCTTTCCACCTCCAATCTTCATCCATATCTAACCCTAAACTTTCATTTTCCTCTAACCTAGTTATATAGGAGTTACTTTGGGAGTAGAGCTTGGATTTGAGAGCTTGAAAGCAAGTTTGGAGCTTTTAGGTCTTTTTGAGGACTTTGGCCTTGTGATTCCAACTCCCAAGAGGTAAACCCTAATTTTTCCTTTGAGATTACTCTAATATAGTGTAATTAATTGTTTAGAACCTTCCTAGACCTTAGGGCTACCCATGGGAGGAAGTTAGAACTTGTTTGGATAGGTTTGGAGACTTTGACCGAAGGTTTTATGTCAATTTCGGGTAAAATTTGAGATTGGCCCATTTTGGGAGTTAACCTAGGTTATACGGACCTAGGTAGATGTGCTTGGGTGTCTTGAGGGTAGGTTCGTGTCCCTTTTCGGATACGCGAGGTCGTATCGTAGAGTTTTGGGCATTTTGGGCGATTTGGGAGTTTTTCCTTCGACATGGATTCCACGTACATGTAAATTTTTGCCATGGACCTAAAATCTGAGAGTTAGCATTTTTGTGAGATTTTAGACATCGATTAGAACACGTGGATAAATTTTGGGTCGATTTTGATTTGGTTTGGTATGCGTTTCGCTAGGTATCACGAGCTGCACTCTAAGTGTTCTTCAAAATGACCAATTGGCTATTTCGACTTGGTTTCTAGGTTTCGGACTTGTGCGCGGGTTGGTTTAGCTTTGGGGGGTGTGTATTAGGATTTTTGAGTTTATATATATATATATATATATATATATATATATATATATGTATATGGGTGAGTGTGTGTGTGTGTTTGTGTGTTTGTTTGTAAGTGTGTGTATATATATATGTATAGGTGTAGGTGTATCTATATATGTATATGAGATATATATATAGGTATATAGGTATATATATATATATATATATATGTGTGAGTATATATATATATATATATATATATATATATATATATATATATACATTTATGTTAATGTGTAAGTGTGTATATCTATAGATATATGTATATGTATGTGTGTGTGTGTTTATATATCTATATGTATATATATATGAGGATAATTGTGTGTGGTTATGTGAGAGTGAGTCTGAGAGAGTAAGTCTGGGAGTGAGACTGAGAGGGTGAAAGAAAGAAGGATTGAAAGAAAGAAAGAAATAAAGAAAAAAAACTGAGAAAGAAAGTTTCAAAGAGAGATTGAAAGAAAGGAAGGAAGGAAGGATGAGAAAGGAAGGAAGGAGTAAAGGAGACGAAGGAGAAAAAGAAGAATAGCAGCAACAGTTAGTAGCAGCAGCAACAACAGTTAGTAGGAGCAGCAGCAGCAGTTAGTAGTTAGAAGTAGCAGCAGCAGCAGCAGTTAGTAGTTAGAAGCAACAGTAGTTAGTAGGAGCAGCAACAGCAGCAGCAGTTAAAAGTAGCAGCAGCAGCAGCAGTTAGTAGAAGCAGCAGCAGCAACAGTTAGTAGGAGCAGCAGCAGCAGCTGGTAGTAGCAGCAGCAGCAGCAGTAGGCAGTAATATATGTATATAGATATATATATATAGATTTACATAAATATATAGTTAAAGATATATATAGGTATATATATATATTTTGAGATAGATGGATAGGTATTTATATAGCCGGGTAATAGATAGATAGGTATATAGATATCTATATATAAATATAAATATATATTATATATATATATATATATATATATATATATATATATATATATATATATATATATATATATATATATATATAGTTAGATGTATAATTAATGAGATGAGAAGGGCGAGGTAAGGAATTGGATTTCAATACCTTGAGGTATTGAAGGTAAGTTGAGGTATCGGAGATGAGGTATTGAGGTATTGCCTATATATTAGGTTATATATATATATATATATATATATATATATATATATATATATATTGATGTTTATATATATTAGTATATATAAGTATATATATAGATAGTTAGCTAGTTAGTTAGAGTTAGAGAGGGGTTAGGCTAGAGATATCTCAATACCTTGAGATACTCAAGGTATTGGGTATCGGGGCGAGGTATTGGATTTTTTCACGTGTATGGGATAAGTGATGCTTATATATATATATATATATACAATTTAGGATATGTATTAGTGGGTTTAGATGGGGTATATAGCGTAGGTTGAGATATCGGATACCGAGGGTATCCCGGTATCTCAAAGAGGCGAGTTTGTGGGTTTACTAGCTTAATGAGCTAGTTTTGACCTAGAATTTTAGGGGCACCCTAGTTTGGCCTAGAGTTGACCGTAGTTGACCCGATTGACCGCTAAAGTCAACCTTGACCTTGTTTTGACCTAGAGTTGACTTTTTGGACTCCGAGTTGACTTTTTAACCTAGAATGGACCGGTTTAACCCGTTTGACCTAGAAAAGGCCTAGAAGCTTGTTTTTAGTTTATTTAAATGTGTTTATCTCTCTAGAGCACCAAGTAACCTTGTATTTCCATATTAGATCTTCGCGACGCCAGTTCGGATCTCGATCCTCGCCAGTTGCTCAGGACGTCAGGTGAGTACATTCTTTGATAGTTTTTATTATCTGATAATTATTATGATTCAGCTTCTAGTATAGTATTATCTGATTTTCTGGCACGACACTGACTAGTATTTCTGGATTTATTTACTTGCGACACGTATATTTCATGCCTGGCCTCTATTTCTAAAATTACCTACTAGCATCACATCAGGACTCACTACAGGCATCACTCATATTTCTGGCTGGACTCATATTTATTTTACATATTGGGTCTTGGATTCACTTGTACTAGTTAGGGCGGGGAAATACTCGAGCAGACATATAAACATTTTCAAATCTGGAATCACTCTCTCTGGTCTAATCTGGAATGATAGCAGCCGCACGCCCAGTGTGAGGTGAGCCGTACTTACCCCTAACCGTTTACATGTCAAAACAGGTATTTCAGAGACACTAGTTCGTTCTTTCTAGTCTGGACTCACTTGCACTTCTTGACTGGTCTCACTTATACTTTATGGACTGGACTTATTATATTTACTCTTGCTGGACTCACTTCACGTTATTGTGCACACACTTGCTCTTAGTTTAGATTTCTTGTATCCTGCAGTCATTATTACCTTTCTTCTGAATTTTATGCATATTTACCTTTATGCACCAGTTGACAAATATATATATATATATATATATATATATATATATATATATATATATATATATATATATATATTTCCTTGTTAATACTTCATTTTCTTCACCTTGTGCTACTTGCTACAACTGCTTTATAGTTTTTATCATTTAACTGGAATTGCTATTAGAGGTGTACTTGCTCCAATCCTGACTGGATATATTTTTCAGAGGATCTGAAAGATTGGTGTCCTACGTTTTATGGACCTCAGTCTGTCGATGGTGCAGACAGGGACCCCTAGTTCAGAAGTAATTTCCGGGTTGGTAGCCGAGATCACTAGTACCTCAGTTGTATTTATTAGCTTTTGGTACCAGATTTGTCCCCGGCTTTTGTTTTGAGACTTTGTATTGTATTTGATTCAGGATATTGTTGTTATTATTATCATTATTTTTGCTGTCTTTAGTCGTAGTTATTGTTTAGACTTTGTAGTCGTTAGACTTTCTTGTTATCTTATCGTGCTTAGATCGTGATTGAGTATTTGTATTATCTTTATCATATTGTTCCTCCGTTTGGAGTTGAGATCTTGGCAGGTACTTATATTGTTGTGTGAAATTGTTATCTAGATTGTAGACCTAGACATCGTTCTACCGTCGATGCTGCGGCGTAGGCTGGACGTACCCACGACTCATGCCCAATTTTTTGGGTGCGGGTCATGACACCTATCCTCGATGTCATCCTTTGGAAAGTTAGTTCATGTCTCCTGGTCGCTACTAATATGTCATCAAAAGTCTGCTAGTTGTGTCCCTCTACTAATTGCAGAATCTCCAATTGAAATCCTTGCTGGAACCACATTGCCCTATCTTGCTATGTTTCTACCATTGATGTACAAATCTACTCAGTCGGCTAAATACCGCTACATACCATCTACTGTTCTACCAAACTAATTAAGGTTAATACACCTTTGCTGCAACTCAAATTAGGCCACGACTTTAAAATACCTCATTCTAAACCAAATAATAATTTCTTTCCAAGAAATAGGCTACCTCAAGCCGACCTTCTCTGCCGCCCACCAATCCTTAGCGAGATCCTGAAGTTGCAACTGAACATGGTCAACATGTTCCTCAGCTGGAACCTTGGTCGCTACCAGAATACCCTCAATATCCTAGAGCCAATTGTCTGCCATAATGGAATCCTTCGTACCATCAAAGTACCGAGGGTTAAGTCGACAGAATCTAACCGACGCCCCCTAATCTATCCTTCTGCCTCTTTTTAGATCCATTTGCAACCCCTGATCAATAATTCATTTTGTTCCTGCTGCTGGAGTTGTTGATGTTGTTGTACTGCCATCTGATAATATTGTGCAGCCATCATCACCCTGATGATCTATATAAAGTAGGGGTATCAAGTGTTGCTGGAATTGCTAGCACTATTGGGGGAGCCGGAACCTCTAGAGCAGGTTGCTCAATATTTTCTGCCACTGTCCCGCTTGGGGGCCCAACCACTGGCTCGATCCGAATCGGGTCCAGGAGAAATAATGCCTCACGTTGTTGTCCCATCTCGTACGGACCTACTGGTTGCTTTACTGCCCCTGATACTCCGGCAACCGAATATAGGAAATCCCTGGAAGAAAGGGACAAAAGACATCAAGAACAGGACGGGAAGGAACAGAGATAATCAATCAGATAGTTTAAGCTGAATATCGAGAAGAACAGATTCAGGAATTCAAGGTGGAATATGTCTGATGGAGACTCCTAAGATCATAACACCCCACAAGTCTAAAAAATCATACCTTCATGGGCCACCACTAAAACCTTGTCTTGTGCCAGTACCGGAATAGAGACGGACATGGCCAACTCCCCCATTCAAGGTATAGAACGTCGTACGGTGATCATGGCTATAGAAAGGCAAGGGGGTGCATGCTACAATAAGTCTGTTATGGTCACAAAAGCATGCTACAATAAGTCTCCTATGGTCACAGAACAACTATGTATCAAATATTCAAGCAAGTAACAATAAAATAGAATATGTGAGATAAAGTCATAAGGCATTCCAAACCCTCCATCGAAATATTCTAGAGATCTAGCCATCAAAATATTAGGCTAGCAGAAGTTAATAGTTATACAACCATAATCGACTACAGTATGATTATATTACAGTTATGTGAAAAGGAACTAATGTCCATGTAGCTAACAAGTACCGGTGGTTAAACGCCCAAAAGAGTAGAATGTACAAGACGAGCAGTGATCAAGAAACCCACTTGTGCCCTTCAGCGACCATTTATTTGGTTCACGTCATCGTACGTGGGATAAGCTGGATTCTCTATTGCTGGCTCTAAACCTGGACATACAAAACCAGTAGGGTTAGACCCCAAATAGTAAGTACCACAAGGAAGCACGAATAAAGAAACAAAAACCAGATCAAGCATATAGTGCAAGAGGCAAGAATCAATGGTGCATGCCCTATATTTGGGATAACATGGAACTCCTTCACCAAACAAGGACAGAAATTACCATGCCACCCAAGATAAGGTACGTCCCATGATTATGGTCAAGCTAAGATTATGTGTCATAGTTCAGTCTATATTCTATCATCGCATAATGACTCAACTCCCCAACCAAACAAGGAGAAGTTGAATACTACACTATGAAAGTCCATGTCCCTAAGCTACTAGCAGAATTACAATCACAACCAAGTCAGGTTAAAACGGCCAAACAATGTTAAGCTTGTTATGTGGTGTCAGGGGTTATCCCAGATAATAATAATAAGCATCCTCATATCATGCCATGTCGAGCAGGGCTAACCGAGATAATATTATACAAGCAGGAAATCATGATTGCACCAGTTCCTCGTAGGGCCACCACGCTAATTAATCAGTAATTGTTCCAACCTTCTTATAAGAAAAACATTGGCTCGGTTTAAATATAAAAAGGTTGAATATTGTACTCTACTACATGCGGATGATATACAATATTCGTGGTGGCCAACCTTGTACGCCATAAAAATTATCACACGCCGTCCCATCACAAACGATCTGGGGATGTCGTTTCCTTCCCATATTCTAATCGGCTTTTATGCTACCTAATTAACCCTACAGTAATATAGAATTCCCTACCGTGGCCACAAGAATATTTCCATTAATGATGTCGTACACGTGTACAGGCACATTTGATACGAATCCATTTAATATAAAGAGTCAAGTCTAGATTCACCCAAATATAGATGCAACAAAAAATAACCTAGCCACGCTATGGTTCTGACCCATTATCATTTTTATGCCAAGAATTCATGAATATAATATTATGCACCAAGCATGAATTATTATGTCACGGTCAGCCTATATTTTGGCCAATATCCCACACTTAGTGTATAATATAGCCTTTATAAATAGGCGAGCATGACAAGTGTATTGACATGAATACAATAACCAAGTCAGGATCCCAAACCTATTAGTTGGTCATAAGAATCATGCTTTGATCAAGTCAGGAGTCATAATTAATTACGAATCTTCTATCTTATATGATCGAGTCACGGTCATGAATGTCTCATTAATTCCTCAAATTCTGGGGTCATAGATCATCAATCATGGTTAAGCACAATTAATCTAGAATAGTTATCAAGTTCACAACAGGACCAATGCATGCATAATCAATTACAAAACGTCCTAGGGTGGCACACTTTGCAAGTGCCATTATAGGCTAGTTAGGAATAGCGGCGCACTATGTGCGAGCATGCAACTATATGGCGCACAAAACTATAACACTAGGTCACAGAAGATATAGTGCAAAAGTCTATAACATGGCTCAAAATCGATAATAGAGCAGCAGGAAGATGTGACTCACAAATCAAAAATTATGAGAATAGGCGCATTCTACACTTGCAAGCAAACAGACACACAAAGCAAGAGTTATAAGTAAGAGAAGTGGTACACTATGCACGAGCAAGTAACTATAAGAAAAACCATGAGTCCCCAGGCGGTACGACAGTCGAGGGCCTTAGGAATCGAGACGTGCCAAATTCAAGGCTCGCTAATCATGGCTGAACCGAGCAAGAGTTTGCCAAGAGTTTACAAGTGCGCCGGGTTATTAATCCATCAGAAGTGCACCAACCGTTGAGAGCCCAGAAAATGCACCAAGGGTAATGTATATAAGAGCGGCACACTTTTGATAGTTAATGCACAATGTGTCAATTTTGCGTCGGTCTGCTGATTTGGTTAAAAGTGCACCAAGGAGAAAGTTGGTCAAAACTACGCTAAAAAGTAGACGGACACACTTTTGCTTGGTTCGATCGAGAATACATCAATTGTGCACCAGAGGCTGAAATCTTCCAAAAGTGTGCTAAGAAGGATTTTTCCAAAAATTTATCCCCTTGACATACATTTGTAAGAAATAGGCAGTATTCTTAAAGTACGTATGTGTACGAAATGCGGGTCACATTCAACATGCACCTATGGACTGCAGGTCACACTCAACATGCGCCCATAGTGAAATCCTTCTTTGTACTTCTTGTCACTATTTTTTTCTCTAACCGACCCACCATTGATTCACTCAGAGCTAAAGCTCGAGACTATGACAGTGTTACATTCGTCAAGCAACAAGAACCATAAATTAAGAGAAAAATCCATGTTCAAAATCAGGGAACAACATCTTTTTAAAATATCTCATTTTTAGGGGATCATTCCCTAGGAATATATACTCATGAAAACCTTCATAATAAAATCAAGATAAAACCATTAACCACCTCAAATATGAAAACTCCAAGAAGTAAATTATAATCAGAATAATACTAGAAACTAATTACAACCACAAATACTAAGAATAAAACTATAACCGATCATGTTTCTTCATATTTGCAAGATGTACTTGCCTATGAAGAAAACAATGAGCAAAACAAGAGAAATGAACAAGTGAGGAGAGAGAATGAGAACAGGGATATATATATAAGGCAAGGGGTTGAGGGTGAACCGTCGGATCTCTCCAACAAATAAGCCATACACCGTACCTACCACCACCACACCATCAATATTAGCCAATGTGCGCCAACTTTTATTCAACCCTTCATCGAAAGTATACCCAAAGTGCACCAAAATGAAAATACTATTAAAAAGTGTGTCAACTGTCACGACCCAATTCCGTAGAATCACTTGAGGCGTCCCCCGAATCGTGACCGCCGTGCGGGCCTGGAGTTGCGCCCGCACAAGGCTTTAATGATTTGCATAGCAAGCACATATTCAGAGTACGCAGATAAATTGAAACACAGATTTGAAACATAGAAAAGTTCTCTTTATTGATAATGAACATCTATTACAAACTCCTGAACGAGTCAGCTAATATGCCGAACGGCTTAGAAAAAGGTTGACTCAAAATGAGATAGCAGTCCTGTACATTACATCCTTTTATAAACTCAAAACGATAAAGACCTCCAGGCTGGAGAATCGCTTTGCCACGGAGCTGCATTTGTGTATGAAGAGTTGCAGCTTCGGACTTCAAAAGGCTTCGAGGCACGGTGAAGATGCGCTAACAGCTGGACTGGATCGGGAAGACGACTTCGGCTCCTCGCTCGGTTCGCCTTGGTGCGGAGAACCTGTTTCAACGAGGGTCAGCATATCGAAACATGCTGGTGAAGGCGAGCTAGCCTGACTATACCAATCAACACGTTGTTTAGTGAAGCATACATATTTGTGGGTTTCTATCTTGCCTTAGTTCATTTACAAGTAAGCAGCATATAGAATTTACTGAAATGAACGTGCCACCGTTAGGTGGATTTTACCTGCCCGTCTGAATTACCTGCACAATACTTACCATGCCTTCCCTGCCACGAAGACACAAGTTAGTATGCAACAGGTTTAAATATACACGATGATCACTGGCATGGTTTCCATAATGGACGTAGCCGGGGACAAGGATAGCATGCTACGAGAGAACACGATTGCGCTGCAAGCTATCCGGTCCCGAACACGAAGACTACACACGAGTTCCGCCCGGATCGGATCGATGCCAGTGCCCCAGCGACCGTCCGCAGAACCAATACCTTGTGCACAAGTTGTCCATGATCGAACACGATGAACAAGTTAACAGTCATACATTTGAGGCAACACGAGTGCAAGAACACGAGTACACGACAAGCAGTATTGCATGATTTATTTTGCATAGCCTTTCTGAACAATTATGCATATACAAGATGTGTTCTATACTTAGCACATTTTATAGAACATTTGCACGAACAAGCATACGATAAGGCAACAGTTCACAGGTTTAATTGACAAGCATAATAACCAAGTCTATTGTCTTTTATCTTGGTTTCTTTTATTATTATTTGGTATCGTTTGATCGGGGCAAAGGAGAGTGCAGATTGATTAGCTGTGAAGCTTGGAAGCAGGGCTAGCTAATCGGGTTGGTAGCCACTCACTTAGATTTTGGAAAGAAGAAGGAAAGAGGCGCTTCACGACTCCGCTCGCAAGCCACCTACTGCTCGTTCACCTGCACACGAACAGCTCGATTAATCCTTCTTCCTCTCTTTCTAAGTCTCGGAATAGAAGTGCAAGTCAATGAACGAAAACAATATAAACCATCGAAATCGTTCAAGAAAACAAGCAAGTCCCAAAACCAACTCAAAGCACGAAAGCAACAAGCGACATCGAAAATCGAGGCAATAAAAGATAGCAGCGGAGAGGTCTCTCCTGACTCTGCCGCTAAGCCAATCCCTGGGGCGCAGTCCACTGAATATGGGAATCGATTCCGAAGAAACAAATCCATAACGAGGACGAGTTCTTAATTCAATCTATCCCGATCGAACGATACCGACTTGTGTTTCTTAGCCGCGCTCTCCGCATCGGGAGAACGGGGCGCTACACCAACTTGAGTATATTCAAAGTATACGGGATATAGGAGTGACACTTAGAAGCATCATTCACCGGGTGAGTCAACTTTGGAGTTCGAGGACTCCATTCAACAGCATTTCCCTTACTTGTTCGAGGACTGAGGTACGAACTTACGTACCGCATTTCAATATCCTAGTATTTAAATTCTCGTATTCGTCTTCATGCCATTTCTAAAATTTTGGGGACAAAATTCTTCTTAGTAGTGAAGAATGTAAACCCCTCGATTTTTTTGTATATAAATAAAGATAGTATACTACCATAGTAATGTATTGTTAAAATTATATATAATAATTATTGGTATTGCTGGAATAATTAAAACCAACGTGCTACCTATATTTCCCATGAACTACCACCAGCCCAAGTGGGGTTCACTCTTAGACCCAACCCATTAGGAAACCTAACCTAGTTCCATTTGAAACCATACCTATTTCCCATCAAAACATAAGAAATTTATGTACATTAATACAACTATAATTCCCTATTATTTTCTTGCACCGACCAATGTCTATGGCATTTAAAATGTGAGAGCATAGATTACTTTGATAGCATCCTCTAGGTCTAGGGGTACAATAACTTGCAGCCATCAAACCAAATACAAAACCGCCCTTAGTTTCTTCAAACTAAATGTCTAACCCTTTCTGCATGCGACTGTACACGTATGTGTCACGACCCGCACCCATAATAAGGGCACGAGCAGTGAGCAACGCCCAGCCTACGCCACACCACCGACGGCAGAACGCTACCTGGGTCAAACATACAATCTAACATCTCATACAATATGTATAATTTACCTATCAATGTCGTCTCGACTCCAAATGGAGGAACAACATAGTATATAATAATGGTAAAATATACTCAACCATAATGTTAAACTAAGGAAGATAAAGCATAATGTGGAATAACAAAGGAAAAGAGTCGCAATACATCCACAAGTCCAAAATAATATATATACATGCCAATAGCCTTAATAAAGTCTAATACGAGTCTAAACAATAAGTCTAAACCTCCTCAGCCTCTGGTACTAGGTCCTCTTCCTCTAAAGGAGTATCCTCTAACGGTACACCATCCTGCGGTCTGTAGTAGGTGGGACACTGTTCCACAAGATAATTATCTGAAAAATATATCCAGTCAGGATTGGAGAGAAGTACATAACTCTGAAAGCAGTTCCAAATACATAATTGAGCATATATAACAGATAATAGAAAGAATACAAGATAACTAACCATTAAAATGGAATAAACTAGAGTGAACAGGTAATGTACTAGAAAGTGAAGAACATACATATGAATAGCTGCAAATGATGAAAGTAGATATACTAGCTAATGTGCAATAGAGTATAAGTTTATTATGTGATTGGTAACTTGATTACACGTGTGATATATAATCGACATATACACGAATACACTTGGGCTTAATTATATAACCAAATCCTACTCTTCTGTCCCCAACCAATACTTATGGATCCAATCACGACACATTACGAACACAAATATGGGCACACTGAACACGAGCAGTGTGTGAAGACGAGTACACTAAAATTATTATCCGATATATATGATAAAATACATGTGAAGGAGTACCCGCTGAACACAGTAAGGGATAACATCTTCTGACATGATCCATATAGTACTAGTCTATATAACCACTGTGTCAGATTCAAGTATACAGTTCTAGAACATATGATATATATACTATAATAAAATAAAAACTAACAGAGAGATGTACTTGCCTGTGGTCCTAAGCAAATAGTATAACTCGGTATTCGAGCTGGTGTCACACAAACCTATATATGAAATATCATGTCATTTTGGTGTAATAAAGTGATAAACATGCTTAAAAGAGTTAAAAATATGCTTTATAGGTCAAACTAGGTGTTATCTAGATTTCTAGGTCCAAAACTAGATCCTAGGTTGATTACTAGTCCATACAAGTAGTTATTAAGTGTTACTAGGTCTTGGTTAAGTTTCTATGATTTTACCCTGAAGGTATTAGCTAACTAGCTATTAATACTAAATAACTTATATCTAACTTATATATATATAACTTATAATATACCTTGGTAAACACTTATAATCACTAGTTTATATACTATACTTACACTATGGCTATAAGTAGATACCTTAGTATCTAAATTTTTCAACATTACCCTACCAAACCTTACCAACACTTCTTATCTGACCTGGCACATCTTCTTTAAATTCCTCACTGATACCTTGTTTAGCAACCATAGGGTTTCCTTATCCTTGGCATATAGCCAATTCTTAAATGCACCACAAATTCAAGGAATACATACAAAGTTGCATCTAGGTTCTGCATATGTTTGGTTCACTTACTCCTATCCTAACATATATGTGCACAACATAAATACCCTACTGCTGCCAGTTATCAACTCCTCTACCCTTCATTCATATTGATACTGCTTAAACACAATACCCCATTGAATCTTTCACCAAGATGCTCACTTCACCACACCATATCAAAACCTAAGTATAATAGATTTAATATTATATGTAATTTATCATAGCAACACCATATCACTTCCATGATTTTACCAACACATTTTTACCTGCAGTTGT
Source organism: Iris macrosiphon (assembly GCA_036927795.1). Lineage (NCBI taxonomy): Eukaryota > Viridiplantae > Streptophyta > Magnoliopsida > Asparagales > Iridaceae > Iris > Iris macrosiphon. Next base: position 148,159,103 of record JAYESA010000009.1, on the reverse strand, counting down.
TGTTGCTCTGAAGAACTGATACTGCAGTTCCAAGTTATGTTGCTGCTGATGCACATTGATGTGCAACTCGTGTTTCTGCTGCTGTTAATGAATTACAGTGCACACAGTGCACTATACTGCTTCACTGAACAACCCAAGTTCTTTTTTCTCCAATCTGATACACCAAGTACCTTGCCACTCCCATCCTTCAAGCTCACTCACCCAATCACATTACCTATAAGTTTATGTCAGGTATCAGACCTGAGATTTTCTCCCCTTGATTTCTACTACTACTGCTAATCTAATTTTGTTCCAGATCTCAACACAGCGACAACAAGAACACATCAAAATAGTTAATTTCAATAACACATCAGTAGCAACTGCCACACCCTTCAACTGAAGATAAAATATCAAGTTGTAGTTGCCTATACCCCTAATCGATCATACAGGTAAGCACACACACACACATACACACATACCTCCCAGTCATAATTCCCCACAGACATAAGCTCACTACAGTTGTTGTTGTTGTGCACTTCACACACTCATAGTTACTTGACACCCAAATTACATAAGCCTCAACACTCTAATCCTCAAAACTAACCTTACCAATACTAACTGGAACCTACATTACCTCCATCCTTGATGTGAAGACAGATGCACTTGTGCACAAGTGCACATCAGTGACCAACCAACTTGCTGTGCTCTCCTGCCCACCAATTTTACTGCTGAATACTATCAGCATAAGGTAACTGGCAGTGCTCAGTAATGATGTTGTGCAACATGCCTGCACTCGTGCTCCTCAGTGCACACTGGTTTGCAATTCCCCCATTGCTACACTATCAGGTCACCACAGTCGACAACGTACTCACACACCATACTATACAAATCACACACACACATACACACACACACACACACACACACACACACACACACACACACACACACACACACACACACACACATATATACCTATGTATTTATGTGCACTAATGTCAATTAGTCAAACACCTATGGTGTATAATTGAGAACTCATGATACGTGCCTAAACTAAGAACCAAAACCCAAGTTCTTCCACATATAACATATATATATATATATATATATATATATATATATATATATATATAATATAACTTAAAACAATTAAAGTTACTTTCTACAATGAGTATTGAAGAGCAATTATTCCAAACCCCCAAAATTGGGTCCCGTGTCATACCGTATCACAAAATACCATGATATGGCCTACACGTATCCATTTGTGGACATGTACCTAGTCTCATAACCCCGATCTAATTCTAATTAGATCTAATTGGTCTCATGACACAATTTTGATTTATCAATCTCGTAATTCTCCCAACATGCACACAAATTACCACCTAGAACTCATAATACATAACTAATTAGCCTAGAACTTGCTCCTATAGGTAGTCCTATGTCATGGTATCATTTTTAATGGTTAAATACATGATTAACAAGCTACAATGAAGGGGAAATTCAGGAATTACCAACTGGAAAATGAATTTCTAATGAAAATATAATTGGACACATTTTGGACACGATCTCTAGCTCCAAAGCTCCGTCTTATTGTGCTTCTTGCTTCTCCAAACTTCAAATCTCTAAGAGTGGTAAATTTGAGAAGAAAAAGGAGATGAATTGAGTAGGAATTCAATAGAGGGAATAATGGAAATTGGGGATCTAATTTCTAGATCTAAATGAATGCAAATTAGAAGAGAGATAGAGGAGAACCCCCTCTAATAGTGGTCGACCCCCTTTTCCTTTTTCATAGTTTTGTGCATGGTCAAAATTGTCCCTCTCCATCCAATTATGAATAGGATTAGGGAAGGACTATTTAATAAAGCTTCTAACTAATTCTAATTAAGCTAATTTCCCTAATTAATTAATGAGGAAGGGTCTAAACAGTTTGTATCCAAGCTAGGCTCACTAGTTTTCATGACAAGTCTAATTGTGGGACTAGCCTCTAACAAAATAATTAATAAAAGTCACATATAATCTATAACTCACTAATAATTAAATAGTTAATACAATCATCAAATAATTTCTATGACACACCAATATAAATATTTATTCCTAAAAATTATTTACCTATACCAAATTACCAAATTACCAAACTACCCCTAGCTGAAAAAGTGAAGGTGACAATCCTACCCACCTTAGAAAAATTTTATTATCAAAATTTAGGAAGAAACTAACTACCAAAAGCAATCAATACAAGCAATAAAGAATTATACCTCATGGGTCAAACAGATAAGGATATCGCTCACGCATCTCGGCCTCTCGCTCCTAGGTACTCTCTCTTAGGGAGTGATGCCTCCATGCGACGCACACCAAAGGAATCGTTTGGTTCTACCGCACCTTCTCCCTGCGATCCATAATCTCCATGGGCTGCTCTGGGTAGAAGAGAATCGAACCAACCTCGATTTCCGAGTGATCTAGTACATGGCTAGGATCTGCCACATACCGTCTCAGCTGTGACACGTGTAACACGTTATGTACTTCCTCTAATATAGGCGGCAAGTCTAATCTGTAGGCCACTACACCGACCCTCTCTAGAACACCGAAGGGTCCGATGTACCTTGGACTAAGCTTTCTGCCTCCACCAAAGCGAATCATGCCCCGTGTCAGAGAAATCCTCAAGAACACTAAATCATAAGCCTATCATGAAACACAGCCTTAGCACTCTAACAAAAATAAGCAATCACAAGCAATATAAAACAAAATCTATACCTCAAACTCAAATAGTCTCCGGTGGCTATCGGTCCATTGTCGTTGTCTATCCCGCGCCACCCGAAGTCTATCCCCGATGAGCTTCACCTTCTCAACTTTATCCATAACTATCTCTGGTCCCAATAAGGCTCTCTCACCAACATCATTCCATGATAATGGAGTACGGCATCTACGTTTATACAAAGCCTCAAATGGTGACATCTTGATACTGGTCGGGTAGATGTTGTTATAAGCAAACTCTACCAGGTAAAGATGATCATCCCAAGAGCCTTTAAAATCCAAAACACAGATGTGTAGCATATCCTCGAGAGTCATAATAGTCCTCTCCAATTTTCCATCTATCGGAGGGTGGTATGCGGTACTAAACTTGAGTTTGGTGTCCAAGTTAGCCTGTAAACTCCTATAGAAGTGGGACGTGAAGCGACTATCCCGATTCTGAGACTATGCTAATAGGAACTCCGTGCAATCTGACTATCAGACGCACATACATCTCCACGAGCTTCTCCGTAGACATACCCACTTTAAAAAGCAAGAAGTGAGCTAATTTGGTCAACCTATCTAGGATGACCCAAATCGCGTATTTCTCTCCTAGAGAGCGCGGAAGCCCTGAAACAAAGTCCATCGTCACATGCTCTGACTTCCACTCTGGAATTGGTAAAGGCTGAAGCAATCCACCTGGCCTCTGTCTCTCTGCCTTTACCTGCTGCCATACCAAGCATCTGAATACGAAGCTAGCCACCTCCCGCTTCATACCATACCAGCAAACATGCTCTCGCTTGTCCCTATATATCTTGTTGGCACCTGGATGCATAGAGTACTGAGATCGATGTGCCTCCTGAAGAACCTTCTCACGCAATGTTCCACTCGGCACACACAATCATGTACCGGACCCATTCTCTGCAATACTGAAGTCCTCTGCCAATCCCATCCGGACCTACGCTCTGATGCTACTCAGAGACTCATCCTTAAACTGTACGGCTCTAATTTGGTCTATCAGCTCTGACTGTACCTGAAGTCCCCATATCTATGTTACAATACCAGAAACTAGTACCTCAATACCCTAGCTATCATGATTGGCCAACAAGTGTCTGTCCCTCATCAAGTACATAGCCACTGGATACCTGCTCAAGGCATCAACGACCACACTGGCCTTCCCTGGATGGTACTGCAAGGAAATGTCGAAGTCCTTCTTCAACTCCAACCACTGCCTCTGTTTTATGTTGAGCTTCTTTTGTGTGAACACATACTTCAAGCTCTTATGATATGTAAAGATCTCTACCCGGTCTCCATACAAGTAGTGCTTCCACAGTTTATGAGCAAAAGTAACTACTGCCAACTTCCAGTCATGGGTAGGGTAATTCTTCTTAAGTGGGTGTAATTGCCTGAAAGTATAAGCAATCACCTTTCCACTCCGCTGTAATACACATCCCAAGAGCTTACCCGATGCATCACTATATATAGAAAATTCTCCTATCCCTGATGGCAATGTCAACACTGGAGCTATAGTCAACCTCTTCTTTATCTCCTCAAAAGTAGCCTGACACTCTTCAGTCCAGACGAACTCCACGTTCTTCCTGGTTAGTCTAGCCATCAGCTTCGCAATCCTGGAAAAATTCTGAACAAATCTCCGATAATAGTCTGCCAATCCAAGAAAACTCCTGATCTCTACCACTAAACTTGGGGTAGACCATGACTCAACTGCTGAAATCTTTTTTGAATCTACTGAGATCCCGTCTTCTGTGATCACATGCTTGAGGAATTCAACCTTATCAAGGAAGAACTCACACTTTAAAAGCTTGTCATAAAGCTTTTCCTTCATGAGGGTCTCTAGAACTATCTTCAGGTATTTCTCATGCTCCTCCGGGGTCTTCGAATAAATTAATACATCATCAATGAATACTACCACAAACTAATCCAAGTACTGATGAAACTCCTTACTCATCAGGTTCATAAATACCGCTGGAGCATTGGTCAACCCAAACGGCATCACCAAGAACTCGAACTGTCCATACCGGGTCCTGAAAGCTGTCTTTGGAATGTTCTCCTTCTTCACTTTCACCTGGTGGTACCCCGACCTCAAGTCTATCTTCGAAAATACTTGCGCTATGCTCAACTGATCAAACAAACCGTCAATCCGCGATAACGGGTATTTGTTCTTGATAGTGAGGTTATTGAGTGCCCTGTAGTCGATACGCATGCGTACCAACCCATCCTTCTTTGGCATAAATAATAACGGAGCACCCCACGGTGATGAACTGGAGAAGATGAAGCCCTTGTCCTGCAACTCATCCACCTGCTTCTTCAACTCTACCAGTTCGCTGTTGTTCACTCTATGGACGTACTATAATATTGGCTCTACGCCTGGCACCATGTATATAGAGAACTCAACATCTTTGTTTGGTGGCAACCACGATAACTCCACCGGAAAGATGCCCATATACTCTAAAATCAATGGATATGGCTACTCCTTCTCTTCTACCAAAGTTCCATAGTAATCTCCCTCGCTCTACTCTACTGCTTCTCTGACAAACTCAAACTCTGGCTCTCCTGGCGCTTGAAACAAAATTTTGCCTCCACGAGAATTAATACTAGCATGGTGCCTACTCAACCAATCCATCCCGAGTACTATATCGTAGCTCAGAAGTGTCATTACGAGTAGACATACGCTCAACTCTTGGCCTCCCAAAGAAACTATCTGATCCTTGCAAACATCACTGACCAGGATAATGCCACCTCCGATCATGATCTTTCAAGTCCTCGCCAATGGTTCAGTCTCAAGGTGATGTTTCAGAGAAAAAGATACAGATACCAAACTACGTGAAGCACCAAAATCAAATAAAGCTTGAGCTGGAAAAGAATCGAGATAGACTGAACATGAAATAACATCACCGACTGAATCCTCCTCCTCGACGGTCAAGGCGAAAGCTCGTCCTTGTCGCTGGGCACCTCTCTGCTGCTGGTGGTGCTGAGCGAACTACTACTGTTATGGTGGTAGGGGAGGTCATCTATGATGTCCCGCTGGTGGTCTCACGGGTGCTCTCTGTGCTTGGGCCCCATCCTGAGCTGGACGAGCTGGAGGCCTAGGACAAGCCCTCAACTAGTGGTCTCCTGATCCACAGAATAAATACTAGCCCAATCTCATCCTGCACGTATCCCATCCATGTCCCAGTTTCTAACAAAATGGGCAAGGAATAGTTATCCTCTGGATCTGGTGCATCTGCTACACTGGCGCTCTAGCTGGTCCATGATACTGTTACCTCGGCTACTGGAAGTATCTCTGATGTTGCTGTTGGAAGTGAGGCTGATTCGTTAGACCCGTGTTAGTACTGGATCCTCTTATGTCCCTTGGCCTCTTGGAGCCAAGCTCTAGATCATCCTCTGCCCACTGTGCCTGTCTCAGAATCTCCTTAAAAGTAGCGGTAGGATCTCCATTCGTATGTGTTTTGATCTCCTTGTTCAATCCCTTTCTGAACTTCCTGGCCCTTTCTATGGGGTTCTGCCCCTCCATAAAGTAGCCTAATCTGTAATACTTTGCCGCATACTCATCCACCATCATACCTCCTTGAACGAGGTACTGAAACTGGCTCTTTAGAGACGTCAGAGCCACATTTGGAAAGAACTTTTCCTTGAAGAGATCCTTAAAATCTTCCCAAGTAAGTCTCGGTGCTGAGATCCTATGGTCCATCTTGAACCTAGTCAACGCGATGTCAAACATCATGCTTCCTGCGGCCTCTACCTGCAACCTCTCTGGATTCTGTGCCAGCCGCAGGTTCCTCTCAATGTCTTTTATCCAATCATCAGCATAAATAATCCCCTCGGTGCCTTTAAAGTCCTTCGGCCCCATCCTCTTAATGTCTATGATTGTCCTCGGCTGCTGCAGGATAAACTGAGGTGGTGTCGTCTATGGCTGGACTAAGGCGACTCTCTCGACTGCCATAAGCGTAATCTGGTAGATATTCTCAATGCCCTACCTTATAACCTTTGACTGGCACTGCTGTACCTCCATCATCTGCTGAAATAACTTAAACATCTGTATATGATCGACTACGGGTGGTGGAGGTAGAAGATCCCTTGAAACTATTGGTACTGCCCTCTGTACCATAGGTAGAGCACCCCCGATGCTGCTGCAGAAATGCCCACCTGAATTGGTGAAGTGGACCTCTAAAATATAGCTGCTGGAACAGTGTCTGCTGGTACTGCCCTTAGAGGCGATGAAGTGACCGACCTCACTGACATTATGCCTGAGTGCTGAGAATGCGTCTTTGGCAGCATCCTGAAGATAGATTGTACGAAAGAATCAATATTGAATAAGATACGATATCATCAAAGAAGGACAGAATTATTCAAAGTAAAGAAAACCTTTATTAGCTAAGGATATCAAAACTGATATTTGGAAATATTTTCTAGTTATGATTGAATATACACTCAGCCTATACCATATATTCTAAAGGAGGCTCGTAGCAGTACTCTAGGTGAGCACTACTACAATATCGCTCTAGATGCGACTCTTGACCTACATAGGCTACCACTAAAAATGTGTCACGACTCGCACCGGGAATAAGGGCACGTGAAGTGAGAAACGGCCAGCCTATGCTGCAACACCGGGGGTAGAACGATGTCTTCGTCAAATATACAATCTAACATCTCGCACAATATATATAAGGGGCATGTCAATGTTGTCTCGACTCCAAACAGAGGAACAATATGGTATATGATAATGGTAAACTATACTCAATCACAATATCAAGCTAAGGAAGATAAAGCACAATTTGGAATAACGAAGGAAAAGAGTCACAATACATCCACAAGTCCAAAATAATATATATACATGCCAATAACCTCAATAAAGTCTAATACAAGTTTAAACAATAAGTCTAAACCTTCTCAGCCTCTGGTACTAGATCCTCCTGCTCTAAAGGAGTATCCTCTAATGGTACGCCGTCCTGCGGCCCGTAGTAGGTGGGACACTGGTCCACAAGCCAATCATATGAAAAATATATCCAGTCAGGATTGGAGCAAAGTACATACCTCTGAAAGCAGTTCCAAATACATAATCGAGCATATATAACAAATAATAGAAAGAATACAAGATAACTAACCATCAGAATAGAATGAACTATATTGAACATGTAGTGTACTAGAAAGTAAAAAACAGACAATATGAATAGCTGCAAGTGATAAAAGTAAATATACTAGCTAATGTGCCATAGAGTACAAGTTCATTATATGATCGGTTTAGATTGAACACAATACAATATGGTAACTTGATTACACGTGTGATATGTAATCGACATGTACATGAATACACTTGAGCTTGATCACGTAACCAACTCATACTCCCACATCCCCAACCAATACTTATGGATCCAATCATGACACGTTACGAACAAGAATATGGGCACACTGAACACGAGCAGTTTGTGAATATGAAGTATACTAAAATCAATACCCGATACACACGATAAAATACATATGAAGGAGTATCCGTTGAACATGGTAAGGGATAACATCTTCTGACAGGATCCATATAGTAATAGTCTGTATAACCATTGTGTCGGAATCAAGTATACAGTTCTAGAATATATGATATATACACTATCATGAAATAAAAACTAACAGGGAGATGTACTCGTCTGTGGTCTTGAGCAAATAGTATAACTCGGTATCCGAGTTGGTGTCACACAAACCTATATAGGAAATATCATGCCATTTCAGTGTAATAAAGTGATAAACATGCTTAAAAGAGTTAAAAATATGCTTTCTATGTCAAACTAGGTGTTATCTTGATTTCTAGGTCCAAAACTAGCTCCTAGGTTGATTACTAATACATACTAGTAGTTACTAAGTGTTACTAGGCCTTGGTTAGGTTTCTAAGGTTTTACCCTGAAGGTAATAGCTAACTAGCTATTAATACTAAATAACTTACATCTAACTTATACATATATAACTTCTATAATATACCTTGGTAAACACTCATAATCACTATTACCTTAGTGAATAAACTATACCTACACTATGGCTATAAATAGATACCTTAGTATCTAAATTCTTCAACATTACCCTAACAAACCTCACCAACACTTGCTACCTGACCTGGCACTTCCCCTCTAAATTCCTCACTGATACCTTGGTTAGCAACAATAGGGTTTCCTTATCCTTGGCATCTAGCCAATTCTTAGGTGCACCACAAGTTCAAGGGATATACACAAAGTTGCATCCAGGTCCTGCACATACTGGGTTCACTCACTCTTATCCTAACATACATGTGCATAACATAAACACCCTACTGCTGCCAGTTATCTAACCCCTCTACCCTTTATTCATATTGATACTGTTTATACACAACACCCTTGATACTGTTTATACACAATACCCCACTGAATCTTGCACCAAGATGCTCACTTTACCACACTATATCAGAACCTAAGTACAATATATTTAGTACTATATGTAATTTGTAACAGCAACACCACATCACTTCCATGCTTTTCCCTACACATTCTTACCTGCAGTTGTTGTTGCTATGAAGAACTAACACTGTAGTTCCAGGTAAAGTTGCTGCTGATGCACATTGATGTGCAACTCGAGTTGTTGCTGCTGTTAATGAATTATAGTGCACACTGTGCACTGCACTGCTTCACTAAACACCCCAAGTTCCTCTTCCTCCAATCTGATACACCAAGTTCCTTGCTACTCCCATCCTTCACGCTCACTCACCCAGTCACATTACCTATAAGTTTATATCAGGTATCAGACCTGAGCTTTCCTCTCCTTGATTTCTACTGCTACTGCTAATCTAATTTTATTCCAGATCTTAAAACAACAAAAACAACTACACATCAACACAGTAGTTGCCTATAACATAACAGTAGCAACTGCCACACCCTTCAACTGAAGATAACATGTCAAGTTGCAGTTGCCTATACCCCCAATCAATCACACAAGTAAGCACACACGCACACACAGACACCTCCTAGTCACAATTCCCCACTGACATAAGCTCAATGCAGTTGCTGCTGTGCACTCCACACACTCACAGTCACTTGACACCCAAATGACACAATCCTCTACACTCTAATCCTCATAACTACCCTTATCTATGCCAACATGAAATTGTATTACCCCCATCCTTAATATGTAGACAGATGCACTTGTGCACAAGTGCACATCAGTGACAAACCAACTTTTTGTGCTCTCCTTTCCAACAATTTATTGCTGAATACTATCAGCACAAGGTAACTGGCAGTGCTCAGTAATTTTGCTGTGCAACATGCCTGCACTCGTGCTTTTCAGTGCACAATGGTTTGTACTTCCCCCATTGCTAGACTATCAGGTCACCACTGTCTCACAGTCGACAACATACTCACACACCACACTATACAAAGCACAGGTGTATATATATATATATATACACACACACACATATACCTATGTATTTATGTGCACTAGTGTCAATTAGTCAAACATCTATGGTGTATAATTGAGAACTCATGATATGTGCCCAAACGAAGAATCAAAACCCAAGTTCTTCTGCATATAACATTTGTATATATAAAACCCAACTTAAAACAATTAAAGTTACTTTCTACAATAAGTATTGAAGAGCAATTATGCAAAACCCCCATAATTGGGTCCCGTGTCGTACCGTATCACAAAATACAATGATACGGCCTTCACGTATCTATTTATGGACACATACCTAGTCCCATAACCTTGATCTAAGTCTAATTAGATCTAATTAGTCTCATGACACAATATTGATGTGTCAATCTCGTAATTTCTCCAACATGCACATAAATTACCACCTAGAACACATAATACATAACCAATTAGCCTAGAACTTGCTCCTATACGTAGTCCTATGCCATGGGGTCATTCCTAATGGTCAAATGCATGGTTAAGAAGCTACAATAAAGGAGAAATTCAGGAATTACCAATTGGGAGATGGATTCCCAATGAAAATACAATTGAATATGTTCTGAATACGATCTCTAGCTTCAAAGCTCCTCCTCCTTGTGCTTCTTGCTTCTCCAAGCTCCAAGAGTGATAAATTTGAGAAGATAAATGAGGTGAATTGAGTAAGAATTCAATGGAGAGAATGATAGAAATTAGGGATCTAATTTCTAGATCTAAATGAATACAAATGAGAGGAGAGAGAGAGGAGAGCCCCCTCTAATAGGGGCCGGCCCCCTTTCCCAAGTTATGTGCATGGTCCAAATTGTCCCTCTCCATCCAATTATGAATAGGATTAGGGAATGGCTACTTTGGAAATCTTCTAACTAATTCTAATAAGCTAATCCCCCTAATTAATTAATGAGGATGGTATAAAGAGTTTGGATCCAAGCTAGGTTCACTAGTTTTCATGACAAGTCTAATTATTGGACTAGCCTTAATAAAATAATTATTTGAAGTCACATTTAATCTATAACTCACTAATAATTAAATAATTAATACAATCATCAAATAATTTCTATAAGACACCAATATAAATATTTTTTTCCTGAAAATTATTTATCCAAGCTAAATTACCAAACTACCCCTAGCTGGAAAAGTGAGGGTGACAGTATGAGCCACCCAAAATTTTCTACTATACTGTGTATCTTCTAGTGTTCATAAATCCGGATCGGACGGGTCCTCCACTGTGCCCAACCCGATCCAACCCATTTGGTTCCAACGGTTACTCTCCTCTACGGAGCGAAGGACACTGTAGCTCTACTATATCGGCAGCACGCGATATGGTCTCAGGGACGGACGAACACCTTCTATCCAATTGTCCATCTCTATGATCAGCCCTCTCCAAACCCTAAGCCTCACCCTCTATATAACATCTCTATCTCCTTCTCACCTTCCCCATAAGCCCTAGCCGCCTCCACTTTTAACTTCTCCATCTGCACCTTCTTCTTGTGGGATTTAGACGCGGTGACGGAGCTCTGGCGTTCGAGCCCTCCAGCCGACGACTTTGCCAATAAGGCAGTCATTTGTTTCCAGCTGACTGATTCGGCACCGTGACGCGACCAAGGTTTAGAGCTTCTCCTGACAACGATGACATCACCCATTGTTGTCCTAGTCACCCTTCACGTTTGTGAGCTTCCTCTTTACCCTGGACTGTGTTTTCAACTCCTACCATATATATATTTCTATTAGGATCAGGTTTCTTTACTGTTACACAGTGCCAAACTTTATATTTTGAGACCTGAGGCGAGCTCTAAAAGTAGTTCCCTCAAAACTTAATGTTCATATAGTTTTTTTTTGTCGATAATTATAAATAGTATTTTTTTATATGTTATTTTCTTCGGGTTAGGAACTTCCTAAGGAGAGATTCGAACCGTGTCTATCTCTACGGTTAACCCTCATTGTAACCAACATGCCACGAACCCACGGACACAATAGTATTATCAGCACAAAATTGAAGAAATAAAACAATAATCAAAATATAATATTCAAAATAATATTTGTCATTATAAAATACTAATAAAATTAAAAATTATCTAAACGAAAAATAAAACTGATGTCAAAAAAAAAGTTAACAGTGTTTAGGGTAGTTAATAATAATAATAATAGAAAGGAAAGAACCCTTAGGTCATGCTTCCTCAAAAGGAATCATATAGTCACTTAAATATTGCTCACCCTTAGACATGTAATGGCGGAAGGGTAGAGGAGATTGAGAGTGTCTGTCTGTTAGAGCGATACAAAAAATTTTGACAGCGACTGCACCAAAAACTTTTTTTAGCCTGACTAACTGACTTGTCTCTTTGTATTATGACGTTTATATATATATATATATATATATATATATATATATATATATATATATATATATATATATATTATATGATAAAAAATATCTTTTTTATGCGGAGTAAAATGATTATAATGAGTCTAGTAGGGTTTGTTCAGAATTGGACTTACATACATTAGATAGGATATAAAAAAGGTGCCCTCTAAAATTTTGGCCCTGAGGCAACCGCCTCTTGAGCCTCATATCAAGTCCAGGCCTGCTGTTACATTATAGGTAGGTTAAACTGTGGTGTAGTTAAAATATCATGATTACTGTATGTATTACTTTTTGTGTAATTAGAGGAGAGTGAGCCACATAATAACTATGTGTTTGTGCTCATTGAGTAAAAGTGTAGGGTTGAAACTAAGGATCATGAGAAATTTTTCTTTGTTTCTTTAAAAGGAATATATTTGTTTGGATGAAGAGAGGGCCAAGTATATGACTATGTGAAACTCCTTGAGGAAGAATAAGAGAATGTGTTAAGGGTGGTCGGATGCAGATATGAATGATTGATGGAGGAACACATATATATTTTGCCATGGACGAGTGTCTTCGTGTATGATAATACAAGGATGTGGACTTGGATAATTATAGTATATTGGTGATATAAACATATGGTAGTGATTTGTTTTAAAAACAAACTATGGTGGGGATAGCTAGGTGATCGCATAAGTGATAGGAGAGAGAATACTATTATATAAAGGAGAGAGAGCAGGAGTCTAACCATCAAATATTTCATTGCGTGTATTTGGGTGTTGAATGTGTGCATGAGTTGGAAAGTGAGTAGATGGTTTTCTGTGCTAGTTGGAAGAGAAACCAATATACAATGGCAGGTATAGTAGTGTGTGTATATAGGTTTGTGTACGAAATAGGCCAGGGCATGCTATTAAAGGTAGGAGGAGAATATGTGGTGGGTATTTAACGAGTTGTATAGACCCTTCACATTTTAGCTACTCAAATTTCTTTGAGAGAGTGTCTTTTTGGGACGTTTACAAATGGACATGAGAGAACTCAACTAGGTTATAATAATAATCTTAATGTTAATAACAATTCCAATATACATATAAGTAGGCTAAATTCTTAAACCCTTAGTAAGAACTAACTAGCTGTTTATAAACAACAATAGAACCTGCTAATTATTAACTTCTAAAATTATTGTCTAGGTTCTTCGAGCTCCTCGGGCTTGGACGTTGGGTCAGGTTTTTCTTCTCTGCATTTGTAACTAGACAAGTGTACTATGCCAATATATATTTCAGTTACTTACTTTATATGTATCTTGTTTGCATTATTTTATTATTATCTTGGGCCGTTAGTCGATACTTTGCATCCGAGTCAGACTCAAGTGCCGACGTCCGATAGTAAAGTCGAGTATCGATAGCTAGAGCTTGACACTACGATATCTTGGATGCACCACCATTGGTACGTCCGACCTCAGGACACGTTTATTCGACACTTGATAGATTTTATACATGAAGTTCTCACAGTGATCGGAATATGTGTTGAAGCTAGGACGCACGACTTGATACTTTCTACTATGTATTATTTTGACCCGATGTTCTAGTTAGAGGATCTGATCTAGCGTATCGTAGATACGATTCGTGAGATCACATGGGAGGGGAGAACATACACAGGGCGCTTGGGGTACTTTCCCATATTGATACCGTTGTATCATTCCCTGTCACGCCCCAGTCCCAAAATATCGAGGGACTGGACGCGTGATAATGGCCAGCAGCACACACCGATGGACAAACCCAATTTAATGGATCCATCGGGGCATGCTTAAGTTGTAATATAACAATAAGTAGGTCAAATGATACGGGTCACAGTCTATACTAATCTCATCCACAACAGATAATCACAGATCAAATGCCAGAATACTGCAAATAAATAAACTGACAAATCTCAATAAAAATGTCTCGGAGAACAATCCGAGAACAAGTCTGTTATATCAATGCAATAGACTGGAAATAAAATAACTAGAAATAGAAATAAATGAGTATCTCAAGCCAATACTTAAGAAAAGTCCTCTGGTACGATATCGTCCTCGGATCTTGGTTCTGCTCCAATGTAGGCACCTGCTTCTGTTTCTGCTAATGCTCCTGTACTGTATAACTCTGGGTGGATCTCCTCTGCTAATCCTGGGGACATAATCTGGATCCAGGTCCTCAGGGGACATAGCAAGGTACAAAATAACTCAAGCCAAATAATGCAGTGCAGAGAATAAATGAATAAATATAAGCAAAATATGTAACCATATGTGTGAAATGCAAGAGATAGCATCACTAGTACTCAGGCTGAAACAACTACAAGCTCTGTGTCGGGGAGCCGGTAGCAGTGATAACATGTGGTGGTCTAGCTCAGCAAGAGACTGAGACGCCGGGATAATATAGTCAACCTGTAGCCTGTGTGTCTCTCCAGCAATAAATAAAACAATAGAGAAAAACTAAATAACCAGCTAAGTGATATGCAAGATGAGAGCAGCACTAGAACTCAGGCTGAAACCACTACAAGCTCTGTGTCGGGGAGCCGGGTAGCAGTAATAATGAGTAATGGGCCGAGCTCGGGCTTAGAGTCTTGAGCCTCACAATAATAGGGGTTTTATATATATGATCTGCCTGTAGCCTGTGTGTCTCTTCCCACCCAATGTAATCATACGTCTCATGTCCACGATGCATCATGTCCATGTCACGCACAATCATATCTAATGCAACAAGCCATATAATGTCTAGGAATATAATATCTATGTCATAAAACCTGTATCCTATACAGAATCACCATGAATGTCTCAGGAAGATTCTGTCTCATAAATAGTGTCAAGTGTCCTGGGTTATGATGTACTTGATAAGGCAAGTACGAGAAATATAGGGTCTCGATATCCATGTCTAGATGACAGTACACAACGTCGCGTACGGTGTTGGCACCCGACTATTAATCGGACGCTAAGTAAGTCACACGGTCCTAGGTCAAGCATGAACCACAATATATATATATATATATATAAGCCAAGAAAATAAGTAACAAGGACTGCAAGTTTTGGCAAGGTACACTTGCCTGGGGTTCTGGCTCCAACTGTAGCTCTGGTCTCAGTGTGATTTGCAGGTACTACTCCGATTGCTGAAATAAATATTACCATTAGATTCATAATATATCAAATAGCTAGAAACGCCTGTCCTTGAGTCCAATTTGGACACAAAGGCGAAAATCATACTTTCTGGTCAAAGCGGGATCCACATGTGGGCCGCTTTGCACCAAAAACCGTGTCAGGGTCAAAGGTCTCCAAATTCGTCAAACTTAGTGTCAACAGATCAGGAACGATGATACGAACCCAACAAAACTTCCAGAATTGGATTTCGATGAGCCGATCCCAAAATCGCCCGTCAAGTGGAGCCACGGGGCCCACGATACGCGATTCTGTCAACGTTCTCAGAATTGAACCAAACTTGGGTCACAGGACCATCGTATTTCTACGAGTCCGATGGCGCAAGTTTTGTTTCGATCTAACCTGTGTAGATGAAGTTACAATATTTTCCAGAACAGGCGGATACGGGGCGTTGTCGGCGGATACGCGTTGATTCCGGTGTGCACGCACATCCAAATCACTTCTGCGAAATCTCGCACATCCGTATCAACGGTGCGCATATTTCGATGAAGACCGCACGTGACCAAGTTATCCCGTTTGGCGGGGCGTACCCAGTTCCGGGGTGAAACAGGGCATTAGTTTTTCTGTTTTTGGATCGCAGTTTGCGATCACCATAGGACGCGACGCGCCGAGCGGGTTGCGCGGGCATCGAGGGGGTCACACAGTCTACGCGTCACAACTGACGGAACGGAAAACGGGGCTACGAGGAGAGAGGAAACGCTACCTGAACAGGGCTCCGTGAAGACTAATTCTTCGTGTCCGAGTACTGTTTCGTATCCTGCGTCAACCGTGTCCGGTACTGTACTACAGTTAGGGTTTAGTTGCTGGGACGCCGGGGCTGGCCGAGGGAAGGCGGAGACGGTCGGCCAGGGTAGGGCTAGGCGGAGCTGTGGCTGGATCGAGGAGAGAGGCGTTAGGTTTCAAGGGGTCGGAGCTAGGGTTTTCGTTGTGGTCGGGGTCGGAGAAGACGGAGGAGATGGGGGTGCTGCTCGGGGTGCTGGCCGGCGAGGGGCTCTGGGTTGAGGGCGGAGGATAGGGTGGAGCTGGTGAGGGGTGGAGCCGAGAGGGGGTCGTCGAGGCGGGTGCTACGGGTGGACTTGGGTGGAGCGGGGAGAACGGAGGGAGGAGACGGAGGAGAGGGGTTGCAGCGGGCAGGAGATGAGGGAGTCAGAGGCTGGGCAGAGCAAGGCGAGTCCGGGCCGGTGGTCGAGGGTAGACGTTCGTCGGGAATGGCGAAGCTAGGGTGGCTGTGTCGTTGTAGAGGGAGGTACGACGGAGGGGAGATCGACTGGGACGAGGTGAGGAGACGGAGCCAGGGGAAGTCGAGGTCGGGGCACCGTGGGTCAGGAGAAGACGGAGGATCGTCGAGGGGAGGAGGTCGTGGGCTCAGGGGAAGATGAAGTCGGGGAAGAAGGAGGAGGATACGGCGAGTCGGGCGGAGCGAGGAGAAGAAAAGTGGAGGAGGAATATTAGGGTTCCGGCGGAGGGATGATTTATAGGGTCCGTCGGCCAGAACAGTAATTTCGCTCGGATTTAGATTTAGGGTTTTGGTTAGGATTGGGTAACGGGTCCTGGTTCGGGTCCATAGGTCGGGTTCACAGGTCGGGTTCACATGAATCCGGCCCGACCCGCTTAGTATTTAAGTATGGGTTTGGGTCTGCGGGTTTCGGGTTCGGGTCTAGATCCGACCTGACCCGCTAAGAGCTGGGTTTGGTTTAGTTGAACCGGGTCTGGGTTGGTTTGGTTCAATTGAACTGGGTTTATTTCTAGGGTTTAATTCGGTTTAATTCTACATTGGTTTTTAGGGCTTTAAAAATGCTTCCGGAGTCCAATAAATTCTCGAAAAATTATCCTATGTCCAGTTTTCCATTTTATACCATAAAATATTATTTCCATAATATTTTAGTATTAATTAACAGTAACTAAAAATTATTTAATTACCAAATGCCTAGGTTTTATTTACAGAAAAATCCCAGAAAACTATAAAAAATTATGAAAAATCTAAATTAAAAATTACTGAAAATCAGGGGGCTTATAATCTACCCAACTTATAAAAATTTTGTCCTCGAAATTAAAATATGGTAGGGTTCTCTCTATCCACTCTCACTTGATTATAGTCTAAAGGATTCCTCTCAAGTGAACATTGCGGTCTCTACCCAACTTAGAATTTACCCATCTATCATTTAAGGCTATACATCTAATAAAGCTATGCCCCAACTTATTTAATCATGTTATTGAATCCTCAAGTCTTTAACACCAAACATATTACCTATGATATTCCCTTAATCATATATAAAAGGGTCATCAACAATGCGACCGGCCTGTGGGGTATATCTAGTACTGTCTATAAATCAAACTTATACCAAGCACGAGGTTTCGTCTTTCCGAAATAAGGGAAGACAAAGATTAATAATAAAGAGTTCAAGGGTGAGGTAATAGAATAGAAGTATCAGGATCTAGGCGTTTAATGAATTCAAATGGGATTTGTCAAGACAATTGTGGATTGAAATCCTATTCTGGTAATCCTTTGTTCGCATGCTCGTATTAGTACAGTTATGTAACTGATACGATATGCTCAGACATATCTAGATGGCAAGTATACTAGTCAACTATATATCTCAATCCATGTAAAGTAGTCGTGCGAAGAGCAAACCAAAATACACTAAGGTTGATCAGACCGTAATACACTGATTCTGAATAGACAATTGTATTAGTGTGTCGACCCAATAATACATATGTCATGAACAAGCTCGATAAAAGGATAAGCTTGCAAAACTATGCTATATTAGCAGCATAAGTCAACGTAGTACAACAAATATAAGTATGCTAGATGATGATGAAAAGGGGGTAAAACTTAATTCAAGTTCACAAAAAAACCCAAAATAAGCACAATAACAAAAGACTCTACAATCTCTACAGTTATCAATTATAAGCAAGTTTAAAATTACATAGGATAAGGCTGAGGTCACGAACCAATAGGCACGAGATAAAACAAATCTATAAACAGATAACTACGAAAAATTATACACATTAGCTACTCCATGGGTAAGTGCGTCTTCCAAAGTCATCGCTGGAGCTTGTTCACACTCTTGCAGTTGATTCCTCTGCTGCTGTTGAGCCTGCTGGAAGAGTGTTGTTTGTGGTGCCAAGGGTGGACTCGGCTGATTCCCTCCTGAGGCTGGTGGTAGGACTCCTTCAACTTTCGTTTGCGGTACTCCCAATGCTGGATAGGTTGGCCTCGGTACTGGTAACGCTTGTTGGTTTACCATTGGTGCTCTTTCTCGACGCTCGGGGCATTCCTTTACTAAATGCTGACTGGATCCGCAAGCTAAGCATAATTTCCCTTTTCGTCTGCACTCGTTCTCTATATGGCCTCGCCTGCGACAATATGGACAGACAGGTAGTACTTGCGGAGATGCTTCTGGTGGCTGGTGCATGTGAGACTTCTTTGCAATTTCTTCCTGTGGTGCTCCGGCTGGTGCTGATGTGGCTGGTTGTTTAATCATTACTGCTTTCTTTCGACGTTCAGGGCAATCCCTTACCGAGTGCTTTTTGGATCCGCAAGATAAACATCGTCCCAGTCTGCGTCAGTATTCTTTAGCGAAATGGCCTACCTTGCCACAGTAGTGACAAGTAGGAAGGACTAGTGCAAGTGGTGTAGATGCTCTCTGCGGTGGATTCATCTGCGGTCGCTTTGCCACTCTTTCTTGTTGTGCTTGGTCTGGTGCTGATGCATACGGCCGCTTCTGGCTGGACTCTATCCTTGTGTTGCACTCAATAGGTCGTGCTGTAGTAAGAATGTCCGGGTCTAAGGTAGTTGCGTTTGAACTGATTAACTTCCGTAACTCCGAGCTAAATCTGTCGATGAACTTCTCTGCTTGGTTTTGCTGAGCTTCTTCATGAACTTTCTGATGGGCTTGCATCATCGCGTAGAATATTCGAAACATTTGTTGTTCGTCCATAGCCTGCCCCTGTGGAACGGTAGGCATCGGTTGAGCAAACTGCGTTGATGGTGGAACGTCATCTTGCTGGATTCTCGTGGCATGCTGACTTGCTTGACTGCGTTGTTGAACTGATTGACCTTCTTCAACTGGTATTACTTCATCTTTGTTGGTTACCACAGCATCTCATGGTGATCTTGCAGGAGTCTCGTCGTTTGCTGGTGGATCCATAACTCTGCATCCAAAATAAACGATAAGAGGCGTACAAGAATCAAGGCAGGATGTAAGTCAGGAAATAAATTCGAATCCAATATAGATATCAAGAACGTTTCAAGCAAGTGGATGAGATCCTAGAAACTTATCCTATTCTTATTGCAGGCTTGCTCGGTCCCTAAGTTAAAACCGAACAATTTAGTCGTTGACCTGCATGGGCCACCACAAAAACTATGTCACGCCCCAGTCCCAAAATATCGAGGGACTGGACGAGTGATAATGGCCAGCAGCACACACCAATGGACAAACCCAATTTAATGGATCCATCGGGGCATGCTTAAGATGTAATATAACAATAAGTAGGTCCAATAATATGAGTCACAGTCTATACTAATCTCATCCACAACAGATAATCACAGATCAAATGCCAGAATACTGCAAATAAATAAACTGACAAATCTCAATAAAAATGTCTCAGAGAACAATCTGAGAACAAGTCTGTTATATCAATGCAATAGATTAGAAATAAAATAACTAGAAACCGAAATAAATGAGTATCTCAAGCCAATACTCAGGAGAAGTCCTCTGGTACGATCTCGTCCTCGGATCCTGGTTCTGCTCCAATGTAGGCACCTGCTTCTGCTCCTGCTAATGCTCCTGTACTGTATAACTCTGGGTGGATCTCCTCTGCTAATCCTGGGGACATAATTCGGATCCAGGTCCTCATAGGACATAGCAAGGTACAAAATAACTCAAGCCAAATAATGTAGTGCAGAGAATAAATGAATAAATATAGGCAAAATATGTAACCATCTGTGAGAAATGCAAGAGAGAACATCACTAGTACTCAGGCTGAAACAACTACAAGCTCTGTGTCGGGGAGCCGGTAGCAGTGATATCATGTGGTGGTCTAGCTCAGCAAGAGACTTAGACGCCGGCATAATATAGTCAACCTGTAGCCTGTGTGTCTCTCCAGCAATAAATAAAATAATAGGAGAACACTAAATAACCAGCTAAGTGATATGCAAGATGAGAGCAGCACTAGAACTCAGGCTGAAACCACTACAAGCTATGTGTCGGGGAGCCGGGTAGCAGTAATAATGAGTAATGGGCTAAGCTCGGGCTTAGAGTCTTGAGCCTCACAATAATAGGGGTTATATATATATGATCAGCCTGTAGCCTGTGTGTCTCTCCCCACCCAATGTAATCACACGTCTCATGTCCATGATGCATCATGTCCATGTCACGCACAATCATATCTAATGCAACAAGCCATATAATGTCTAGGAATATAATATCTATGTCATAAAACCTGTATCCTATACAGAATCACCATGAATGTCTCAGAAAGATTCTGTCTTATGAATAGTATCAAGTGTCCTGGGTTATGATGTACTTGATAAGACAAGTACGAGAAATATAGGGTCTCGGTATCCATGTCTAGATGACAGTACACAACGCCGCGTATGGTGTTGGCACCCGACTATTAATCAGACGCTAAGTAAGTCACATGGTCCTAGGTCAAGCATGAACCACAATATATATATATATAAGCCAAGGAAATAAGTAACAAGGACTGCAAGTTTTGGTAACGTACACTTGCCTGGGGTTCTGGCTCCAACTTTAGCTTTGGTCTCAGTGTGATTTGCAGGTACTACTCCGGTTGCTGAAATAAATATTACCATTAGATTCATAATATATCAAATAGCTAGAAACGCCTGTCCTTGAGTCCAATTTGGACACAAGGGCGAAATCCACAGTTTCTGGTCAAAGCGGGATCCACATGTGGGCCGCTTTGCACCAAAAACTGTGTCAGGGTCAAAGGTCTCCAAATTCATCAAACTTAGTGTCAACAGGTCAGAAACAATGATACGAACCCAACGGAACTTCTAGAATTGGATTCCGATGAGCCAATCTCAAAATTGTCCGTTAAGTGGAGTTGCGGGGCCCACGATACGCGATTCTGTCAACGTTCTCAGAATCGAACCAAACTTGGGGCACAGGACCAGCGTATTTCTACGAGTCCGATGGTGTGAGTTTTATTTCGATCAGACCTGTGTACACGAAGTTACGACGTGTTCCAGAACAGGCAGATACGGGGCGTTGTCGGCGGATACACGTTGATTTCGGTGTGCACGCACATCCAAATCAACTTCTGTGAAATCTCGTATGTCCGTATCAACGACGCGCATGTTTCGGTGAAGACCGCACGCGACCAAGTCATCCCGTTTGGCTGGACGTACTCAGTTCCGGGGTAAAACAGGGCGTTAGTTTTCCTGTTTTTGGATTGCGGTTTACGATCACCACAGGACGCGACTCACCGAGCGGGTTGCACAGGCCTCGAGGGGGTCATACAATCTACGCGTCACAACTGATAGAATAGAAAATGGGGCAATGAGGAGAGAGGAAACGCTACCTGAACAGGGCTCCATGAAGACTGATTCTTCGTGTCCGAGTACTGTTTCGTGTCCTGCGTTAACCGTGTCCGGTACTGTGCTGCGGTTAGGGTTTAGTTGCTGGGACGCCGGGGCTGGTCGAAGGAGGGCGGAGACGGTCGACCAGGGCACGGGCTTGGCGGAGCTGTGGCTGGATCAAGGAGAGAGGCGTTAGGTTTCAGGGGGTCGGAGCTAGGGGTTTTGTCGTGGTCGGGGTTAGAGAAGACGGAGGAGATGGGGGTGCTGCTCGGGGTGCTGGACGGCGAGGGGCTCAGGGTTGAGGGCGGAGGATAGGGTGGAGCTGGTGAGGGGATGGAGCCGAGAGGGGGTCGTCGAGGCGGGTGCTGTGGGCGGACTTGGGTGGAGCGGGGAGAACAGAGGGAGGACACGGAGGAGAGGGGTTGCAGCGGGCCGGAGATGAGGGAGTCGGAGGTTGGGCGGAGCAAGGCGAGTCCGGACCGGTGGTCGAGGGGAGACGTTCATCGGGGATGGCGAAGCTAGGGTGGCTGTGTCGTTGCAGAGGGAGGTACGGCGGAGGGGAGATCGACTGGGACGAGGGGAGGAGACGGAGCCAGGGGAAGTCGAGGTCGGGGCACCGTGGGTCCGGGGAAGACGGAGGACCGTCGAGGGGAGGAGGTCGTGGGCTTAGGGGAAGATAAAGTCGGGGAAGGAGGAGGAGGATACGGCAAGTCGGGCAGAGCGAGGAGGAGAAAAGTGGAAGAGGGATATTAGGGTTCCGGCGGAGGGATGATTTATAGGGTCCGTCGGCCGGAACAGTAATTCTGCTCGGATTTAAATTTAGGGTTTCGGTTAGGATTGGGTAACGGGTCCGGGTTCGGGTTCGCGGTTCGGGTTCACATGAATCCGGCCTGACCCGCTTAGTATTTAAGTATGGGTTTGGGTATGCGGGTTTCGGGTTCGGGTCTAGATCCGAACCGACCCGCTAAGAGCTGGGTTTGGTTCAGTTGAACCGGGTCTGCGTTGGTTTGGGTTAGTTTGGTTCAATTGAACCGGGTTTATTTCTAGGGTTTAATTCGGTTTATTTTTATATTGGTTTTTAGGGCTTTAAAAATGCTTCCGGAGTCCAATAAATTCCCGGAAAATTATCCTATATCCAGTTTTCCATTTTATACCATAAAATATTATTTTTATAATATTTTAATATTAAATAACAACAATTAAAAATCATTTAATTACCAAATGCCTATGTTTTATTTACAAAAAAATCCCAAAAAACTACAAAAAATTGTGAAAAATCCAAATTAAAAATTACTGAAAATCAGGGGGCTTATATTCCCAGAGCTTCGAAGACTCATTAGTTACCACAATTTTCTTAGATTGACTAGGGAGTCATCATTGGTTATAATAGTTCCTTACAAGGACTGTAGAGTACATCGTGACAGCCTATATGTATGAGTGGTATTCTTAAATTGTATTTAACATAATCGGTTATTCTAGATTTACCCCACCTTGAGTAGTAGTAAAAATATATATATATATACCTATATTGCAATACTGTTTATACATATTGCAATACTGTTTACTTTCGGCATATTATTCTTTTTACCTTGTTCCGTCCCTCTGAGGACTTAGTTCCTTTCCAGGCATAGACGCGGAGTACTATCCGAAGATGTAGAAACTGGGGACTTACGTTGTTGCTGCACCAGCTGTGGAGGACAAGATTCTTTCGGAGGACTTCGCCTGATCCTTGGTATTGACTTCTCCTTGGACCCAATATCATTATCTAGTTACCTGATATAGTTTCATGTTATATTATTGCACTTCCTTTCGTTCAGTACTTGTATTAGTGGGTTTGTCCCCGCGTAACTCTTTATGGATCGTATTATGACACCTTTTCGGACTTATTTGCTATTCTGCATATTTTTAGACTTTTCATGCCCCAGTACCAGAGTACAGAGATGGACATGGCCAGCTACCCCATATAAGATACTATATGTCGTACGATGATCACGGTTGTAATAAGATAAGGGGGTGAATGCTACAATCAAGTCTCCAATGGTCAAGAACTTCTATGTCTCAATCATTCAAACAAGAAACAGTAAACATAAAGCAAATATGATAAAGCAATAAGACATCCCAAACGCTTTCTCAAAATGTTCTAAAGACCAGCTATGCAAAATTAGAAACTGAAAGAGTAACAAAAGTACATGACAGTGATCAGCTGTAGTCTGATTTAATATAATCATGTAAGGAGACTAATGTCCAAACGTGCCAACAAACAGGTGCTAAAGCCTAAACGCCCAAAAGAATAAATGTACAAAGATGAGCAGGGAAGAAGAAAAACCACTCGTTATCCTCTGCGAGCATGTTCCTGGTACGTGCCATGAGTTAGGGGATAGTACGATGGATCCTCGGGTGTTGGCTCGAGACATGGCCATGCAAAACCAGTAGGGTTAGACCCCAAATAACAAGTACAACAAAGAAAACACGAAATAGAGAAACAAAAACCCAAAAATAATTATATAATAATACATAGGTTCAGTGTCGTAACTTATGTCCATAGCATACCCTAGCGCAAAGGCCCAACCCTACAACCAAATAAGGACAATGGTTGAACCATCACGCTATGATAGTCCATCTTCCTAGGTTACTAACCAAATAATACAATCACAACCAAGTCCATTTTCTTATATTGGCCAATCACTTGTACGGCTTGTATTTATGGAGTCTGAGGTTATCACAAAACTAATGCATAATAGGTATCCTCAGATCACGCCATTGCCGAACATGAGCTAATCGAGCCAAATACGGAATATACAGACACTTTATTTTCTTATATCGGCCACTGCTCTAAAATACGGTATTAGCTATTCCAGTGCTCCTATAGGGAGACAATGGCTCAGTATTATTTATAATAGGTCAAATACTGCACTCCACTAAGGCGGATGATATACAGTATCTGTGGTGGCCATCCCACGACGCACATAGAATAAATCTCTGTGGTAAGGTTCGTTGGCAAGATCTTGGAATACCGTTCCCTCCAAATGTTACTACCACATTTAGTTACCTAATTACCCTATATTGTATTCAAATTTCTCAAGGCGTGGGCCTTGAGAGCCGACAGTTGCTTCCAAGACCACTTGAGAATTTTCCTTAAGATGTCATACAAAGTACGGGCATGCTAGATACAAATCCATGGAAGTTCAATCTGGATTCACCCGAGCGTGTATGCAATATTTAGTCAATCAATACCCTAGCCACGCTTTGGTAGTTGACTCTCTAATCATGCCCATGTTGGAGGGAAAATAATATATATATATATAATATCATGCGTTCAGGAATTTAGAGGCGTACTCGATGAACAACCCAAATATAAATCACTTAACACTTGACACGGTGTATCACACCTCGGCGCACATCCGATTATATACACTTCCAGCCAATAATTTGTATGAACACGGATACAGTATTCGAGTCCAATTATCAATTATACATTGGGTCACATGAATAAAGATCAAATTGTAACACGAAGCTTATGCCATCCACATAGCCAGTTAGCCACTATCAACTTAGTCTGGTTCATACTAAAATCTGAGTTCAACTCATGCCATGTTCATAGCCAATCTTAGCTTATTGTCATGTTTGGCTCGAGGTATGGTTACTAAATCTGTTCTTCCTTAGAATCATAACACTTCTTAACCCAAATATAAATCATAAAAGAATAAGAAACATTCAATCAAACAATCAAGGCCGCATGGGTCTCTAGGCCGCATATGAAGTCTCGGTCGCCTATATCTCTAGGCCACATATGAAGTCCTGGCCGCATATGAAGTCAGGGTAACATGAACCACTTGGCCGCATATGGAGTCAGGACCGCATGAACCACTTGGCTGCATATGGAGTCCAGGCCAGATTCTCAGGGTTAAAGTCTACTCCTTGGGACAGTGTTGAAGTGACGGCCAATAAATAAAGTGTCAGTGATGTGACATAAAGTGATTGATGTGACTAATATGATAATTCAATAAAGTATATTAGAGAGAAAGGACAAAGAAAGGGAAAATATGCCAACGGTTCATAGTCATGCATCCAAGAAAGTTGGCTGCATGCTCTGCTTGCCGCATATGTCACTCTGTCGTATATTTCTTTTTGGACTTAGCAAATTTCTCATTCGTTTAGTGAGTGAAAACACAAGGAGTTCAAGGATTAGCTCCAGAACACTTGTGTGATGGCAGTCATGCATCCAACAAGATTGAAGCATGCTGGTTAGTATGCGGCAAAGAGCTCAGGCCGCATAGCACTCAAGATTCATAGAACTCTCCAAGACGAATAACTCGCTACCCGCATGAAGACTTCGTCAGCAGGTTCGGCCATGGCAGAAGCACCAAAAATCAAAAAATATTTTGACCATAAAATTCTCATTTTAAGTCCAAATCAAGTGAACCAAAAGCCAAAATACTTCAAAAATATATGTTAAATAAATCAAAACCAAGAAATACTCATGAAACCTATAAAAATCTTAAGTTATAAATGTAGATCTGCACTAATCCATCCACTATATCCAAAAACTCCAAGTTCTAAAAGTGTTTAAAATAATACAAATAACATAATAATCAATTAATATGGAGGGTTTCTCCCTTTCTAATGCATGGTGTACTTGCCTATGGAAAATGAGAGAAAACTAAAAAGAGAGGAAGAAATAAAAAAGTGAAGATATAGAGAGAGCGAGAGAGAGAGAGAGAAAGAGAGGGGGGGTTAGGTTATATATGCTAGGGTTGAGTGTTGAACGAAGGGTTCTCATGACTTTAACCGACCCACAAAATGATCTATGAACCAGGTAAAACCAAAAAATGGGTCTAGTCTCCATGCACATGCAACCATGGTAAAATAAAATATATTCCAAATACATATATCGAAAATAAGGAGTGACATCTCTATCCACCTTAGAAAAATTTTGTCCTCGAAATTCAAATCCAAGCAAAATGACATAATCCTACTAGTAAAACTATACATGCAAGTAATATCATTACAACACATAAGTGATCACCTGATCACGGAATCTAGATACGAAGGCATAAGGTAGAATATAACTTTCGAATCGAACATGTGCGGGTACCGAGACCAAATATCATTCTCGCACTCCCACGTTGATTATCCAAGAGTATGATATCCACAAGCAACTCATACAAGAGGAATAGTCTAGTTCTTAAGTACCTTCTATCTTTGATCCAAAATGGATACGGGTTATTTCTCGTAGGCTAAATCAGTACTAACGACTAATTCAGAATGGTCGAGAATATGACTCAGATCTGGGACATACTTACGCAACTGAGATACATAAAATATATCATGAACCTTACATAGCGAAGGTGGAAGGGCAAGACGATATGCCACATCGCCTACCCAATCGAGAATATTGAACGGCCCAACGTATTACGGACTAAGCTTTCCGCGAATCCTGAATCTAATGGCTCCATGGGTAGAAAAATTTGCAAAAATATATGGTCACTAACACGAAACCCTAATGGTTTATGATGTTAATCTGTTCAATGATAATGTTTGTCTTGTGCAACCCGAAGTCACTCTCTGATCTTCCTAACAACTTCTACTGTCTGTGTGATCATTTCGGGGCCTAACATCTTTAGCTCACCAATGTCGTCCCAAGCCAATGGTGATCTACACTTCCTGCTTCCTACCGTACAGTGCTTCAAAAGGTGCCATCTGAATACTAGCCTGATAACTATTGTTATACGAGAATTTTAACAAGTGAAGGTGATTTTCCAAGATCCACCAAGGTCTAAGGTACAGGCTTGTAACATATCCTCCAAGGTTTGGATAGTTCTCTCTGATTGTCCTTCTGTCTAGAGGTGGTAAGTTGTGCTAAATTTTAACTTGGTACCAAATCTCTCGTGCAAGCTTATCTATAAATATGAAGTAAACCTTGTATCTCGGTCTGATACTATGCTTACTGGCACTCCATGTTGTCTCACAATCTATCGTACATACAAATCTACCAACTACTCTATAGAATATCCCAATCTGAAGTTGAGAAAATATGCCACTTTCGTGAGTCGATCCACTATCACCCAATCTGTATCTCGACCAATTAGTGATCTCAGTAAACCGGTCCTAAAGTCCATCATGATGTGTTCCCACTTCCACTCTGGAATAGGGAGCGGCTGCAATAATCTTACAGTTCTTAGTTGTTCTGCCTTCACTTGCTGATATATTAGATATTGCGATACGAAGCGTGCTATTTTCCTATTATTTTATTCCACTAAAAGTGTTGTTTGATGTCAAGGTACATCTTTGTGCTTCCCGGATAAATAAAATATTGGGAACTATGTGCTTTAGTCATAATTTTTTGTCGAATATCCTCCCTTGGTATACATAGACGATCCCCAAACCTTAGTGCTCTATCTCTATGTATTTTAACTCCTTCCGAAGACCTGACTCATATTCTTCTCGTAGTTTTTGAATCTTCGGGTCCTCTGCCTGAGCTAGCTTGATTCTATCTACCAAAGTTGACTGAATCTGTAGGCTAGCCTATACTCCTGTACTCTATGGTAGTACTATCTTGATACATATCTCTCTTAAGTCCTCTAGAATATGCTTCTGAGTAGTCAACATAAATTGTCACCTCTTTTGTTAAATGCATCAGCTACTACATTAGCCTTGCCTGAATGGTACTAAAATTCTATGTTATAGTATTTTAACAACTTTAGCCACCTTTTCTGTCTCATGTTCAGGTCCTTCTGCATAAAAACATACTTCAAACTCTTATGATCCGTGAATATTTCTACTCGATCATCATATAAGTAGTGCCTCCATAACTTAAGTGTGAACACTACCACTGCTAACTCCAAAAAGTGAGTTGGATAGTTCTTCTTGTGATCTCTAAGCTACCGAGAAGCATACATTATCACTCTCCTATGTTGTATAAAAACACATCCAAGTCCTTTGCCAGATGCATCACAATACACTGTTAATCCTCTAGAGCCTGCTGGAAGAGTAAGGATTGGTGCAGAGATTAACTTCTTCTTCAACTCTTCAAAGGCTATTTGGCATTCCACTGAGCACACAAATTTAACTTCCTTGCGCGTCAACCCAGTCAAAGGTGCCGAGATCTTAGCAAAGTCTGACACAAATCTTCTGTAGTATCCTACCAAGCCTAAATTCTGCTACTGTCTTCAGAACTGGCCAGTTCTCTACTACATCTACCATCTTGGGATCAACTGACATTCCTGTTCTAGAAATAATTTGCCCAAGAAAAGATATGTGATCCAGCCAAAAATTATACTTAGTAAGCTTAACATATAACTAGTGCTCCCTCAAAGTTTATAGTATAATCTTGAGATGTTCTTCATGCTCCTCCTCATTACGAGAATACACAAGAATGTTATCGATAAATAATACCATGTTGGTCCAAGTATGGCATAAAGATACGGTTCATTAGATTTATGAATACCGCTGGAGCATTAGTTTGTCCGAATGGCATAACTAGGAATTCATAATGCCTATATCATGACATAAATGATGTCTTCGATATATCCTGCTCCCGAACTCGTACCTGATGATATCCTGATCGTAAATATATCTTGGAGAAGACTCTTTCTCTACTTAATTAATCAAACAAATCATCAATCATGGGTAATGGGTACTTGTTCTTCATGGTCACTGCATTCAACCGCCTGTAATCCATACACAACCTCGTCGATCCATCCTTATTCTTTACCAATACTGCTGGTGCTCCCCACGATGATCCACTGGTCCAAATAAACTTATTCACCTTTAGTTCTTCCACGTGTCGATATAACTGATCAAGCTCTAATGGTGACATTGGGTATACCTTATGGGATACTGGTTCTGCTCTTGGCATCAACTCTATATAGAACTCTACTTCTCTAACTTATAGTAATCCGAGAAGCTCATTGGGAAAGATATCCCTAAATTCTTTAACTATCTTGAGTATCGGGTCTTCTTTCTTTTCTACTGTTGTGACTCCTCCCTTATGCTAGTTTCTTGTTATTCGGCTAAGGACAAACTCTTTTAGACCGAAAATTCTAAATAACACTCTACCCTCACGATAATTTATCTTTGCATGACTATCTCTCAACCAGTCCATACATAAGATAACGTCAAAGTTACCTATAAGAAACTCGACCAACTTGGCAGGTAATAAATGCCCACATACTATGACTAGATATGCTAGGCATACCCTACTAACTTTTACGATCATATTTCCAGTGAGTATATTCAGCCTCTCTGGCAATGCCTCAAACTTTCCAATATGTGTAGCATATTGTGCAGATATAAGTGAATGCGAAGCTCTAGAATCAATTAAAGCTATGGCAAAAAATATTATAAAGAAATTTTACATGCCACTACATCGTCCGATGCCCTAGCTTCCTCCAAAGACAAGGAGAGCGCCTGCCCTTGACCATGTCGAGCTCCCTGCTGCTGTCTTCCTTGTTGCGGTTGTTGTTGTCCCTGCTGATTATATTGTTTTTGCTGTCTATAAAGCTGGGCCTGTGTCGGCAACGGATTCAGAGCTAAGGATCGTACTGCAGCTGCTGGTTCTCCTTGCTGCAATATAGGAAACTATTGTACTAGCCCTTCTGGCCTCGGTATTAATAGGCATATGGCAACCTTGTGATCAAGGCTCCCATATCTCAAGCAAAATCTGTTAGCTGCCCGACAAACATCCCGGGTATGACCTCCTTTGCCACAATAGGTAAAACCTATCGGTGTTCCATGTCACTATTGTTTTTGCTGCTGCTTCCTCGACGACTGATGCCGAGTTTGTGCCATCACTGTTGAGGTCATTGGCCTCCTCTGTGTTATGTAATGGATATGAATACCAGGGGATGGTGCTGACATTTACGGTACTGGTCCTCCCTCATTACTCTGTCCATGAGGCCTCTTTCGATCTACTACTCTTGATGCCATCCTCTGAGAAGTAAGCTCAACCCTCTAGGCTGCAATTAATACCGCCTCAAAAGTCTGGTAGTCATGCACCTCTACTATGTGTAAGATTTCCAAGTAAATTCCCTGCTCGAACCTTATTGCTCTATCTAACTGTGTTGCAACCATGGTTGGAGTAAACCTGCTTAGTCGGCAAAACTCTGTCGTATAGCCGTCTACTATCCTTCCAGCCTTCTTGAGGTTAATGAACATTTGCTGCAATTTATACTAAGCCACAATCCCAAAGTACTTTGCCCTGAATCGGGTACTAAAATTATCCCATAAAATAGGATGTCACAATCCTACCTCCATTGTAGCCCACCAATACCTTGCCAGATCTTGGAGTTGTAGGCAAACCAGGTCAACCTGTTCCTCCGCCAAAACTTTAGGAATATACAGGCACTTTATGATGCACCAGTTCCCCGTAGGGTCACTGCGCTAAAATACGGTATTAGTGGTTCCAGTGCTCCTATAGGGAGACAATGGCTTGGCATTATTTATAATATGTCAAATACTGTACTCCACTAAGACGGATGATATACAGTATCTGTGGTGGCCAACCCACAGCGCACTTAGAATGAATCTCTGTAGGAAGGTTTGTTGGCATGATCTCGGGATATCGTTCCCTCCAAATGTTACTACCACCTTTAGTCACCTAATTAGCCCTATATTATGTTCGAAATCTCAAGGCATGGTCACATGAGAATTTTTCTTAAGATGTAGTACAAAGTACAGGCACGCTAGATACAAATCCATGAAATTTCAATCTGGATTCACCCAAGTGTGTATGCAATATTCAGTCAATCAATATCCTAGCCAAGCTATGGTATTTGACTCGTATATCATGCCCGTATTGGATATATATATATATATATATATATATAATACGCGTTCAAGAATTTGGAGGCATACTTGATGCACAACCAAAATATAAATCACTTAACACGTGACACGGTGTGTCGTACCTCCGCGCACATCCGATCATATACACTTCCTGGTAATAATTTGGATCAACACGGATACAGTATTCGAGTCTAATTATAAATTATACATTGGGTCACATGAGTAAAGATCATATTGTAACATGAAGCTTATGTCATGCACATAGTTAGTTAGTCACTATCCACTTAGTCTGGTTCATACTAAAATCTCAGTTCAACTCACGACATGATCATATCCAATCATAGCTCAAGATCATGGATGGCACGAGGTATGGTTAGAAAATCCATTCTTCCTTATAATTATAACACTAGCATTAACCCAAATATAAATCATAAAAGAATAAGAAAATATTTAGTCAAACAATCAAGGCCGCATGTGTCTCTAGGCAATATATGAAGTCTCGGTCGCATATGTCTCTAGGCCGCATATAAAGTCAGGATCACATAAACCACTTGGGCGCATATGGAGTCAGGGCCGCATGAACCCCTTGGCCGCATATGGAGTTAAGGCCACATGCTCAGAGTTAATGTCTACTCCTTGGGACAGGTGTTGAAATGACGGCCAATAAATAAAGTGTCAGTGATATGACATAAAGTAATTGATATGACTGATATGATAATTCAATAAAGTGTGTCAGAGAGAAAGGACAAAGTTATTGATATATGTGCCAACGGTTCAGATTCATGCGTCCAAGGAAGGTAGCTGCATGCTCTGCTTGCCGCATATATCATTCGGCCGTATATTGCCCTTTTGACTTAGCGAATTTCTCATTCGTTCAGTGAGTGAAAACACAAGAATTTCAAGGATTAGCTCCAAAACACTAGTATGATGGCAGTCATGCATCCAACAAGATGGACACATGATGGTCAGTATGCGGCATAGCACTCTCCAAGCTGCATAACTCCCTAGCTGCATGAAGACTTCATCTTCTCCAACAGTATGTTCGGCCATGGCGGAAGCTCCAAGAACCGAAAATT
This sequence comes from Iris macrosiphon, assembly GCA_036927795.1. Classification (NCBI taxonomy): domain Eukaryota; kingdom Viridiplantae; phylum Streptophyta; class Magnoliopsida; order Asparagales; family Iridaceae; genus Iris; species Iris macrosiphon. Next base: position 148,126,026 of record JAYESA010000009.1, on the reverse strand, counting down.
GTTTTGACCATAAAATTTTCATTTTAATTCCAAATCAAGTGAACCAAAAGACAAAACGCTTGAAATTGAAAACTCTATCATGTAGCAAAAACTGGTTTTCAAAAATATATGTTAAATAGATCAAAACCAAGAAATACTCATAAAACTCATAAAAACCCTAAGTTAGAAATATTGATCTGCACAAATCCATGCACCAAATTCAAAAAATCTAATATCTAAAAGGGTTTACAATCATGAAAAGAACATAATAATCAATAAATATGGAGGTTTTCTTTATTTTTTATGCAAGGTGTACTTGTCTATGGAAAATGGGAGAGAAAACTAAAGAGAGAGGAAGAAATAAAGAAGTGAAGAGAGAGAGAGAGAGAGTGGGAGAGAAAGGGAGAGAGAGAGAAAAAGAGAGGGTTGGGTTGTATATGGTAGGGTTGAGGTTTAAACCAAGGGTTCACATTACTTGAACCGACCCATAAAATGAACCATGAACCAGGTTAAACCAAAGAATGGGTCTAGTCTTCGTGCACATGCAACCATGCTAAAAAAATACGTTCCAAATACATATATCGGGAACGGAGAGTGACAAGACTTGATCTCTCTATGTGTTTCATTGATTATATTTGTGGATGGGATTAGTTATATTATATTTATGAATAAATATTGGGTTATTATTGTACTCTACATCTTAGGTTTACTCCAAAGGTTCCATTAGATTGGGATGCCCATCGGTGTGTACCCGCTGGCCATTTCCACATGGCCCAGTTCCACCTATTTTAGAATTGGGGCATGACAGGTACCCCCAATGTTGGAAGCTGCTTCATATTGACGAGGGTGAATACCCCTAGAAACATTAATGTTTGTCCCTTGAGAGTCACTGTCTCTTTCGAATGACGGTTTAGTGTAGTGCTCCCGGTGATTACTACCCCTGACTTGCAGAGTCATCCCGGATCTTGGAAAAGTACCACCCCCAGCTGATGAAAATCTTATCCCTAGGCGGGTGCCCTGGAACACTCCTTTTGTAGGTACAATAGCTCGACCTCCTCGGGCTCGCTATCTCGACACACTTGGGGAGAGTGGAGGGTTAGAGGAACCGGGCTTTGGGCCTCCCTTTATGGAAGGAGATCTCCAAGTGGAGCAGCATGAGGCGAAGGAAAACTCCTCCTCCTCAGATATTTTGACTTGTTTTCTGAGATACTGTTGGACGGGTGCAATTGGTTGCAGTCGTTGGAATACCGACTGCCTGACTACATGTGCTTCTATCTTAATATAGCAACAGTTGATAACAATGCTGGTACAGTGGTACCCCAGAGCGGATATTTTATGTGTCATAGATGTTTCTCTCGCTTTGTGCTTGTGAATAATCACGTTGCACATATCAGACCAGGAAATATTCCCCTTTGCACCCTCTTTATGCATACGGGCAAGCCGAGCGCATGGGTGTGCAGGGGTAATTTTTGCTTCTTGACCTGGGTCTCGTACAAGAACTACCCCTAAGTCATTAGTGGAAGACTTTTGGAACTGACCCATTTTACAAGCCCCAGCAAGCTTGGCGCATGGGTCAGTTTGGTATAACTTTTTGTCATATATGCACACAACATTTAATGGCGCATGTTGACAATCAGCCATTTGAGCAGTTTCTTGAGGGTGGTTGGTTCGCACTTAACTGGACTATTTTGATCTAGTGCGCACTGGAGCATAGTACGAGAAGTCCAAGTTCTCTTCCTCTTCAAGAAGTTGGCACATAGAGTCTGTGCCGCATGAAATTCTATCAAAGATAGACCCTTTGTTCCTTTTTTTGACCCCTGCAGTAGCCATCCTACATCTAAAGTTAGGTGCGGCTGGCTCCTTCTTCTACACTCCTTGTTGTGGGTGCATAGTCTATGCATTCGCTCTATTCTCAGAGGGCCATCGAGATCGAGAAGGGGTTTTAGCTTCTAAGTTTCTACAATCGTAGTATTTTCCTCTGCCATAACCTAGGTGCTGAGAACCCTTCTTCTCAGAAATGGTTGCCGTATGAGTGGGAGCAGACTGTGTGGATGCATGACGTGCGTATCGAGCATTAGGTATAGGGGCAGGGAACGCATGTTCCACAGTTGGGTGAGGCACACTGGCCATAGTGACCCAAGTCATGCGAGTCTTCTTAGGCTTTGATAGCCTTGGCGAAGAGCTTGCGCTGCCCTTAGAAAGTATCTCTTTAATATCTTGTTGGTTGAAGCGTACAACCAGCATCCTCTGGTGTCACGCTCCAGTCCCAAAATACGTGGGATTATACATATGGCAATGGCCAGCTGGTACAACTCCGTAGGGCTTTCCAATTTAATGGACCCGACGAAGTGCACTTACACTGTCCACGGTCAAGTGATCAAGCAAAAAATCTAATTCTAACATGCAACAACTAAACTAAATCTCAATCTATAGTAAATAAATCTCAAGAAGGAACGATACGCATCATCAGTTTGTAGCCCAATAATACATCCGTTCGAATAGGCCAAAAGAACAATATAGGCCTATAAACACTAGGCTATAAAAGCATAATCAAAAATAGAAAGTAGTACATGACTGTAATAGTTGAAAAATGTAAAGATACCTACAACAATGTCCATACTCCACTAGATCAAGCATCAAGCAAACTGCACAAATAACCTGGAAGGGAACCAGGTCCTCAGAGGGACGTAACAAGATACAAAAAGTATATGCCATAATGTAAATACTGAGTAAAGTAAATCAGGGTGAACTATCCTCCTAAGTTAATGCAATTTGAGGACAACTTAGTGCGTATGGGAAGTGTAGGCTAGACATATGCTGACGTAATTCACCAATTATCGTGACTTGCTAGTATATGCCATATATGCCCCCTATCTTGGGGCAATCTGCATATATAATAACGTCCAACGCTCCGAGGAGCATGGTATCTGCATAAGTAAATACATCCAACGTTCTCTAGAGCGTGGTATCTACACAACGTCCAACGCCTCAAAGAGCATGGTATCTGCATATGTAGCGTCCAACACTCCAAAGAACGCGGTATCTGCATAAATATATACGTCCATATCACTCCGAAGAATGCGGTATTTGTATAAAGGAGGTGGGTGTCCCATACGCCTACTAGTCATCCTCCCCGCCCAATGCCAATGTACAAGTCTTAAGTATAACGTTGACATCTCGTAACTATAATGCAAGTCACCTAAAAGAATACACCTATGCTAAGTATCATCATACGAGCTACTCGCACCGATGGCCAATCGAGTGCGTAAACCAATGTTCTATCATGAACTCACTCTGTGACGTGAAATGATATGTGTCAAGGCCTCAGAGTTAAAATCATAACTCCGTCACTTAGGATACGTCCACTAGACGCTAGGTCAAACACAAGTCCTAACGTTGACGCCTTCGTCGACTGCACCAGAGTCATTCTTGGATGTGCACAGTTATATAATATAGAGAGCATAATATATAATATTAACTTGAATTTAAATATTACAACAAGGTAAGGTATACTTGCCTGGAAGCCAGGCGAAGATTCAAACACGAACTCGCCAGGGAAATAGCAGCGCAACAATGGAAACTGAAGCAGATATCCTCGAATGCTGACACAAATATCACCAACAGTCCCAAAATAAGTGAGATACTTAGAAAAGCATATTCAGATGTCCAATTTGGACATAGGGGCAAAAATATAGTTTCTGGTCAACACGGGATCCACAAGTGGGCCCGTCTTGTACCAAAAAATATGCTAGAGCGAAAGTTCTTTAAATTCGTCAAACTTAGTGTCTACGAGACCAGAACGATGATATAAACCCAATAGAACATCCAGAACTGGATTCCAATGAGCCGATCATAAAATCGCACGGGCTGTAGAATCGTCGGTCCCACAAAACGATATTTCGTCAATGTTCTCATAATCGAACCAAACATGGGTCACAAGACCAGTGTAACACTGCGAATTCGATGGCCCAAGTTTTGTTACGAAATAACAGGCACACACGAAATTAGGATGAGTGTCAGAATAGGCCGATACGATGCTTTTTGACGGATATGCATTCATTCCGGTGTGCACGTACATCCAAATCAAGTTTAGCAAAAGCCTACACGTCCACGTTGATGATAAGGGCCTTTTAGTGCAATCGGTACGCGACAAGGTTGCCCAGATTGTTGGGACCAACTCTGTATCGGAGAATTTCTTATTTTAAAAATTATTTTTTTTATGAATTGGAACTCAAATTACAAACAATAGAAATCAAATTAAATTAATCTAATTGAAGACATTGAAAGAGGGTTACATGGAGAGTATACAAGAGAAGGCATTTTAAGAATCAGTCGAGCGACATCGAAGATAACAACACGCAAAGTTGAGCCCAATGAACATCTGTTCTTGTTACACGTTCGTGCAGGGGCGAGGAACAGGTTGGCTATTGCGCCGAGGGGCATCTCGACACTGGTCACTACTGACCAACGAGTGGACATCCTCCGGCATCCGTTGGAACCGCAGGTCAGAGTGGACCGATGTGAGCTGGGGATCCATCACCCTGTCATTTTTCCTTTTCCAAGTGTTGCTCAGGTGCTCGGTGGTTTGAGGCGACATCTGTCGAAGTTGGCTGAACGACAAAAAAACTCGTCTGGACGAGTATAGTCGGAAGAATAAGGCGCTCTAATCTGCGTTGCACTGGTACATGCTTGACAATAGTACTCCAGAAGAAGAGAAGCGTCATGGTGGTGGCAAGAGGGGGTGAACGACTGCTCGGCGAGGAGGAGGCTCCTTCGGGAGGGTCCAGCTTGGCCTGGGCACGGGGAGGTCCAGATGGGTTACTATTGGCCGGATCGACGTGTGCAGGCTGGCAGCACAGTATATAGGCACCGAATAGGTCTGGCCCGTACGGGGTAATGAGGAGGGCGCGGAGGAGTTTGTCGATGAAGGGCATACGCTCGATGTAGCGACGGAGGTGATCTGGTGATAGTGGTGTTGATGGGGATGGTACTGGACATGCTGGCTTTGGGGTGAGCCATAGGCTGCTGCGACAGTGGCGGGGGTGATGGTGGCGAGGAAGGTAGAGGCCAAGGCTGCTGTGGGTGGTCGGAGGTGATGGTGGCGAGGAAGGTGGAGGCCACGTATGTTGTTGGTGGTCGGAGGTGATTGTGGCGAGGAAGATGGAGGCCACGACTATTGTGGGTGGTCGAAGGTGATGGTGGCAAGGAAGGTGGAGGCCACAACTACTGTGGTTGGTTGGAGGTGATGGTGGCGAGAAAGGTGGTGGCTACGACTGTTGTGGGGGGTCGGAGGTGATGGTAGCGAAGAAGGTGGTCGGAGTTGACGGTGGTGAAGATGGTTATGGTGGTTAATGGTGGTGATAATGGTTGCATGTTGAGGGAGAGAGTGTGGTTTAAATGAGGAGAGAGGGAGAGAGTATTGCCTAGGGATTAGGGCCGGCTAGGTTCCCAAGGAGAGGGGGTATTGTCATAAAACAAATGGGTGGTGGAGATGTGTTGGGGTTTGAATGAGAGGTTAGGATTTAATGTAGGTTACATAGTATCATGCAAAAGAGATGGGGAGAGCTCATGACCAGTCAAGCATTCAAAAATAGAATTTCTTTATTTGATACAACCAATAGGAGGTGGACACATGGCTAGCTATTTGCACAAAAGTCCCCAATAGTTTAGGACTTGCATAAAGAGGAAAAAGTTGATTGGAAGTGGAAAAATGCCATATTTGGTGTGTTGTAGTAGGTGAAATTGGTGTATGGTATTTTGTATGAGCCATGAGGGTGTGGGTGTGGGTTTGGATTGGTGTTAGGTTAGGTTGAGTCATTGCACTAATTTAGTTAAAATTAGTGTCAAAGGTGTTCTTTAATTAATTGAAAGTGCATAGGATTTAAATTAGGTAGGACACAAGTGTCATGGACGTAGTAGACTCAGAATAGATTATTAATAAATATTGGGTTGCAGGGAACGAGTCGAGGTTGTGTCTCCAATTTTGATTGGAACGGGCAATGATGCAAAGTTGGATTTAAAATTAGAAAATGTACACGAATATTGTAAAATTAAAATGAAGCATAAGAGAGTACATTCACGAGTGACACAAAGGTCAGGATTAAAGATTGGCTTGTCTAGGTCAAGGATATGAAATTTGTTGAAAAGTAATTGCTAGTGCATTGCTCTAAATATTTAAACAACGGTAATGTGCAACTATTTAATCAAAAAGAATCAAAGAGGTAAATAATAACTCCAATTATTAATCCTAAATAATTTTAAACAAATCTCTAATCCTAGATTTTGGGTCAGAGGGTTTACAATCTATCAACCTTAGAAAATTTTATCCTCGAAATTCAAAATCTATCTCCCCAACAACGAACTCAATATATATATATATATATATATATATATATATATATATATATATATATATATATATATATATATATTAACATAACTTGGTACTTAGTCCTACACTACTCTCTACCTTAAACTGCCGCATACGTACAGTCTAATCATCTAAGGCATTTGGTCCTCTAAATATCTTCTCACCATCATGGACTGTCTCGTCAATGTTATCATGCTAATCATCATCCAGAAAATTACCGCATATAGTCATAGGTTACTCAAGGATGTTGCAACATAATATAAGTTTGAAACTTCTAATATCTATAAAGAAAATAACGCCATTCTTTTACTCTCAAAGGACTGCCGGGGTTAGGCACTAAAATTTTATAAGCACAAAATTCTCAAGGCCACTTATATAGTATCTAAATTCCTTTTTCTGCAACTAAGACGGTTAATAACTCAACATTCTTTCCTAGGTATAACATCATCATCCTATAGTATCCACAATGGAATCATGCAACCTAACTTCTTATAGTCAGTCTTAGCAGCATCAAGCCTAATCTAGTCAGTCAGTCATACCTAGTCTAGAAGCTCAACTCGAATAATTTCTAGGAGAAATACATGTAATAAAATACAACATAAGTCTCTACACAATACATAGTAATAAGAATATTTAGAAATTATGTAATAAATATCTATTCAATCATTCTAAACGCCCTAGAATAAAATATAACAAATACAATAACAAGAATACGATTCCTAAAATTTATCAGCTAGGGTAAATTGGAAATAGGTTCCCATAACACCACCTACTACTAAGGATTAGGTTCAACAAGCTCATGTCCTCTTAGTAAAAAAAAATCTAAATCTCTATCCCTAAGCAGTTTATGTGTAAATTTCAATATTCAGCTATCATTCCTATCAGACTTCTATCTTCCCTTTACACCCCCTACTCATGTGTCAATATATAATCTAAGAGTCTAGTGGTAATCCTCTATCGATTGACCAATGAGTCAGCGTGTGATCTAAACCTGTATTTTGTTCCTTGAAATTCGTAGCACTTCGAGGCTGGTCAACAATTTCTACCTGCGCTAAATCCTCAAAATTTCAAAAGCATTACGATTCATAAATACTATAATTATTATCTTTCAAGTCCATATCAAAATTTCTCGTCCTTGGGTTACGTGACTCTAATATATTTCCCTTATCATTTATTTCCTATACAACCTCATATCTTTCTAGTACGTTGATCTTGTTTTCAACTCTAACCTCCGTAAATCATGGCACAGTACCTTTCGCTTCGTAGTATCGATCTTTGAGGCAACTATCGAGTGATAATTTTTTTAGTCTTTCCTAGATCCTTCTCTTAATTTAAAAAGCTCAAGGTCAAGTACTTGTCGCAAATCTCATATTGTTGTCACTCTACCTTTTTACCTCAAACCAGAGGGTTCTCCTAGTTTACTCCATGCATACCCTTCATCCAAACTACATGGGTACCATCTTGTTTATAACTGACCATCAATTATAGGTAGTTCACGATATCCAACTCAAGGCTATAACATATGTCGATACTCTCATCCTTCAATCTAATTGCTCTATTTCAGATACTCACTCAACTAATCGAGTTATCAATGTTGAAACCACAAGCCTAATAGACACTGATAACCCAAATAAATCAAGTAAATCTAATCTAATTTTAAAGCTATATTGTAGTACTCAAGCTATCTCATAATCCAAATATTGGGTCTAGCAATCTACGTCTAGCAATCTACCTATCTGTTTTAGCTTAGTCATATAATCATCATTATCTAAAGATTGGAAAAAAACCTCAGTCTGATACTGGAAGTCACAAGGCAACTAGAGGTTAACCACTATGGTCTGCCACGTAAAGTGTTATTTCATGCCTCAGTTTTATTGGTATCAGCTAATCTTCTTCTAGGAGAGAGTCTAAAATTTTGTCTTCTCGAGTTCATAATATCATTCCTTATATCACTATCATGAGGCTACAACTAATTCCTTGTATTACTATCATGAGGCTACAACTAACCCCTAGCATCTAGCTATGTCTTCCCTAAATTATTCTAGAGCCTTAAAATCAAATAATCTTTCTAGCTTCTAATACTTATAAATCACTGCTACCTTAAGGAAAGGTAGGGTTTTATCAGTTCCAGACGTCTACTACTAGGTTTAATTCTCATGCTAACAATCTATACTAGCTTTAACATCTAGAAAGAACCTATCAACCTACCCTACTAAGGTTAACCATCTTTTCATAAAATATCACATCAATCATACCTTCTTCCGTCTTGACTATGATCTACTCCTGGAGGAAAATACCGTGTGCGAGCATCCATCTCTCTGAAATAAGGAATATGAGAAACAATAATAACGATGTCGACGGTAAATGAATAAATACAATAATGAAGTCCAAGGGCGACAATTGAATACAAGAGGAGTTTTAAAATCAGTTATGAATTGAGATCTTATTCAACATTAATCCTAAGTTGTAGGCTCGTTCGGTACAGTAACATAACCGAAATGATATGCTCTGACCTGCATAGGCCACTAATAAAACCATGTTACGCCCCAGTCCCAAAATACGTGGGACCAGATACGTGGCAATAGCCAGCTGGTATGACTCCTTAGGGCTTTCCAATTTAATGGACCCGATAAAGTGCATTTATGCTGTCCACGGTCAAGTGATCAAGCAAAAAATCTAATTCTAACATGCAACAACTAAACTAAATCTCAATCCATGGTAAATAAATCTTAAGAAGGAACGATACGCATCATCAGTCTGCAGCCCAATAATACATCTGTTCGAATAGGCCAAAAGAATAATATAGGCCTAAAAACACTAGGCTATAAAAGCAGAATCAAAAATAGAAAGTAGTATATGACTGTAATAGTTTAAAAATATAAAGATACCTGCAACGATGTCCACACTCTACTAGATCAAGCATCATACAAACTGCACAAATAACTTGGAAGAAAACCGGGTCCTCAGAGGGACGTAACAAGATACAAAAAGTACCTGCCATAATGTAAATACTGCGTAAAGTAAATCAGGGTGAACTATCCTCCTAAGTTAATGCAATTTGAGGACAACTTAGTGTCACGCCCCGATCTCGGCTAACCGATAATCGTCCCAGGGGCGCGATGCCGTGCACGCGTAGGGCGCGCGTGCACGAGGCCTTACGCATAAAGATATTCTTTAGATCAATGCAACAGAGTAGACAAATAAGATAACACAAGGTTGAGGCATAGAAAAGTTTCTCTTTTATTTATAATGAACATCTTGTTACATTGCTTGACTCAAAAGTATAAAATGCCCCACGGGCTTACAAACTTGGACGCAAAATAAGATAGCCGATCCATACATTATATCCCTTTACATAGTTTCAAAACACAAAACTCCTTGGGTACGAGTAAGCACCATCGCCTTAGCGTTAATTCCGCAACGGAGAGAGAGGAGAAGGCTTCTAGCTTGAGCCTCCAAAAGTCTTGGCCACGAACCGCCAAGAATCCCAAAAGTCCGGAGAGAACTTCAGCTCCTCGCCGCGTTGCCTTGCGCCGGGGAACCTACTACAACGAGGGTCAGTACTTCAAAAAGTACTGGTGAAGGCTAGCTGCTCAACTTTACCAAGCTCATGAGATGAGTTCTAATGAGTATGCTACAATTATGTTCTTAGGTGGGTTTCTATTCTTGCCTAGTTCAGATTTCATTTAGCAGGTATGCAAGAATAAAATAACATAACTCCACATGCCACCGTTCGGTGACTTTACCTGTACCGTCTGAACCACCTGTACAACTTACCATAGCCTTTCCTGTCATGAAGACATAGTTAGTCTGCACAGTTTAAATATACACAATATCTTTCTTTGTTGTTTAGGAGCCATCATGGGTTTAGTCTGGGCTGGCGGCGACGCTTGCAGCGCGGGTAGCTAGCCCCGCTACAATTCCCCGCTCCCTGTGCTAACTCATTTTAGCACGACTAAGAAAGTAGATTCCGCCCGGGTCGAAACGGTCCGGTGCCCCGGTAACCGTTCGCAGGAACCTGGATCCCTTGTGCACAAGAATTCCCATGACCATTTCTATGAACTGAACTTCATAGATTTACTCCCTAGCGATTTAAAGAACATCATGTACGAAACTGCTTTATTGTATTATCACAATCAACCAACAGTTATATGAAATAACATGCAGCAGTTTATAGAAGAACACCTTGAACTTATAGAAGAGCACTTTGAACTATCAATAAATACCAACCCATTCAACACCCAACGAACATGCATGCATCAATGAATTTATGCAAGGTTTTGTATGACAAGCAATGGGTGTTCCAAGCCTACTTCTTATCTTATCTTGTTATCCAACTTATTACTTAAGTGGTATCGTTTGATTGAATGCACAACTGAGTCAATTTTATTAAGAACGGAGCCCTTGGAAAGAAGGTGCTTATCGAAATAGAGCCACTCACAAGTTTGGTTGAATAGAAAAAAGAAATAGAGATCTCTAAGACTCCGCTCGTGCATTGTCTACACGATCACCTGCACGCACCAACGGACGATCAATACCTCCTGCTTCGGTCTCCAAGGCTCGATACGAAATGCGAAATCCTAAGAACGAAAACAATGAAGTCCATCGAAACCGTTCAAGAAAACGCAAGTCCTAAAACCAACAAGTACGCAACCAAGCGGCAATCGAAAACGGGCTAGGAAAACCAACACAACGGAAAGTTCTCTCTCTACTCTGCCGCCGAGTCCTTCCTTGAGGCACGATCCATTGGTTATGGGACCTGATTCCGAAGAAGCCAATCCATAACGAGGAAAGGATCTTGATTCAATCTGTCCCGATCGAACGGTACCAAGCATATCTTAGCCGCGCTCCCCGAATAGGGGGAACGGGGCGTTACATCATAACCATCTAATAGGAAGTTTCGTCCCGAAACTTAAGAATAGAACCTACCACTAAGGAATAATGAGGGAAAAATTTTTCCCTCATGTCAGATTCAAGTTTCCCAGGTCGACTCCTCGACCGAGTGGTTCCGCCACAATACGCGCACTAGCGAGACGTTCGGTTCCGCAACTGCTTCTTTTTACGATCCAAAAATTTGGACAGGCTCCACCGTCTACGACAAGTCCGCTTGCAGATTCAATTGACCCAAGTCGACTACGCAACTAGCAAGTAAGATTTCCATGTTCTATACGATAATAAAGTGGGGTTATCCCCTTCGCTATGTGCGTTCGTCTCTTTTTATTAGCATGCAAAGGTTATCGCCTGTAAACTAGCACGTAACATTCATTTTCTTAGTGTGCAGCTGAGTAGAGACAGGTTCACCGGGGTCACCCACCTTAGCGATGTATCGCATCGGTCGAGCTAGACTCCGGACGCGCTTCTGATAGCCTAAGTCTGACTCCATTGAGGATCCCAGCATGGAAGCATTTGCATCGAATGAGCTATCTCGCTGAGCAAGGCGGTTGAATAGCTACACTTGTGCCGTTTGAATCGGTCCTCCGGGTTGAGCGGAGCGGGTTGTTACATCATATACCACTCAGAACAAGTTCCGTCCTCGAGACTTCCTGAGCGCAACTCGTGCTATCACATAACTTCTAAACTTCCCTATACATCTCGTCTTATCCTTCAAGGACTGTCTCAATACTACAATCCTCTATTTTCTCACCATGCGTTACGCCAATGTTGGCCAATTCTTATCGAACGACTCTATCGTTCAATGCTATCGAGTTATACTCAACTCGATCGTTGCACTTCCGTCTCAAAATCTACTGCACCTAGCGCAGGGCTATATTACCCAAGCACATGGTATTCTATAACTCCACGGGCACTTACGACTCATAATTGGGTGGACTTGCCCAACTAGTTATGTTATCACCATAGGAACCCAACACATTTGAGCCTATTACTTGACGTCGCCTATCGAAACCCGTCGTTACGCCTAACCCAAAAGCTCGAATCTCGACAATCTTCCAATCTTGTTTTTGCATCAAATCTCTCTGAGTCATCGTCCAATCTCACTAAATAAATTCGCACCCAATCACCAACGTTTTCTGACTCAGTCTATATTGCGCCTTAGCGCAGAGCTAAATTGCCTACCTGGGGTACGCTCAAGTCCTTCGCACCTTTGGCTCAATCGAACTTTACTTCCTATTCGTTTTTACTCGTTCCGTTCGCCAGAGTGCTTAATCATTTTATCCGAATGATCTATTCGTTCAACTATTGCATCCCCAAACTCAATCTCGTACTGCGCCTTAGCGCAGAACTATCCCGGTAGCACGAGGAACGATACAATCTTTCCTCTATGAAAATTTAGGTTGAGGCTAAATCATTTCAGTTGCCATACTCATCCATGCGAATCCGAACATTTTCCTTTGCAGCTGCATCCGAGTTATGCATATCGCTAAGTCTGGATCGTACCCATATTCAAGGCGTCCCCCAAATATGTGTATTTCAACCAAGCTCAGTGACAGCTAAGTCTGACAAGCTACTCGTAAAAATCTTTTCGAAACGCGGATCGTCCTGCTATATGAATGACCGAACTCTTGTTCGATCCAGCTATCGTCTTATCCTTTACCGTCGCGTAACCTATCCAACCAAATCAATTATCACCCGAGTCCTATCTTGCATTACGTTTGTTTCAACGCGAACGTTGCTAGTATATATTCCCAATTCCAAATTCTAATTCTAAGTCTTGTTGCCCCAGTTCTATCATTCTTCCCGAACGATACTCTGAAGTCAGCCACTCCAGTTTAACTCAAGGCATAGGGTCGTCTGCCTAGTTACTAGGCCAGCACACACAGTCATAGGTACAATTCAAGTTTGTGACTCATCGCGCAATGGTGTTGCACAACGCTCGCCCCAAACACCCTAAGGTCAAACCATTGTTCCTTTATACGGGTATTCTACCCAAGCTCATTTCACTCAGATTTCTAAACATCGAGCCAGATTATCCTATCACACCAACACGTTCGTTCAACCGAACCCACGATACGCCCACGTTTCAGGGTTAACCTATCGATTCGCACATACTATCTCTTTCATCTCGTTTAATAGGATTCACCAATCCATTATTTTCTATGCCTGTATCATCAAGCCACAATTCCATTATAAACCATCGATGTATATCATGAACTCTAAGTCATCCAGCACGATCTACATATCCGTTCATGAAAACGTCCAACATCTCTTACTTCACGTTTCTAGACTAACTCCTCAAGAAAAATCCTTAGACTCATTTTCTTAGCATTCCTCAAACAACTAAGATCAATTCCTAAACCCAAGTCTATCCCATTGATACGTTCCATTCATCGAGTTCATTTTGGAATAATCACCGAACCTGTTCTCTTGAGTTTGCTTATCCCTTCCGTACGTGAAATCACCACGCCGACGCTCCCGTAGGATAATCGTTCTCGCTGGGACAGATTTCGAATGTTATCTTTCTGAACTTGATTTCAAGATCGTTCTTCCAAACTCCAAGCCAAATCTATTACCGCTTAACTCAATCCATCAAATTCATAATTTTTTACTAACTTGCATCAATCTATACTATTTTTCAACCATTGTTATGGTTTAAATCTCCCAAAATTTGAAATCATCGCATTCATACTCAAACCGAATTCTATCGAGCGATATCCTACTCAAATCTAAATTTTCCATGCACGTTATCATTCGTTCACTCCATTATTTCTAATTGCACTTACTTCGATCGCATCTCAGATTATTTAATCTCGACTCAAGTTTGTAATTCGCTTGTTTCAACTCAAACTCGCTCGTACAATCCTCTAAGTCTTTTTCGACAATGATATCGATTCCAATTGCCCTGAATTTCTATTCGTTGTAAGCCTTATCCCTTATTCAACTCATTGTAACTCGTTCGAACTAAACATTGCATGCTTTCTCCGAGTTCGTTTACTTGCTAGGCACTGTTTATTTATACTAAGGCTTTATCCAATCTCGTCGCTTGTCGCTAGACTCGCTTAACACTCCGAATCCACGACTTCGTTCAAGCATTTCTAAGCCAACAAATACCCACTCAGGGTCCGAGTTATACTCCCTGAATCTTTACAACTCATTATATCCACAAATTGTATAATCGAACAGGGGACTTATCGCATACACTACTCAGGAATTGAGTCATCCTAATAACTCCTGATTCGCGTTCGCATCCTTCACTCGTATGCCCAATTCATTCCTTAGAACTCCAACACAGTCCCTATTTATCGCCTTAGCGATCTTAGACTCGTACACACCTGTATTCATAGTCCTCTATACAGACTATGCTTCAAATCATAACTTATCGCTATGAATAACCGTCCAAACTATTTCTGAAAATTCCCTACATGATTCCCATTACTCGCCTTAGCGACAATCCGATAACGTCTCTATCGATTTCTCTCCAAGTCAACTTTATTCTCATCCCAACAATACCCAATTCTCGCTGCAACTCACTAGCACCAAGGGTCTTGGTGCACAATACTTAACACAATTTGGCCAAAAGGCCTTGTGCATAGACCACTGTCTGAACGATATTCTTATCTCGCACTCTACTCGTTTGGTATTTTCATATAGACATATAACTTGCCGATTATAACACGAGTCTCCTCTCACAACATCCTTCACGAGTTGGGACAAAAGCCCTCACATCATGATCCCGTCAAAGCAATCGTATAATTCCCACGCACTTTTCAAAAATATTTAGACTTATTGTATGGAACGCATCTCATTTTGGCCAAGCGAATTCAAGGGTCTACTCGGGAGGAACAAGGTCCTCTTTAGAAACTTTCTTTGTGAGATCAAAGGATCTGAAGCATGCTCTGATACCAATATGTCACGCCCCGATCTCGGCTAACCGATAATCGTCCCAGGGGCGCGATGCCGTGCACGCGTAGGGCGCGCGTGCACGAGGCCTTACGCATAAAGATATTCTTTAGATCAATGCAACAGAGTAGACAAATAAGATAACACAAGGTTGAGGCATAGAAAAGTTTCTCTTTTATTTATAATGAACATCTTGTTACATTGCTTGACTCAAAAGTATAAAATGCCCCACGGGCTTACAAACTTGGACGCAAAATAAGATAGCCGATCCATACATTATATCCCTTTACATAGTTTCAAAACACAAAACTCCTTGGGTGCGAGTAAGCACCATCGCCTTAGCGTTAATTCCGCAACGGAGAGAGAGGGGAAGGCTTCTAGCTTGAGCCTCCAAAAGTCTTGGCCACGAACCGCCAAGAATCCCAAAAGTCCAGAGAGAACTTCAGCTCCTCGCCGCGTTGCCTTGCGCCGAGGAACCTGCTACAACGAGGGTCAGTACTTCGAAAAGTACTGGTGAAGGCTAGCTGCTCAACTTTACCAAGCTCATGAGATAAGTTCTAATGAGTATGCTACAATTATGTTCTTAGGTGGGTTTCTATTCTTGCCTAGTTCAGATTTCATTTAGCAGGTATGCAAGAATAAAATAACATAACTCCACATGCCACCGTTCGGTGACTTTACCTGTACCGTCTGAACCACCTGTACAACTTACCATAGCCTTTCCTGTCACGAAGACATAGTTAGTCTGCACAGTTTAAATATACACAATATCTTTCTTTGTTGTTTAGGAGCCATCATGGGTTTAGTCTGGGCTGGCGGTGACGCTTGCAGCGCGGGTAGCTAGCCCCGCTATAATTCCCCACTCCCTGTGCTAACTCATTTTAGCACGACTAAGAAAGTAGATTCCGCCCGGGTCGAAACGGCCCGGTGCCCCGGTAACCGTTCGCAGGAACCTGGATCCCTTGTGCACAAGAATTCCCATGACCATTTCTATGAACTGAACTTCATAGATTTACTTACTAGCGATTTAAAGAACATCATGTACGAAACTGCTTTACTGTATTATCACAATCAACCAACAGTTATATGAAATAATATGCAGCAGTTTATAGAAGAACACCTTGAACTTATAGAAGAGCACTTTGAACTATCAATAAATACCAACCCATTCAACACCCAACGAACATGCATGCATCAATGAATTTATGCAAGGTTTTGTATGACAAGCAATGGGTGTTCCAAGCCTACTTCTTATCTTATCTTGTTATCCAACTTATTACTTAAGTGGTGTCGTTTGATTGAATGCACAACTGAGTCAATTTTATTAAGAACGGAGCCCTTGGAAAGAAGGTGCTTATCGAAATAGAGCCACTCACAAGTTTGGTTGAATAGAAAAAAGAAGTAGAGATCTCTAAGACTCCGCTCGCGCGTTGTCTACACGATCACCTGCACGCACCAACGGACGATCAATACCTCCTGCTTCGGTCTCCAAGGCTCGATACGAAATACGAAATCCTAAGAACGAAAACAATGAAGTCCATCGAAACCGTTCAAGAAAATGCAAGTCCTAAAACCAACAAGTACGCAACCAAGCGGCAATCGAAAACGGGCAAGGAAAACCAACACAACGGAAAGGCCTCTCTCTACTCTGCCGCCGAGTCCTTCCTTGAGGCACGATCCATTGGTTATGGGACCTGATTCCGAAGAAGCCAATCCATAACGAGGAAAGGATCTTGATTCAATCTGTCCCGATCGAACGGTACCAAGCATATCTTAGCCGCGCTCCCCGAATAGGGGGAACGGGATGAACGGGGTGTTACACTTAGTGCGTATGGAAAGTATAGGCTAGACATATGTTGACATAATTCACCAATCATCGTGACTGGCTAGTATATGCCACATATGCCCCCAATCTTGGGGCAATCTGCATATATAATAATGTCTAACGCTTCGAGGAGCGTGGTACCTGCATAAGTAAATACATCCAATATTCTCTAGAGCATGGTATCTGCACAACGTCCAATGCCCCAAAAAGTGTGGTATCTTCACATATAATATTCAACACTCCAAAGAATGCAGTATCTGCATAAATATATGCGTCTATATCGTTTCGAAAAATGCGGTATCTGTATAAAGGAGGTGGGTGTCTCATACACCTACTAGTCATCCTTCTCGCCCAATGCCAATGTACATGTCTCAAGTACGACGTGGACATCTTGTAACTATAATACAAGTCACCTAAAACAATACACCTATGCTAAGTATCATCACACAAGCTACTCGCACCAATGGCAGTCGAGTGCGTAAACCCGTGTCCTATCATGAACTTACTCTGTGACCTGAAGGAATATGTGTCAAGGCCTTAGAGTTAAAATCATAACTCCGTCACTTAGGGTACGTCCACTAGACGCTAGGTCAAACACAAGTTCTAACGTCGACGCCTTCGTCGACTACACCCGAGTCATTCTCGGATGGGCACAGTTATATAATATAGAGAGAATAATATATAATAGTAACTTGAATTTAAACAGTACAACAAGGCAAGGTATACTTGCTTGGAAGCCAGGCGAAGATTCGAATACGAACTCGCTAGGGAAGTAGCAGCGCAATAATGGAAACTGGAGCTGATATCCCCGGATGCTATCATAAATATCACCAACCGTCCTAGAATGAGTGAGATACTCAGAAAATCATATTCAGACGTCCAATTTGGACATAGAGGCAAAAATACAGTTTCTGGTCTATAAGGGGTCCACAAGTGTCGTCTTGCACCGAAAAATATGCCAGAGAAAAATTTTTCTAAATTCATCAAACTTAGTGTCTACGAATCCAGAACGATGATACAAACCTAACGGATCGTCCAGAACTAGATTTTGGTGAGCCGATCACGAAATCGCCCGTCATGTGGAACCGTAGGGCCCACGAAATAACGTTTCGTCAATGTTCTCAGAATTGAACCAAACTTGGGTCACAGGACCAGCGTAACACTACGAATCCGATGGTATAAGTTTTGTTACAAAATGACAGGCACACACAAAATTAGGATAACTGTCAAAACAGGTAGATATGGTGCTTTTCGACGGATATGCGTTGATTTTCGTGTGTACGTACATCCAAATCAAGTTCCGCGAAAGCCCACATGTCCAGGTTGACGATACACGCCTTTCGGTACAATCAGTATACGACGAGATTGCTCGAATTGACAGAACCAACTTCGTATCGAAGAATTTTATTATTTTAAAAACTATTTTTCTCATAAATTAGAACTCAAATTACAAACAGTAGAAATCAAATTAAATTATTCTAATTGAAGATATGAAAAGAGGGTTACATGGGGAGTTTACCAGAGAGGGCATTTCGGGAATCGGTCGAGCGACGACGAAGATAACCCTGTCGTTCTGGTTACATGTATTCTGGTTACACGTTTGTGCAAGGGTGAGGAATAGGTTGGCTATCGCGCCGAGGGGCATCTCGACAATGGTCACTACTGACCAACGAGTGGACGTCCTCCAATATCCTTTGGAACCGCAGGTCGGAGTAGACCAACGTGAGCTGGGGATCCATCATCCTATCGTTCTTTTTTTTCCAGGTGTTGCTCCGGTCGTGGGTGGTTCGAGGCGACATCTGTCGAAGTTGGCTTGACGACAAAAAACTTTGACTCGACGAGGATGGCCGAAAGAATGAGGCGCTCAGATCTACGTTGCACCGGTGCATGCCTGACATCAGTACTCCAGAAGAAAAGAAGTGTCATGGTGGTGGCGAGAGGGGGTGAACGGCTGCTCGGCGAGGAGGAGGCTCCATCGGGAGGGACCAGCTTGGCCTGGGCGCAGGGAGGTCCAGATGGGTTACTATTAGCCAGATCGACGTGTTGAAGGCTGGCAGCACAGTGTACAGACATCGACTAGGTCTGGCCCACATGGGGGGATGAGGAGGGCATGGAGGAGTTCGTCGATGAAGGGCGGACACTCGATGTAGAGACGGAGGTGATCTGGTGATGGTGGTGTTGATGGGGATGGGGATGGTCGTGCTGGCATCGGGGTAAGCCATAGGCTGCTGCGGTAGTGGCGGGGGTGATGGTGGCGAGGAAGGTGGAGGCCACGGCTGCTGTGGGTGGTCGGAGGTGATGGTGGCGAGGAAGGTGGAGGCCACGGATGTTGTGGGTGGTCGGAGGTGATGGTGGTGAGAAAGGTAGAGGCCACGTCTGCTGTGGGTGGTTGGAGGTGATGGTGGCGAGGAAGGTGGTGGCCACGGCTGTTGTAGGTGGTCGGAGGTGACGGTGGCGAGGAAGGTGGTTGGAGTTGAGGGTGGTGATGGTGGTGAAGATAATGATGGTGGTTAATGCTGGTGATGATGGTTGCATATTGAGGGAGAGGGTATAGTTTAAATTAGGAGAGAGGGAGAGAGTGTTGCCTAGGGATTAGGGCCGGCTAGGTTCCCAAGGAGAGGGGGTGTTGTCATGAAAACAAATGGGTGGTGGAGATGTATTGGGGGTTTGAATGAGAGGTTAGGATTTAATGTAGGTTACATAGTGTCATACAAAAGAGAAGGGAGAGCTCATGACCGGTCAAGCATTCAAAAATGGAATTTCTTTATTTGTTCCAACCAATAGGAGGTGGACACATGGTTAGCTATTTGCACAAAAGTTCCCAATAGTTTAGGACTTGCACAAAGAGGAAAAATTAGATTGGAAGTAGAAAAATGCCATATTTGGTGTGTTGTAGTGGGGGAAATTGGTGTGTGGTATTTTATATGAGCCATGAGGGTGTGGGCGTCGGTTTGGATTGGTGTTGGGTTAGGTTGAGTCATTACACCAATTTAGTTAAAAATAGTGTCAATGGTGTTCTTTAATTAATTTGAAGTGCATAAAATTTAAATTGGGTAGGACATAAGTGTCATGGACGTAGTAGACTCAGAATAGATTATTGATAAATATTGGTTTGCAAGAAGCGAGTCGAGATTGTGTCTCCAATTTTGATTGGAACGGGCAATGATGCAAAGTTGGATTTAAAATTAGAAAATATGCACGAATATTATAAAATTAAAATGAAGAACAAGAGAGTGCATTCACGAGTGACACAAAAGTCAGGATTAAAGATTGGCTTGTTTTGGTCAAGGATGTAAAATTTGTTGGAAAGTAATTGCTAGTGCATTGCTCTAAATATTTAAACAACGGTATTGTGCAACTATTGAATAAAAAAAATCAAAGAGGTAAATAATAACTCCAATTATTAATCCAAAATAATTTTAAATAAATCTCTAATCCTAGATTTTGGGACAGAGGGTTTACATCTAAAAAAAGATGTCCCAGCAGAATCGCCATTTTTGTCTTAAATTTACAAAATCAAGTTAGTCAAACTCATTTTTTGTAACGGAACAGTGATCTCATTGGTTTTCGAGCATAGCTTTCTCAGGATGAGTTAGACATGGCACCTTGAAATTCGAAGAGTCAGGAGGACAAGTCATTGAATCACCTATAGGTTGTCATTACGAGATCCGAATGATTGAGGGGTTGCATAAATAGGCCAGCGTGAGAGAAAAGGTTTATTGCTCTACCCTTTCCATCGAGTCCTTCCTCCTCTTATTTGATAGATAATTAATATTGCCCAATACTCCCTCTTAGTAGGGAGATTTGACACGAGTAAGATATCCCCTGTTTTTGCATATACTCGCATATTTTCTCATATGTATGCTAAGTATATATCTCTATTATTTATAGGAGTTTTCTCATTTTTTCCTGATGATAATAAAGCATGGAAGGATATCATAAGACTTCTTGTTCAAAGTGAACATACAAATTATCAGGAATACTGATGCCGTCTTCAGACCCAGTTGGTTGTGCGTACCCATGAAATGAGACTTTCCTTTGTCAGGCAACACTGTGAGGTCGCTTGTTGCACCGCCATAACCACCAGCATTCTCAGGTAACCTGGGAGGACCTAGTTTTGTATCCTTCCACCATGGATGTAAATCATGTCTAGTACACTATTGCATCCTCCGACCTTAATCTTATTGGCATGGTCTGAAGGCGTGCATTGTTGCTCTCGCGTAGTCTTGCATGCTCCACTTCGTCAGGTCTACAAGATTACACATGGTGTAATCTTGAATACCAATAAAAAACTCTCATCTTGTAATGTGATATTAAACATCAATAAAAATCTCTTAACTTGTAGTTGTTGTATATTTTTCTTCAATAAATGAGGTTACTGCTATAACCTTTCTTTCTGCTTTGAAGGGCACAAGTATATCATATGTCAATTATACTTACTTCTAGATCGCAAAAAATGTTCACCCGATAATTATTAGTTTCCTTGACTCTTCCATGATGGATTACTAGTTTAGTTAATTCTTCCTTCCATTTCAATAAATTATGGCTGAACCTTTTATCGTATTTTTATTATATTCGTTTGGTAGTGGATTTGTCTCCACCCGATAATTATTTGATGAATGATACTATTTTATTTTGTTTATTTTATTCATTCTACCTTCTTAGTTTATTTCTTTATTATGTGGATGAGATTTAGTTTATACCTTGGCTTGTGATATTTTTATACCATATGTGAGCTATAGTTCATATACTACTTAAGTATATATTCTTAGGTTTCATACATTGGAGTAGGCTACGTATACATATTGTTGGCATAGTTGCGTATCCTAGTCCTACTTATTTTAGGACTGGGGCATGACATATTTTTGTGGTGGCCCATGCTGGCCGGAAATATATTGCTTCGGTTATATTTCTGTACCGAGCAAGGATGCGTATAGGATCTCATCTACTTACTTGATCACCTTCCTTGATTCCATTTTCGAACTCTCATTTTATTGATTGATTTGCATCTAGCTTGATCCTTTCCTAACATATATCATTTTTTTTGGTACTTGAGGAAGGTTGGAAAGATGATTAGTACGAGGTATATATGCCCCCTAGGCAATCACAATATTAGTTGAATTTTTTTTATATTGAGTAGCATGTCTTACAAAATAGAGTTCCATAGTCATTAAGATACATAAATGAGCTATAATTGAATGGAATTGAATAAATATTAGCATAAGGAGAGTGTTTGCCAAGACAGTAGAATTCTAGCTGTCCGAACCCTAATTGGTCAACATTGACTTAGACAAGAAGTTAGTATGACAACTTTAGAGGAATAAATACCGGACGAGCCTTAGATTCAGGATGAACATAAACTATTTGTACTTTCATTCAGCATAATCCCATGTACTTATATTTTTGGACTATCTTGACTTATACTGATGTTATAGCCTAATTTTGCAAGATTATTCTTTTATCGAGCTTGTTAATAACATATGTGTTATTGGGAGCCCACACTAATATATTGTGTAATTTTACGGTCTGACCAACCTTAGTTCACTTGGTTCGCTCTTCGTATGACTATTTTACTTGGATTGAGATATAGTAGACTTAACTTATTAGACGAATATACTTGCCCTCTAGACAGGTCCAAATATCTCGTATCGGTTACGTAACTGTACTGATACGATCCTGCGAATAGGAAATCACCACAATAGGATCTCACCCACAAATCCCTTGATAACTCTTTTTTAAATTCTCCATTCGCCTTTAAACTTGTATTTGTATTCGATCACATCTTCCTTGAACTCCTTAATTTTGTTTCTCGGCTTTTCCTATTTTGAAAAAACGAACGCTCGTACTTGATGGAAGTTAGACATATGGGTAGTACTATGTATACGCCCAATATGTCAAATTGCATTATTAGGTGTTATCTTTTTTGTGATTAATGATGTATTATATATGATATGATTTAACTTAAAATTTTCGAGGATTGATGGACAGTATTGATTAATTTGAGAAAATTTACCTTAAAGGTATAATCTTAAGTGGAAGATTAGTAGATTCTAAGTTGGGTAGACGTTATAATTCTTAGAGGAATAACAATAATTTATTTGAGATAATGTGAGGAAAAATAATAATAAATAAACTTAAGAAAAATGATTTGACTTTAAGGAAATAATATCTTAAGGATTAAATTTAAATTTATGCTGATAGATTGAATTAAAAATTTACCATTTGAGGATCTAATTAAATATTAAATTTTGAGGATTGAATCAAAATTATAATTTGAGGATAGAAATTAAATTTAAAATTTGAAGTTTGGAATAAGATTTGATTGAATTTTGATTATTTAAATTCTAGAAGAGATTATGATAGATTGAATTTAAATTTAAATATTGATAAAGATTATGAAAGATTGGATTTAGATTTAAATTTTATAATTTAAATTTTTATGATTTTTATGAGTAATAAAGCCCATTGTGGCTATGAAAATATTTTAGAGTAGAAAGGCATCCTTTTAGACCATTGGATTATGTAGAACTTAAGAATGTTCATATATCTAAGAAGTGACAATTCATCCTTCATTCTATCAATAAGTATTCATTTGGGTTAGTCGGTTAGTCATCCATTTTGCATTTTCTCTCAACCTCGATAACATGTGTAAGCATTTCTATGCTATATTACCTCATCTACCGCAGGCCACACCGACATTTAGAAAATTAAAGCAATTATTTCATACTTGACTACTTTCTGCCTTATAGCATCCTCATATTCTTAAATTATGGTTTAGTTTTAATTTCATGGATAAAATTTTTATAAGTTGGGTAGAATGTAATCCCTCATATTTTTTAATTTTTATAAATTAAAAGTATTGAGATATTCTCCTAGCAATCGTGAGAGTTATTGATAAACCCATGTTACACCTGGGTCATACCGCCTAAAAATATGAAAAATTATGTTAAATATAGCTCTTAGAGACTCATATATAGCTTTAGATATCTATTTATAGTATTTTAGAATTTTTGGGAATTTTCTAAAATTTTGTAGAATTTTTGGATAATTAAAACCTAGAAACCTATTTATCGATGACATTTCCGAATTTATTTTGGGACAAGAAAATATTTTGGTATCAAACTTTTATTTTTGGGTTAGAATGCCTATATATATTTTCTATAATTTTTCTGGATTTTTTAGATAATTTTAAGTATTTATTTTGAATTAAATAGAGAAAAATTGAATAATAAATAATTTCTGCAATTAAAAACTGGATTATACAGTCAGCAGCTCTGTCAGCTGGACAGTCAGCACCCATGTCACGACCCGTACCCGGATGTTCGGGACACGAGTACATGAGTACGCCCATCCTACATCGCAGCATCGAAGTTAGAACGATATCTAGGTCAACAATAGTAACTATCAATCTCACCCAATAAGATAATCACAACCTGTCAATAATATCTCAAATAAATAAGAAGGACAAGATAAACAATATATAATAAAAATAATCAATCACAAAAAATCTATAAGGAAGATAAATGACATGATATGATATAAAATGAGTGAAGTCCAAAGTCACAAGTCTAGATAGTCTAACAACCCCCAAACATCAAGTCTAGAATAAAAATATAACATCCCAAATTTCTAAGTCTCTGGAGACAACCCAGTACAAAAAATACTAAATAAAGAAGTTAAGATAACTAGAGACACCAGCTAGACCTCCTGACAATCACTCCTGAACTACAGAGTCCAAGGCTGCTGCTATTCCTCATGTGGTCGATAATAATTTGGACACCAATCCTCCAAATCCACTGAAAAATATTATCCAGTCATGATGGAATGAGTACAACCCAATAGCAATTCCAATTAATAGATAATGACTATAAACAGTAATAGTGAATGTAATACAAGATGAAAAAAGTAGTAAACTGATATCATAGTATGGCAGTAAAGAGAGACAGGTAATCTAGAGCATTATTGCATAATCAGTACACAATTAAATGGAATAGAGAAGAATTTGAACTACACTAAGTGTTTTGAAATAATAATTAGATATGTGATCAGCTTGGGTTAATAGTTGTCTTCTTTTAACAAGGGAGCAACTCAACCGCACGTAAAATGTGTGATTAGATATTGTCTACAGTATAAATCAACCACACTTAAAATATGTGACTAGTTATTTACTATATTATATATTATTTTAAATATTTTTTAATGTTCTTGATCACATATCTAGCTAGTACTTCTCCGCCCCGACTAGTACGATGGATCCAACTATGACAGGTCACATCGTATGATTATCAAGTCTAATGTAAACAAGTAATAGTTGGCTAATGTCATACGACGTTGTCTAGTATCATACGATAATGTGAGAAGCAAGATTCAAATATGGAAGTAACATCTCATGACTGAGGATCAAACACATACTAATCCGTGTACCATCGTGTCAGGAATCAAGTATAACATTACTAAATACTTGTATTATAGTAATTATCAAATAATAGAATTCATCAGAGAATGTACTCGCCTGAATCCCGAGATTAAAATATCAAATGGTGCCCGTATTGAAGCCTCGAAGACCTAAATATGAATTTCTATTTCAAATAGGGAAACTAGAGTCATAAATAACTTAACTAACTATTTTCTAAGTTTCTAGATCAAACTAGGTCAATTAAGTCAACTAGGTCAATTACCTAATTTGGGTTTCAAGTTATCTACTTGGTTGACCTATATAGCTAAACTAGCCAATACTAGTTCATATTAAGTCATTACCTTGCTTAACCAAGCTATACTAGCTAATATTACTAGTACTAGTTAATACACTATACTATATATATATATATATATATATATATATATATACGAATTTCGGCAAAATAGAAGATCTACGTGACCAAATTTTCCTGCGAAAAACACTTTCTCTGTTCTTCTATATATATATATATATATATATATATATATATACTCTAATATATCACTAACTAATAGTATCCTAGTCTATATACTCATTACCTAGCTCTTACCTTAGTATTACCTCATTACCTTGCCTAAATACTTACCTAGACCAATACGTTAACATAATATCTTGGTACTCATTGGTACATGGTACCATGGTACTACTCTAATATCAACACTAACCTTGCTACTAACTAACAACTATATACCCTCAAATATATGATATCAAGGCACTAACTTACCGTTGATACTCTATATACTTCACACTCAACTCTAATATCACAGTCACACATCTTGCTGACACTAACACTCTCCTCTAGTGCCTGACACTCACATACATTGGTGTAACTGTCACTCCAACACTCACCTAGCACTCACTAAGTTATCTTAGACACACACACACTAGTGTGTAACTGACATCTAAGGCTAATGCACAAGTTCACCCAGACCCTTACCTAAAGTCCTTCTTCATCCTAAACATGGCATACCTAATGAACTCACCAAACCCACAGCAAATGTAGGTACCTACTACTCTATTGTAAGCTGCATGCACACATCCTAAACTCCCCCATGCTCTTGCATTGAATTTTAGATCAGACCCAATTCAGGTCTGCACATGAAATAGCTAGTCAACTCCCCACTGGCTGCTAACCATCCTCTACCAACCTGCAAACTCCATAAAACCCAAGCCCCCAGCGCGCAGGTCTGCAAAACCTACTGGATCTGGGCAGCAACACTTAATCTACATATCTGCACACTAAAGCGACTGCCTGCATCAAACTTACCTTCAACTATATATAATTGAGACTAACCTTTGCAACTAAACACTTGCTCATCCTCCACAGACTTCACCCAAGCCTTACACTTGCAGTTTAACACCTGCACTTTGTTGCCACATCCAACCAAAAGCTACCACTCTCCCAACTGAACACACTGAACCCAGTAATAATACACTGCAACCATTACCTGCTACAACCTACTACATCCTGCTCCTCCATCACACAGTCTACCTACTGACTTGCCTACAGTTACCCGAGTATCCCTCCCCCAAACAAAACCCGATACTCCTCATCACTGTTGAAACATGAGCACCCAAGTTCCCCACTGAACTGAATTATCACAGTCCAATTGAGGTGCAATTGAATGCAACCATACGCAATCACAAATATATACATACACAACACACTATCTAACCAATACTAAACTCTGTGGCATCTCACAATCCATTCATCAAACACCTAAAGTGCATTCCTCCATTATACACTTCTCCAATACCTATACTATCATGATACATACCTCTATAATGCATGGAACCCTCACAACATATGTATTATGATATAATAACATATATATTAGCTAGTAATAATGCAATATAAATGAATTACACCTATTGTCTCACCCAAAACCAAATTTTACTGACAAGCACCATGGCGTATCATGATACGGCCTACACATATCCAATTGTGGACACGTAAACACTAATTAACCATGAAATAGAGTCTCTAATAATCAATAGGTCAATCCTCAAACACTTGGTGCACCAAATTTGGAATTCTCCCAATTTGGCTACAAAAATACCTATAACTATCACAATAAAGACTTCTAGCACCTAGTTATTCTCCCTAAGAGTGGTCCATATCCATGGATGGGTTTTTAAAGGTACAATATCAAAAATTAACCATAAGATTGATGAAAAGTAGAGATTATACCTATTGGGAGTCGAATTCCAATGAAACTCCTCCAAATGGACACGTAGGGAATGGAATGGATACAAACTCCTTAGCAATCTCCCATCCAATTGTTCTCTTTGCAAATCAAAGCTCATAGGCCTCCATAGAATGATGAATGAATGGGAATGAGTGGATTGGAATTAGAATTGGATTTGGTAGGAATTTGGGCATTTTTGGGGAAGAATAAGCTTTGGGATAGAAGGAGGCTAATGGGTGAAATAAAATGAATGGATGAACCCTAATTAGAACTTGTCTCCTATAGTAGGGTTTGGGTCATGCTATGATTTCAAGTTTGCCCCTCTCCATCCACTAATAAAGTTTTATAAATTTTTATGAAAGGAATATATTTGGGTTAGTAAAGGATCTAATTAATTAATGGAAATCATCTCTACATCTAATAGGGAATATAATCTCCATGCACTAACTAACTTAATTAATGTAGATAACCATGTCATATACTAACACAAGTGGCACTAATTAATTCTAACTAACACTAGTCTATTCTAATTAGCTAGTACACTAACCAACACTAATTAATTATAAATAGCTAACATAAACACTAATACTAAATGGTTCTAATCAACACAAATCAAATATAGCTACATATTTACAAATATATATATATATGTGTGTGTGTGTGTGTGTGTGTGTGTGTGTGTGTGTGTGTGTGTGTGTGTGTGTGTGTATTCCGAAACCCTAATTATTTATTAGCCATTTTAATATTTAGAGGAGAGATAAAGAGGGTTGCTTCGTACGAGACTTTCGAGTTCTTCAACTTTCGCGAAGGCCTAACGACCAATCCAGATATCAGAATAACACACAATTTTTTTTTTTATAACTTTATCAAGGTAAGGATTTGAATATATAATTTATTTTTGAAAAATAGTAACCAAATTTTTTGTAGAATTATTTTAGTGTTAGTTGTCCGAACACCTTTTTGGTACGTTGTTTTTGAGATTTTAGGAAAATAGGATTCATGATCTATTCGATGTTTTTGAAAGCTGACACAGAGAAATTTAACATAGATATTTTTCCATAATTTATTACATTAATTTTCTAGATTATTTAATTCATGCAAACCCTAGACCCCTACCGATCAGTAAAACTAGAATTTGTAACTGTGATATGTTGCAAACGAAGCTAGATTTAGGCGAATAATTGATTCCATATTTCTTGTGGCATTGAAATATACAAGATGGTATACTCAAATTTCAGATTCATGTCGGTTGACTTTTTGGTCAATTGAACGCCTCAATTTGCGTGCCACGAATCTCGTGTTTGCAAACTTCACCCTAATGGATTAAAATTCACAGTTAACATAAAAATAAGAACTTAATTTAAGAAAAACATAATTTTAGATCTTTTATTCTGTATTATTAGTAAATATCTTAGAAAAATTGATTATTTAGGATCGATAATTATTTCTAGAATTTTTAGATCTAACTTATGCTAAATTTTGTATAATGGGGTACGCGAGGGATAGCATGATTGGATAGCTAGTAGATTGGATCACGCATCTTAAGATTGTGACTACACCACCTTCAAAAATAGGCAAATATACCTTGCCATTGTTCAGTATTTTATGCCTCATATTTCTTGGTTCAGTATTTTTTGCTTGTTACTTCATAGTAGTCATTTTTATATCTAATGAATATAGATTTATTAATATAGATTTATTATTAGTTATTTTCCATAGAACTGTCTCACTTTTATATTTGTACCCTGTGGACATGTACTTGGACACGGAGAGTTGCAACCATGATTGTTAAAAATGTTGTACTTTTATGTGTTACATGATTAGATGTATTTTATGTCCTTCTCGATTCGTTCCCATGCTTGATTTAATAATAGTCTATGACCATTTCTAGAATTTGGTTGGTGTAGACTCGACTTATAGTTTCATTGGGTGGGGAGGACAGTCACTAGGTGCTTGGGCTATGTTGCACGTGTTGTGTCTGTGTTGATAGTGTCTTGGATGAGCACTACCCGCTACACCTTGATAGCGACTCGATTGAGCGCTACCCGATGAGAATTTGATAGTGTCTTGTAAGGAGTACTACTCTTTGTGTCTTGATATTGTATCGACGGAGTGCTACCCGTGTACCCGAGTCAATCAGCCCAAGTGTTGAACGTTGTCCTCAATTGTATTTATAAATAGACTAGTTAGCAGTACTATACTTATATTTTCTCTCTTTCCTTTCTGCATGGTTATATTGTTTCATATTGTTATATTTTTATGTATCTTGTTACGTCCCACTGAGGACCAGGTTTCTTTTCAGGTATAGCTGATCATGACTATCCCCATGTGTATGGTCCAGGACCCAATTCTTTAATAGCAGACGAGGATGTCTTACCTTCCGAGTTTCCTTGACTCTTTCATGATGGATTAATAGTTTAGTTTACACTTTCTTCTATTTCAATAAAATATGGCTGAACCTTTTATCATATTTTTATTATAGTTGTTTGGTAGTGAATTTTTATGTTAGCCCAATGTTTAAGTTAAGTTTTTGAATATGGCTAATCGATTAAGTTTAACAATATGATAATCATGCAATCACTATAGTAACTTCTACTTAACCTCAACATTGCCCAAATTTTATTAATGTTGTAATATTTTCTTCATTATATTGCTTTGTTCTTCTAACATATAATTACAGAAAGAAATAAGCAAAACCAGCATGAACATATGCAACAAAGAAATATTGATAAGCCAAAGACGGCGTTATACCAGAATATTTCTCTAAACTACCTACGACTTATCCGTAGCCTCGTACTCGGGGGTTTCGGTACCCGGTCAGCAGAATAGGGTCGATGGGGTAGCGCCCCTAAAGGTATTCGGGGGAGAAGTTCCCAAAAGGTATTCAAATTTCTAGATCTGTTTATCTATGAATAACTGTCATGAAGGGAAAATGCGTCTTCAAGATAATTAATGCTTAAAAGATTGGCTCATCAAGTATTCTTGGTTTGTAATGTAATATTACATTTTATTGAGTAAAGAACTTATGTACATCTATTCGTACTGACATACCTAAGTTCACTAAAATAGCCTAAAACCTATCCAAGAAAAATTAGACCAAAAATAACATGAACCAAAGCTTGGACCGGTCTGAAATAAGCAAACCGAACTCGAACAGAACTCTGGCCGAACTCGGATGAACTCAGTTAGGCTATTTTTAGAATATTAGACAATTGTATAATCCCTAATTTTGTGGCTCGAACGTAAGGAAATTAAAATATTCTATACCGAATTCTGGTCGAACTCAGTTTGAGAATACCCTATAAATAGTGTTGGATATTCTTATTCTTACTCACTCAACCATTATCAATTTTTTTATCCTAAAGTGAGCTATACCCTGAGCCTAAACCTTCTAATCTCTAAGATCAACTCTCCAGCATTCTAGTGCCAAGTATGATTTTGGTAAGAACTCTGTTAGAATTGTAAGAGCTTGAGTCTGCAAGTTTTATCTTATATTTGAAGTCATCATGCCCTTCGCATCAAATTCACATGTGAAGTCTTTTGAGCCTTCGTATCAAATCTCGATGTTGTAAGAAGTCTGCAAGCCTTCGGATCAAAGTTTGTGATTCACTATTGGTGATTATAGTGGATACAACTCCGAGCAAGAGTTCTCGGGCCTAGAATAGTCCTCTCAGATGAAAACCAGGATAAAATTTTGGTGTTTGCGGTCTCTCTCTCTTACCCTTACTGCTTTATATATATGTCTTGTATATTTGTATTATTATTATTATTAGTTGGTAGCTGCTTTTACTATAAATTATTTAATTGGATAGATTATTCTGCTGTACTATATTCACCCCCTTTAGAGTTGCCTTACGGTCCTACAATTGATATCAGAACAAGTTCTTTTATTACCATATTAACCTCCTTAGATATTTATGGCAACTATTAGATCTATCCACACCAACAATAGTTAAGGCCAGTCCACAAATAGGCTATCCCTATTTGATGGAACCAACTACACTTACTGGAAAACATGTATGACTTTCTATCTCAGATCTCTATACTTTAATATTTGGTCAATAGTTGAGGATGGCTACAAAAAGCCTGCTAGAATTATTTTAGATGGTAATCTCATAGATAAGCCTAAAGATAAGTATACTGATCTAGAAAAGAAATAATCCAGTCTTGATGCTAGAGCTGTAAATGCTTAATTTTGTTTCATGGATAGTATTGAGTTTAATAAAGTATCTATATATAATACTTTACATGATATCTAAAAACTTCTTAAGGTGAGTCATGAAGGAACCACTCAAGTAAAGGAGTACAAGATAAGTAGACTAACATAAGAATATGAGACTTTCAAAATGAAGTCAAATGAGACCATTCCATAAATGTTTACATGTTTTTTTATGTCATTAATCCTCTTGATTCCCTTGGAAAGAAATACAGCAACCATGAAAATATCCGCAAGGTGCTTCGTAGACTAACCAAAAAATGGAACCCAAGGCTACTACAATCATTGAAGGAAATGAGCTCACCATCATGACTCTTTTGACATTAATAGAAAAGCTGATGACTCACGAACTAAACCTTAAAGAATTTGAAGATTTAACTCCCAAATAGAAGGTCATTGCATTCAAAGCGTATCATAAAAGATTATATGAAGATGCTTCTGAAGATGAAAAAATAGACGATGATTCAGACAATAAGGATCTAGCCTAAATTTTTAGGAGCTTTAAACGATTCTTGAAGTTTTTGAAAGCAAACTGAAAGAAGAAAGATCTTAAAGAAGAACTAATTTGCTACAATTGTAAAAGGCCATGCCATATGAAAAAATACAAGCAAAAAGGAAGAATCGATATGAACGATCAAATAAAGGAGGATCCTCATCTCACAAATAGGCAAATACAAGCATCTGGGGCAAAAGTAAAGATAACGATTCAGAAGAAGAAAGCCCTCGACATGTTACAAATGTATGCCTAATAGTATTAACCTACGAGGTAACAAATAATCCTTTTTTTGAAGAGTTTTCTTATAATGAATTATATTATGCTTTCAATAATTTATTTGAAGATCACAAGAAGCTTATGAATAATTATAAGCAAGCTAGAAAATATATTAAATCTTATTAGATTGAGAATGAAAAGCTTACTTGTCTACTAAATAAAGCCCTCCCCCAAGCCCGCTGGAGCACGACTTCGACTGCACCACCGCATCATCATCCCCATCGTCATTCTTGACCGAGCCCCGGCCATCTCCCTGTCGACCTCGCCACACGAACACCCTCGCTGAACCCCTGCACCCCCGACCGTCTGCACCGGACCCGCCGGAGCCCCGAATCCCCTCGACCGGAGAACCGCCTCCCCGTCGACTACCAACCCGAACGCCTCACCATCACTGCCTGTACTCGACCGGATCCACCCGCCTGGAGCCGGAGAGCGCTGCCGACGACCCACCGGACCAGCTGAACGACCCTCCTTCTCCACGATGAACCGCCACCCTCGTCATCGACTGCACAACGCCTAAACCAATCCCCTTTACGGTCGCTGAACACCGAAGTGACTCGCCATCCCCTCGACTGAACCACTACGAGCACCACCCTGTCCACTACCCGTCACCACCTCGGTCCTCCTCCTCTTCTCTTCGACCTCAGCCCCTGCTCCCTGTCCTCCTCTTCCTTCTGGCCGGACACCCACCGGCCGGAGTTCCGACACCACCACCTACATTATCAAAACCACCATCATCATCATCCACGACCATCATCACCACCTCTATTACCTTCACCATCATCATTGCCATCATCGTTATTATTATCATCTTAACCATCCTCGTCACCATTATCATCCTCATCATCAACCCTAACATCGTCATCACCCTCGTTGTCCTTGTCATCACCATCTTCCACGTCATCATCCTCGTCATTATTATCCTGGTCGTCATCATCATCGTTCTTGGCATCATCATTGCCATCATCGCGGACATCATCACCATCTTCATCATTATGATCGACAATATTACCCTCGTCACTATCATCCCCGTCCATGTAATCATCCTTATCTCATTATCCTCGTCATCCGCAACAATAGCCCAACCCTCGTCATCCTCATCATGGCCGATATACTATACTGTTGCCATGCTCTTCGAAGATGGAAGTTATTACTGAGCGCCCTCCTATGGGGGCATATGTGGCATATACTAGCTAGTTGTCACGATTGGTGAATTACGTCAGCATATATCTAGCCTACACCTTACCATACACTCAAAGTTGTCCTCAAGTTGCATTTCACTTAGATGGTTAGTTCACCCCGGAGTTATTTATTCAGTATTTACTTTATGGCATGCTTTTATGTATCTTGTTATGTCCCTCTGAGGACCTGGCCCTTTCCAGGTGTATTGTTCATGAGTATTCGCAGGAGCACAGATTCCAGACTGGTTGTATACGTTCCGAGGAGTCTTCTCTTCGAGCCACATGATTGTTAGATATGGTACTTATATTGTATTCATCTTGTTTATTCTATATTCTAGTTCGGTAGTGGATTTGTTTCCATCTGACTACCATCTTTAGACACTTCATATTGATATCTAGTTCATAGATACTAGTCATTTATTATTATATGATTTTTGTGGATGAGATTTAGTTATGCTCCGAGATATATATGTTTACTACTTGTGAATCGTTATTAATATTATATTGTACGTGTGTTATGGTTTCCATATATTGGAGTGCCATATTCATGCGGTTGGCATGCTTACATGTCCTAGTCTTACGTATTTTGGGATTGGAGCATGACATGTTTTTGTGGTGGCCCATGCAGGTCTCGAACCTATTGTCTCGGTTACGTTACTGTACTGAGCAAGCCTGCACCTAGGATTAGAGTATAGGATCTCATCCACAATTGACTATGACTAATCCTCCTTCCAATCCATTATATTTGAATAACTGTATCATGCTTGATTCATGTGCTTCCCTATTAGTTCCTTGAGTGTAACCTTCTCCTAGAATATAAAAGTCTCTGTTGTTAGATAATAAGTAGAGTAACCTTCCTTTTAAGAATACAGCTAGAGTGTTGACACATCACTAAGTTTAGAACATCTAAGGAAACCCTAGCACCCTTACCTATCGATTGATGTACCATTACCCCTCGATATATGTATGAAGACTTGAGAGTGGTATAGACACTACTAGAGTAGTTAGAAGGATGACCATAAGGTTTGACCCTAGTATTGAGGAGCCAATAGA
Source organism: Iris macrosiphon (assembly GCA_036927795.1). Classification (NCBI taxonomy): domain Eukaryota; kingdom Viridiplantae; phylum Streptophyta; class Magnoliopsida; order Asparagales; family Iridaceae; genus Iris; species Iris macrosiphon. The sequence continues at coordinate 148,091,187 of JAYESA010000009.1, read as the reverse complement.
AACATAAGGTTAAATATTAGGGCTAACCTAGCTTTTCATGGTAAGATAGTACTAGAGAACTACAACTTTAGCTTCTTGTCTTATAGTACCCGAACAATACCTTACGAAGCCAAGAGGAATAAACTAATATTTCCCTTGATTATACCTCGAACACAGAGATTTTCTCGCCACCTTCCCCTTAGGAAACCATGATATTATCTTGAGTCCCTCTATTTTTAATTTCATATCTTGTTCCCTTGTAAACTTAGCGCTCGCTATAATTGTGCGACGACTAATTATGTTCTTCGATTCTTCATCTTTCAATTCGTGCCACCTAACCTTTTGATTTTAGGCTAAGTGATATTATTCTATGTTAGGATATATAGTTTGCTAGGATGATAATTGTAATCTTGAACTTTAAATTTTATGCGTGGTAGTTAGAATTTGATAGTTTGAGTTATTACCTTAGATTGTGATCTGATTATTCTTAGTTTTAAATCACGTAACATGTACCCCACCTCAATATAGATTATATCCTCTTTCCTCTTGAAGACCAGTAACTTCTCCATTCATACTATTGATACTTGTTCTATGAACACTATGATTAAGATTTAAGGTGACCATTACCAATATAATGGAACAGGAGACCCTAATAAGTACCAAGTTTTTTTGTTCCGTATATACCCCACTAAGAGTTATACCTTATTATTTTGCAGGATCCTTTTAAGACTATCACAACATTAGTTAATATCTTTAAGATGGGTAGTATGCCTCACAATATAGTATCACATAGCCCTATTGACCCATTGATGAAGTGTAATAGGATGACACAACTTTAGACTTGCATAAGAAGATAGTATTTATTCAGACTGTAGAAATTAGAGGCCCATACCCCTATTTGGTCGACTAGCGACTTAGACAAGGAGTTAGTATGACAACTGTAGAGATTGTAGAGTCTTAATTTTGTATCTTGATTGGTTTTATGAACTTAAATTATTTTTGTACCTCCTTTCATCATAATTTAGCGTACTTATATTTTTGTATTACCTCGACTTATGCTGCTGTTATAGCCTAGTTTTATAAGCTCATTCTTTTATCAAGCTTGTTCACGACATATGTATTATTGGACACGTACACTAATACATTTCAAAATTAGTGTACTACGGTCTGATCAACCATAGTGCGCTTGGTTTGCCCTTCGCATAACTATTTTACATAGATTGAGATATATAGTGATTAGTAGATGAATGTACTTGCCCTCTAGATATGTCTGAGCATATCGTATCCGTTACATAACCGTACTAATGCGAGCATGTGAATAGGAATTACCAAAATATGATTTCAATCCACAACTGCCTTAATAATTCCTTGATCCCCATACTTCTAATCTATTACCTCCCCTTGAACTCTTTATTATTGTTTTTCGTCTTCCCTTATTTTGGAAAGACAAAATCTCCTACCTAGCATAAGTTGATACACGGATAGTTTTAGATATACCCTATAGGCCAATTACATTATTTGATGATTATTTTGTAACCAAGGGCATATCACATGTAATATATTTGGTATTAAAATTTTTGAGGATTGAGTAACATGATTAAGTAAATTTGAGAAATGAGATTTCTTAAATGTAAGAGCCTTATGTGATAGATGGGTAAATTCTAAGTTGGGTAGCAATTGCATTATCAGCTTGAGAGGAATTTCTTTAGATTGTGATCGAGCAAAATTTGATTGAAAGGTTCAAGTCATTTTAATTTTTAGAATTTTGGACGAATAAGTAAGAGGATGAGGATCAATAAATTTCAATTTTTAGCACATGATTTGAATTTTGAGAATTGGGGGTTGAATCAAAGATTTAAACCTCGAGGAAAATAAATAGAACTCTAAACATGGACATGGACGGATTAAATTTCAAATTTGAGGATTAAATTAAAAGAAATTTTTGATTGCAGGATTACCTATTTGAACTATTGAGTATATAAATTGAATTTAAATTTAAAGAGTAAAAAATTCATGAGGTAAAAATAGGAGGAAAATTTTGATTAGAATCATTTCTAAAAGAGATTTTGTTAGTTGGCGATCGTGATATAAAATTTGATATGCGAAGATGTCATATAGATGGAAACTTAATTTGGATGTTGATGAGGAAGTACGATAGGTTGAAATTTGATTTGAACAGTGACCATCTTAATTTTGAAGTGATTACGAAGGATTGATGATAATTTTAATTATTGCAAAGATATTGCAATTTACTTACCTTATGTATGTAAAGGAATAACATACTATGCCTTATTTTAAATTTTGAGGACAAAATTGTTTTAAGTTGGGTAGATTGTAAACTTTCTTACCCAAATTAGGCCTACTTGGCTTAGATAGTGAAACTAGGGCTAGTTTGAATCCAAATAGAAATAGAATACAGTAGTTATTTAATTTTGTATTATTTATGACACGTAGCGCACCTTACCGTTGCTTCGATAATTGGATTACTACACAAGCCATTGTCTATCTACAAATTTCACAACCTCATCCTAGACGTGCCCACCTACTATTCTGACCTCGCTGTAACTTATAATTATGCCTTCTTGTGCTACATTTTAGTCGTACATTAAACGTCACGGACATATTTATTTAATTCTAAATAAAATATGACTTTGTACCCTTGTTCGTTCCAATTTAAATTGGAGACACAATCTTGACCGTTTTATATAACCCAAATTTTATTAATATTCTATACTTTACACTCTACGTCCCTGATACTTGTGTCCCACCAAATTTTAATCCCATGTACTTCTAATTAATTCCAGAATACCATGCACGGTATTATAATTAATTAAAACCTAATTTTCATCTTGGTGCAATTTTTCTAATTGTTGGGCGCTATTATGCAAAAGTGCATTGAGGTATCCCCACCACTGGACAATACGTAAAGAAACCTAATTTTCCCTTCACGTGGATTTCTTCGTAATTTTTTGGGATGTGCAACGCGCGCAACATCGCCCCTCGTGTAAACCTAGCCCTTGTACTAAAACAATGTAATTTACAGCTCTTCAAACAACCAATGCCAAGCCTAGGCCCACTCCAAGGAATGTTGACCAAGCCCAAACCCTAAGTCAAACATCAAACCCTAGGTTCACATGTATATAAATACTAACTTTTCTCTTTTTTATTATTCATCGAAAAACCCAAACCCATCCCTAACCTAGAGACAGCCGACTTCCTCGCAGCCAAGCCCCGGCTGTCCCAACCTCATTGTGCCGCTGCCAACCACCGCCGAGTCCACCTCTTCCTACCATCTTCTAGCCATCAACCCCAACTGTACCACGCCGGAGCACCTGAACGCCTGCACGACCTCGCCGACCCGACTGCACCGAGCAGCCTGAGCCTCCCCCAAGCCCGTCGGAGACCGACCCCGACTGCACCACCGCATCATCATCCCCATCGTCATTCTCGACCGAGCCCCGGCCATCTCCCTGTCGACCTTGCCACACGAACACCCTCGCTGAACCCCTATACCCCCGACCGTCTGCACCCGACCCGCCGGAGCCCCGAATCCCTTCGACCGGAGACCCGCCTCCCCGTCGACTACCAACCCGAAAGCCTCACCATCACTGCCTGTACTCGACCGAATCCACCCGCCTGGAGCCGTAGAGCGCTGCCGATGACCCACCAGACCCGCTGAACACACCTTCTTCTCCACGATGACCCGCCATCCTCTCCATAGACTGCACATCGCCTAAACCAATCCCCTTTCCGGTCGCTGAACACCGGAGTGACTCGCCATCCCCTCGACTGAACCACTACGAGCACCACCCTATCCACCACCCATCACCACCTCGGTCCTCCTCCTCTTCTCCTCGACCTCAGCCCCTGCTCCCTGTCCTCCTTCTCCTTCTTGTTTGATAATAAACGAAAGAAATTAAACTAGGTTTATACGAAACCCTCTCTTTGGTTTACAAACAAGAAGTGCAATTAATCCTATACGAGGATGTCAAGTACAAAATTTAATCTGGGTAAATATTGCTATAGGAGTCTGATCTGCGGTCGATCACTTTGTCCCTTGGACCACACGATGATAAAGAAGTACTGTAGAAGATGGAGAAGCTTCAAAGATTGCAAAGGGTAGTGGATGCTCGATGTTAAAAATCGTCGATCACTACTCTCTGTCTGTGCTCTACTATCTCTGTTCTTCGATTTTTTTTCGACCCTGGACCTCCGTGGACGGAGGTCTCTATTTATAGAGTTTTAGTGACAATAACCGTCCAGTCGGCGTAGAAGCCGGACAGTGGAAAGTGTAGCACTTTTTATGCGGCGATTATAATAACTGCCACCCACGTATAAATGATCTTCTGAATCCGCGTATGATGTGTGTCCCATTATGAGATAACGCATATAACTGCTACGAAGATTACAGCATGCAAGCCAAGTAGGTAACTGCCCCTCGCATAGAAAAGGTTGGCGTAGAAGCCAATAACTGTCACCATAGCGTAGAAGCCTAATAGTTGTCAAACTGGCATAGAAGCTAAGTAGGCGTAGAAGCCAAGTAGGCGTAGAAGCCCAGTAGTTGTCAAACTGGCGTAGAAGCCTGATGCTGCATGGATAGGTGGCTAGCGTAAAAGATAGCTGATCCTCCTTCCTTGACTGAGGTCTTGAGCGTATTTTGGACCAAATAGCCTTATCACACAACAATACAAATATAGCCTGAGTTGGCGTATTTTGAGGAGATAGCATACGGTTTACTCCTATAGTTGAAATCGCCAGGTCGACATAATATGCAGAGATGTTGATGTGGACGTATTAGTCATAATTATGGCTCACCCAGTCTTTGAAAATAGAACCAAATCTCGGGCATTAAATGCAGAGATCTACCCCCGTCACGCGCATTAACTGCAGAGACATGTCTCAAGCTCTGTACGAAGAACAGCTTTTAACGTGGCGGTTTATTTTGTCCTTTGCTGAGCGTAAAAGATCATATCTGCCTGTATAAAACTACGCAGCGTATTCCCTTGAACGCGTAAAAGCAATTTGTATCAAGGAAATGTCACTAAACGACAATCTGGGTCTCTGTGCCGAACCATCATTACAGCCGTCGTCTGGATAGTTGTGCAGTATTCTTTGTTAGGAGTCAGGTTCACTGCATGATCTGACAGGTTCATTCGAGGAAAACAAAGAGTTCCTCGTACAACTTCCCACTGCATTAAAAGCGAGTAGGTTTTACGCCAAAGTGGCGATGTAATAACCTTTTTACACCGAAGCAGCCTGGAAATACTGCATTATGCGGGTTGTCCTGGAGCTTATATTTTACGCTGTACTTAGCGATGAAGCTCTGTTGTACGCCGATGGTTCTGAAGTCATATCTTACGCCATACAGTACTGAAACTCTGCTTTACACGGGTTTTATGCATACTGCGTATAATTTTGCAGCGTATTTTTTATGCTTCTATACTTCTGGCCGGACACCCACCGGCCGGAGTTTCGACACCACCATCTACATTATCAAAACCACCATCAACATCATCCACGACCATCATCACCACCTCTATTACCTTCACCATCATCATTGCCATCGTCGTCATTGTTATCACCTTAACCACCCTCGTCACCATTATCATCCTCATCATCAACCCTAAGTGTAATATGAAGCCAACAAGAATGTAACTAAACTAGTGTAATGGCTTCACATTACACTTACTGATCCAACCTTGGATCGGTTTTCCAACGCGATCACGAGCCTTTTGGTCATCTAGAGCATCACGGATAAGCTTGGCGGCAACGACATGTAACATCTGCTTGACCAACTCGGCCCGGTTCGGAGGATAGAAATACGTTTCCTACAATAAGTAATTTAGTAAGTTATAATATGCATAAATTAGAGGATTGATATAATGTACTTTAATTTGAAGTTCGCAAACCAGAACGCCTTCCTCTCCTCCGGAGCTTCAGAGTAGTTGATCCAAGGGCTACCATAGTTGTTCCTCAGAAAGAGGCCCATGCGTCTTTGTACCGACGAGGACGATATATATACAGAGATAATTATTTTTATCGAAAAAGTAAATATATTATGAATAAAGAAATATACGATATATATAATGCTAAACCATTTAATTGACTTACTTTGTACCGTCGGCCCAAATCTCTGTCCTCGTCTCCTCCGGAGGTGCGCATGGAGGATCTAGTTGATGCTGGGATAACGTCGACTCGACCTCCTCTATATGCTCATCTGTCTCCATTATTCCGTCAACAGAAGGAACGCTAGATGAGGGAGTACTATCAGGCCTAGAACTACTCGTCCCAGGAGTGATGCCACGTAACGTCGTCACAGTTGGAGATGTGACTTGTCGATATACTGGAGAAATAGGCGACGAGGATCTAGAACCAACAATAGGCAGTACCGAAGGAGCACTCCGTCTACCTCGGGACCTGCCGAACCCTCTGCGTCGTCCTATCATACCTGATAACAACATATGATGAATAAAGAAATATACAAATATATAGTACATTCTACAGTCAAAATGTTATGCATATATCACAACATTCATAAAATTGCACAGTAAATAACTAGTGGTGTCACAAGTCTAAATGGATAGTACATTCTATAGTCAAAATATAATACATATCTTCGTCAAAATAGTATATTCTATAATCAAAATATAGTACATTCTACAGGCAAAATATTTTATTTTCAATCATCTTAAAAAAATTCATCTTGTTCGCCTTCCTCGTCCTCCTCTTCCTCCTCCTCCTCCTCCTTATCTTCACTTTTATCTACTTCATCATCGTCTTCCTCTTTGGATAATTCTACATCTTTTATATTATTACTCGTATAATGAGTAACTTCTGTTGAGTCCACATCTACAATATTTGTTACAAAAGGTAGCTCGTCCTCCTGATAAGCTATTCCGTCACACTTGTACCCCTTAACAGGCTCTTCGATAGCATTTCGTAAATCTTTTACCCCTTCCTATATCGTGTATCCTTGCTACCTTGGCGGTGGATTGGCCTTCTCCACAACGCCCGTACGAAAAGTATTCCTGTTCCTCCGATACGGATGATCCTTCGGCAGAAATTGTCGATGATAATCGAAGAAGCACGGCTTACCTCCTTGTTTTAAATGGAAAGCCTTAGTACGTTCCATGCAATACGGATATGAGAGACGACTATGAGTGCTCTATCCCGATAATATTCTATAGGCCAAAAAGTTGTTGATGGTCCACATAAGTACTGCCCTCATCTGAAAATTCTGCTTTCTGGAAACATCGTACGTGTTGGCACCTACTTTCCATAGCTGATTCAACTCATCTATTAAAGGCTGTAAATATACATCGATGTTCCTCTTCAGATTGTTCGGTCCTGGGATAATAACGGTTAGGAACATATTCGGAGTCTTCATGCACATCCAAGGCGGTAAATTGTACTGAGTGATGATCACAGGCTAACGCGAATACTGGGAGCCCGAAACTCTGAATAGGGAAAAACCGTTACAAGAGAGCCCTAATATGACATTACGCGGATTCGAAGCAAAATTTGGATAGTCTCGATCAAAGTGCTTCCATGCTTCTCCATCGGATGGATGAACCAATACTCCTTCGATCTGTATCCGCCTGTGCCAACTTTTGTTTTTTGCAGTCTCCTTCACCATAAACAACCTCTGCAACCCCGGCATCAAAGGCAAGTAGTGCATCAAATTGGTAGGCTTCTTTGTACCGACAAACTTTCCTCTTCCAGTAGTCTTGTAGCGATCAGCACCACAGAATCTGCACGCATCTTCATCCTTATCATCTTTGTAGTACAATATGCACCCGTTGTGACATGCATCAATTTTCTCATATCCCATCCAGAGCGATCTCACCATCCTCTTAGATCGGTAAAAGCCTTTAGGCAACTTTGCATCCTCTGGTAAGATCTCTATAATCAAATCTATCAGTCGGTTATAGCATTCTTGCGACATGTTAAAATTGGACTTGATGATTAACAATTTTATAACAACCTCCAACGGTGAATGATCTTCACAACCAGGATATAATGGAGCCCTTTGTCACGCTCCAGTCCTAAAATACGTAGGACTAGGACACGTAAGTATGCTAGCTGCATGAATATGGCACTCCAATATATAGAAACCATAACACACGTACGCTGTAATATGAATAATGATTCACAAGTGGTAAACATATATATCTCGGAGCATAACTAAATCTCATCCACAGAAATCATATAATAATAAATGACTAGTATCTATGAACTAGATATCAATATGAAGTGTCTAAAGATGGTAGTCGGATGGAAACAAATCCACTACCGAACTAGATTATGGAATAAACAAGATGAATATAATATAAGTACCATATCTAACAATCACGTGGCTCGAAGAGAAGACTCCTCGGAACGTACGCAACCAGTCCGGAATCTGTGCTCCTGCGAATACTCATGAACAATACACCTGGAAAGGGCCAGGTCCTCATAGGGGCATAACAAGATACATAAAAGTATGCCATAAAGTAAATACTGAATAAATAACTCTGGGGTGACCTAACCATCTAAGTGAAATGCAACTTGAGGACAACTTTGAGTGTATGGGAAGGTGTAGGCTAGACATATGCTGACATAATTCACCAATCATGACAACTGGATAGTATATGCCATATATACCCCCATAGGAGGGCGCTCAGTAATAACGTCCATCTCCGAAGAGCATGGCAGCAGTATAGTATATCGGCCATATCGCTCCGGAGAACGTGGCAGCAGTATAGTATATATCGTCCATATCGCTCCGAAGAACGTGGCAGTAGTATAGTATATATTGTCCATATCACTCCGTCAAGTGTGGCAGCAGTGTAAAGGAAATGGGGGTCCCATTCACCTACAAGTCGTCCTTCCCGCCCAATGATCTACGCATGTTGTATCTACAACACGCTTCAGCTACTACGCTGGGGCGTCGTAACTCTGGCTCATACTCTATCGATAGAACAATAGCCCAACCTTCAACCAAACAAGGACAAGGATTGGACCATCGTACCACGATAGTCTATGCTCCGCCTACTAATAACAGCTATGTCTTCTAACATACATCACTATTAGGTGTTATACCCTACCCGTCATACGCCTACACGTACAGATGGCCTACCATATACGCAAGTCCGTGCCCTACATGAGACTCACAATACGTGTAAGAAATATGTCAAGGCCTGGGAGTCATACCAATAAATCCATAACTTTAGGTGGGTCTACTAGATACTAGGTCAGACGCAAGTCCTAACGTCAACGCATTCGTTGACTACACCCGAGTCTTTCTCGAACGCGCACAGTTATAATAGTTAAAAGAATGAATATACAACTAAAATATAAAATTTAAACAGTATAATAAGGCAAGGTATACTTGCCTGGCAAGAGAGCTGTGTAGCACCAATAATCTGCTCCTGAAGTCGCGTAGATAAATCCAACAGGTCTCCGGGGTCAGCGTACACAGGTATGGAAATTGGGGCGACTGCTGCGGTTTGTCTGGCGAGGGTGACGGGTTAATGATGAATACGAGGACGAGAGTAATGACGAGGATGATGATAATGATGATATGTTGATGATGACGGCTGGCTACGATGATGGTGGTGATGACGATGATATGACGATGACGAGGATAATGAGATGAGGATGATTACATGGACGGGGATGATAGTGATGAGGGTAATATTGACGATCATGATGATGGAGATGGTGACGATGTCGGCAACAATGGCGATGATGATGCCAAGAAAGATGATGATAACGACCAGGATAATGATGACGAGGATGATGACGTGGACGATGGTGATGACAAGGACGACGAGGGTGATGACGATGTTAGGGTTGATGACGATGTGTCACTACCATATTTTAGAAAAAAGGGTATTTTAGTAATTTCCTATTTAAATAAATATTGTGCATGGTAAATAATTTTTGTTGTATTATTTAATTATTGTTGGATGTTATTTAATTATTTTGGACTTATTTTAGTGGACTCAACTAGTGTAGTTTGGACCCATGGACCAACATAAATTAAATAGTTAGATTTGGCCCATTTAGAAAGCCCATAGTTAAGGAGATGGATTAAATTAATTAAGTGATTAGACTAGAAGCTTCCTTCCTTAATTATTTCTTCATGAGAGGCCCGAAGGGGTACATTGGACATTTTACAATTGCTTGGGAGAGGGGCAAGGCCGGCCTATTAAAAGAGGGGGAAAATTCTCTCTCCTCTCATTCTCATTCCAAATCTAGATCTAGAATTTCCTACTCCCAAATTCTCTCCATTCCCATTCCAATTGTCCACCAAATTCATTTTAAATTCTTCCCAATTCATCATTAGAAAGTTGAGAATCAAGGATCTAAAAGGAGGAAGCAAGGATCTACAAAGAGGAGCAAGGATCTACAATTTGGAAGCAAGTTCATCTCAATTGGAGGTTTCATTGGGAATCCATCTCCCAATAGGTATAATTCAGTTTTTCCCATTAAAATAGCTTCTAAATCTGAGATTTAATCATGTAAAATCAACCCATATGTATGTACTACCCATAGGACTTTGTTTTATGTTCATAGGAGACCCATGGAGAAAGTTATGGTGCTTTTTGTGTCAATTTTGTTGGAATTCCGAATTTATATTTTGTTGTGTGTGTCAATTGATCCTATAGATCAATTGGACATGTGCTTATGTGTTTGGAGCTTGTGTCATATCCATATTTGGGTACATGTGGTTCGTATTCCAACTATTTGGTGATACGTGTCATTTTGGGGGCTTCCTCCGATACGGGGCTTTGTACATGTCGTATTTTGACACGGACACATAGATCTACTTTTGACACTTTGATTTATTCATAAATATTATTTGTGACTTGTTTGTGTCCTTCGGGGTACATTTGTTTGTGTGTCGGACTTGTGTCGCATACGTATCCTAGATCTAGTGGGATACGGTGTGATACTCTCCAAATTTGGTGTTTATGTGTAGATCTAATTATTTATGCTTTAAATTCTTCATTTATAACTAGTAAATATATATAGATATTATATATTTATTTTAGTGTATTTATTATGGTATTTATTGTAGCATAGATCTATAGATATTCTATGTGTTCTAATGTGGTGTATAAATATATGTATGTAGCTTTCTTGCATGCAATTATATATGTACTTATGTTAATAACATAAATTATACATAAATATTTTATAAAATATATTTATGTGTTTAAATGTGTAATTATATTATTTATAATTATTATATATTTAATTATTTATTTAATGAATGAATTTTTATGTGTGCTTCTAGCCATGTAAAATACGTACATTAATATGTGCATTATGTTTTGTAACTAATAGTATTTAATTGTATATATATAAGTATATAGTTATTAATTATTTTATATATATATATATATATATTGATTTATATGTTTATATATATATTATATATATATATATATATTTTTATTTTTTGTGACAGTAGGTTTAATGACAGTTGAAAACTGTCATTATTTCGATCGGTTACAGCAGCCGCTATAACAGTGGTTCGGCATTAATGACAGATCTGTCATTAATGCTACGGGCAGTTTTGAGCGGCAAATCCTTCAGCGACGATTTTCTGTGACAGTTGAAAACTGTCATCAAACGGTATCAGCAGTGGTTTATATATATATAGTTTCTGTGACAGTTGAGACTGTCACTATAAGCTATTTTATTTAATCTTTGTATTTTAGCTCACTGTTTTCAGTGACGTTTTGGCAAATTTAATTTATATATTACATATTATATTTGTATATATATATATGTATATATATAGGTGTTTTGTGAGGTATAATACTAATAATAATATATTATTCTATTTGGTTTGTATATACATTATTTAGAGCGTGCATTATTTGTATTATTAGTATTCTTGTGTGGGTATCTTTTGGGATCTAATTTTGATTTCCTAAATTGTTGTATTTTATTTCCATATTATTTTATATAGAGGTTTTGTGAGGATGACCTTGGTTTGACCATGTTTGACTTTAGTTGACTTTAGAGTTGACCATAGTTGACTTTTGACTTAGCATTGATTTATTGACCTAGAAGTTGACTAGTTTGACTTGTTCTCTTTCCGGGACCTTGTATTAATGTGGTATTCTATATCTAGGTCTTCGAGGTACCGAGTCAGACATCTGTGAGACTGTTCTTTGGACTTCAGGCGAGTACATTCTCTGATAGTTTCTCATTTATGATATCCTTTATGTTCGTTGTATCTAGTGTAGATATACATATTTTTCTTGACACTATGGTTACACGGATTGGTATATCCGAATCTCGTCATGAGATATTATTCCTTGGTATATGGTGTATATGGTGCAAGTATTGTTTCATTGGTTATCTTGTACATGTACAGACACCGATTTTCGGGAGGGGTCGCTCTCTTCTTGGGGAATCTAGTGCCATAGCATACCGTGGTTGGATCTATTATACCAATTGGGGGTGGGGAGTATTAGTATAGATATGTGATCAAATCCCTATTGAATAAAGTATTGGTAAGCGAATAGTGTTGATCATGCACCGCACGTATGATTAGCCAGGCCGTATTGTATCTTGCCCAAGCCGATCACATGTTAAGCTAGTACTCACACACTTAGTCATTAGTATTATTGTTTCATTGGCATATTGTTCATTATTGTATTTCTTTCCAGTATTTCCTTATTGTCTATATATCTCTTGTATCTATTTTGTGCATCTTGTTTATCCACAGCTATTTACTGTTACATAGTTTTTATCATGGATTAGAACTGCTGTTATAGATGTACTCTGCTCATTTCCTGACTGGATATATTTTTCCAGATGACACTGAGGAGTACCCTACCTATTATGGACCCCAGGATGTTGTTGGTTTAGATTCTGAGACCCTGGCTCAAGAGGGACTTATCCCAACTGAGACAGTTGACCCTGGAGTTGTAGCTTTGTAGTATGATAGTATTCTTTTGTACTGGATTTGTCTCCAGCTTATTTTGTTACTCTTCAGACTCATTGATGTACTATTTTTAAACTCATGAGTTGTATGATGACTATTCTATTCTCATCTGATTCGTGCTCATTCTATCTTAGTTCTGTGATTGAGTATACTATCATTATTGGTGGTTCATTTTATTGTTAGATAGACTATCTAGACAGCGTTCTACCGCCGATTCTGTGGCGTAGGCTGGGCGTTGTTTCCGACTAGTATCCTTACATCGGGTATGGGTCGTGACACGTTTTTGGTGGTGGCCCATGCAGGTCTAGCTTCACCAAGTATGTGATGTTGTGGTAGTGCAAAAACTTAGTTGTACTACTGCGAGCCTGCAATAGGATATAGGGAATAGGCTGAGATACTCAATCACATCTAGGAAAATTCTTTTGATTCAACTATTCTCCTTTGACATTGATACTTGATCCCTTAAACTGTCCTTTCCTTGATGTCTTACATCTTGTGCCATATTGATTCTTTCTTTCGCTTTGTCTCAGGATGCCGCCTAAGACTAGATCACAGCAGGGGAGAGCAGCTTCTGAGAGGTCTGCGACATCCCGAGGGCCTGCACCAGTCACTTCTCCGGTGATTGGAGTGTCAGCTGCTTTCGGAGGTCCACCACCTACTCAGAGGACTATGCCAGCTGTATCTGAGGGGCTTCCACCTCCACCTCCTGTGCCAGCAGAGGCGTCACAGATGTTTACACTATTTCGTGAGATGCTCGAGGCACAGAGGGCTCAGTCAGAGGCACATCAGAGGCAGACCGACGTTCTACGACAGGGCATCGAGAGTGCTCATCCGCTTGCTCGTGCTGTAGTTAAGAGAGAAGTTTCGGTCCAGCAGCAGGTTGTTCCTCAAGTTGCTCAGCTTCGGCCAGGCAACATTCAGGACTTCAAGAAACTGGAGCCTAGGGTTTTCAAAGGGACGGAGGGCATCGTCTATGTTGATGATTGGCTCGAGGACATTGAGCGTCTTATGAGGGTGTCCCGTCTTTCTGAAGATCTAAAGGTTGAGGCGGTAGGACTTTAACTGTTCGACGTCGCTCGTACTTGGTTCAGGAATGAGCCAGTACTGGTTGACGTAGGACAATCTTGGGAGGTATTCAAGGACCTTTTCAAGAAGAAGTTTTTCGCTCGGATAGACAGGCTTGACTTGGGGAGACAATTCTCATTCAGGGGAGCATGTCTGTGGAGGAATACGCTGCGGAGTTCGGTAGGTTAAGCCGATTTGTAGAGTATTTGGAGGAATACGCTGCAAGAAGCCTGGCTACATCTGGAAAGTTTGCAGAAGGAGGCTAGGAGTTTGTTTGTATTGTGGTACTTGTAGAAGCATAAAAAAAAATGCTTGGAAGATCTACGCAGCATCTTGATACAGAGCAGCATAAGCAGAGGCCTTCAAGAGCCATCCAGCGTAAAACAGGGTTCTTCATTACCTCCATGGCGTAAAACCCAGCCGCTCTCAAAGCAGCGTTAAAGCGTACGAGGAACGCTTCGTATTCCCGAAAAGAAACTATCCAGTCACGCAGTAAACCTGACCTCTGACTCCTGACAAAAAGTGCTGCACAGCTACCCAAACGACGGCTGGGAACGGGGGCAGACCCCTCGGGACGCGCTCCATAGTATGATGGCGGATCTCAGCATTTAATGCAGAGGATTTGGTTAAAATATCACCAAACCGGCGCTTACTAAAATCCCCCGGCATAAATCGCTCTTTCGCGTGCAAAGAGAACACGCTGCCTTGTTTTACACAGGCAAACATGGGCTGTTTTACGCTCCGCAGAAGACAAACCGCCTGCCACGTCAAAAGCTGCGCTTCGTACAGGGCTCGAGGCACGTCTCTCCGCCAAAAGCATACAGAGCGGTAACAGTGTCCCCTCAAGGCACGTCCCTCCATCAAAACGCACAGAACGGTGACAGTGTCCCCTCAAGGCACGTCCCTCCGTCAAAACGCACAGAGTGGTGACAGTTTTCCCTCAAGGCACATCTCCGCATTTAATGCACAGGATGATGGCAAATCTCTGCCAAAGATTTGATCTCCAAAAGCCGTAATTCCGGCTAAAGACGTCCACATCAGCACCCTGGCATGGTACGCAGCGGCTTCTACGCCCATTCAGGATCTGTGCTCCTACGGCTTCCGCGCCCCCTCAGTCTCTACGACTGCTTGGCTTCCACGCCTACTTGGCTTCTATGCCTGTTCGGCTTCTATGCCTGCTCGGCTTCCATGCCTGCTCGGCTTCTATGCCATGGTGACGGACATTTGGCTTCTATGCCAACCCCTTCTACACAATAGATACCTACCTACGTGGCTTTTACGCCGTGATCTTAGTAGCAATTGTACGCGTTGTGTCTCCTTAGTTGGACCCGCGTCACCCGTTCATTCAAAAGATCATCTATACGTAGGTATTGGTTGCTTTAACTATTGTGTAATAGGGTGCTGTACTTTCCACTCCTCGGTTGCTACACCAACGGAGTGGTCACTGTCACCAAAGACTCTATAAATAGAGGCCCCTATCAATAGGGAACAAGGTCAGAAAAATTGGTCAAGAAACTGATATCAGATCCCAGGTCGACAATTTGGAAGATCGAACAAGGTCACCGAACCGGAGATCAGGAGACAGAGAGAGAGAGAGAAGAATACAGAGCTCAGGCAAGGAATAGGGAGCGACGACCTTCAGCATCGCGCATCCACCCTCCTTCGCAACCTCCGAAGCTGCATCCTGTCTTCCACGGCACTTCTTCAACATAGTGTAATCCAAGGGCTAAAGTGATCGACCGCAGATCAGACACCTATAGCAATTTATACCCAAATTAAATAAATTGTACTCCCGCATCCTCGTATAGGATCGAATTGTACAAGTTTGTTTGTAAACCAAAGGGCACGGGTCTCGTATAAACCCTGTCATTGAAATACACTTTCATTCTTTCGTTTAATACCACAAACAAGATGGCGAATCTGCTGGGGACATCCTTCTCTTCTAACGAGGAAGTAATTTCTCAACACGATGCGGTACCTGTAGGAACCGTGAAGAAGACACTGGTCGTTCATTTCGACTAGTCTGCCTACGAAGACATGCTTCGGACTGGGGGTAGCTCTCACTCTCTCTTCGTCTAAGACAACAGGAAGCTACGCAAAGTGTGGATGCCCAAGACATCCTCCGCCATTCCTGTGGACTCTCCGATCTCTCCGATCTCTCCGACCAATGAGGTGGTAGCATCGCTCCCTCCGTGCCCCGCACATAAAATTCAGTCTCCCGCTACGTGCGGTACAGACAAAACTTCTGGTAAAGCCTCAGCGCTAATCCAGGAGTATCCACTGCGCTATACGCGTAGAAATCAGTCTCCCGCTACGCGCGGTACAGACAAAACTTCTGGTAAAGCCTCAGCGCTAACCCAGGAGTATCCACTGCGCTATACGTGCAGAAACCAGTTTCCCGCTACGCGCGGTACAGATAAAACCTCTGATGGTGCCTCAACGCCAAATCAGAAGTACAGATCATGCTCCAGGCACAGGACGACATCTGACCTCTACGGTGGACCAGATGAGCGCCGTAATCTCCGCAAGAGGAAGCAAGCAGGCGAGTACTCAACTCCTCGGCCGTTACACCAGCGAAGAAGCAATCTGCCTATCCTCCGGATTACGCGGGAAGACGACGGTCGACTGAACACCTCTTCAGCTTTACGCCTGTCTGAGCGAATCTCCAAATCACGCATGGGTAAGCCCCATGGCGCAAAACAAGCTCAAATTGCTACTCCTGACCTACGCAAATGCCTAGTCCAGAAGCGTAGGGAGAGGGGACCCTCCGACATGTCTATTACGCCCCTAGAGAACAATGTTGTAATAATCATAAGATTGTGATTGACTGCTACTGTTCTAAAGTAAAACGATCGGTCTTCGACCGATTGGACTACTCTCAATCTTTCCTGGAAGAGGAGCACGCGTATGCGTCCGTGAACATGGCTTCACGCATACCTAGAAGAGGGTCGAGCTCAAAGCGTCTTCCCTCTGGACCTCCGAGCCAGAGAAAATTTGAAGACCTCCTCAGGAACGCTGAAGCCGGGGTATTCCAAAACACCCGTGCAAGGTCACAGCAACCAGCTCCGTACTCGTCTGATTCCGATGCTGGGGGTCGCCAATCTCTCAAATCAGATGCCGAGAGTATAGAGTCGACTTCTGCAGCGACCTATACTTACCCTTCGATGACGCCCAGAGAAATGGGAGCTTACGCCATCGAAGACGAACGCGAGGGAGCGTCGCCATCAGGAGACGCAGAACAACGCATCACTGACCTGGAGACGTCGCTGAAACAAATACAATCCGTAATGGAGAATATGCACCAGATGATGCTAACTCAGCACACAACTGCCATGGCTCAAGCATCGGTTCCGCCAACTCAGATACATGTGGGGGTAGACTTGCCACCATCCGGCCCAAGCCAAGAACCTGCTCTAGATCAAGAGTCAGCAGTTCCTCCGCTTCCAACGGAAAATCCGATGCAGGCAGTCCGGGAGTTGAAAGCCCAGTTCGATGCCTTGAAGCACAAAGATCAGCTCAAGAAACTGGGAATCAACCAGCCATACCCAGCTATCTGGGAAGAGGTCCCTTTCCCTTCAAAATACAAACCTCAGGCGATGGCTCTGTTCGAGGGAAAAACATCACCAAGCCAATACATGAACTATTTCAGTATGATGACGGTGCTGCTACTAGGGAACGATGCCCTCCTCACTCGGGTGTTCAAAGGCTGCCTCTCAGGAGTAGCCGATCAGTGGTACCGTAGCTTGGCGGACAACTGCATTACTTCCTTCGAGGATTTCAAAGCTCTATTCTTCACACGATTCTACGAGGGAGGAATGGACATGTCTATGTCCTCTCTCATCGAAGTCAAGCAGAAGGAAAAGGAAGACGTTCGCATCTTCATCGAACGCTTTCGTCAGGCCACCTTACAAATGCCTCCAGGAGTTCCAGACTCAGCATTGGTGGACATTTGCAGGAAGAACCTCCTTCCTGTGGTCTCGGTGTTCACAGGACCATATCAGTTCCATGATTGGCCCTCGTTCATCCTCTCGGCGGTAGCAGCCGAAGACAACAGTCGCAAGGCGCACGACAATGGCATCATGATCTCCGCCTCTGACAGAAGCAAGAGGTCATCCCCTGGCAGTGACCATCATCGTGGTCCCAAAGGGAAGGAAGCACTAGCAATCAACACGGCCAAGCCAAAGATTGCGGCGACCGCCCAAGCGAAACCAGGGGCTCCGAGGCCCGTCGAAGTCTACTCTTTCGACGACGACGATATCCCGAGTATCTTCGAATGTCTCGTCAAAAGTGGCAAGATCATCCTCCCAGAACTAAGGCGGCCCCAGGAGGTCGGCAATACTGACGACCCAAAATACTGCATCTTCCACAGATACGTGCACCACCCGACAAAGGCGTGCTATGTGCTAAAAGGAAGATCCAGGGGTTGATCGATGCTAAGGCCATCACTCTGCACAACACCGAGAAAACGGTCACGGCCAACATGATCTCTCTGCAGTTTGGCAATTTGCCTCCCCAAAAGGTCCCTGATGGTGTTACACCCATCTCCCGGGCAACGATGAACCTCGTTAACCTTCCCCTGCTAGGGATCAAGGTCACAACCTGGTGCCCCTAACTATCCGGCGGGGCAAGATTATGTGGGTCCACCAAGATTTGGTGTCAGATCTAGAGGAGGAGACCAAGGCAACCAGGGCAACCCCCAAGAAGAATCCCAAATACAGATCATGCTACATGGTCACAACTTCTTCTACATCAGACGGAGACGAGGTACTTGTCGTAACCCGTTCAGGGAGGGCCTACCTCGACAATGATGGAGCAAATCAGGAAGGTGCGCCGGCTGACGCTCCAGCTACCAAACCGTCAGAGCAAGATCCCGTCGTGCCAAGCATCAGCTCTGCGAAACCTACTCCGGCGAAAATGGCAAAACAGAAAGAAGTACGCTTCGACAAACCTGTGAAAAACATTCCGAGCAAAGGTTTAGAGAAACCGTACAAATTTGACATCCTGGCCCAACTGGCCAATACGCCAGCCAGGTTATCCATCTTCGAGCTACTCAGGCTCTCCCCCGACACTCGTGTAGCCCTGAGTAAAGCACTGATGTAGGCGGAAGTATACTTGACCCAGCTCAAGTACCCCAACGAGGAACCAGTGGCATATCCTCAATGCCACAGCGTGATGGAGGTGGTCCCGAATATCACTTTCACTCAAGACGACATGCTATTAAAACATAATAGGCATGACAGGCCCCTCTATTACACCGGGTACATCGGTTCCATGGAGGTCGACCGGATTCACATAGATCCGGGATCGTCGATCAGCATCATCCCTCGCAGTCTGCTCGGGCCACTGAGAATTCCTACCAGCGAGCTGGCTTACACTACCACTACAATCGTGGGTTTCAACGCCGAAAGGAGTAAACCATTAGGGAAGATTCGCTTGAGAGTCCAGATCGGCAACCTTAGATCAGTGGCCACATGTTACGTCATCGATTCAGAGGTATCCTACAACATTTTGCTGGGAAGACCATGGATCCACGACCACAACATCGTTCCTTCAATCCTACATCAATGCCTTAAATATGTAGACGCACAAGGAACCATACAAACGGAGGTGGCTGACCTAAACCCATTTAAAGGAGTAGAATCCTACTATTCCGATGCCGTGTTGTATTCCCATGACCACACGGAAGAAGCGCCAGGAGTGGCGAAGAAGGAATCCCACCGGGAGCCCGAAGAGCCCTCTGCCACACTACCACTGTCGATCAGAGTGAAAGGACGAACCGCTCGTCCAAAAGCCATAGAACCTACGGCTATCCACCTGAGAAAGACTAAGTCGGAAGGAGGGGGTGATCCTTTAGTGATTACTTTGAACCGGAAGCCTCCACCCATAGTCATCAAACTTCGGCGCAACCAGCAGCCGACTGATGTAAATGCCACCAGGAACGGAGTTCCAGATGATAATAAACATCCTTTTTTTCGGTACATCGATACTCAGATTCCGAAACATGAACCCACTCCGCATGACGAGGTAGAACCAATGGCTCAAAAGTTCTTAGAAGCTATAAACTCCTACCGACCGTATGTCTGGGAAGTAACGTCGCCATCCAATGTCGCCACAGCATATGGGCCACATAAGGATTCTATCTTCCTTGTCCCGCCTACCTGCAGCAGCCAGCATCCAATAGTCTTTGGTCGCATGCGAAATCAACCGACTGTCCAGGAAGATCCTCTCGATGACGATACCGGGAAAGTGCAGGTTCGCCAATACAGCCCGCAAGCATAAAGGATCATGCAAAACATGGGCTACGACTTGAAGAGGAAGCCAGGCCTCAACTACGGAAGAGGCAGACGAACGCCGCCGCACGGCGACCTCCGCTATCGACAGACTCGTCTCGGATTGGGGTATGCCACCTCCCTCGCAACTTCCAAGCCAGATAAGGACCCCTTTCCATCTTCCCAGAGCAGCTCGTCGTCCTCCGACTCACCTGATGTTCTCAAACTAACACTATCAGTGAATATGGTGATGACAAGCCCCTCAGAAATCGAGGAACAGGATACGGAGCCGTTCGAGAACGACCCCTGGGCTCAACAAATGGATACACAGTGGGAATTCTGCTTCGAGCAGAGGGAACCTCCCACCAAGGACGAAGTTATCCAAGTCAATGTTGGGGGTGAGCCCTCACCAAAGCCAATATTTGTCAGTAACAATCTTCCCCCGGTCGAAAAGGAAGAGATTATACAGCTGATAAAGGAATATGTCTACGTCTTTGCATGGGGTTATGAAGACATGCCAGGCCTAGACCCGAGGGTAGCTACTCATAAGCTCAATATTTCGACCGATTCGAAGCCAGTGAAACAACACCAACGTCGGTTTTGCCCGGATATGATGGACGCCATCGAGGACGAAGTCAAGAAGTTGATAACCTGCAATTTCATCCGGGAAGAACAACATCCCGACTGGGTTGCCAACGTTGTCCCAGTCATGAAGAAAAATGGGAAGGTACGTATCTGCATCGACTACCGAGATCTGAATGCGGCCTGCCCCAAAGATGAATTCCCCCTTCCCATCACGGACATCATGATCGATAACACCTGCGGCTTCGAGCGTATGTCTTTTATGGATGGGTTCTCGGGATACAATCAGATCAAGATGCATCCGGAAGACAAAAAGCACACTGCCTTCCGGACACCACTGGGGGTATATTGCTATACGGTCATGCCCTTCGGATTAAAGAACGCCGGGGTTACATACCAACGAGCTATGAGTAACATATTCCGCGAGCAGTTACGCAAGACAGTGGAATATTACGTGGACGACATAGCTGTCAAAAGCCGCCTCAAAGGTGATCACGTTCAAGACCTGAGGGCGGTATTCGAGTTAATGCGCCAGCATCAACTCAAGATGAACCCTACAAAGTCCTTTCTGGGGGTATCCAGTGGCAAATTTCTGGGATTTGTCATTACCGCCAGAGGCATCGAAGTAGACCCTGACAAAGTCCAGGCGATCATAGCAATGCAACCACCCCGTAATCTGAGGGAACTCAGGGGGTTCCAAGGACGTCTGGCTTACATCCGGCGATTCATATCCAACCTCTCGGGGAGATGTCAGCCCTTCTCTCACCTCATGAAGAAAGGTGTGTCCTTCATATGGGACGAAACCTGCCAGCAAGCGTTTGGGGATATCAAGCGCTACCTAACCAGTCCACCAGTTCTGGTGCCTCCCGTCATGGGAAAACCCTTCTTGCTGTACGTTCGGGCAATGGATCATTCGCTAGGAGCTCTCCTAGCACAGAAGAACGATGCGGGTCATGAACAGGCCATCTACTACCTCAGCAGGATGATGGTCGGGGCCGAACACCGGTACAACCCAGTGGAGAAGGAATGCTTGGCTCTGATATTCGCTGTCCAGAAGACGCGATACTACGTCACCGGCCAGACTATTCATATCATCTCCAGGATCAACCCCCTCCGGGTGCTGATGAGCAAGCCAAGTGCCCTTAACTCCCGACTCGCAACTTGGGCATTGCTACTGACACCATATGACATGGTCTACGTCCCACAGAAGTCCATCAAAGGCCAAGCACTGGCCGACTTTCTAGCAGCTCATCCAATCCCGGAGACCTCCAAGCTATACGAAGACATCCCCGATGAAGTTGCGGAATATAATTTTGCAAGGAAAAGTGACGTATGGCAACTATTCTTCGATGGCGCCTCCAGAGTCGGTCCTAAGGGAAGCATCGTTTCAGGAGTAGGAGTCGTCCTAGTTACTCCAGATCAGCTCGTCATCTACCGAGCATATTTTCTTAGCGAGCCCTGCTCCAACAATGTGGCAGAATACAACGCCCTGCTAATAGGGCTCCAAGTTGCTAAAGAGCTGGGGGTGGAATCCCTGTAAGCTTTCGGCGACTCTCTGCTCATCGTCAACCAAGTCAGAGGGATATACGAAGTCCGGAATCCAGACCTCATCCCCTATCACCAAGCAACGGTCGAGATAGCCATGACGTTCAAAAGGTTCTTCCTAGAGCATGTACCTCGATCTCAGAATCTGGAAGCTGATGCCCTGGCCAGCCTAGCTGCGGACTTAGCCACCCCTATAAGAAGACAGGATTCGGTAATCCTTCTTAACAGAGATTTATTCTGTGTGAAGAACAGCTGTCACCTAGAACGCAGCTACGCTGTAAACGCCGATCCTCCTACAAGAGATTGGACGAGTCCCTTCATAGATTTCGTGGCATATGAAATCTTGCCAAAGGACCCCAAAGAAGCAGTATCCGTCAAGAGACGATCGTTACGCTTCTACTTCGATGCATCTTCACAATACCTGTATCGCCGGACCTAGGACGGACTGCTGTTAAGATATCTTGCTGGCACCGAGGAACAATAGATTATCCGTGAAGCTCACGACGGCGTGTGTGGAGCACATCAGCCCGGTCCTAAGCTGCAAGACCGCATCAGGAGAATGGGCTATTACTGGCCCACTATGATCACAGACGCGATCAGTTATGCAAAACGATGTAGGGCCTGCCAGGTCCATGCAGACTTCATACATCAACCGTCTGAATATCTATATCCTACGATTGCTTCCTGGCCCTTCGAAGCCTGGGGTATGGATATCGTTGGGCCCATTCACCCGTCTTCCTCCAGAGGCCACCGGTTCATACTGGCCATCACAGATTACTTTTCCAAGTGGTCCAAAGCAATCCCTCTGGCGGAAGTAAAGGCGTCTGACGTAATCAGCTTCATCAAGCACCATATCATTTATCGCTTTGGGATTCCCCGAAGGATAATCTACGACAATGGACCTCAGTTCATCAGCCAAGCGTTTCATCGGTTTTGCAATAATAACCGGATACACAACATTGCCTCTACGGCATATTATCCAGCTGCTAATGGTTTGGTGGAAGCCTTCAACAAAACCATTATCAATCTCCTGAAGAAGTTCGTTTCTTCAAACAAAAGAGACTGGAACGAGAAGCTGGGCGAATGTCTCTGGGTATACCGCACAACGGTACGGACACCAACAGGTTGTACCCCCTTTTTACTAGTCTACGGAAGCGAGGCGGTCCTTCCTATCGAAATCCAGATCCCGTCGCTTCGAATAGCCGTGACTAGTGAGCTGACTCGAGAAAAGAATGACCTGTTGAGGCTCCAAGAGCTCGAAGGATTAGACGAGAAACGCCTCGAAGCTCAGCAGCGCATCGCGCTCTACCAAGCACGCATTTCCAAAGCTTTTAATCATAAAGTAAAGGAAAGAGTGTTCAAAGTCGGCGAGCTAGTTCTAGCCGTGAGAAGGCCGATGATCCTAACTCACAGAAGTAAAGGCAAATTCTAGCCCAAATGGGAGGGCCCTTATGTGATCGAGACAACTTTCTCAAACGGCGCCTACAGGATAGCCCAGCCCAACGGAGATCTGTTAATGGCTCCAATCAACGGCAAATTCCTGAAAATGTACTATGCCTAATCTCTCCTGCTCAGAGAGGAAAATAGCAAGGACCTCGATTCTGACAAAACTACTTCCAAAAATATAATTAGTTGGGTTACACTCTATCATGTCCGCATGACCTCTGAATAGATATGTCCCGCTAAGAAGTTTATCAAGAGTTTATCACGTCCATACTACCTCTGATATCACTCTCATCCAACCTGTCATTTACATTCCGAAATGATGGGTCCACAACAGTCAGAAAAGAGTCGCTGTTATTTATTCTCGAAGAAGGCAGAATTACATAGGAAGGGGTACATCAAGATGGCGGAGTAATCAGGCCATGAATCTGCCGCTCCAGTGCAGCTACCCTCTCATTCCTAAGGGCCAAAGCATAGGCGCGAGCCTGCTCCAGCCGTGCCTCTGGAGTATGCGTAAGGGTCAGATTAGCCCTTGCCCGAAGACAGCCCATACGGGCAGCTTCCGCACGGTCCAGATCCCATCGCGCTTCGCTCAGTCGACCAGTCGCTACCTCCACACCTGCCAACGACTGGGAAGCCCACTCCTCTGTCCGAGCAAGTTTTTCCTGCAGCTTGGAGACCCTCGCCGCATTTCCTTCATGCTCGGATCGACACTGCATCTCAACGGCAAGGGCTTCTTCCACAACAGCTCTTCTCCTATCCATCTCCAGCTTATGCGTCTGGATAGAGTTGTTTAGGCTTTCAAGCTTTGCGGCAAACCGCTCAGACATGAGGTCATACCGAGCCTGGATATCAGCATCAAGGCTGCCCTCAGTCCGCTGCAAGTATTCGTTAATGGGTTGCTCTAAACCATTAACCACCGCCTCCAGAGCGTCAGCCACTCCAGGATTGCCAAGCCCCCTGACAACCTCGATCGAAAGCTGAGAAGTCTTTTTCAAGAGCTCAAAGTCAAGGTTCTTTGCCAATACCATCGGTATCATCGTTTGCAAGCCAGTGTAGACGAGGCTGGAATGCTGCTTGATCAACGCGACTAAACCCGACTGAGCGCCCGGAGCAGCCACAACTGCAGACGAGGTAGCCACCACCGCCTCAACAGGTGGCACGCCCGAAGAAGGTGTGATGGCGACAATCGAAGTCATCGGCATACTCGCAACAGGCGAGGTCACGATGACGGGTTCGTCCTCCCCTTGAGACGACGAAACCTCCCCGGGCGAGCTAGCCCCCGAAGACACTCCTGCCTCAAGATCCGGCGCCTCCACGTCACCGCCAGGAGCCAAAACAAAGCCGAAAGGCGCTTCAACGCCATGCTCCCCGTGGACGTCATCCCCTAAAAAAAGGACAAGAAAGCAAAATGTCAAACACGGTGGTAATCCTCCTAGGAGGAGACATCAAAATGATATTTACCCGGAACCAACGGCATATACGACGCATCTGCAGCAGATGTAGCTAAGCCACGCCTTAATGACGCAATACGAACTGTCATACCTAGAGAAGGAGGTGGGCCGACCGACATCGCCAAGAGTTCGGTCAAGCCTTCCCCGAGACGCGGTCGAGGTTCATCAGCCGGAGTCTCGCTAGGCACGCTCGCTGACGCAGGAGTAACTCCACCCACTACTGACCTCAGGGAAGATTCTCCCATCTGTTGGGGCCACGCAGGCAATCCCGCTCCGCTGCTTGGAGCAGCCGCAGCAACAACAGCCTCTAGCAAGGACTCTCCGGCGCCACCAGCCAGAACTGTGGAAGGTCCCTCTCTAAAAGGCGAGGAACCTCCGGCCAAAGAATTATCCCTGATACAGGGAGATGCCGGCTCACTCACAGGAGCCCCAATACCAGGAATGCGGAGAGGACAAGCAACCATCTTCTTCCTCCTCTTACGAAGGGAGGCTTCCTTCGGAGCAGAAGCCCGTCGCTTCCCAGAAGAGACTACCAGAGCCCGGCGGAGGCACTGCACACCTCGGTAACGGCACCAAAGGCTCATTCGGGGTACCAGACTCCTCACCCTCCTCAGAAGAGACCGAGGGGACTTCGACCCTTCCCCCAGACTTGGCAGAAGGCACTCTAATGCTTCCACGCATGTCAAAATTGCGATGGAAGGTGTTAATCGCCACATAGAACTGGGCGTAGGAGTGAAGGATGCGTAGCTCCGTAGAGATTGTAATGACCGGCACGATAAAAATTGCCCCCGTACAACCCATGATAAAATACCGTCACCCTCTAGCTCCATCAATGAGTCCACCCCTGGACCTGAAGCTGGTAACGGCGTTGCCCACATGCAACTGGTCGTACCCGAACTGCCTGGCAAATCGATTAGGCAGGTAGGGCTCAAAGAAGCAATGGTCTTCGCTCCTATACAGCAGAGACCAACCAATTAAATGCCTCCGGAGAAAGAACGGTCTTTCTTCGACCTGAATCCTCGAGCCACAGCCCTGACTGGTTGCGGTGCACAGTAGGGGGAGTACAAAGGATCTTCCAGCCATGGCTGAGGTTCAAAACCAGCCGACAATCTAAAACTGTATTCACATTCCAGGAGGAATCCCTGTAATTCAATAGGAATATACCCCCTGAGCTGCTACCGGAACCGGGTGACATAACCCGGGAACTGTGGAGAATTAACCCTCCCATCAAGTACAATTATGGTAATTCCACCCTAGGGAAGCTCCCCCGCCGAGCTTTATCAACGAGTAACCCATCTGTCATGGCCCTCAGGCCAGCCTGTATACGGCACACCATGGCAGGAAGCAAGCCCAGTCTTGCCCCAAACACCAGACGTACTGCGGGCCATAGGATGTTCCGGTGAATGCGATCCGCGGAAGCAATGCCTGGCACCACTACTTGACGCAGCCATATAGAGAGGAAACCTGCCAGCTGGGCTTCCTTAGACAGAGGCCTGCGACAACACCTCAAATAACTGTAGGCCTTTGTACCTTTGGGGTACTTTCCTACCCCATCAACGAGAATCTGATCGGGAGCCTTGGCGTCTTCCATAAGAGCCGCAACGACCTGGGCACTGAGGACGCCCAAGCAGTTCATGGGCTCATTCTTGCCCCCCGAAGCTTTCTCCGACTTGGTGGCCCTAGCCCGATGGAAGAAGAGGTAGGACATCCATTTGGTGGTGTGAGCCAAATCAGAAGGCTCGTTATAAAAGGTGGTGCACGCGAAGTACTGACACATCAGCTCCTGATATACTTCCGTCACCCGAGGGTCTATATCTCCCAACTCCCGGTTGGTGGGAACGTACTCTTCATATGGGGTATCCCCCATCGGCAGTCTCGAGACAACTGCCATCTCATGAAGGGCCAACCCCAACTCCCCTAGTGGAGTGGCGAAGGTCCCGGTGAGCGGAATGTACCGCTCCATCAGTGCCAGGAACAAATTAGGGTTCGGAGGCAGCCCGACGCTCGTCGCACTCACGACGGCATATAGTCCAATGCCCTCCAACTCTCTCTGGAAGTGCTTTAAGGCCCAGTCAACTAGGCATCTCCATCGGGAGTTCGTTGGGGCGATCCACCCATTGCACCGAGGATTCTCCTTGGGATATACCCCACCTCGACCCATAAAGTCGTTGCAGAAGGTCGGCAATTAGATCGGTTGGATCACCGAGCTATCTTCACTTGGAACACTGCCCGTGCACAGTCCTCGGAACAGCGTCACAACGCCAGAAGGGCGACTAACAAACGACCCCTGGTCATCGCCTTTCAGATGAAAGATCTTTCCCGACTTCCCGTGAAGATCAGGAGTCAGCTTCCAAGACATCTTCCTGGGATACGTCGCATGGGAGAAGGCCGAGATGGGATAATCCCTCGGCATCGTCGGCAGGTACAAGACTAAATCCCCGGCAGGAAAAACCCAAGGCTCCCTCTTGGGCTTCGTCTGGGACTGTTTATCAATCATGTCCCCAAAAAGGAAAGTCGACTTTATGTACCGCTCCCCATCTACACGTGCCAAGGGTTCACCGTTGATCATACTCAACAGCATTTGCTCACCCTGGGCCGATATCAGGAGCTCCCTTCCCTCAGGATACTGGGGTCCAGAGATGGGAAATGCCACATGGGACAGATCCTCCAGATAGTTCGAGTGCAGCATCCCCGCAGCGGAGCCCATCACCTCAGCCAATGGGGACTCACCTAGATCAACTACAAGATAATACAAAAAAGATATGTTATTACAAGTCTGGCACAAACACACGGACCAAGGAAACGACAGTCTGTGCTCTACGCCAAGATTGTACAAATTTGGTCACCTTACGCCGAAAGTCTCCTCCACGAACGTAAAATTCAAATTTTATGAAATACGCCAATTTTCGGTAGCCCGAGCTATTCACGCCCAGAGCTACAAAAATATGGAGTCTTTACGCTGACACATTAGAAATGTGGGGGTAAAAGATAAAAATGCCTCCGTGCGTCACCTTCCTCAAAAGAGGCTATCAGCACAGAAGACGACCTAGCGCAGTCACGTTCAACGTGTGCGAAGGATTTTTTGTCGTTTGTGTCATCCCAAAAAGTTCTACCTCTAAAGTCGGGAGTGCTAGTCGTCGGCGGGATGCTCCCCTCAGAGGGAAGTTCACCTTGCCCGACCAGAGATTCCCTCGTCGGGACAGGAGAATGAGAAGAAGAACCTATGCTCTTTCCCTTAGCGGAGGGGGTTTGTTTCGGCGCCATTTCTAAAAGACTCAAAGTGCTCGAAGAAAAAACGAAGAAAAACTCGAACAGTCGAAAGCTCTCTTTCGCAAAAGACAGATAAAGAGTTTTTCTTTCCAGAAACTGGGGATATATATACAGTCCGGGTCGACTCCTCGAATCATCGGACGAACCCCTCGAGACCCTGACCAAATCTCGCAATTAATAGTTGGTTATGATTGGATGCTACGTCAGCCCACTACCCTTGGAAGACGGACAGTCAGCGAATTCGAAAGGTTTTTCGTGCAAGACGGTTCAGCGGGTTCTACGCTAAATGAGCTTTCTACACTCGACAGCAACGGATCTACGGTTTTACGCTCGCAAGCTACAAGTCTATGGTTTTACGCCCGGATGCCGTTGTGCTCGGTAGCTTTTATGCTCGAGAGGCCACAAACCCACGACTTTACGCTCAGCAGATACCAAATCGACGATCTCACGCTCGGTGGCGCTCAGTTTACGCTCAGCAGTAAAAGATCCGCAAACCTCACGCTCGAAGAAATTTTCTTTTCAGGAGCTACAGATCTACAGTCCTACGCTAAAAGGAGCTTTTCTACGCTCGACAGCTACGAATCTAACGGCTTTACGTTCGACGGCTACAAGTCTATGGTTTTTTCTTGCCCAGATGCCTTTGTGCTCGGTAGCATTCTATGCTCGAGAGGCAACAAACCTACGACTCCATGCTCAGGAACCACAGGTCTACGATTTTACGCTCGATGGTGTTTTATGCTCAAGAAGCTATAGACATGATTTCCCGCTCCACGACTTTCCGTATATCCAAACAGTCCCCAAGGCGGTCAAGTGCAAAGATTTCACACAGAAGATACTCGTTCTTAACCCCAAAGCATCCCCAAGTACCCAAAGTATGCAGAGTTAAAATATTGAGAAATTACTCCTCTCGGGTCCAAAAAACTGGAGGTTCATCCAAATTCCAGTCTGAACATCTCGTCTATCAAAGTGGCAACTCAGTTTGACAGCCAAAAACCTCGACCCTGTTCCAAGGGATCTTCGAGAGATCATTCTTGAAGATAAATTCTGAACAAAATAAAATTCCGCTCATCAGAGAGGCAACAGTTCAGAAATTCTACGCAGTCCTAGCAACAGGACAGTTCTAAATATTCAAAGTGCTCAGAAGCATTCTACGGACTATTCGCTATGCATAAAGGATGGGGCCTAATACTCTTTCTATCAGAGTCAGCGTAAAGATTCAGACGTGTCAAAGCTGCACATATTCAGACTTCACAAGCAACATATGGCAAGACGATCATATAGAGAAGAAGACGATTTTATTAAAGGTTAAAATCATGATTATATATGAGGGAAATCCAGTCTACAAGGGTTTTTATCTATTTCTCATGATTACATCTGAGGGAAACTCCGTCTACAAAGGAGATACCCCTTCGTCGTCCGGACGCCGCCCTCGGAAATCTGTTCTGACAGGTTCTGACAACGGCGATCTTCCTCTTCATCCAAGAAGATGATCAGTGGCAGGAGGATACAGAACTGGGCAGATGACCCATCCTCCAAACAGGAGGAAAGTAGGGTAAAATCTGCTTTCCTACAGACCAACACCACGCTAGCCGGTCTGTCTGCCTCTTGTCACCAGAGGCATCGAGAGAAGGCACTGCTTGCAAGCAGCTGTGGTCAAATACGACCCTTCCTCTCTCCTGGGGCAACGCCATACAAAGTTGCTGATTATCCCGAGCAAGAGAGGCTAAGATGTCCTTCCATGATCCATCGTTGCAGTGGACACTTGCTCGAAGATGCCGTCTTTTACGGCTCCCTACATGCTGGAAGAACATGATCTCCTTCTTCCTCAGATCGATCCGACGAACTCCGGCGATCATCTCTGCATGACAATGGGAATGTGGTGAAGACAGGTTCACCCCCCCAGCCTTTTATAGGCAAAAGAGATCACAGCGGTCCACAATAAATTCGCCATAAAGTCAGCATCGACTGTTTCAACGCTCCATTCAGAAACGTTTTGAGTTACGAGAGGCCGTTCATGCGTAAAACCCAGCAGCTCTGAAAGCAGCGTTAAAGCGTACGAGGAACGCTTCGTATTCCCGAAAAGAAACTGTCCAGTCACGCAGTAAACCTAACCTCTGACTCCTGACAAAAAGTGCTGCACAGCTACCCAAACGACGGCTGAGAACGGGGGCAGACCCCTCGGGACATGCTCCATAGTATGATGGCGGATCTCAGCATTTAATGCAGAGGATTTGGTTAAAATATCACCAAACCGGCGCTTACTAAAATCACCCGGCATAAACCGCTCTTTCGCGTGCAAAGAGAACACGCTGCCTTGTTTTACACAGGCAAACATGGGCTGTTTTATGCTCCGCAGAAGACAAACCGCCTGCCACGTCAAAAGCTGCGCTTCGTACAGGGCTCGAGGCACGTCTCTCCGCCAAAAGCACACAGAGCGGTAACAGTGTCCCCTCAAGGCACGTCCCTCCGTTAAAACGCACAGAGCGGTGACAGTGTCCCCTCAAGGCACGTCCCTCCGTCAAAACGCACAGAGTGGTGACAGTTTCCCCTCAAGGCACGTCTCCGCATTTAATGTACAGGATGATGGCAAATCTCTGCCAAAGATTTAATCTCCAAAAGACATAATTCCGGCTAAAGACGTCCACATCAGCACCCTGGCACGGTACGCAGCGACTTCTACGCCCATTCAGGATCTGTGCTCCTACGGCTTCCGTGCCCCCTCAGTCTCTACGACTGCTCGGCTTCCACGCCTACTCGGCTTCTATGCCTGTTCGGCTTCTATGCCTGCTCGGCTTCCACGCCTACTCGGCTTCTATGCCTGTTCGGCTTCTATGCCTGCTCGGCTTCCATGCCTGCTCGGCTTCTATGCCATGGTGACGGATATTTGGCTTCTACGCCAACCCCTTCTACACAATGGATACCTACCTACGTGGCTTTTACGCCGTGATCTTAGTAGCAATTGTACGCGTTGTGTCCCCTTAGTTGGACCCGCGTCACCCGCTTATTCAAAAGATCATCTATACGTAGGCATTGGTTGCTTTAACCATTGTATAATAGGGTGCTGTACTTTCCACTCCTCGGTTGCTATACCAACGGAGTGGTCACTGTCACCAAAGACTCTATAAATAGAGGCCCCTATCAATGGGAAACAAGGTCGGAAAAATTGGTCAAGAAACCGATATCAGATCCCAGGTCGACAATTTGGAAGATCGAACAAGGTCACCGAACCGGAGATCAGGATACAGAGAGAGAAAGAGAAGAATACAGAGCTCAGGCAAGGAATAGGGAGCGACGATCTTCAGCATCGCGCATCCACCCTCCTTCGCAACCTCCGAAGCTGCATCCTGTCTTCTACGGCACTTCTTCAACATTGTGTAGTACAAGGGCTAAAGTGATCGACCGTAGATCAGACACCTATAGCAATTTATACCCAGATTAAATAAATTGTACTCCCGCATCCTCGTATAGGATCGAATTGTACAAGTTTGTTTGTAAACCAAAGGGCACGGGTCTCGTATAAACCCTGTCATTGAAATACACTTTCATTTTTTCGTTTAATACCACAAACAGTACTGAAGGGCATCAATCGAGGGAGTATCCTCGTCGTGTAGTTCAGGGAGCAGCTCCAGCTCCAAGGACACAGACGAGACCACCTGCAGCACAGCCGAGGGGACCGCTTTCGACACAGCAGCAGCATTTTGTCCAGCATCAACAGCAGGGAGGTGCTCGACAGGGAAGAGCGTTTGCTATGACCGTCGAAGAGGAGGAACCCACCGGAGATGTCATCGCAGGTTCTATTCTTCTTGATTCCATTCCAGCTTTAGCTTTGTTTGATAGTGGTGCTTCCCATAGTTTTGTATCTGTTTCTTTTGCTCTGAAGCATGGTTTGGTAGCTGAGTCTTTGCTTAGGACTTGCAAGATTATGACCGGGGGAGGCATTATCCTGGTTAATAATATTTGCAAGGATCAGAGAGTTACTCTGGGAGGCCGGGAGTTGAGTGCGTGTCTACTTGTAATGCCACTTCCGAGCTACGATATTGTACTTGGGATGGATTGGTTGAGTAGGCACCGTGCTAGCATAGACTGTAGAGGAGGTAGAGTTTTGTTTGGTTCGCCAGGAGAGCCAGAGTTTGAGTTTGCTAGAGGAGCTGCAGAGCAGGAAGAAGGCATTATTTGTGGAGCTATGGTGGAAGACAAGGAGTTGCCGCATCCGTTGATAGCAGAATTCTTGGATGTGTTTCCTGAGGAATTGCCAGGATTGCCACCAGATCGAGATGTTGAATTTTCTATAGACTTGGTGCCAGGTGCAGAACCAATTTCGCAATATATGTATAGAGTAAATAACAGTGAGCTGGTCGAGTTGAAGAAGCAGGTGGACGAATTACAGGATAAGGGGTTTATCAGATCGAGTTCTTCACCATGGGGAGCCCCGGTATTATTTGTACCGAAGAAGGATGGATCAGTGCGTATGTGCATTGATTACAGGGCTTTGAATAATCTCTCTATCAAGAATAAGTATCCTTTGCCATGGATTGATGATCTGTTTGATCAGTTGAGTGGTGCGAAGGTATTTTCTAAGATAGATTTGAGATCAGGCTACCATCAGGTGAAGGTGAAGCCGGAGGACATACCGAAGACTGTTTTTAGAACTCGGTATGGTCAGTACGAGTTTATGGTGATGTCGTTTGGTTTGACTAATGCACCGGCGGTATTTATGAACTTGATGAACAAGGTGTTCCACCAGTACCTTGACAAGTTCGTGGTGGTGTTCATCGACGACATACTCATATACTCGAGGACACCAGAGGAGCATGAGGAGCATTTGAGGATTGTGTTGGATGTGCTGAGGAAGGAGAAGCTTTATGGGAAGTTGTCCAAGTGTGAGTTTTTCTTGGACAAGGTAGAATTCTTGGGGCATGTTATGACTGGTGATGGTATTTCAGTGGATCCGAAGAAGATTTCAGCAGTGGAATCTTGGAAGACTCCGAGTTCGGTAGCAGAGATCAGGAGTTTCTTGGGATTGGCAGGCTACTACAGGAAGTTTGTGCAAGATTTTTCGAGGATTGCCGAGCCGATGACCAGACTCACAAGGAAGGATGTGGAGTTTGTTTGGTCGGAGGATTGCCAGGTTGCTTTTGAGGAGTTGAAGAAGAGGTTGACGTCTGCTCCTATTTTGATATTGCCATCAGGGTCCGGAGGTTTCACTATTTATAGTGATGCATCGGGGAAGGGTTTAGGTTATGTTCTTCAGCAGCATGGGAAAGTGATTGCCTATGCATCCAGGCAATTGCGTCCTCATGAAAAGAACTATCCTACCCATGATTTGGAGTTGGCAGCTGTCATATTCGCCCTGAAGTTGTGGAAACATTATTCGTACGGAGAGCGTGTGGAGATCTTCACAGACCACAAAAGCTTGAAGTACGTTTTCACGCAGAAGGAGTTGAACATGAGGCAGCATCGGTGGTTGGAATTGATGAAGGATTTTGATATCTCTTTGCAATATCATCCTGGGAAAGCCAATGTAGTTGCCGATGCTTTGAGCAGGTATCCGGTAGCTATGTTCTTGACGCAGGATCGATATCTGTTGGAGAACTTGGAGAGCTTGGGCATTGAGGTGATTGTTCCTGGGTGTGCTACGCAGATGTGGGGATTGCAGATACACTCAGATTTGATGGACAGGATCAAGGCAGCACAGTATGATGATGTATCTTTGAGGAGTATCAGAGCTCAGGTGAGAGCAGGATTGGAGGATGATTTTACTATTGCAGAGGATGGATCCTTGAGGCATGGAGTTAGATTGTGTGTGCCTAGTGAGGAGTTGCGCGAGGAGGTATTGCAGGAAGCGCATCGCTCTCAGTATTCCATATATCCAGGTGCTAACAAGATGTATCGGGATATGTGAGAGAGTGTGTGGTGGTATGGCATAAAGAAGGAAGTGGCACAGTTTGTATCCAGATGCTTAGTGTGCCAGCAGGTGAAAGCCGAGAGGCAGAGGCCAGAAGGGTTACTTCAGCCATTACCCATTCAAGAATGGAAGTGGGAACATATTACTATAGATTTTGTGTCCGGACTTCAACGATCTCCAGGAGGGAATGACGCGATTTGGGTCATTGTTGATAGATTGATCAAGTCGGCCCACTTTTTGCCTTTCAAAGTGGGTTTGTCTACGGAGAAGCTGGCAGAGATATATGTGAGGCAGATCGTTAGGATACATGGAGTTCCCGTCAGCATAGTCTCAGATCGAGATAGTCGTTTCACTTCTCATTTCTGGAGGAGTTTGTAGAAGAGTTTGGGCACTCAGCTCAAGTTCAGTACTGCATATCATCCCCAGACAGATGGGCAGTCAGAGAGGACTATCCAGACTCTCGAGGATATGTTGCGCACTTGTGTACTAGATTTTGGGGGTTCTTGGGAGGACCATCTCCATTTGGTAGAGTTTGCTTACAACAACAGTTACCAGGCCAGTATAGAGATGTCACCTTTTGAAGCTCTATATGGTCGGAGGTGTCGTACTCCTTTATCTTGGGATGATATTGGAGAGAGAATTTTGCTTGGGCCAGAGATGGTTGTGGATGCAGCGGAGAAGGTTCATTTGATCAGAGACAGACTTCGAGTGGCGCAGGACAGACAGCGTCTTTGGGCCGATAGCCATCGGAGACCTTTGGAGTTTGAGGTATAGTTTAGATTTTGTTTGTGCTTGTTCTTGTTTATTATAGATTAAGTTCTTAAGATGGTGTTTTGTTCTAGGTGGGTGGTTTGGTGTTTCTGAGGATTTCTCCGACACGAGGCACGATTCGCTTCGGTGGAGGCGGAAAGCTTAGTCCACGATTCATCGGACCTTTCACTATTCTAGAGAGGGTCGGTGCAGTTGCTTATAGACTAGACTTGCCACCTGCATTGGAGGGAGTGCACAACGTGTTTCATGTGTCGCAGTTGAGACGATACGTGGCAGATCCTTGTCATGTATTGGATCACTCGGAGATAGAGGTGGGCCCTACTCTTAGCTATCCAGAGCAGCCAGTTGAGATTCTGGATCGGAGAGAGAAGGTGCTGAGGAACCAGACTATTCCTTTGGTGCGCGTCGCATGAAGGCATCACTCTCCGGAGGAGTCTACCTGGGAGAGAGAGGATGACATGCCATAGCGTTATCCATATTTGTTTGTACCTTGAGGTATGTTATTCTAGTTATGTTCTGTTCATTGTTATGTTCTGTTCATTAGTTAGTTGTGATTCTTTAGTTCTGTTCTGTATTTTTCTGGGGGTAGTTTTCATCTTTGAATTTCGAGGACGAAATTATTTTAAGGAGGGTAGACTTGTCACTACCACATATTAGGAAAAAGGGTATTTTAGTAATTTCCTATTTAAATAAATATTGTGCATGGTAAATAATTTTTGTTGTATTATTTAATTATTGTTGGATGTTATTTAATTATTTTGGACTTATTTTAGTGGACCCAACTAGTGTAGTTTGGACCCATGGACCAACATGAATTAAATAGTTAGATTTGGCCTATTTAGAAAGCCCATAGTTAAGGAGATGGATTAAATTAATTAAGTGATTAGACTAGAAGCTTCCTTCCTTAATTATTTCTTCATGAGAGGCTCCAAGGGGTACATTGGATATTTTACAATTGCTTGGGAGAGGGGCAAGGCTGGCCTATTAAAAGAGGGGGAAATTTCTCTCTCCTCTCATTCTCATTCCAAATCTAGATCTAGAATTTTCCACTCCCAAATTCCCTCCATTCCCATTCCAATTCTCCACCAAATTCATTCTAAATTCTTCCCAATTCACCATTAGAAAGTTGAGAAGCAAGGATCTAGAAGGAGGAAGCAAGGATCTACAAAGAGGAGCAAGGATCTACAATTTGGAAGCAAGTTCATCTCAATTGGAGGTTTTATTGGGAATCCATCTCCCAATAGGTATAATTCAGTTTTTCCCATTAAAATAGCTTCTAAATCTGAGATTTAATCATGTAAAATCAAACCATATGTATGTACTACCTATAGGACTTTGTTTTATGTTCATAGGAGACCCATGGAGAAAGTTATGGTGCTTTTTGTGTCAATTTTGTTGGAATTCTGAATTTATATTTTGTTATGTGTGTCAATTGATCCTATAGATCAATTGGGCATGTGCTTATGTGTTTGGGGCTTGTGTCGTGTCCATATTTGGGTACATGTGGTTCGT
Organism: Iris macrosiphon; assembly: GCA_036927795.1. NCBI lineage: Eukaryota > Viridiplantae > Streptophyta > Magnoliopsida > Asparagales > Iridaceae > Iris > Iris macrosiphon. Next base: position 148,054,443 of record JAYESA010000009.1, on the reverse strand, counting down.
ATCCCAACTATTTGGTGATACGTATTATTTTGGGGGCTTCCTCCGACACGGGGCTTTGTACATGTCGTATTTTGACACGGACACATAGATCTACTTTTGACACTTTGATTTATTCATAAATATTATTTGTGACTTATTTGTGTCCTTCGGGGTATATTTGGTTGTGTGTCAGACTCGTGTCGCATACGTATCCTAGATCTAGTGGGATACGGTGTGATACTCTCCAAATTTGGTGTTTATGTGTAGATCTAATTATTTATGCTTTAAATTCTTCATTTATAACTAGTAAATATATATAGATATTATATATTTATTTTAGTGTATTTATTATGGTATTTATTGTAGCATAGATCTATAGATATTTTATGTGTTCTAATATGGTGTATAAATATATGTATGTAGCTTTCTTGCATGCAATTATATATGTACTTATGTTAATAACATAAATTATACATAAATGTTTTATAAAATATATTTATGTGTTTAAATGTTTAATTATATTATTTATAATTATTATATATTTAATTGTTAATTTAATGAATGTATTTTTATGTGTGCTTCTAGCCATGTAAAATACGTACATTAATATGTGCATTGTGTTTTGTAACTAATAGTATTTAATTGTATATATATAAGTATATAGTTATTAATTGTTTTATATATATATATATATTGATTTATATGTTTATATATATATTATATATATATATATATATATTTATTTTTGATGACAGTAGGTTTAATGACAGTTGAAAACTGTCATTATTTCGATCGGTTACAGCAGCCGCTGTAACAGTGGTTCGGCATTAATGACAGATCTGTCATTAATGCTGCGGGCAGTTTTGAGCGGCAAATCCTTCAGCGACGGTTTTCTGTGACAGTTTGAAACTGTCATCAAACGGTATCAGCAGTGGTTTATATATATATAGTTTCTGTGACAGAATTTCTGTGACAGTTGAGACTGTCACTATAAGTTATTTTATTTAATCTTTGTATTTTAGCTCACTGTTTTCAGTGACATTTTGGCAGATTTAATTTATATATTATATATTATATTTGTATATATATATATGTATATATATAGGTGTTTTGTGAGGTATAATACTAATAATAATATATTATTCTATTTGGTTTGTATATACATTATTTAGAGTGTGCATTATTTGTATTATTAGTATTCTTGTGTGGGTATCTTTTGGGATCTAATTTTGATTTCCTAAATTGTTGTATTTTATTTCCATATTATTTTATATAGAGGTTTTGTGAGGATGACCTTGGTTTGACCATGTTTGACTTTAGTTGACTTTAGAGTTGACCATAGTTGACTTTTGACTTAGAATTGATTTATTGACCTAGAAGTTGACTAGTTTGACTTGTTCTCTTTCCGGGACCTTGTATTAATGTGTTATTCTATATCTAGGTCTTCGAGGTACCGAGTCAGACATCTGTGAGACTGTTCTTTGGACTTCAGGCGAGTACATTCTCTGATAGTTTCTCATTTATGATATCCTCTAGGTTCGTTGTATCTAGTGTAGATATACATATTTTTCTTGATAATATGGTTCCACGGATTGGTATATCCGGATCTCGTCATGAGATATTATTCCTTGGTATATGGTGTATATGGTGCAAGTATTGTTTCATTGGTTATCTTGTACATGTACAGACACCGATTTTCGGGAGGAGTCGCTCTCTTCTTGGGGAATCTAGTGCCATAGCATACCGTGGTTGGATCTATTATACCAATTGGCGGTGGGGAGTATTAGTATAGATATGTGATCAAATCCCTATTGAATAAAGTATTGGTAAGCGAATAGTGTTGATCATGCACCGCACGTATGATTAGCCAGGCCGCATTGTATCTTGCCCAAGCCGATCACATTTTAAGCTAGTACTCACACACTTAGTCATTAGTATTATTGTTTCATTGGCATATTGTTCATTATTGTATTTCTTTCCAGTATTTCCTTATTGTCTATATATCTCTTGTATCTATTTTGTGCATCTTGTTTATCCACAGCTATTTACTGTTACATAGTTTTTATCATGGATTAGAACTGCTGTTAGAGATGTACTCTGCTCCTTTCCTGACTGGATATATTTTTCCAGATGACACTGAGGAGTACCCTACCTATTATGGACCCCAGGATATTGTGGGTTTAGATTCTGAGACCCTGGCTCAAGAGGGACTTATCCCAACTGAGACAGTTGACCCTGGAGTTGTAGCTTTGTAGTATGATAGTATTCTTTTGTACTGGATTTGTCTCCAGCTTATTTTGTTACTCTTCAGACTCATTGATGTACTATTTTTAAACTCATGAGTTGTATGATGACTATTCTATTCTCATCTGATTCGTGCTCATTCTATCTTAGTTCTGTGATTGAGTATACTATCATTATTGGTAGTTCATTTTATTGTTAGATAGACTATCTAGACAGCGTTCTACCGCCGATTCTGCGGCGTAGGCTGGGCATTGTTTCCGACTAGTATCCTTACATCGGGTACGGGTCGTGACACGATGACAAGGACGACTGTAAATAAAGAAGAACTAAACTAAACAAATATAATGTAAGTCCAGTAAGTATAATGTGAAGCCAACAAGAATGTAACTAAACTAGTGTGTTTTGAAATACCGCTTTCGACATGTAAACGGCTAGGGGTAATACGGCTCATTCCATACTTGGTGTGCGACTGCTATCATTTCTGATTAGACCAGAAGAGGTGATTCCAGATTTTCAGAATATTTATATGTCTACTTGAGTATTTCATTTCTCCGACTAGTACAAATAAATCCAAGTCCCGACACGAAGATCAAATATGAGTCCAGCTAGATAAAAGTATATGATGCCAGTAAGTGAGTCCTAATGTGATGCCAGAGATGAGTCCTGATGTAGAGGCCAGACAAGTATAATGTACGTATCACAAGAAAGTGAATCCAAATAATACTAATATGTGCATCCAACTGTCGGAGAATCAGGTAAAATAATACTATAAACCAGAATCATAGAATTTATCAAATAATAGAAACTATTAGAGAATGTACTCACATGTAGTCCTGAGCAAATCATGCCACTCAAGGGTGCAAGCTGGTATCACATACTCCTATTTAGGAAAATTAAGTTAGCTGGTGTAATACAATGATAAATTGCTAAAAGAGCTAAAACCTGATGTTCTAGGTCAATACTAGGGTATACTAGGCCAAACTAGGTCCACACTAAGGTTTTAGATCAAATACTAGTTAATTAACCTATAAGGGTCACTAACTAACTTATACTAGGTCAATCCTAAGTAATATGGTCATTAACTAGTTAAGACTAGCTAAACTTAGTTACTCTAGATTGTATTAAGGTTATAACTAATTATCTAGTTAATGCTAACAACACTAGTTATATTAACTAATAGTAAAAATTAATATCTTATGAACACTGCACTAACTGTCTTTTAAGGTAAGCGAAATAACTAACAACTATTTAACTGCTGCTAATGCTACTATGCTTGTTGTTACACACAGTAACACACACCCACAGACCTCTGTACCCACTGATACTAACTATCTTATAGACACAAGTATACACTCCAAACTATACTTCTAGGTTCTTCACCACACTCTAAAATTTTGGTTCACTTGCACACTTTCACTTGCTATTCCTTGTTGCTATCTACTACACACAATAGGGCACAACCAAGGATTGTGGTGCACTGACACTTAGGCTTACATGAAAATGGAATACTCCCAAAACCTGGAACTTGTAGATGACTCTACACCACTTTACCTTGGGCCAAACTTGGCATTGCACTGCCACAGTTCAGACCCACACTCGAACTCCCCCTCTCTGTTCTTTACTACATATACCACCCTTCAATACCACTCTCCCACATCCATATAGACCAAGCTTCCTTACCCGCACCGACTGCAGATTCACCTGTGTTTCAAGTGCACATTAAGTTCACAGACCTCACCAACCTGTGTACAAGATCCTCTCTTCTATACTTTATTTATTCACCAATTGACTGCAACACACCTTGCAATCTGAATGCAGGACTCCCACAGTTCACAGACCAATATGACACTCCACAACACTACTAGTTCTCTGATATACTCCCACATATCTAGAGCATCACGGATAAGCTTGGTGGCAGCGACATGAAACTAATATGAACTCATTTCACTAACTAAATGCCAGGCATTCAAAGTACCAACTGATAGGTCAACAGCTATTGGCAGCACATGGACAACCTTTTCCTACTAGATACTCATCAACGCGTACCTTAGCTGACTCCAATACTTCTGCTGATACATGTACCATCATCGTCATAATCTACTGCTCTGTAAATAATTACTATAACTCCCCCCATATCTGAGCACCCTTTACTGCTAACATCTCTCTCTCTCTCTCTTTGTTATCACCTATACTGAAACAAATATTTGAGCAAACTAATCCTGCAGCATCCACAACATGACTTGCATACAACACTCTAAAACTTGATACTTCTCGAGCCTCCCCTCACACTAGATTACCAACACCCATTAGCCTATTCCTACATAAATACCCATATAAAATATCAGATAAATGCTCTCCTCGTAACACTCAAGTATAGGACATATGTAATATATAACAGCTACCACACATGTCTACCAATGTGTATGCACTCACAGTAGTTTTTCTTAACACAGTCACACATATCTACAAACACATTACACACTAGTATCTATATATATACTCACACACAATTATCACTTATTAATGAACATACCATACATACACACACACACACACACACACACACACACACACACACATATATATATATATATATATATATATATATATATATATATATATATATATATATATATATATATATTCAAAACTGAATAGTAGAACTAAAATAAGCAACTAGACATTCTAACAAATATTTGGAGTGCACATTATTGACACACTAGGATATGCTCATGATATGCATCCAAAACCTATCCGAAATCAATCCAAAGCCTACTAACAAGTTTTAAATAACAATTAGAGTCTATACTAAGTGTTCGCAAGCCATTCCAAGTGTCATGGCACAATATGACATGTGTGCGGCACCCGTGTCGAAAAAAAACCCAATCACTCCGTATCATAAAACCTTACGATACGGCCTACACGTATCCATTTGTGGACACGTATCTAGTCCGTCAACCCCAATCTAAGTCCAATTAAACTAAATAGGTCTCATGACACACACTTGGTGTGTCAATCTCGTAACTCTCCCAAAATGCACACAAAAACCTTTGTAGATGTCACATTTGGTATCAATTGGGCCTAGTTCATCTTCCTATAGGTAGCCATATGCCATAGAGTGGTTCATAAGGGTCCAATGCATGTTTATAACCTAAAATAGAGGTGAATTCAGATCAGTACCTATTGGGAGATAGATTTCCAATAAAATGTACAATGGACACGATCTCCTTGCCACAAGCTCCTCTTCCAAGTGCTTCTTGCAACTCTAAGCTCCAATGCTCTTTCGATTAATGGAAATGAGAGGGAATGAAGAAATTTAGAGTGAATTTGGTGGAGGGATGATTGAAATTAGGGAAGAACTAATTTAGGGATCTAATAGAATAACAAATGGACAGGAGAGAGAGTGTGCCCCCTCCTTTATGTGGTCGGCCCTAGTAATCACTTTCCCAAGCAATTATCAAGGTCCAATGTACCCCCACTTGTTGTTATGTAGGTGTTTGATTATGAAGGGGTAGTTTATGAAGCTTCTATTTTAATGAAGGTTTAATTAAATCATCTAATTAAGCTAGAGGGATGAGTCTAATAAGCCTAGTCAAATGTTGGGTTCTATGTGTCATAAGTCTAGTTGGGTCCAATTAGATTCACTAACAACTTATCAAATTAATGGCTACAACTAACACTAACTACATATATTATATAAATACATGCAACAATATCAACATTGAAAATATAAAAATAAAATTATTATAATTAATATGAATATAATTATTTACAATGGTACAATAGAAAAAGGCGAAAATACCCCTATTCTAGAAATATGGTAGTTATAGTTCCAGTGAAGTATTTAGTTATGGTTGTGTGTGTGTGTGTGTGTGTGTGTATGTGTGTGTGTGTGTATGTGTATGTGTGTGTGCAGGTCTAGTTGGGGCTCAAGTAACTCTGATACAGGCAGTATCATATATCAGCAATGGTAGTTGGGGGTGTTGAGTTGAGGACTGAGTGAGTAGGGACCTCGAGTGACCCATGATCAGCAGCAACTTCAACTCTAGTATTTTTCCTTCGACAATAGGATCAGTTCACTAGTGTGAACTAAGATCAGGAAGGGGGTACTATACTCGGGAAATTATCAGTTGTTAATGAGGAGGGGACTTGATAGGAACAACAACATTAGCAATAGCAGTTGTGATACTGTGCAATAATTATACTAGAAGAGCAGTGCAGTGGCATTAATGAAGTAGAGTATGGAGGAAATTGCAGTGATCAAGACTAGTAGCAGCAATGTACTTGGTACATTGTGTTAGGGTGCGCAACAAGTTGCACAGATATGTATTAGATTTTAATTGTATGTTTCAAACCTTGAATAGGTATCAGTGTATTAGACCCCATAGATGTATATCCTATAGTGTTAACTTAGGGGATTCTTAGTTAAGGTATTTAGACACCATGTTAGTGTCTAATACTAAATGTTATATATAGTAGTATATATATAAAAGTTATGTGTATATACATACAGAGAGTATCCAATTATCTAGTATATAGATTTATATTAGTGTTATTATCTAATATAGTTAGTATTGGCTAAGTGTTTGCTAGTTAGTTGCTAATATGGACTAATTACCTTTGTGTGGACCTAGAAACTTGTGTATGACTTTAGTTTGACTAGTGTGACCTAGTATTAACCTAGAAATCATAATTTAACACATTCTAACTTATTTATCTTCATTAAACCCAAGTGACATAATATCCATATATAGGGTTGTGTGACACGAGCTTGGATACCGAGAGATACCATTACTCAGAACCACAGGCGAGTACGTTCTCTGATAGTTTTCTTATTTGATGGTCTCTATATTTTATGTATTCAGTATTGAGATATTTGATTCCTGACATGATGGTTTCACGGATTGGTATACGTAGGTATTTGATTACTCAGTGGTTACCATGATATCTTAGTGATTATATAGATCATGATCATAGTACATGATATTATAGACCGTGCAGTGTATTATAAATATTATAACATGTCGTGATTAGGATCCGTATACTAGTCGGGGGTTGGAGAAGTATTAGTAGATATGTCATCAAACCTTATAGTTCATAATTTAGTGTAGCCTGCGATAGTTAGCAGATCATTCAACTCACGTGTGATCATGCTAGCTCACCTTTTATATATAGCCCGTGCTAAGCCCAAGCTGATCACATTATCTTACTAATATTTCAAGGCACATTTATTATATTGTTTCCTTTATTCTAGTTTATTACATTATTGTTCCTCACCATATTGTTCTCAGTTCTTGCCATTATTTACCATGATGCTCTTTCTCATGATATTTGCTAGTTCAATTATTTCTATCATTTATTTTCATTGCTATTACTATTTCATAGTTTCTGTCAATTATTGGAATTGCTATTTGGTTGTACTTGCTCCAATCCAGACTGAATATATTTTTCAGATGATTCTTTAGAGGACTGGTGTCCTACACACTACGGGCCACAATATGGCGAGCCAGTTGAGTTATCACCCATAGATCCTGTTTAGATAGTACCATCAGTCAATGAGACTTAGCTAGTTTATTCATGATATTGTGTCACTACCATATTTTAGGAAAAAGGGTATTTTAGTAATTTCCTATTTAAATAAATATTGTGCATGGTAAATAATTTTTGTTGTATTATTTAATTGTTGTTAGTTATTATTTAATTATTTTAGACTTATTTTAGTGGACCCAACTAGTTTAGTTTGGACCCATGGACCAACATGAATTAATTAGTTAGACTTGGCCCATTTAGAAAGCCCATGGTTAAGAAGATGGATTAAATTAATTAAATGATTAGACTAGAAGCTTCCTTCCTTAATTATTTCTTCATGAGAGGCCCCAAGGGGTACATTGGACATTTTACAATTGCTTGGGGGAGGGGCTATGGCCGGCCTATTAAAGAGGGGGGAAAATTTCTCTCTCCTCTCATCTTATTCCAAATCTAGATCTAGAATTCTCCCACTACCAAATTCCCTCCATTCCCAATCCAATTCCCTACCAAATTCATTCCAAATTCTTCCTAATTCACCATTAGAGAAGGAAAAAGCAAGGATCTAGAAGAAGGAAGCAAGGATCTACAAAGAGGAGCAAGGATCTACAATTTGGAAGCAAGTTCATCTCAATTGGAGGTTTCATTGGGAATCCATCTCCCAATAGGTATAATTCAGATTTTCCTATTTAAATAGCTTCTAAATCTGAGATTTAATCATATAAAATCAACCTATATGTATGTAGTACCCATAGGACTTTGTTTTGTGTTCATAGGAGACCCATGGAGAAAGTTATGGTGCTTTTTGTGTCAATTTTGTTGGAATTCTGAATTTATATTTTTTTTTGTGTGTCAATTGATCCTATAGATCAATTGGACATGAGATTTGTGTTTGAGGCTAGTGTCGTGTCCATATTGGGATACTTGTGGTTCGTATCCCAACTATTTGGTGATACGTGTCATTTGGGGGTTTTCCTCCGACACGGGGCTTTGAACATGTCGTATTTTGACACGGACACATAGATCTACTTTTGACGCTTTGATTTGTTCATAAATATTATTTGTGATTTGTTTGTGTCCTTCGGGGTATATTTGGTTGTGTGTTGGACTCGTGTCGCATGCGTATCCTAGATCTAGTGGGATACGGTGAGATACTCTCCAATTGTGTGTATTTTTGCATAGATCTAATTAATTGTGGTTCAATTCTTCATTTATAATTAGTATATATATATGGATATTAAATATTTATTTTGTGTATTTATTATAGTAATTATTGTAGCATAGATCTATATTTTGGGTGTGCTAATATAATGTACAATATAATATGTAGCTTTCTTGCATGCAAATATATATGTTACTACTTGTTAAATAATATAATTTATACATAAAATGTTTTATAAAATATATTTGTATGTTTAATTGTGTAATTATATTATTTATAATTATTATATAATTATTTGTATATTAATGTATATATTTTAGGTGTGCTTCTAGCCATGTAAAATATGAACATTAATATATGCATGTGTTGTAACTATTGGTGTTTAATTATAAGTTTATATGTGCATATATATATAAGTATATAATTATTTATTTATATATATGTATTATGATTATTATTGTATATATATATATGTGTATATATATGTGTTTTGTGAGGTATAATATTTGTAATAATATATTATTTTATTTGTATAAATGTTGGGTTGTATATATATTATTTTAGGGTATATATTAATTATATTATTAGTATACTTTGTGTGAGTTCTTTTTGAATCTAATTTGATTCCTAAATTATTGTAGTTTATCTCTATATTATTTTATAGATGTCTTGTGAGGTTGGCTTTGGGTTTGACCATGTTTGACTTTAGTGGACTTTAGAGTTGACCATAGTTGACTTTTACCTTAGAATTGACTTATTGACCTAGAAGTTGCCTAGTTTGACTTGTTCTCTTTCCGGGACCTTGTATTAATGTGGTATTCCATGTCTAGGTCTTCGAGGCACCGAGTCAGACATTTGTGAGACTGTTCATTGGACTTCAGGCGAGTACATTCTCTGATAGTTTCTCATTTATGATATCCTCTATGTTCGTTGTATCTAGTATAGATTTACATGTTTCTCTCGACACTATGGTTACACGGATTGGTATATCCGGATCTCGTCATGAGATGTTATTCCTTGGTATATGGTGTATATGGTGCAAGTATTGTTTCATTGGTTATCTTGTACATGTACAGACATCGATTCCCGGGGAGACTAGCTATCTTCTTGGTGAATCTCGTGCCATAACGTACCGTGGTTGGATCTATTATACTAGTCGGGGGTGGGGAGTATTTTAGTGTAGATATGTGATCATACCCTCCTTGTGTATGTCTTGTTTCTTGTGAGTGTTGATCATACACCGCACGTATGATTAATCAGGCCATTATACTCTTGTGCAAGTTCCCAAGCCGATCACATGTTAAAGCTAGTACTCACACACTTAGTCATTAGTATTCTTGTTCCATCAGCATATTGTTCATTATTGTATTTCTTTCCAGTATTTCCTTATTGTCTCTACAATCTTGTCTCTATTTATGCATCTTGTTTATCCACAGCTATTTACTGTTACATAGTTTTTATCATTGTTTGAGAACTGCTGTTAGGGTTGTACTCTGCTCCTTTCCTGACTGGATATATTTTTCCAGATGACACTGAGGAGTACCCTACCTATTATGGACCCCAGGATGTTGTGGGTTTAGATTCTGAGACCCTGGCTCAAGAGGGACTTATCCCAACTGAGACAGTTGACCCTGGAGTTGTAGCTTTATAGTTTTGTAGTATTCTTTGTACTGGATTTGTCTCCAGCATATTTCTGTAATTTTCTTCAGACTCATTGATGTATTATTTTAGACTCATGAGTTGTATTGTGACTATTCTATTCTTTATCTGATTCGTGCTCATTTCCACCTTAGTTCTGTGATTGAGTATACTATCATTATTGGTGGTTAATTATATTGTTAGATAGTTTATCTAGACAGCGTTCTACCGCCGATTCTGCGGCGTAGGCTGGGCGTTGTTTCCGACTAGTACCCTTACACCGGGTGCGGGTCGTGACACGTTTTGGGTGGTGGCCCATGCAGGTCTAGCTTCACAAGTATGTTATGTCGTGGTAGTGCGACAACTTAGTTGTACTACTGCGAGCCTGTGATAGGATATAGGATATAGGCTGAGATACTCAATCACATCTAGGAAAATTCTTTTGATTCAACTATTCTCCTTTGACATTGATACTTGATCCCTTAAACTGTCCTTTCCTTGATATCTTACATCTTGTGCCATATTGATTCTTTCTTTCGCTTTGTCTCAGCATGCCGCCTAAGACTAGATCACAGCAGGGGAGAGCAGCTTCTGAGAGGTCTGCGACATCCCGAGGGCCTGCACCAGTCACTTCTCCGGTGATTGGAGTGTCAGCTGCTTTCGGAGGTCCACCACCCACTCAGAGGACTATGCCAGCTGTATCTGAGGGGCTTCCACCTCCACCTCCTGTGCCAGCAGAGGCGTCACAGATGTTTACTCTGTTTCGTGAGATGCTCGAGGCACAGAGGGCTCAGTCGGAGGCACATCAGAGGCAGACCGACGTTCTACGGCAGGGCATCGAGAGTGCTCATCAGCTTGCTCATGCTGTAGTTGAGAGAGGAGTTCCGGTCCAGCAGCAGGTTGTTCCTCAGGTTGCTCAGCTTCGGCCAGGCAACATTCAGGACTTCAAGAAACTGGAGCCTAGGGTTTTCAAAGGGACGGAGGGCATCGTCTATGCTGATGATTGGCTCGAGGACATTGAGCGTCTTATGAGGGTGTCCCGTCTTTCTGAAGATCTGAAGGTTGAGGCGGTAGGACTTCAACTGTTCGACGTCGCTCGTACTTGGTTCAGGAATGAGCCGGTTCTAGTTGACGCAGGACAATCTTGGGAGGTATTCAGGGACCTTTTCAAGAAGAAGTTTTTCGCCCGGATAGACAGGCTTGACTTGGGGAGACAATTTGAGAGTCTCATTCAGGGAAGCATGTCTGTGGAGGAATACGCTGCAGAGTTCGGTAGGCTGAGCCGATTTGCAGAGTATCTGGTGAGGGAGCCGGAGGTTCGAGCTATTCGTTTCCGAGAGGGTCTAAACTGGGAGGTGAAGATTCTCATTCCATCTTTTTTTGAGACATACTCGGAGATACTTGCGGAGGCACGCAAGGTTGAGCGGGATCTGGGTTTGAAGACCAAGAGAGACCGTGATTCTTTTCTGGGGGCCAACGGCAGTGCAGTATCTGCCAAACGTCCTCATTTCCATTCCAGACCTTTCCAGCAGCCACAGCAGAACCAGACTCCAGCTAGAGCGCCTTTTCACCAGGCACCTCAGCAGCAGAGGCAGTTACAGCAAGCTCTATACAACTTCTGTAAGAAGCCCGGCCATATCTGGGAAGTTTGCAGAAAGAGGCTAGGAGTTTATTTGTATTGTGGTACTGAAGGACATCAATTGAGGGAGTGTCCTCGTCGTGCAGTTCAGGGAGCAGCTCCAGCTCCGAGGGCACAGATAAGACCACCTGCAGCACAACCGAGGGGACCGCTTCCGACACAGCAGCAGCGTTTTGTCCAGCATCAGCAGCTGGGAGGTGCTCGGCAGGGACGAGCGTTTGCTATGACAGTCGAAGAGGAGGAACCCACAGGAGATGTCATCGCAGGTTCTATTCTTCTTGATTCCATTCCAGCTTTAGCTTTGTTTGATAGTGGTGCTTCCCATAGTTTTGTATCTGTTTCTTTTGCTCTAAAGAATGGTTTGGTAGCTGAGTCTTTGCTTAGGACTTGCAAGATCATGACCGGGGGAGGCATTATCCTGGTTAATGATATTTGCAAGGATCGGAGAGTTACTCTGGGAGGCCGGGAGTTGAGTGCGTGTCTACTTGTAATGCCACTTCCGAGCTACGACATTGTACTCGGGATAGATTGGTTGAGTAGGCACCGTGCTAGCATAGATTGTAGAGGAGGTAGAGTTTTGTTTGGTCCGCCAGGAGAGCCAGAGTTCGAGTTTGCTAGAGGAACTGCGGAGCAGGAAGAAGGCATTATTTGTGGAGCTATGGTGGAAGACAAGGAGTTGCCACATCCGTTGATAGCAGAATTTTTGGATGTGTTTCCTGAAGAATTGCCAGGATTGCCGCCAGATCGAGATGTTGAATTTTCTATAGACTTGGTGCCAGGTGCAGAACCGATTTCGCAGCATGTCTATAGAGTAAACAACAGCGAGCTGGTCGAGTTGAAGAAGCAGGTGGACGAATTGCAGGATAAGGGGTTTATCAGATCGAGTTCTTCACCATGGGGAGCCCCGGTATTGTTTGTACCGAAGAAGGATGGATCGGTGCGCATGTTCATTGATTACAGGGCTTTGAATAATCTCACTATTAAGAATAAGTATCCTTTGCCACGGATTGATGATCTGTTTGATCAGTTGAGTGGTGCCAAGGTATTTTCTAAGATAGATTTGAGATCAGGCTACCATCAGGTGAAGGTGAAGCCGGGGGATATACCGAAGACTTCTTTTAGAACTCGGTATGGTCAGTACGAGTTTATGGTGATGCCGTTTGGTTTGACTAATGCACCGGCGGTATTTATGAACTTGATGAACAAGGTGTTCCACCAGTACCTTGACAAGTTCGTGGTGGTGTTCATCGACGACATACTCATATACTCGAGGACACCGGAGGAGCATGAGGAGCATTTGAGGATTTTGTTGGATGTGCTGAGGAAGGAGAAGCTGTATAGAAAGTTGTCCAAATGTGAGTTTTTCTTGGACAAGATGGAATTCTTGGGGCATGTTGTGACTGGTGATGGTATTTCAGTGGATCCGAAGAAGATTTCAGCAGTGGAATCTTGGAAGACTCCGAGTTCGGTAGCAGAGATCAGGAGTTTCTTGGGATTGGCAGGCTACTACAGAAAGTTTGTGCAAGATTTTTTGAGGATTGCCGAGCCGATGACCAGACTCACAAGGAAGGATGTGGAGTTTGTTTGGACGGAAGATTGCCAGGCCGCTTTTGAGGAGTTGAAGAAGAGGTTGATGTCTGCTCCTATTTTGACATTGCCATCAGGGTCCGGAGGTTTCACTATTTATAGTGATGCATCGGGAAAGGGTTTAGGTTGTGTTCTTCAGCAGCATGGGAAAGTGATTGCCTATGCATCCAGGCAATTACGTCCTCAAAAAAAGAACTATCCTACCCATGATTTGGAGTTGGCAGCTATCATATTCGCCCTGAAGTTGTGGAAACATTATTTGTACGGAGAGCGTGTGGAGATCTTCACAGACCACAAAAGCTTGAAGTATGTTTTCACGCAGAAGGAGTTGAACATGAGGCAGCGTCGGTGATTGGAACTGATGAAGGATTTTGATATCTCTTTGCAATATCATCCTGGGAAAGCCAATGTAGTTGTCGATGCTTTGAGCAGGTATCCGGTAGCTATGTTCTTGACGCAGGATCGATATTTGTTGGAGGACTTGGAGAGCTTGGGCATTGAGGTGATTGTTCCGGGTGGTGCTATGCAGATATGGGGATTGCAGATACATTCAGATTTGATGGATAGGATCAAGGCAGCACAGTATGATGACGTATCTTTGAGGAGTATCAGAGCTCAGGTGAGAGCAGGATTGGAGGATGATTTCACTATTGCAGAGGATGGATCTTTGAGACATGGAGTTAGATTGTGTGTGCCTAGTGGGGAGTTGCGAGAGGAGATATTACAGGAAGCGCATCGCTCTCAGTATTTCATACATCCAGGTGCTAACAAGATGTATCGGGATATGCGAGAGAGTGTGTGGTGGTATGGCATGAAGAGGGAAGTGGCACATTTTGTATCCAGATGCTTAGTGTGCCAGCAGGTGAAAGCCGAGAGGCAGAGGCCAGGAGGTTTACTTCAGCCATTACCCATTCCAAAGTGGAAGTGGGAACACATTACTATGGATTTTGTGTCCGGACTACCACGATCTCCAGGAGGGAAAGACGCGATTTGGGTCATTGTTGATAGATTGACCAAGTCGGCCCACTTTTTGCCTTTCAAGGTGGGTTTGTCTACGGAGAAGCTGGCAGAGATGTATGTGAGGCAGATCATTAGGATACATGGAGTTCCCGTCAGCATAGTCTCAGATCGAGATAGTCGTTTCACTTCTCATTTCTGGAGGAGTTTGCAGGAGAGTTTGGGCACTCAGCTCAAGTTCAGTACTGCATATCATCCCCAGACAGATGGGCAGTCAGAGAGGACTATTCAGACTCTCGAGGATATATTGCGCACTTGTGTACTAGATTTTGGGGGTTCTTAGTAGGACCATCTCCATTTGGTAGAGTTTGCTTACAACAACAGTTACCAGGCCAGTATAGAGATGTCACCTTTTGAAGCTCTATATGGTCGGAGGTGTCGTACTCCTTTGTCTTGGGACGATGTTGGAGAGAGAGTTTTGCTTGGGTCAGAGATGGTTGTGGATGCAGCAGAGAAGGTTCAGTTGATCAGAGACAGACTTCGAGTGGCGCAGGACTGACAACGGCATTGGGCCGATAGCCATCGGAGACCCTTGGAGTTTGAGGTATAGTTTAGATTTTATTTTGTGTGCTTGTTCTTGGTTGTTTGTTATAGATAAGTTCTTAAGGTAGTATTTTGTTCTAGGTGGGTGGTTTGGTGTTTCTGAGGATTTCTCCGACACGAGGCACGATTCACTTCGCTGAAGGCGGAAAGCTTAGTCCGCGATTCATTGGACCTTTCACTATTCTAGAGAGGGTCGGTGCAGTTGCTTATAGACTAGACTTGCCACCTGCATTGGAGGGAGTGCACAACGTATTTCATGTGTCGCAGTTGAGACGATACGTGGCAGATCCTAGTCATGTATTGGATCACTCAAAGATAGAGGTGGGCCCTACTCTTAGCTATCCAGAGCAGCCAGTTGGAATTCTGGATCGGAGAGAGAAGGTGCTGAGGAACCAGACTATTCCTTTGGTGCGCGTCGCATGGAGGCATCACTCTCCGGGGGAGTCTACCTGGGAGAGAGAGGATGACATCCGAGAGCGTTATCCATATTTGTTTGTACCTTGAGGTATGTTATTTCTAGTTATGTTCTGTTCATTGTTATATTCTGTTCATTAGTTAGTTGTGATTCTTTAGTTCTGTTCTGTGATTTTCTGGGGGTAGTTTTCGTCTTTGAATTTCGAGGACGAAATTATTTTAAGGAGGGTAGACTTGTCACTACCATATTTTAGGAAAAAGGGTATTTTAGTAATTTCCTATTTAAATAAATATTGTGCATGGTAAATAATTTTTGTTGTATTATTTAATTGTTGTTAGTTATTATTTAATTATTTTAGACTTATTTTAGTGGACCCAACTAGTTTAGTTTGGACCCATGGACCAACATGAATTAATTAGTTAGACTTGGCCCATTTAGAAAGCCCATGGTTAAGAAGATGGATTAAATTAATTAAATGATTAGACTAGAAGCTTCCTTCCTTAATTATTTCTTCATGAGAGACCCCAAGGGGTACATTGGACATTTTATAATTGCTTGGGGGAGGGGCTATGGCCGGCCTATTAAAGAGGGGGAAAAATTTCTCTCTCCTCTCATCTCATTCCAAATCTAGATCTAGAATTCTCCCACTACCAAATTCCCTCCATTTCCAATCCAATTCCCTACCAAATTCATTCCAAATTCTTCCCAATTCACCATTAGAGAAGGAGAAAGCAAGGATCTAGAAGAAGGATGCAAGGATCTACAAAGAGGAGCAAGGATCTACAATTTGGAAGCAAGTTCATCTCAATTGGAGGTTTCATTGGGAATCCATCTCCCAATAGGTATAATTCAGATTTTTCCATTTAAATAGCTTCTAAATCTGAGATTTAATCATGTAAAATCAACCTATATGTATGTAGTACCCATAGGACTTTGTTTTGTGTTCATAGGAGACCCATGGAGAAAGTTATGGTGCTTTTTGTGTCAATTTTGTTGGAATTCCGAATTTATATTTTTTTGTGTGTGTTAATTGATCCTATAGATCAATTGGACATGAGATTTGTGTTTGAGGCTAGTGTCGTGTCCATATTGGGATACTTGTGGTTCGTATCCCAACTATTTGGTGATACGTGTCATTTGGGGGTTTTCCTCCGACACGGGGCTTTGAACATGTCGTATTTTGACACGGACACATAGATCTACTTTTGACGCTTTGATTTGTTCATAAATATTATTTATGATTTGTTTGTGTCCTTTGGGGTGCATTTGGTTGTGTGTTGGACTCGTGTCGCATGCGTATCCTAGATCTAGTGGGATACGGTGAGATACTCTCCAATTGTGTGTATTTTTGCATAGATCTAATTAATTGTGGTTCAATTCTTCATTTATAATTAGTATATATATATGGATATTAAATATTTATTTTGTGTATTTAGTATAGTAATTATTGTAGCATAGATCTATATTTTGGGTGTGCTAATATAATGTACAATATAATATGTAGCTTTCTTGCATGCAAATATATATGTTACTACTTGTTAAATAATATAATTTATACATAAAATATTTTATAAAATATATTTGTATGTTTAATTGTGTAATTATATTATTTATAATTATTATATAATTATTTGTATATTAATGTATATATTTTAGGTGTGCTTCTAGCCATGTAAAATATGAACATTAATATATGCATGTGTTATAACTATTGGTGTTTAATTATAAGTTTATATGTACATATATATATAAGTATATAATTATTTATTTATATATATATTGTGATTATTATTGTATATATATATGTGTATATATATGTGTTTTGTGAGGTATAATATTTGTAATAATATATTATTTTATTTGTATAAATGTTGGGTTGTATATATATTATTTTAGGGTATATATTAATTATATTATTAGTATACTTTGTGTGAGTTCTTTTTTAATCTAATTTGATTCCTAAATTATTGTAGTTTATCTCTATATTATTTTATAGATGTCTTGTGAGGTTGACTTTGGGTTTGACCATGTTTGACTTTAGTGGACTTTAGAGTTGACCATAGTTGACTTTTACCTTAGAATTGACTTATTGACTTAGAAGTTGCCTAGTTTGACTTGTTCTCTTTCCGGGACCATGTATTAATGTGGTATTCCATGTCTAGGTCTTCGAGGCACCGAGTCAGACATTTGTGAGACTGTTCATTGGACTTCAGGCGAGTACATTCTCTGATAGTTTCTCATTTATGATATCCTCTATGTTCGTTGTATCTAGTGTAGATTTACATATTTTTCTCGACACTATGGTTACACGGATTGGTATATCCGGATCTCGTCATGAGATGTTATTCCTTGGTATATGGTGTATATGGTGCAAGTATTGTTTTATTGGTTATCTTGTACATGTACAGACACCGATTCCCGGGGAGACTAGCTATCTTCTTGGGGAATCTCGTGCCATAACGTACCATGGTTGGATCTATTATACCAGTCGATGGTGGGGAGTATTTTAGTGTAGATATATGATCATACCCTCCTTGTGCATGTCTTGTTTCTTGTGAGTGTTGATCATACACCGCACGTATGATTAACCAGGCCATTATACTCTTGTGCAAGTTCCCAAGCCGATCACATGTTAAAGCTAGTACTCACACACTTAGTCATTAGTATTCTTGTTCCATCAGCATATTGTTCATTATTGTATTTCTTTCCAGTATTTCCTTATTGTCTCTACAATCTTGTCTCTATTTATGCATCTTGTTTATCCACAGCTATTTACTGTTACATAGTTTTTATCATTGTTTGAGAACTGCTGTTAGGGTTGTACTCTGCTCCTTTCCTGACTGGATATATTTTTCCAGATGACACTGAGGAGTACCCTACCTATTATGGACCCCAGGATGTTGTGGGTTTAGATTCTGAGACCCTGGCTCAAGAGGGACTTATCCCAACTGAGACAGTTAACCCTGGAGTTGTAGCTTTATAGTTTTGTAGTATTCTTTGTACTGGATTTGTCTCCAGCATATTTTTGTAATTTTCTTCAGACTCATTGATGTATTATTTTAGACTCATGAGTTGTATTGTGACTATTCTATTCTTTATCTGATTCGTGCTCATTTCCACCTTAGTTCTGTGATTGAGTATACTATCATTATTGGTGGTTCATTATATTGTTAGATAGTTTATCTAGACAGCGTTCTACCGCCGATTCTGCGGCGTAGGCTGGGCGTTGTTTCCGACTAGTACCCTTACACCGGGTGCGGGTCGTGACATATTGTATATGTCAGTTAGACACTTTTGATATTATATAATATTTGATATCTTGTATTGAGATTATACTTAGACTTTTGATATATTATGACTCATTATTTCTTTTCGTCTATTTTATATTGTGCCGTATCTTTCTTTAGTTTGTTATTGTGATTGAGTATTGATTACCATTATCATATTATCATATTATCATCTACTTGGGAGTTAAGATATCTTGACAGGTACTTTTATATATTGTGTGTGGTGTATAGTATTGTTGAACTAGACATCGTTCTACCGCCGATGCTACGGTGTAGGCAGGACGTACCCACGTGCTTGTGCCCCTATACCAGGTGTGGGTCGTGACAAATTTTTGTGGTGGTCCTTGCAGTTCTTCTGCATAGTAGTACTCAGACTTGGAGTTTTACTACAAGCATGCTCTAAGATATAGGACTAGGGATATAGGATAAAAGATACTTAATCACAACTAGGAACATTTTCGATCTATTTGAGTTTATTACCTTTATCATTTAGAATAATTGCTTTCTTTGAAATATTACTGTCCTTCCTTGATGTTATCGTATCTTGTGCAATATTTATTCCTTTATTTGAATCGATCTTCAAGATGCCATTGACGACTCGATCGCAGCGCTCTGTTGCAGTCTCGACGAGGTCAAGTGCTTCATCGCCTCAAAGAGAGACAACAGCTACTATTCCGCCTTTTTTTGCTCAGAGGATCACTTCACAGCCCAGGTAGTGATTTCAGCAGCAGCTTTTGGGGGTGCTCCACCACCTATTTCGAGGACTGTTCCACCAGTCATGGAGGATCTTCTACTTCCACCACCCATACCAGCAGACGGGTCGTAGATGTTTGCTATGTTCCAAGAGATGATGGCAACGCAGTAGAGGAAGACGAATGTTCTACGTCAGGGCATCAAGAGTGCTAACGAGTTAGCACTAGCTACTGTAAAGAAGGTAGTACTTATTCAGTCATAGACTGTACCGCTTTATCATGTAACATACCAACCAAGGCCGGGTACCATCATCGACTTCAAGATAATGGGGCCTAAGGACTTCAAGGGCAAAGAAGAAATTTTGTATGCCGACGATTGGATAGAGGATATAGAGATCACTCTGCAGTTATCAAAAAATTTAGAGGGTGTACAGGTGGAGGCAGCAGGCAGCCATATGTTCGACATTGCTCTGACAGGGTTCCGCACAAACCCGAGGATCGCAATGCCAGGACTAACTTGGAAAGCTTTTAAAGAGCTTTTCAAGAAAAAGTTCTTTCTGTACATGGATCTGAGTGCCCAAGAAAGCTAGTTCCTAGACCTCATCCAGGGGAGTATGACAGTGGATGAGTACATTATAGAGTTCTGTAGATTTTGCAGATTTATAGAGGGACAAGATCCTCTAGGGAAGGTCTGGAAGTTTCGAAAGGGTTTGATCACGGAGATCAAATCTCTCACCAGAGGACACTGTACAGCGATATTCGATGATATCCTGATGGATGCACAATGGCCAGCGGATGACTTGGAGCTTATATCCAAGAGGATGAGAGACACAAGTGGAGCTAGCAGTAGTGCGGGTCTAACCGAACGACCTCACTTACAGCAGTAGAGGATCTTCCAACCGTAAAGATAGCAGTTTTATACACTATTCCGAGCACCAGTACAACATACGTACCAGGCCCCGAGACAAGCACAATAAGTCATTTGTGCACTCACTGTGGGAAGATTAGACATACACGGTGTCACTACCACATTTCCAGATAAGGACATTTGGGTAATTTCACTATTTGGAATAATTATGTGTTTGATTAATCTGCTGAGTTTTAAAACTATTTATTTGTTGTTGGTTGTTTTGGTTTAGGTCAACCCTAGAAGTCAGTATGGCTAACCCTAGTTGAAAACCCAATTCTAGTGAAACCCTAGAATTCAAACTTTAGGTTTGGACCTCAAACCCTAGAATGATTAAATCTTAGTGAATTAGGTTCTTCATGACCTAACCTGGGGGTTTAACCTAAAAACTATGCATTGAAACCCTAAAACCTAGTTATTATAAAAGGGAACCCTCTCTTCCTTCATGTAGAAAGGAGAAACCCTAGCCTCCATCAAAAAAAACTAATTCCCCACCTCCAGATTTTGGAATCCAGACCTAGGAGATCCCTTTTCCTCCTCCAAAGCAAAGAGAAGCAAGAGGTTGGGTCAAGAAGCCTTGGAGAAGAAGAACCTCCATTGAAGAAGCCATCTCCCTAGGTAAAACCCTATTTTTATTTATTTTATTTCTATTTTTTTCTTTTGTTCATGCCCATTAGGAAACCCCTATTGTGTAGATCTCGATTTCTAGGGATTCTACATGAGGACCTAGGAGATCTAGGGTTTTGGGTGACCTACGTTTAGCTTTCCCAAATTTCTGGAACCCTAAACTTAGGAATTTTAGTGTAGGCATGATTACATCTCCTACCTTCAGCCTAGATCTTTATTTAGGGTTTTAATTGGGGGATTTCACTGTGTAGACACGATTTTACCTCCAACGTGAAGGGTTGGATCTCACTTTAGGGTTTCGTTTGGAGTTTTCCCTAAATTCTTAATGTGAGTTTGATTTCGGCACACCAGGTGCTTGAGAATATGCCCTTAAGGTTTTACCTATCTAACGTATTTAGATTTCTGCATAATTTTGACATACAACTATATACATAATGTAATAACTTGTGTATTAGCTGTGTGTTGGTTTTCTGTTCAGTCAGTGAGGTTCTATATGTGCAGTCGGGCTGGGAGATTTCTGTGCACAGGGGGGACTTTGCTGTGCTGTGCAGTGTGAGTTTACCCGTGTGTCTGTGTAGGAGAACTGTGTGTCAGTTAGGAATTATATTATGTGTAATCCTGTGTGCATTAGGTCAGTGATCAGTGAGTATGTGTCCCAGGGTTATTTCCCCAATAGCAGTGTGGGTTAGTAAGTATCTGTGTGTCAGTGTATAGGTGTGTCCCTGTGTCAAAACATCAGTGTGAAACTAGGGTGTGACTAACCTGTGTGAGAGTGAGTGAAATTCCCAGGTCCTAGGTATGTGGGCGTGCACTGTGTGTGTGTGAATGAGTTTAAGTGCCTGTGTATCCCTTAGATCAGTAAGAACTTGTGTGCAGTCGAGTACCTGTGTAGTTGTTTATGTGCCAGTGAGAGTAGGTCTGTGTGTAGGTGATCAGTAGGGCTATTCTGTGTGTGTGTGCCCTAGGTTTAGTTCAGATTTTAGGGTATTAGTTCCTGTGTGTGTGTGTGTGCAGGATTAAGAAACCTGTGTGTGTTGTGTTTGAATTATCTGTGCATTGAGGTGAGTTAGGAATTAGTGTGTAGGAGTGATTTACCTGTGTACAGGATGTCTACCAGTGTCACATGAGCAATATGCTGTGTGAGTACAGCTGTACAAATTAGAGTATCTGGGTGAACAGAGAGTGTGTACCTGTGTGTGTAAACTGTGTGTGAACCAGTGTCTCAGTGAGGAGAGTGAGTATATCTCTGTGTTTTAGGTGCAATACCTGTGTGTGAGCAATGTGAGATAACTGTATAATTCCTGTGTACCTGAGTGAGAAATCAGTGTGAATCCCTGAGAGTGTATACCAGTGTCTGTGCCTGATGAGAGTATGAGCAGTGTGTGTAAGCTATATGTACCTGTGTGTGTGTGTGTGTCCTTGTTCAGACTGCGACTGTGAGTGTATCTATGTGTATTCAGTGCGTAGCTGTGTATGAGTGAGCAAATGTGTTGTCTGTAGTAAGTTATGTGTAGTTCAGTAGCTAGTTAAGTCTGCCTGTGTGTGTGTGTAGTAGCAGTGATTACTGTGGGTGCCAATGTAGCTGTATGTGTCTATGTATGTATCTGTGTGTATCCTAGAACCTAGTCCCTGTGTGTGTATGAGTGAGGGAGAGAGAGAGCAGTATGGCAGTGTATAAATTTCTGTGTGTATTCAGTGTTTTCAGTCAGTGGGTACTGTGTGATTTATTTTAGAACCCAGTATGAATTTTGTATAGGTGGTACCAGTTTGTACAGTGTGGGTTATTAGGTGTGGTGTGTCTCAGTGTATCAGACACTGTGGTTTGACTGTGCAGTGAGCTGTGTTAGGGGGAAAGTTCAGTGAGTCTCCTACCTATGTATTAGATACCTGTGTTTCTTTGTTTATCAGTGTGTTAATGTGCCTGGGAGTGTAAACCAGTGTGTATGTTCCTGTGTGTGTGTGCCTATGTATGTGTTTGTGTGTGTGTATGTGCCTGTAGGTGTTGGGGTGGGTGTAAATGCTGTGTTGGGAGTAGCAGTGTCTGTCTATATATGAACCTATGTATCTGTGGTTATGGGTAAGGTAAGTAGGGTGCTTGAGTTAAGAGATAAGGTTAGTATGGGTAAGGGTCATGGTTCAAGTAATATTAGCTATAATTAAGATAGTATCTTTATACTTAGGAATATGGGTTATATAAACTACTAGTGTCTAATATAGCTATATTAAGACTAGTAGTAGACTAAAAGACTTCGTATAACAAGGTATTTACCTAGTTGGACTTAGCCATAGCCTAGAAACACTATACCTAGCTAGTTTCATTGTTTACCTTTCTAAATTACTAATTAACTTTAATATTGATATTTAGGACTTTGTGACTCTATCTTGGACATCGATCCTCGCACCTTGCTCAGGGCCACAGGCGAGTACATTCTCTGACAGTTTTCATTGTTGATTATTTCTATAATTCAGTTGTATTACATACTTGATTCCGACACTATGGTTACACGGGTTAGCACCCTAGATCCCTATCATGAGGAGTCGTGATTGGAATTCATCGTGCTAGCTGGGGGATGGGAAACTATTAGTAGATTATGTGATCATATCCAAACATTTACATGCATCATAGCTCACCCCACTTCTCACGTCGGGTGCGGCCTGACCATTCACATGCATCATAGCTGTTATATATGATTAGCCTGACCACTACATGCATCATAGCTAACCATATGGTTAGCCTGACCTACAAGAATCATAGCTAATCATATATAACCAGCCTGATCTAGTCCCAAGCCGATCACATAATAAACTGATATTTCAAACACTTAGCTAGATGTCTATTTTATTCAGATTCACTTGTTCTAGCATTCACTGTTTATTGTTCATTACTAGATGCTCTATTGCCTATTTCATTTCTCCAGTACTTTATATTTCCTGTATTTCTTCTCATCTTGTATTCTTATACTGTTTATAGTTTTTGTCAATTTAATGAAACTGCTGTTAGTGCTTGTGCTTCGCTCCAATCCTGACTGGATAACATTTTTCAGAGGACCTGGAGAACCTTTGTCCCACTCATTACGGCCCTGGTTCAGAGGGAGATTTTACTCCAGAAACCCCAGAAGAGTTGCCTATCCTAGAGGAGATCCTACCTGGCTGTTCTTAGATTATTTTTCTGCATTTATTGTTTTAGACTGAGACTGAGTTATATTTTTTATTTGTGACTTTGGGAGGTCATCTAGACTCAAGATTTGAGTTGGACTTATTGTGGTTGGTTTTTAATAGAACTCTTTTCTATTCTCATCGTGTCATTATTTATATTAGCTTGTGATTGAGTATATCATAGAACTGTAGATTATTTAGCATTATCCTCCGTGCGGAGATGAGACTATTGACAGGATATATTATATGTTGAGACCTAGACAGCGTTCTACCGTCGATGCTGCGGCGTAGGCTGGACGTGCCCACGACTCATGCCCAAATTCCGGGTGCGGATCATGACACGTTTTTAGTGGTGGCCCATGCAGGTTCAGTCCTAGATTCACATTAGAGCAATATCGTAGTGGTGCTCGCTTAGAGTATTACTATGAGCCTGTTTTAGAAAATAGGACTTAGACCGAGGATATGCTCAATCATAATTAGGAAATTCTGATTCTTATGATACTACTCTTAATGATTTTTCCTTTAGAAATTACTGTCCTTCTTTGATGATATTGTGTCTATTGCCTTGATTAAATTCTTCGATCTGTCTTCAGGATGCCGCCGAGAACCAGATCCCGGAGAACCGGAGCAGCAGAGTCAGAGAGGTCTGCCACCTCTCGCCTTGCCGGACAGACATCCGCAGTACCACCTACAACTCCAGTACATGTGGGAGTGTCTGCAGCATTCGGGGGTCCTCCACCACCTGTTCAGAGGGTCCCCATAGCTACGACGGCGCCTCCACCACCATCACTACCACCACCACCACCACCAGTTCAGCATCCAGGAGGTGTGCCCGTCGATGGAGCACAGATGTTGGCTTTAATTCAGGGCATGGTCGATGCCCAGAGGACGTCGGCAGAAGCCCAGAGGGTACAGGCTGAGGCACACCAGGCCCAGACAGAGATGATGAGGGTGAACATGGAGAATGCTCATCAAGTGGCTCTACAGGCTGTGGAGAGAGTCATTCAGCAGCAGCATCGTCCTGATCAGCACCACCAGAGGCCGGGCACCATTGTGGATTTCAAGAGGATGATGCCTCGGGAGTTCAAGGGGACAGAAGGGATACTCTACGCCAATGATTGGCTAGAGGACATCGAGAGGAACTTGCGCTTGGCACAGCTTCCGGAGGCTCTTCAGATCGAGGCCGCCGGCAGCCAGATGTTCGATATCGCCTTGACGTGGTTTCACACAGAGCCGAGACTCCTTGAAAGGGAACTCACTTGGGAAGCTTTCAAGGAGCTCTTCAAGGAGAAGTTCTTTTCTGATGTTGCCCTGGGAGCTTTGGAGAGTCAGTTCCATGACATAGTCCAGGGGAGCTCGTCCGTCGACGAGTATGCCGCGGAGTTTTCCCGCCTGAGCCGCTTCGTACCGTCGATGATTAGAGATCCGGGGGACAGGGCCCAGAAGTTCAGAAAGGGGCTGACAAGGGAGATCAAGTCTCGCACGTCGGGACGTCGCACAGCTACCAACGAGAGCATATTGATGGATGCCCAGATAGCCGAGGACAACTTGGGCCTCAGGCCCAAGAGGGGACGCGATAGTTCCGGAGGAGCAAACAGTAGTGCGGGACCGGGCAAGCGTCCACACTTTCAGCAACAGCAGAGGCCATTTCAGCAGCAGCATCAGGCACCAGCCCGAGGGCAGGTTCAGCATCAGCAACAGAGGCAGACTCAGCCCGCCATCCAGTGTGCGTACTGCGAGAAGATAGGCCATACTAGAGAGATCTACAGGAAGAGATTAGGCTCATGTCTGTCCTGTGGATCGACGAAACACCAGCTGAGGGATTGCCCTACCATTCGTCCATGTCAGGGTAGAGCAGCCGCCCAGAGAGGACCAGACAGAGTACCTGCCGTACAAGAAGGCCAACAACAGAGGACACCACTTCCACCACAACATCAGAAGTTTGCCCAGCACCAGCAGCAGAGAGGTGTACCCCAGGGGCGAGCGTACGCCATGGCAGTCGAGGAGATCGAGCCAGCAGGAGACTTGATCACAGGTTCGGTTCTTCTCGATTGTATTCCCGCATTTACCTTATTCGACTCTGGCGCTTCCCATAGTTTTGTGTTTGTATCTTATGCACTTCGACATCATTTAGACACAGAACCATTAACTAGGACTTGCAAGATCATGACTGGTGGAGGTATTATCCTAGTCTGTGATCACTGCAAGGACCGGAGGGTGTCAGTAGGAGGCCGAGAGTTGAGCGTGAGCTTACTCGTCATGCCACTTTCGGGGTATGATATTGTACTCGGAATGGACTGGTTGAGTAGGCATCATGCTACTACAGATTGTTATAGAGGCAGAGTATTATTTAGACCACCAGAAGAGCCGGAGTTTGAGGTTGTCAGAGGAGCAGCGAAACAGAGCAGGAGCATATTTTGCAGAGCTAGGAAGGAAGAAGAAGAGTTGCCACATCCTCTGATAGAGGAGTTCCTGAACGTATTTCCAGATGAGTTGCCAGGCTTGCTGCCAGACAGAGATGTTGAATTCTCTATAGACTTGGTTCCAGGAGTGGAGCCCATTTCACAACATGTCTATAGAGTCAACAACAGCGAGCTGGCAGAACTGAAGAAGCAAGTCAAGGAGCTACAGGACAAAGGCTTCATCAAATCCAGTTTATCACAATGGGGATCTCCGGTGTTGTTCGTACCGAAGAAGGACGGCACGGTGCGCATGTGCATTGATTATAGAGCTTTGAACAATATCACTATCAAGAACAAGTACCCGCTGCCGAGGATAGATGATCTCTTCGATTAGTTGAGCGGGACGAGGGTGTTTTCAAAGATAGATTTGAGGTCAGGCTATCACCAGGTGAAGGTAAAGAGAGAAGACACGCCGAAGATAGCCTTTCGGACCAGATACGGCCAGTTTGAATTCATGGTGATGCCATTTGGTTTAACCAATGCACCGGTAGTATTCATGAACCTGATGAACAACGTGTTCCACCAGTACCTTGACAAGTTCGTAGTGGTGTTCATCGACGATATTCTTGTGTATTCCAAGACCCTGGAGGAGCACGAAGAGCACCTGAGGTTGGTCTTAGAGACTCTCAGGAGAGAGAAGCTGTACGGGAAACTCTCTAAGTGTGAATTCTTCCTTGTCAAGGTTGAATTTCTTGGGCATGTGGTATCGGGTGACGGAATCTCGGTTAACCCACAGAAGATTGAGGCAGTGAAGTCGTAGGCTACCCCCAGTTCGGTAGCTGAGATCAGGAGTTTTCTCGGGCTAGCAGGATACTACAGGAGGTTTGTACAAGACTTCTCCAGGATTGCAGCACCGATGACCAGATTGACTAGGAAGGATGTGGATTTTGTCTGGACGGAGGATTGCCAGGCCGCATTTGATGAGCTGAAGAAGAGGTTGACGACAGCTCGAGTTTTGACGTTGCCAGCAGGGACAGGTGGTTTCACCATCTATAGTGATGCTTCAGGTAAGGGTCTGGGATGTGTTCTTCAGCAGCACGGAAAGGTAATTGCCTATGCTTCCAGGCAGTTACGGCCTCATGAAAAGAACTACCCCACCCACGATTTGGAGTTGGCAGCAGTTATCTTCGCTCTAAAGCTGTGGAAATATTACCTGTACGGAGAGCGTGTGGAGATCTTCACATACCACAAGAGCTTGAAGTACGTATTCACACAGAAGGAGCTGAACATGAGGCAGAGGAGGTGATTAGAGTTGATAAAGGACTTTGACATCTCATTGCAGTACCACCCATGGAAGGCCAACATAGTCGCCGATGTCTTGAGCAGGTATCCGATGGCGATGTACTTGACGACAGATAGACATTTATTGGCAGATTTGGAGAGCTTGGAGATTGAGGTGTTAGTTCCCGGTACTGAGATTCAGATATGGGGATTGCAGATACAGTCCGAGCTGATGGACAGGATCAGAGCTGCACAGTAAGATGATGAGGCTCTGAGGAGTATCAGAGCACAGGGTCAGACAGGATTGTCGGACGACTTTACTATCGCAGAGGATGGTTCCTTACGATACGGCACGTGGATATATGTGCCGAGCGGGGAGTTGCGCGAGGAGGTTTTGCAGGAGGCACACCGCTCTCAGTACTCGATGCATCCCGGTGCCAACAAGATATATCGAGACTTGAGGGAGCACGTATGGTGGTATGGAATGAAGCACGAGGTAGCACGCTTCGTATCCCGGTGTCTAGTGTGCCAGCAGGTAAAGGCAGACCGGCAAAGGCCAGGTGGCTTACTTCAACCTTTACCGATCCCAGAGTGGAAGTGGGAGCACGTGACCATGGATTTCGTTTCAGGGCTTCCTCGTTCTCCAGGAGGGAAGGACGCGATTTGGGTCATCGTGGACAGGTTGACCAAATCAGCCCATTTCTTACCTTTCAAGGTGGGCACGTCGATAGAGAGGCTAGCAAAGATGTACGTGCGACAGATTATTAGGCTTCATGGAGTTCCTGTGAGCAACGTCTCAGATCGGGATAGTCGTTTCACTTCCTACTTTTGGAGGAGTCTGCAGGCTAGCTTGGGCACTCAGCTCAAGTTCAGTACCGCATATCACCCCCAGACAGACGGGCAGTCTGAACGGACTATTCAGACTCTCGAGGATATGCTACGCACTTGTGTTCTAGATCTAGGTGGTTCTTGGGAGGATCATCTGAACCTGATAGAATTTGCTTACAATAACAGCTACCAGGCCAGCATCGAGATGTCACCATTTGAGGCTCTTTATAGAAGGAGGTATCGTACACCGTTATCTTGGGACGACGTTGGAGAGAGAGCCTTGCTAGGACCAGAAATGGTCGTGGATGCAGCAGAAAAGGTGAAACTCATCAGAGACAGACTGCGAGTGGCGCAGGACAGACAGCAGCATTGGGCCGACAGCCACCGTAGACCCCTTGAGTTTCAGGTATAGATTGTTATTTTTCTGGTTTGTGTTGTTTGTTTAGACTGCGTGTTGAGACTGTTTTGTTTTAGGTTGACGATCTAGTATTCCTACGGATTTCTCCGACGCGTGGCATAATTCGTTTTGGTCGAGGCAGGAAGCTTAGCCCACGCTACATCGGACCCTTTGGTATTCTTGCGAGGGTAGGTGCAGTGGCGTATAGATTGGACTTGCCGCCTGCATTAGAGGGAGTACATGATGTGTTCCACGTGTCGCAGCTGAGACGATACGTGGCAGACCCTAGTCACGTACTTGACCACTCGGAGATTGAGGTTGGTCCGACGCTCAGCTACCCCGAGCAGCCCGTAGAGATCTTGGACCGCAGAGAGAAGATGTTGCGTAACCAAACTATTCCTTTGGTTCGTGTTGCATGGAGACATCACTCTCCAGGGGAGTCAATCTGGGAGAGAGAGAACGAAATGCGCGAGCAATACCCGTATCTCTTCTAGACTTGAGGTATATTTTCCTTTTTCTGATTTTATTCTTGTTTCAGTTCAGTCAAATTTCGAGGACGAAATTTCTTTTAGGAGGGTAGACTTGTCACTACCATATTTCCAGATAAGGGCATTTAGGTAATTTCACTATTTGGAATAATTATGTGTTTAATTAATCTGCTGAGTTTTAAAACTATTTATTTGTTGTTGGTTGTGTTGGTTTAGGTCAACCCTAGAAGTCAGTATGGCTAACCCTAGTTGAAAACCCAATTCTAGTGAAACCCTAGAATTCAAACTTTAGGTTTGGACCTCAAACCCTAGAATGACTAAATCTTAGTGAATTAGGTTCTTCATGACCTAACCTGGGGGTTTAACCTAAAAACTAGGCATTGAAACCCTAAAACCTAGTTATTATAAAAGGGAACCCTCTCTTCCTTCATGTAGAAAGGAGAAACCCTAGCCTCCATAAAAAAAAACCAATTCCCCACCTCTAGATTTTGGAATCCAGACCCAGGAGATCCCTTTTCCTCCTCCAAAGCAAAGAGAAGCAAGGGGTTGGGTCAAGAAGCCTTGGAGAAGAAGAACCTCCATTGAAGAAGCCATCTCCCTAGGTAAAACCCTATTTTTATTCATTTTATTTATATTTTTTTCTGTTGTTCATGCCCATTAGGAAACCCCTATTGTGTAGATCTCGATTTCTAGGGATTCTACATGAGGACCTAGGAGATCTAGGGTTTTGGGTGACCTACGTTTAGCTTTCCCAAATTTTTGGAACCCTAAACCTAGGAATTTTAGTGTAGGCATGATTACATCTCCTACCTTTAGCCTAGATCTTGATTTAGGGTTTTAATTGGGGGATTTCACTGTGTAGACACGATTTTACCTCCAACGTGAAGGGTTGGATCTCACTTTAGGGTTTCGTTTGGAGTTTTCCCTAAATTCTTAATGTGAGTTTGAGAATATGCCCTTAAGGTTTTACCTATCTAACGTATTTAGATTTCTGCATAATTTTGACATACAACTATATACATAATGTAATAACTTGTGTATTAGCTGTGTGTTGGTTTTCTGTTCAGTCAGTGAGGTTCTATATGTGCAGTCGGGCTGGGAGATTTCTGTGCACAGGGGGGGGGACTTTGTTGTGCTGTGCAGTGTGAGTTTACCCGTACGTCTGTGTAGGAGAACTGTGTGTCAGTTAGGAATTATAGTGTGTGTAATCCTGTGTGCATTAGGTCAGTGACCAGTGAGTATATGTCCCAGAGTTATTTCTCCAATAGCAGTGTGGGTTAGTAAGTATCTGTGTGTCAGTGTATAGGTGTGTCCCAGTGTCAAAACATCAGTGTGAAACTAGGGTGTGACTAACCAGTGTGAGAGTGAGTGAAATTCCCAGGTCCTAGGTATGTGGGCGTGCACTGTGTGTGTGTGAATGAGTTTAAGTGCCTGTGTATCCCTAAGATCAGTAAGAACTTGTGTGCAGTCGAGTACCTGTGTAGTTGTTTATGTGCCAGTGAGAGTAGGTCTGTGTGTAGGTGATCAGTAGGGCTATTCTGTGTGTTTGTGCCCTAGGTTTAGTTCAGATTTTAGGGTATTAGTTCCTGTGTGTGTGTGTGTGCAGGATTAAGAAACCTGTGTGTGTTGTGTCTGAATTATCTGTGCATTGAGGTGAGTTAGGAATTAGTGTATAGGAGTGATTTACCTGTGTACAGGATGTGTACCAGTGTCACATGAGCAATATGCTGTGTGAGTGCAGCTGTGCAAATTAGAGTATCTGGGTGAACAGAGAGTGTGTACCTGTGTGTGTAAACTGTGTGTGAACCAGTATCTCAGTGAGGAGAGTGAGTATATCTCTGTATTTTAGGTGCAATACCTGTGTGTGAGCAATGTAAGATAACTGTGTAATTCCTGTGTACCTGATTGAGAAATAAGTGTGAATCCCTGAGAATGTATACCAGTGTCTGTGCCTGATGAGAGTATGAGCAGTGTGTGTGAGCTATATGTACCTGTGTGTGTGTGTGTCCTTGTTCAGACTGCGACTGTGAGTGTATTTATGTGTATTCAGTGTGTAGCTGTGTATGAGTGAGCAAATATGTTGTGTGCAGTAAGTTATGTGTAGTTCAGTAGCTAGTTAAGTCTGCTTGTGTGTGTGTGCAGTAGCAGTGATTACTGTGGGTGCCAATGTAGCTGTATGTGTCTATGTATGTATCTGTGTGTATCCTTGAACCTAGTCCCTGTGTGTGTATGAGTGAGGGAGAGAGAGAGCAGTATGGCAGTGTATAAATTTCTGTATATATTCAGTGTTTTCAGTCAGTGGGTACTGTGTGATTTATTTTAGAACCCAGTATGAATTCTGTGTAGGTGGTACCAGTTTGTACAGTGTGGGTTATTAGGTGTGGTGTGTCTCAGTGTATCAGATACTGTGGTTTGACTGTGCAGTGAGCTCTGTTAGGGGGAAAGTTCAGTGAGTCTCCTACCTATGTATTAGATACCTGTGTTTCTTTGTTTATCAGTGTGTTAATGTGCCTGGGAGTGTAAACCAGTGTGTATGTTCCTGTGTGTGTGTGTGCCTATGTATGTGTCTGTGTGTGTGTGTATGTGCCTGTAGGTGTTGGGGTGGGTGTAAATGCTGTGTTGGGAGTAGCAGTGTCTGTCTATATATGAACCTATGTATCTGTGGTTATGGGTAAGGTAAGTATGGTACTTGAGTTAAGAGATAAGGTTAGTATGGGTAAGGGTCATGGTTCAAGTAATATTAGCTATAATTAAGATAGTATCTTTATACTTAGGAATATGGGTTATATAAACTACTAGTGTCTAATATAGCTATATTAAGGCTAGTAGTAGACTAAAAGACTTCGTATAACAAGGTATTTACCTAGTTGGACTTAGCCATAGCCTAGAAACACTATACCTAGCTAGTTTCATTGTTTACCTTTCTAAATTACTAATTAACTTTAATATTGATATTTAGGACTTTGTGACTCTATCTTGGACATCGATCCTCGCACCTTGCTCAGGACCACACGCGAGTACATTCTCTGACAGTTTTCATTGTTGATTATTTCTATAATTCAGTTGTATTACATACTTGATTCCGACACTATGGTTAGCACCCTAGATCCCTATCATGAGGAGTCATGATTGGAATTCATCGTGCTAGCTGGGGGATGGGGAACTATTAGTAGATTATGTGATCATATCCAAACATTTACATGCATCATAGCTCACCCCACTTCTCACGTCGGGTGCGGCCTGACCATTTACATGCATCATAGCTGTTATATATGATTAGCCTGACCACTACATGCATCATAGCTAACCATATGGTTAGCCTGACCTACAAGAATCATAGTTAATCATATATAACCAGCCTAATCTAGTCCCAAGCCGATCACATAATAAACTGATATTTCAAACACTTAGTTAGATGTCTATTTTATTCAGATTCACTTGTTCTAGCATTCACTGTTTATTGTTCATTGCTAGATGCTCTATTGCCTATTTCATTTCTCCAGTACTTTACATTTCCTGTATTTCTTCTCATCTTGTATTCTTATACTGTTTATAGTTTTTGTCAATTTAATGAAACTGCTGTTAGATCTTGTGCTTCGCTCCAATCCTGACAAGATAACATTTTTCAGAGGACCTGGAGAACCTTTGCCCCACTCATTACGACCCTGGTTAAGAGGGAGATTTTACTCCGGAAACCCCAGAAGAGTTGCCTATCCTTGAGGAGATCCTACCTGGCTGTTCTTAGATTATTTTTCTGCATTTATTGTTTTAGACTGAGACTGAGTTGTATTTTTTATTTGTGACTTTGGGAGGTCATCTAGACTCAAGATTTGAGTTGGACTTATTGTGGTTGGTTTTTAATAGAACTCTTTTCTATTCTCATCGTGCCATTATTTATATTAGCTTGTGATTGAGTATATCATAGAACTGTGGATTATTTATCATTCTCCTCCGTGCGGTGATGAGACTATTGACAGGATATATTATATGTTAAGACCTAGAAAGCGTTCTACCGCCGATGCTGCGGCCTAGGCTGGACGTACCCACGACTCATGCCCAAATTTCGGGTGCGGGTCATGACACGCGGGATATATTCAGGAATAGGCTTAGAGTGTGCACCTATTGTGGAGAGCCAGGCTATCAATTGAGGGAGTGTCTAGGGGCTCCAGTTTGAGCAGGACAGGGAGAAGCACCGACACAGAGAGCACCAGTGACGCCATCTGCGAGATAGCAGAGGGGACCTCCTTTATCGACCCAGCAACAGTGTTTCGTCCAATGCCAACAGCATCAGAGAGGTGCACCCCGAGGGCGGGCTTTCGCCATGACAGTTGGGGAGGAGGAGCCGGTCGAAGATGTGATATCAGGTTCAGTTTTTCTTGATTCTATTCCATCTTATGCTTTATTTAATTTCGATGCTTTCCATTCTTTTGTATTTGTATCTTTTGCTCTTAAGCATCGATTAGAATCTGAACCTTCGGCTAGGACTTGCAAGATCACGACTAGGGGAGGCATTATCCTGGTCAGTGATATTTGCAAGGATTAGAGGGTTATACTGGGAGGCCAAAAATTGAGCACGTGCTTACTCGTAATGCCACTTTCAATCTACGATATTGTACTCGGGGTGGATTGGTTGTGTAGGCACTATGCTAGTATAGATTATCGTAGAGGCAGAGTTTTATTTTGACCGCTAGGAGAGCCAGAGTTTGAAATTGCTAGATGAGCAGCGGAGCAGAGTTTGGATACCATCTGTGGAGCCATGGTGAATGAGAAAGAGTTGTCACATCCATTGATAGTAAATTTAATGGATGCTTTTTCGGAGGAGTTGCTAGGATTGCCGACAGATCGAGATATTGAGTTCTCTATAGATTTGGTGCCAGGCACAGAGCCGATATCTCAGTATGTCTATAGAGTTAACAATAACAAACTTGTAGAGTTGAAGAAGAAGTTGGATGAGTTATAGGACAAAGGCTTCATTCGATCCAGTTCATCACCATGGGGTGCCCCGGTCTTATTTGTACCGAAGAAGGATAGGTCGGTACGCATGTGTATAGACTATAGGGCTCTAAACAACCTCACTATCAATATAGTGCCCACTTCCTAGGATAGAAGATCTATTCAATCAGTTGAGGGGGATAAAGGTATTTTTGAAGATAAACTTGAGGTCAGGTTACCACCAGGTGAAAGTGAAGAAAGAAGATATTCTGAAGACAGCTTTTCAGACTCGGTATGGCTAGTTTGAGTTCATGGTGATGGCATTTTGGTTGACCAATGCCCCGGTAGTATTCATGAATCTAATGAACAAGGTATTCTACTAGTATCTTGATAAGTTCATGGTGGTGTTTATTGATGATATTTTGGTGTATTCGAAGACCCCGAAGGAGCATAAGGAGCACTTGAGGATAGTTCTGGAGACTTTCAAGAAGGAGAAGTTTTATGGTAAACTTTTGAAATATGAGTTCTTCCTTGATATGGTTGAATTCCTTGGTCATGTGATTATAGGAGATGGGATCTCAGTGGACCCAAAGAAGATTTTGCTAGTGGAGTCATGGTCTACTCCAAGTTCAGTAGCATATATTTGGAGTTTTTTGGGGCTAGCAGGTTATTACCGAAGGTTTGTACAGGACTTATCCAGGATTATAGAGTCGATGACTAGGCCAACCAGGAAGGATGTGGAGTTTGTCTGGACAAAGGAGAGTCAGGCCACTTTTGATGAGCTGAAGAAGAGGTTGAAGACATCTCCAGTATTGACGTTGCTATCTGGATTAGGTGGATTCACTATCTATAGTGATGCTTCAGGAAAGGATTTGGGTTGTGTCTTACAGCAGAATGGGATGGTGATTGCCTATTCTTCCAGGCAATTACGTCCTCATGAGAAGAATTACCCTACCCATGATTTGGAGTTGCCAGCGGTCATCTTTGCTCTAAAGCTGTAAAAATATTATTTGTACATAGAGCATGTGGACATCTTCACAGACTATAAGAGCTTAAAGTACATGTTTATACAGAAAGAGCTAAACATGATACATCGGCGGTAGTTGGAGTTAATTAAGGACTTTGACATATCTTTGCAGTACCATCCAGGAAAGGCTAATATAGTCAATAATGCCTTGAGCAGATATCTAGTGAATATGTTCTTAACTATGGACATATATTTATTGGCCGATCTTGAGAGCTTGGGTATTGAGGTGTTGGTACCTAGTTTCGAGATACAGATATGGGGATAGCAGATACAGTCATAGCTGATAGACAGGATCCGAGCTAGACAATATGACGATGAGTCTTTAAGGAGCATCAGAGCACAGGTTCGGATGGGATTATCCGAGGACTTCAATATTGCTGAGGATTGATCACTACAGTATGGTACCAAATTATGTGTGCCAAGTGGGATATTACACGAGAAAGTTCTTTAGAAGGTGCGTCGATCGCAGTACTCTATACATCTAGGTGCCAACAAGATGTTTAGAGATCTGAGGGAGCATATTTGGTGGTATAGTATAAAGCGGGAGGTAGCGCACTTTGTATCCAGATGTTTAGTGTGCCAGCAGGTAAAGGAAGAGAAGTAAAGGCCAGGTGGTTTACTTCAGCCTTTATCTATTCTAGAATGAAAGTAGAAGCATATTACCATGGATTTTGTTTAGGGGCTTTCGCGTTCTCCAGGAGGGAATGGTGCCATTTGGGTTATCGTAGACAAGTTGCCAAATTAGTCTACTTCTTGCCATTTAAAGTGGGTACGTCGACGGACAAGCTAGCGAAGATGTATGTGTGACAGATTATTAGATTATATTGAGTTCTTGTGAGCATCATCTCTGATCGAGATAGCTGCTTTACATCCCACTTCTGGAGGTGTTTTTAGGCCAGCTTAGGCACCCAGCTCAAGTTCAGTACCGCATATCACCTCCAAACCGACGGGCGATCGGAGAGGACTATTTAGACTCTTGAGGATATACTTTGAGCTTATGTTTTGGATTTCAGAGACTCTTGGGAGCATTATCTTCACCTGGTAGAGTTTGCTTACAATAATAACTACCAGGCTATTATCGAGACATCACCATTCAAGGATTTATATGGACGGAGACGTCACACTCCTCTATCTTGGGATGAAATTGGTGAGAGAGTCTTGGTAGGCCCGAAGATGATTGTGGATGCAGCTGAGAAGGTGAAGCTCATCAGGGATAGATTCGGGTAGCGCAGGACAGACAAGACATTTAGCCGATAGCCACAGAAGACCTTTGGAGTTTGAGGTATAGATTTTGTTATATTGTTTGTGATGACTTCATTTTAGGTTGGGTGTTAAGGTTGTATTTTGTTCTAGGTTGGCGATCTGGTGTTCTTAAGAATTTTTCTAACATGGGGCACGATTCACTTTTGTGGAGGCGGGAAGCTTAGTCCACGGTACATCGGAGCCTTCGGTGTTCTTATAAGGTTGGTGCATTGGCCTACAGACTAGGCTTGCCGCCTGCACTGGAGAGGGTGAATGATGTGTTCCATGTGTCATAATTTAGACCGTACGTGGCAGATCCTAGTCACGTATTGGATCACTCGGAGTTCGATATGGGTCCGACTCTCAGCTACCTAAAGTAGCCAGTGGAGATTCTTGATAGTCGGAGGAATGTGCTGCGAAAGCATACGATTCCCTTGATACGCATCGCGTAGAGGCATTACTCTCAGGGAGAGTCAACCTAGAAGAGGGAAGCCGAGATGTGCGAGCGATACCCATATCTCTTTGAGCCGTGAGGTATCATTCTTTCTTGCTTGCTGTTATTACTTGTTGTAGTATTAGTTCTTCCTTAAATTTTGAGGACTAAATTTTTCTAAGGAGGTTAGACTTGTCACTACCACATTTGTAGATGAGAGTAGTTTTATCATTCATCATATTTATTATTTAGTGATTAAATATTTATATATATATGCTACTAATTAATTATATTGTGTTGTGTTATTTAATTATTGGTTAGTGGGCTAGCCTATTTTATTTGGACTTGTCAATAATTGACCCATTAGATTGGCATGACATATTGAGCCCAACATTGGACTAGGCCCATTAGACCCATTCCCTTAATTAATTAAGAAGATTAGATTAGTTTCATGTAGAATTAGAATCTACCTAATATAGCCCTTTCTAATTAAATTTATCATGACTAATTAGTGGGGGTAGATGGGATATTTAGTGTTGCTTGGAGGGGGAATAAGGGGACGACCAATATTAGGGGGGGAGTTTGTCTCTCCATTTTATTCTTATTTTAATTCTAAATCCCAAATTATGTTCTTCCCCAAATTGACTCATTCCTCCACCAAATTCAAACCAATTCACTCTCATTCTCTCTCAATTTCATTATCTAAGAAGCATTGGAGCTTTGATTGCAAGAAGCACTTGAAGAAAGAGAAATTGACAAAGAGATTATGTTCTAATTGTGTCCATTGAGCATTTTATTGGGAATCCATCTCCCAATAGGTAAATTCTGAATCTCCTCTCTAATTTAGACTCTAATTCATGCATTTAACCATTATGAACCATTCTTTAGCTTAGGGCTACCCATAGGATCAAGAACTAGGTTCATATGACTTGTATTATGGAATCTATATGGTAATTTGTATCCAATTAGGGAGAATTCTGAGATACTTAGAATGATGATTTGGGACTAGTTACGTGTCCATAATTGGATACGAGTAGGCGTATCCTAATATTTTGTGATACGCTATAATACGGGATTTATTTTGGGGGTTTTATGCATATTTGTGTAATTACTCTTCAAATTTTTTTGTAGCTAGTTACATTAGATGTATTAATATGTAAGTGAGATATATTATTGGTATTAATGGACAATTAGGGGTTTTGGATATCTTATGAGTGTGTATCATGGAGTATCTAGCATACTTATGACAAGTGTTTGATTGTGTGTGTGTGTGTGTGTGTGTTGCTATATATACGCATATGATATATATATATATATATATATATATATATATATATATATATATATATATATATATATATATATTACTAGTTGTATATATGGTATAGTGGTTGTATGTGTGAGCTCTTGGTGTGCATTGATGGAGTTCCTGTGTGTGTAAAGGAGGGACACCCAAACTTAGGGTCTGTTCTATCCAGAGTTGCAGTAGCAACATGTAGTTGCAATAGGTGTTAACTTTAGTGTACCTAATACAGTGGTTATCTGAGGGTGTTAGCATAATTTAGGTGTGGGGTAAGTGGTTCCGGTGAAGTATTTAATTGTTTGTGTGTGTGTGTGTGTGTGTGTCTAGTTGTGGCTCGGGTCACTCAGATACAGGGAGTATCAGATATTGGCAATAGCAGTTGGGGGTGTTGAGTTGAGGATAATGTGAGAAGGGAGCTCGAGTGACTCATGATCAGCAGTAACTTCAACTCTAGAATTTTTCTTGGACAATAGGATCAGTTCACTAGTGTGAACTGAGATCAGGAAGAGGGGGTACTAGGGTCGGGCAATTATCAGTTGTTAAGGTGGAGGGGACTTGATAGGAACATCAATATTACCATTAGAAGCTGTGATGCTCTGCAACAATTATACTAGAAGAGCAATACAGTGGTATTAATGAAGTAGAGTTTGGAGGAAATTAGAGTGATCAAGACCTGTAGCAGTAGTGTACTTGGTACACTGTGTTAGGGTGCACAACAAATTGTACAGATGTTTATTATATTTTAATTGTATATTTCAAACTTTGAATAGGTATCAGTGTATTAGACCCCATAGATGTATATCTTATAGTATTAACTTTAGGATTCTTAGTTAAGGTATTTAGACACCATGTTGTCTAATACTAAATGTTATATATAGTAGTATATATATACAAGTAATATGTATGTAGATACATAGAGTAACCTATTATCTAGTATATAGATATATATTAGTGCTATTAGCTAATATAGTTAGTATTGGCTAAGTATTAGCTAGTTAGTGTCTAATATGGATTAATTACCTTTGTGTGGACTTAGAAACTTGTGTACGACTTTATTTTGACTAGAGTGACCTAGTATTGACCTAGAAATCATAATTTAACTAATTTTAACTTATTTATCTTCATTAAATCCAAGTGATATAATATCCATATAAAGGGTTGTGTGACACAAGCTCAGATACCGAGATATACCATTACTCAGGACCATAGGCGAGTACGTTCTTTGATAGTTTTCTTATTTAATAGTCTCTATGTTTTATTCATTTAGTATTGTGATATTTGAATCTTGGTCATGAGATGTTATTGTTATGATGACTCAGTGATCACCGTGTCATTCTTCGTGATTACTCAGTGATTACCGTGATATCTTAGTGATTATATAGACCGTGATCATAGTAAATTATATTATAGACCATGTAGTATGATATATGTGTTATAACGTTTCGATCCGTGTACTAGTTGGGGGTTGAGGAAGTATTAGTGGATATATGATCATACCTTATAGCCCATAATTTAGTGTAGCCCATGATAGTTAGCATATCAAGCAACTCACGTTTGATCACGCCATCTCACCTTTTATATATAGCCCGTACTAGGCCGAAGTCGATCACATTATCTTACTAATATTTCAAGGCACATTTATTATATTGTTTCCTTTATTCCAGTTTGTTACATTGTTGTTCCTTATCATATTATTCTCATTTCTTGCCATTATTTACCATGATGCTCTATCTCGTGATATTTGTTAGTTCAGTTATTTCCATTATTTATTTTTATTGCTATTATTGTTTCATAGTTTCTGTCAATTATCAGAACTGCTATTTGGGTTGTACTTTGCTCCAATTCGGACTGGTTATATTTTTCAGATGATTCTTTAGGGGACTGGTGTCCTACGCACTACGAACTAGAGGATGGCGAGCCAGTTGATTTATCACCCGTAGTGCCTGGTGAGATAGTACCCGCAATCGATGAGACTTAGCTAGTTCATTCATAATATTTCATATGTCAGTCAGACACTTTTGATATTGTATTATATTTGATATCTAGTATTGAGATTAGACTTGGACTTTTGATTTATTTTGACTCATTATTTCTTTCCTTCTTTTCCATATTGTGCCATATCTTCCTCTAGTTTGTTATTGTAATTGAGTATTGATTACCATTATCATATTGTCCTTCACTTGGGAGTTGAGATATCTTGATAGGTACATTATATATATATATATATATATATATATATATATATATATATATATATATTGTGTGAGATGTTTAGATAGTATTGTTGACCTAGACAACATTCTACTGCTGATGTTGTGGCGTAGACTGGTCGTACCAACGTGTACGTGCCCCAACATTGGGTACGGGTCGTGACAGAGCGTCCTCTACGGAGTTGAGGCATTGTTCGGTGCTTCATGATGGAGAAGCATCTTGTTCGTCACCGATGGATTAGATACTAATATCTTTGTGTATGATAGAGGGATTGGTAGAAAGAACCGTGTAGTTGGAGTCTACACTGTCAGTTTCAAAATTATGGAGATTGCTACCTTCAGCCTCGGATTCTGAGGAATGGGGATTCCTGTGAAGAACGAGCTCCTGTCTTCGAGAATGGGTATTTTGGTATACTCCTTCAATGGAGTCGACGAGTTGGTCAAACCTTCTCTAGCTGGATATTCTTGAAGAACTTTGTCTTGATTGTCTCCTACCACGGAAAAGATGCAAATCCATGTATGCTGGAGCAAAGAACGGTTCACCATCATCATACTCCTGGTTGTCAACTTGCTTTGCATGTCGAGGTTTGGGAGACATAGTATAAGTCAATCGTTCAAAAAAAAGACCGTTTTACTAATGCATAATAATATTTGATTACAACTTTATAATAATTGCAACGATATTTGGAGTGCTGTCGTAGGCACCCAAAAATAAAACCTTTACTCTTTAAATTATATGTAGTAGTGAGAGTAAGGATAGAGATCCTACGGAGAGTTATTAGTCTAATTTTATGCTATATGAATAAGGATGGGGGGAAAGATTTTTGAATTAAATGAAATCAAATTAAGAAGAACAAGTAAAATATTAAAAGAAATCAAAATAGTAGACATTGGTCTAAGTCAACATTCACCATCGAAATATTAAAATTGATCATAGATGCAAACATATATTGATATATACTCTGAATATTCATCGTTGGATGTATTTCCCTATCTTCTTTAGTCATAATTAATTAAAACAAGCGATCTAATTAATCTTAACTACTAAACAACCGTAGACAAGCGCTAAAGGTTTAATCTAGTAGCATATTAATCTCGATGAGATCGATAAAGCAAAGCAACCCAAGCACAAGTAGTTGTATTTAATTTTGTCAAAAGTTTTCCTCCTAAGATCTAATAAAACAAAGTATTTCATTAAATCTTGGTTGCTTCACAAATTAGAGGGATCGAACAATTATGGATTCGATATCTAATTTAGCATTAGATTGTTAAAAATAATAAACTAGTATGCATCCTAGTCATTAAATAAGATAATCATAAAAATATGCATAAGAAAAGATTCGATAATCAAAGCAAAAATCAAACATATAAACACAAATTAGATCTCACAACTTTTTATTCATTTCGAGGTTTCTGTTTCTTTCGACCAACGAGACTTTAGCTGCACATGTTCAAGAAAACATCAAAAGAAAGGTTGGAGAAGAAGAAGAAGAGTTGTGTGTTGTGGTCCTTTTTTCTCATGATTTCTACCCCTTTTAAACAATCTAAATTAGTTGTTTGAAGCCCACAATATCTTCCCACAAATCCTCTAAGAGTTACAATACCCCAAATAATAAAATAAAATCTTTGAACAAGTAGGGAAATGGTTAATTCAGCTCCAATTTTTGTGCACAACATAGTTGACTCAACTTCAAGACTGATTACGTCCATGATTCAGCCAGAATATCGCAAAACTTAAAGTAGCAAAATTGTTGCTCTGTCTGTTGGGTTTTTGAATCAATTTGGATCAGCTCATTTGGACTTTGGATGAGAGAGTTATGACCATATTTATAAAAGGTGTCAAAATTGTCTAGAATTGACAATTAGCTCCATTTTGTATTTAGTGACTCTAATAGTATCCTAGATCAAAATATAAAATAATGAGTATCTTTAGACATAAAATAAGCATAAATAAGTATATATTAAGGAATAAAAATATGACATTTTATGTTCTCATCAATGTTCATTAGGAAATACCGTTGCAAAGTCAGAAGGATCTCTCTCCTTATGCTTTTTTACAATAAGCTCATGTAAATCAGAAGAGGGAAGAGAAAAGGAGGAAGTGGGTAGA
Organism: Iris macrosiphon; assembly: GCA_036927795.1. Lineage (NCBI taxonomy): Eukaryota > Viridiplantae > Streptophyta > Magnoliopsida > Asparagales > Iridaceae > Iris > Iris macrosiphon. The sequence goes on along the minus strand of JAYESA010000009.1, from coordinate 148,011,371 downwards.
CCTTGTCTCTTTACATGATATACATTGAATTGTCTCTGCATATTTTTGGTCCCCTGCTTATAGAGTTTGGTGCTTGCTTGATTGGCGAATAATTTGTCACATCTCAAGCTTTTGTCCTTTAGTGATGAAAGAAAAAAAATTATAGCAGTTTTCTTATGTACATGCGCACAAACATGTTGTGAAGAGGTTGAACCTGCTTGGTGCACTTTCTGTGGTGCAGACAGAGTTGGCATAGTTTGCCTACGTGTATTTAATTTTGCACGAAGGTCTGGACATAGCGTACTAATAGTAGGCTTTTGATGAGTGGCGCATAACTTTTCTTCAACTGTGTGCATGATCATGATGTTTGGGGAATGATTTTCCCTTACTAATGCTTTATTAGTGCACCTATAGTTTTTCTTCTGCTGGCATGGATTCTGGAGAAACTTTTGTCTCTCTTTGAAGAGCGTGCCTGTAGAGAGATTGACTTGGACAGCAGTGTCCATGACTTGCTTGTCCCGTACATTACAATGAATATGCGCTGGCTTAGAAGCTTGGGTATGGATCACCCTTTGCTTGATATTACATGAGTTGTGTGAATTGTATCCCTTACTTAATGCAAGGGATTTTTCTACCAAATCATCGACTTGGACTTGGTTGACAGAATTAACAAGGGAGTTCTCGTCGATCAGAATGCTTTTTCCCTTGTTGACAGGAACTTCGAAATATGTGTGACAAGGCTTGGGCACCCATATTTTGTAAATTTTTCTTGTCTTGAGTGCGGATGAGGGGCAAGAATTACCCCCAGAATGGAGCATTTCTTCGTATGCTTCTTGGTCGAACTTCACGACCAAGGTCTTCTACTTCGAGCCGACCGACGCAACATCGCATTGAGCTATCATTTTCTCGTAAGAGGAGAAAGTTGTCCCAGTAGAGTCGTCATTTTGTGTTATGATGAACAAAAGTTGTATGAATTTTGTATTATAAACTATTAAAAGAAAGAAGAGTAAAAAAGTATAATTTATTCTGGGAAGTATAGTTGTAGAGATCTGATCTTAGGATGAGCACTTTACTTCTTGGACCACCCGACGATGTAGAAATGTAAGGATGTTGTGAACAACCTGAAGAGTTGGCAATAAGAAAGCTTTAGCAACAACGATATGACAAGCTTCTATTACTCTCCTTCTGTTCTTGAACTTCAAAGACTTAAAATTCTTCCCTTTTGTAACGTACACAATGATCCTATATTTATAGAATTTTAGAGAAGTTATGGCAGTGTGCGCAAAATTTTGGATAATTCGTACTGTGAGCGCACTTTTGATTGCATGACATCCCGCGATCTAGTGAATGGGTGCAGAACTTGCTGCATGCTTGACACGTGGCCTCCTTTACTGGGAAAGAGTAGGTCATGGGATAGTTATTTGTGCATATTTCACGAAGAACATGGCATATAGGACACATAATCGTAACTTATCTTTGTTAGTTAGGATCGTATGAGCACTTTAGAAGTGGTCTAGAGACTGGTACACTTTTGATAAAATTGTTCATATGGGCGCACTTTTGACGAAATTGTCGTGATGGCACACTTTTAAGGAAATTGGCCGTGAAGGCATACTTTTGAAGAAGTAGCCATGATGGCGCACTTTTGAGGAAATTGGCCGTGATGGCGCACTTTAGAGAAAGTAACCATGATGGCGCACTTTTGAGAAAATTGGCCGTAATGGCGCACTTTAGAGAAAGTAACCATGATGGCGCACTTTTGAGGAAATTGGCCGTAATGGCGCACTTTTCAGAAAGTAGCCATGATGGCGCACTTTGAATAAGTTGATTCATACTGTATGCTAAACGACAACCTGGGTCTGCTTGTCGTAGCTCATCTCTAATGATGGCTTCTGACATCCTCGATTGCTGTTCAGCTGTCAGATTTATCGCATTTAATGCTCGAAGGAAAAATGACAGGACAATTGTGCGGCTGTATTGGGCTGGATAAGAACAGCTTTATAGTGAGCCACTATTTTGTTCTTTGGAAGAGTGCACCATCCTCTGAAGCAAGTAGAAAGTGCACCATTATTTAGAACAGAGAGAAAGTACGCCATTCTTCCTATGTTTAGTTTATTTGTAAGAAACTGTGCCATCATCAGGAAGCGCATTTTTATGCTTCTACACCTAGTTTATTTCTTTATTTTGTAGATGATATTTAGTTTATTCCTTAGCTTGTGACATTTTATATACCATGTGTGAGCTATAGTTCATATACAGCTTGTGTCACTCTCCGTTCCCGATATACGTATTTAGAACATATTTTATTTCTTAGCATGAATGCATGTGCATGGAGACTAGACCCATTCTTTAGTTTAACCTTGTTCATGGTTTATTTTGTGGATTGGTTCAACTCATGAGAGCCTTTGGTTCAACCCTCAAACCCTACCATATATAACCCAATATTTTCTTTCTCTCTCTTTACTTCTTAATTACTTCCTCTTTCTTTAGTTTTCTCTCCCCATTTCCATAGGCAAGTACACGTGGCATGAAAAATAGAAAAACCCTCAATATTATTGTTCCATTATGTTTATTATGAGTTTCTAAGCACTTTTAGTTCTTGGAAAAACTATTTTGATGGATGGATTAGTGTAGATCTACATTTCTATCTTAGGGTTTTATGAGTTTTTCTTGGTTTTGATCTATTTAACTTGTGTCTCTGAAAACCAGTTTTTGCTTCATGATAGAGCTTCAATTTAGAGAAATTTGGCTTTTGGTTCAACTGATTTGGACTTAAAATAAGAATTTTATGGACAAAACAAGATTTTAGTTTTTGGAGCTTTTTGCCATGGCCGAACCTGCTATTGGAGAAGATGAAGTTTCCATGCGGCCAGTAATCATATGTGGCCGAGAGTGCCATACGGTCCGAGAGGGTTATGCGGCCTAAACGCTTGTCGCATACTGACAGCATGCGTCTATCTTGTTGGACGTATGACTACTATTTACACAAGTGTCCTTGAACACCTTATGCTTTCACTCACTGAACGAATGCAAAATTCGCTAAGTCCTAGAGAACTCCTTGCGGCATTAAAGCACATACGGCACCGACACTTGTGCGGCCTGGAGAGCATAGGGCCCTATTTCTTAGACGCATGGCTCTGAATCGTTGGCACTTATTTCTATTATTTTATCTTTTCTTCTTGACACACTTTATGGCTTGTCACATCAGTCACTTTATGTCTCATCAGTGATACTTTATTTATTTGACTATCACTTCAACACTTGATAAAAGGAGTAGACCTTAACCCTGAGCATGCGGCCTGACTTTATGCTACCAGACATCATGCGGCCTGACTTCCCATGCGGCCCTGACTTCATATGTAGCCAGGATTGCCATGCGGCCTGACTTCCCATACGGCCTAGAGACCCATATGGCCCTGCTTGTTGATTGAATGTCTTCTTGATTCATGTGACCTAATGTATAATTGGTAATTATACTCGAATACTGCATCTGTGCTGATACCCCTATTGCCTGATTATTGTTCATGATTTAATGTGTGCCGAGGTGCGACACATCATGTCACGTGTTAAGTGATTATATTTAGGTTTTGTATCGAGAATGCCTCCAAATTCCAGAATGCATGATATTATAAATATATATATTGTTTCCCCAGCACAGGCATGATAAGTGAGTCAACTATAAAGCGTGGCTAGGACATTGATTGTATGAATGTTGCATACACACTCGGGTGAATCCATATTTGACTTCCATGGATTCGTATCTAGCGTGCCCATACTTTATACGACATCTTAAGGAAAATTCTCATGTGACCACGCCTTGAGATTTTAAGCACAATATAGGGCTAATTAGGTAACAAAAAGTGGTAATAACAATTGGAGGGAACAATATCCCGAGATCATGCCAACGAACCTTCCTACCGAGATTTATTTTAAGTGTGCTGTGGGTTGGCCACTACAAATACTGTATATCATCTTCCATAGTGAAGTGCAGTATCTAACTTATTATTATGTCAATCTACTATTTTAATATAGGAATACTGGAACCGCTAATACCGTACTTTTAGCGCACTGGCCCTACGGGAGACTGGTGCATCCTGCAAGTGCCTATTTTTTTATATTGGTTCGTTTAGCTCATGTTCGGCACTAGCGTGATCTGAGGATACTTATTATGTATTATTCTGAGATAACCTCAGACTCCACCAAATAGCAAGTCGTACAAATAATTGGTCGATATAAGAAATAGACTAGGTTATGATTGTATTATTCAGCTAGTACCCTAGGGAAATGGACTATCTTAGTATGATGGTTTAACCCTTGTCCTTGTTTGATTATAGGGTTGAGCCTTAGCACTAGGATATGCCATAGACCTAAGTTACCATACTGAACCTATGTATTATTATATGTTGTCCATGGGTTTTTGTTTCTCCATTTTGTACTTTTTTGTGGTACTGGCTAGGTTTGTATGGCTAGGTTTTGAGCCAGCACTTGAGGATCCAGCGTTCTTTCCCCAAACTCATGGTGCGCACCAAGACTATGGTCGCAGGGGATAACGAGTGGGATTTCTTCTTCCCCGCTCGTCTTGTACATTTACTTCTTTTTGACGTTTAGCCACCCGTGTTAGCCGGCTCGTTTGGACAATAGTTTTTCTTACATGATTGTATTAAATTAGACTGCAGTTGATTGCTGTCATGTACTTATATTACTATTCTTGCTTCTTATTTTGTACAGCTGAACTCCAGAATAATTTGAGAAAGCATTTGGGATGCCTTATTGCTTATCATATATGCTCTATGCTTACTGTTTCTTGTTTGAATGATTGAGACATAGAAGTTCCTGACCAAAGGAGACTTGATTGTAGCATACACCCCCTTGTCTTATACAGTCGTGATTATCATATGACATATAGCACCTTGTACGAGGTAGCTGGCTATGTTCATCTCCATATTCTGGTACTGGGGCGTGACAGCTTAAGTATGTATTCTTAGGTTCCATACATTGGAGTAGCCTACGTATACATATTGTTGGCAAAGTTGCATATCATAGTCCTGCGTATTTTGGGACTGGGGCGTGACTGGATGGCTGGTTAAAACTTGAACCTTGACACAGATTAAGGTCAGCCAGGTCAATAACAATGGCTCATCCATGCTCGAACCTCCCTGAGTGTCACTAGCATATTTCTAGATGAGGGTATTTTGGTCATTTAGTATATTTATTATTTAGTGATTAAATATTTATATTATGTGCTACTAATTAATTATATTGAGTTATTCTATTTAATTATTTGTTAGTGGGCTAGCCTATGTTTATTTAGACTTGTCATTAGTGGACCCATTGGATTGTCATGACACATTGAGCCCAATATTAAACTAAGCCCATTAGACCCTTTCTTTTAATTAATTAAGAAGATTAGATTAGTTTCGTAAAAAATTAGAAGCTTCCTAATATAGCCCTCCCTAATTAAATCTCATGACTAGCTAGTAGGGAGACCATAGACATTGTACATTGCTTAGGAAGGGAGAAAGAGGGTACCGACCACTATAGAGGATCTTCACTCTCTCCTCTCATTAGTTCATTCCATTAGAGATTCCTAATTGTGTTATTTCCCAAATTGACTCATCCCTCCACCAAATTTGTGAGACTCATCTTATAGTATTTGTATTTGAAGTGGATACGTATTTTGTGCTATTTATTATATTATATTGGTTCTCGAGGAAGCTTAAAAAATTTCAAAATTAAAACATTATTACCTGACTAGTATACCAACGGTATACTGTCTGACAGATCTTTGTTATACTTTTCAAGATATTTTTGCGAATTTCTCTATAAATAGCCCTTGATTTTCTTTTCTTTTCATTTCTTATTTCTCTTTCTCTCTCCTCTTCACCCTTTTTCTTTCAAGATTGGAGCTTGGTCTTGAGACCTGGAGTATGATTTCTGAACTCCTTTGTGGTGGTGGACTAGAAGGTTTAGGCTGGGAGCTCGCTTTAGGCAAGTACACCTTGTCGATTTCGTGAACTTCTTTTACTTTCTGTCATTTTACTTTCCTAGAGTTTTGGTTGTTAATTTTAGCTTAGATTTACTTACTATATTTGATCATATCCTTATTTCTAGCCTTTTGACCATTTTGGTTTTAATTTCGGGTAAGATCTTGTTCTGTCCCTTTTTGGTAACTCGGTAACAAAAACGGTACCAAAGTTGTGACCGTGAGATTTGATACCTTGTTAGACTTGATTCTGGTAATTTTTGGAATTTAATTTGGGTCGCAAAAATCAGACTTGACTATGACTATGTTTATCCTTGAAAACTGGCATATTGATGGTATACTACCGTATACCGACAGTATACCAATTTTGACCGACTTAGATTTCTATATATTTACTGTGAACCTTATCAGCTTACCGATGGTATACTACAGTGTACCTACGATATACCGATCCTTGCCGACATTGTTAACCGACTTCAAGATATTTGTCTTGGCCGGCATACCGACGATATACTACAGTATACCGACGGTATACCAATTTGTAGAACTTTTGTAAAATTCCTAATTCTAAAAACCGTATTAATTAATTTTAATTAATTATTTAATTGATTTATAGTAATTATTAGCTAATTAGAAGAAATAGAATTTATTGGATTTTTAATTTTTGGTGTTTGTGCAATAAAGGAATTACGGAGCAATTATAATTTTTTCTTAATTTATCCCATGTCGGAGACCCTTTGGACAGTTGAGTAGATTTATTAAATGCACTAATAAAATTTCTAGAATTTTCTATATATATATATATATGGTTGATTAAAAAGAATAATAGAAAAAAAGAATAAAAGAAATTAAAAAATATAAATAAAAATAGAAAATAGAAAATAGAAAATAGAAAATAGAAAATAGAAAATAGAAAATAGAAAAAGGATAAGAAATATAATGGATTATCAAAACCCTACCCATTGAAGTCCTAACCCAAACCCACTTATAACCCGCCCGCACCCGCGTATACAATCAGCAGCAGCTACAACCCTCACCCCCCCCGCAGCGAGTACCCCCCCTCTCTCGCGATCTCTCTCTCTATATATATATATAACTCTATTTCCCAAACCCTAACGCTACTCTCATCTTCCCTCGACCCCGAGACCGCCGCCCCAGCCCCGAGACGCCGGAGCACCGCCGCCCGCGCGTCCACACGTCCGCGTCGACGCCCATGCACGAGATAGAGAACACAACGACTAAGCCCTATTCACAACTCGATTCCCACGCCCTCGCTCGACCAAACTCGACCCTGTCTTCACCGGTATGATCCCGACCTATCCTTCTTCCAATCCTATAGATTAGTTTCCATCGTGTAGTGCGCAAACCTAGGTAAAAATCGACGCCAAGTCGAAGAAAAATCACGACATTTAATCTCAGAAAATTTATTGCAACCACCCCTGGTTACGGACTCGTATCTCCCACCACAGAGATCCGAATTTAGTTTTTCTTCTTACTATGCGAAGACCACCTAACCTAGATTATTTTCTGTCAATTACATTATTTTATTTGATGATGTATGCAGAATTAAATTAGAATGAAAACCCATAAAAACCTGTTTTTCAAAACACAAAAATTTGTGATACGGAGCAAGTTCCGCCAAACGGGACCTCCACATCATATACCAAGTGTACCAAAAGGTGCACACGGTATATCCAGACGTGTGGGATTTCGCCAAAACTGATTTGGACGTGTGTGCGCGTCGAAATCAGCCCGTATCCGCAAAAATTCCCCGTATCGCGACTTTTGCAAAACTCTGCGCCCTTTAATGTACGCTCATCAGAACGCGATGAAACTTGCGCCAATGAAATCGTGGTATCGCGCTGGTCCTGTGATACAATTTTTATGCAATTTTGAGGTAGTTGACCAAGTCGCCTATTGGAGGACCCTACGGTTGACTTTTTGGGCGAAATTGCGTTCGGCTCACCGTAATCCATATTTGGACATATCGTTGAGTTCGTACTAACATTTAGAGTTTGTTTGACCTATAATTTGTCCTATTTAGAGACCGTTACCCCTGGCACGCCTTTCGTTGCAAAATGGTCCACATGTGGAGCCGCTTTGACCCAAAATTATCGTTTTGTCCCTGTGTCCAAATTGGACGAAAGGGTAGTATTTTCTAGCTATTTTGCTTATTCTGGGAACGTTGGTGATATTTATTTTAGCATCCGAAGACGTTCATTCTGAGGCCGTAGTTTCTAACTCTTGGTATTTGACATCTAGACGTTACATTTTGCAGCTCTCTTGCCAGGCAAGTATACCTTGCCTTGTTGTACTGTTTAAATTTTAGTTATTATTTAGTTGCCTATTTATTGTTTTAGATTATATAAACTGTGCGAGTCCGAGAGAGACTCGGGTGCAGTCAACGAAGGCGTTGACGTTAGGACTTGTGTCTGACCTAGTGTCTAGTAAACCCACCTAAAGTTGTGGAGTTATCGGTATGACTCCCCAGGCCTTGATACATTTCTTACACGTATTGTGAATCTCATGTAGGGTACAGACTTGCGTATGCGGTTGGCCACCTGTACGTGTAGGTCGTGCGACGGATTGGGTATAACTGCTAATAGTGATGCATGTTAGAAGGCTTAGCAGTTATTAGTAGTCGGAGCATGGACTATTATAGTACTACTGTCCAATCCTTGTCCTTGTTTGGTTGTGTCATGCCCCAGTCCCAAAATACGTAGGACTAGGACACGTAAGCATGCCAGCCGTATGGATATGGCAACTCTAATATATGGAAACCAAATCCATACGTACGCTGTAATATGAATATCAAATCCATAAGTAGTATAAAATCTATCACAAGTCACAGGGTATAATCTAAATCTCATCCACGAAAATTAATATAAATAAATAGCCAACATCTATGAAACTAGATCTCAATAAGAAGTATCTAAGGATGATAGTTGGATGGAAACAAATCCACTACCAACTCGACTATAAAAGTAAATACAATATAAGTACAACACAATAAACACAATATAAGAATACCAGCTATCAATCACGGGCTCGAAGAGAAGACATCCTCGAAACATAAGTAACCATCTGAATCTGCGCTCCTGCAAATACTCAAGAACAGATACACCTGGCAGGGAACTAGGTCCTCAGAGGGACATAACAAGATACTTAAACATATGCCAATAAAGTACTAAAATAAATATCCAAAGGGTCGCCTAACCGTCTAAGTGAATGCAGTTAAGAACAACTTTTCCCACAAGTGAGCTATCTGGCTGAAAACTGGGATTTGGCATGGTTCTCTATTGGAGATCCAGGGGCCTACAAAGGCACGACTTTCGAACGCCGGAGGCCCGCCTGATAATAATATAATATATAGTGGTCATCACCGTCCGTATCTCCAGCGGAGAATCCGACCGCACAATAGAAAAAGTGCAAAGGAGCTCAAATGCGGTACTTGTTGTTCTCCCTACCCCATGCTCTAAGCATGTCACATCCATGACACAATAACACCTCTAATAACTGCAAAGTCTACTAGCATACAAAGTTTCTAACGGTAGTTATTCCTAACGTACGGCCCATACGTACAGGATGCCAGACCTGTCACGCAGTCCGTGATCTATATGAGACTCACACTCGTGTAACAACTGTGTCACGGCCAATGAACCTAATGATGCTACATGATAATGGGGTAGTCTCATGAACAAGGTCAATGCAATACATAAATAAAAATACATCGCGACGACACCGTCGCGCATATTTTATATTACAGTTAAATATATGAGCCAAAGACAGAAAATAAAGATGCATGCAACATATAGAATATGAATAACAGTACAATGACAAGGTATACTTGCCTGGCAAGGAAGCTGCGATGTACCAATAACCTGCTCCAAAAGTCGTGCAGAATAATCCAACATCCTATATACATATAATATAATGCAAATAAATCATTAGTCATTACACTAGCACATACACAACCATATTTACACTGGACTCAGGGGGTATACTAGGGGTAACACTAGTCATCTAACACGGTCAATTATGCGTTGAATTACGCGGGTGTCGCGTCTTCAAGTACTATACGAAATCAGTCAGTCAACTGATAGGTGTCTATGCTAGTACGTTAATGTACGCAAGGCAGACAAATTCACAAGTTCTTAGGGTCAACATGGTCAAGGTAAGTATGGGATAGTCCACGGTGTCCTAGGGTCGTACAGTCTGAATATTTATAGTCATAATATTTAATTACTTACAATTTATGTACATACCATATATTTATATATATCTATATATAACACCCAATTATTCATACCAATTGGATACATGTACTAAGTATAGATATAAATATATAGCAATGAGTAATATACGCGTAGGCGTACATATACGTACACGCATTTGGGTTCACCGACTCAGGATCTGATATAAACTAACCGTGGTGGCTAAATACTAACGTTCTACTGGAACACTGTCTGAGAATGTACTCGCCTGGGGTCCTGCTGCTGGTATGAATCAGAGTCCAAGTCACAGTCCAAATAGCCTATGTATTACAAATTTATCACGTCAAAAGATAATTTACTTTAATTTATTTAATTCTAGAATAATTACTCTAAAATCCTATTTTAATCTTATTATTCTGATTTTTATGTTAATTCCTAAATTTTGTCCAAAGAAACTAAATTTTATTAACTCGAGACTCATGGCACGCAAATCGAGGCGATCTGTTGACCGAAAAGTCAACTGATACAAGCTCAAATTTCATGCATGATTTCTTGTAGATTTCAGCATCAAAAATATACTAGAATTTATGGCTCGTCCGAATTCAAATTCGTTTGGGAATTATGGCACATACAAATTTTGTATTGTGCACCAATGGTTAAGTTCTAACCTAGAAGTTCTACAGAATTAACAGTATATAAATACTTCGAATTAAATTCTGGGAAAAATATATGTTGATGATCTCGACATTATCTTTCCGAAACTTTAAACGGTTCATGATTCTGATTCCGGGTTCTCCCAAAATTGCAAAAATATCGAAACACGTCTATTTTCGGACATGCTATGCTCTACGAATTTTCCAGAATTTAATACTAACAATTTCGAAAAACAATTTATATAATCAGAAATCTAACCTCAATATCGTTCTAACAAAAAAAACTAGGCCTCCTTTGGAGTCCGGAGCTATGCGCAATGGCTTTTGGAAGATGAAGGAACCCTAGATGGCAATTCTCCAAAAATTGGCTCAAGAAAAACCCTAGAAAATAACTTAAACTATTATATATATATAGAGGAGAGAGAGTGCAGCCGCGGCTCAGAAAGTGCCATGTGGAAGCCATCCGTGGCTCCCCGCTCAGATCGAACGGTCAGGTACTGACGCGGCTCGGCTCAGTTGAGTCCAAGTCGAACTCTGACTCGGCTCGGCTCGAGGTCGGCTCGGCTCCACCCCGCGGTCACTGACAGGCGGGCCCGATACTGTTCGCTGCGGGAGGCTGACAGGTGGGCCCCCTGTTTTCTGACTGGGCAGAATTAATTACTTTTTGTGTTTTCTTTTTCAGAAATTAGTTTTTAATTCAGTTTTTCATAATTAACTCAAAATAAATGCTAAAAATAATCAGAAAATTTCCAAAAAATTCTAGAAAATATATTTTATTATTTAGAACCTAAAATAAAAGTTTGGGATATTTTTATTTAAGTTTGAACATAAAATAAATTCTTCAAAGTCCTAGAAAATTAGTGTTACTAGTTTTTAATTAACTAAAAATTATGGAAAAATTCCAATAATCTAAAATAGCCTAAAAATAATTTCTAAATAAATATTTATATAAGTAAATATACTAAAAAAATTATTTTCTAATTAACTAAGAGAATACTCTAAATAAATTCAATATCTATAATAAATATATAATAATATAAAATATACACAAAATATCTATTTTTGGTGAGGGAGTTTATAATCTACCCAACTTAAAATAATTTTGTCCTCGAAATTAAAATAAGGCATAATTTGTTAAATCCTTCACATTCGTACATAAGGTAAGTCAATCACAATCTCTTCCAAAAATTTAAATAACAAAATATATTCAAATCTATCGCGATCACTTCAAAATTAAGATAATCACTGTTTAAATCAAAATTCAACCTGTCGTAATCTCATCTCGATTTTTAAATAATCAACATCCAAATCTAACTCAAGTCTATATGACATCCTACATCAAAATTAATATCACAATTTTCAACTATCATAATCTCCTCTAGACTTTGAACAATAAACAATTCTAATCAAATCTTATTCCTATTCTCAACTGAAGAATTTTGTACTCTTCAAATATTTAAACTCAATTTACATCATCAATATTTCAAATAGGTGACCCAACAATCAAAATTAAACTTTTAATTCAAATCATCAAATTGTAAAATTTAAATCTAATTCACCAATTGTTCAAGTCTAAAATTCTATATTTATCCTCAAAATTTAAATCGCTGATTCATCCTTCAATATTCAAAATTTAAATCATGTGCTCAAAGTATAAATATTTGGTCCGCAATATCAAGATTTTAAAATTCGTTAAATCCTCATTATCTTAATCCTTCTTTTAAAATTTCTCAAAATTAAAATAACTTGAATCTCCCAATCTAATCTTACTTGATCACAATCTAAAAGAAATTCCTCTCAAGTTGACAATGCACTGCTACCCAACTTAGAATTTACCCATCTATCACAGAAGGCTATATACTTTAAGAAAAATATTCCTTAATTTATTTACTCATGTCATTCAATCCTTAAAACTTTAACGCCGATTATATCATATATGATGTGTCCTTAATTACAAAAGAATAATCCTCAAGTATGTGATCGTCCTACGGGGTATATCTAGTACTCTCTGTGTATTAAACTTATACCAAGCACAAGATTTCGTCTTTCCGAAATAAGGGAAGACGGAGACCAATAATAAAGAGTTAAAGGGTGAGGTAATAGAATAGAAGTATCGGGATCAAGGAGTTTAAGGAATTCAAATGGGAATTATCAAAGCAGTTGTGGATTGAAATCCTATTTTGATAATTCTTTGTTCGCATGCTCGTATTAGTACAGTTATGTAACCGATATGATCTGCTCAGACATATCTAGGGGCAAGTACAGATGTTTACTAGTCACTATATATCTCAATCCACGTAAAATAGTTATGTGAACAGCGAATTGAGCGCACTATAGTTGATCAGACCGTAGTACACTGATTCTGAAATGTATTAGTGTGCACGCCCAATAATACATATGTAGTGAACAAGCTTGATAAAGAATAAGCTTGCAAAAACTAGGCTATAATAGCAGCATGAGTCAAGATAGTACAACAAATATAACTACGCTGGATTATGATGAAAGAAGGTGCAAATTAATTCAAGTTCACAAAACAAAATAACATAAGCAACAATAATAAAAAGACTCTATAATCTCTACAGTTATCATACAACCTTCTTGTCTAAGTCGCTAGTCGACCAAATAGGGGCATGGACCTCTAAATTCTATCGCTTGAATAAACACTATCGTCTTATGCTATCATACAATTAATGTCATTCAGTTACACTACCTCGATGGGTCAAGTGGACTATGTGATACTAGGTTGTGAGGCATACTACCCAACTTAAAAGAATTAAACTAATACTGTGACAGTCTTAAGAGGATCCTACAAAATAATCTTGCACATGTAAATAAAACAAAAAATCTTATTAGGGTATATGAGGAAAGATCTTGGTACTTATTAGGGTCTCCTATTGCATTATATAGGTAAGGGTCACCTTAAGTCTTAATTATAGTGCTCATAGAACATGTGTCAATAACAAGAATAGAAGAGTTACTAGCCGTTAAGGGGGAATGGATCTAACTTGTATCGAGGTGAGGGTACAAATTATGGGGTCTACAACGAGGGGTAATCATCACAATCTAATTGAACTACTCAACTATCAGGTTCTAGCTACAAGGTACACAGTTCAAAATTTAAGATTACAACTATGACTATAACAAACTATATATCCTATCGTAGAGTATAATCACTTGGTCTATGATCAGAGGTGGCAGGTGGCACGAGTTTAAAAGATGAAGAAGAGAAAACATGATTAGTCGTCGCACAAATAGCGAGTGCTAGGGTTTCAGAGGAACAAATATATGAAATTAAATGGAGGACTCTAGATAGCATCATGGTTTTCCAAGGGAAAGGGGTATGCTAGTCTCTGTGTTTGAGGTATGATTAGAAAAATATTCTATGCATTGCTCTTGGCTTTCTAAGGTACTGTCTGCTTATCTTAAGACAAGAATCTAAATTTATAGTTCTCCAATACTTATCTAACTGTGTAGGTTAGGTTCAGTCCTAATATTTAATTTTGGTTTTTTATTGGTTCCTCCATACTAGGGTCAAACATTATGGTAAACTTCTAACTAACTCTAGTAGTATCTATACTACTCTTAAGTCTTCATAATACATCAAAGGGTAATGGTAAACCAATTCTAGAGATAAGGAGTTCTATGATTCACTAGATATTCTAAACTTAGTGGTGTGTCTATGTTCTCGTTGTATTCTTAATAGGTGTACTACCCTAATAATCATCCTAATATCATAGGTTCCTATATCTTAGCAGAAGGCTATACTCAAAGAACTATTAGGAAAGTACAGGAACCAAGCAGGATACAATTGTTCAAATAGAACAAATAGGAGGAAGATGAATCATAGTCAATTGTGGATGAGATCCTATACTCTAGTCCTAGGTGCAGGCTTGTTTGGTACAGTAACGTAACCGAGACAATATGCTCTCAACCTGCATGGGCCACCACAAAAAAATATGTCACGTCCCAGTCCCAAAATACGTAGGACTAGGACACGTAAGCATGCCAGTCGTATGGATATGGCAACTCTAATATATGTAAACCAAATCCATACGTACGCTGTAATATGAATATTAAATCCATAAGTGGTATAAAATCTATCACAAGTCACAGGGTATAATCTAAATCTTATCCACGAAAATCAATATAAATAAATAACCAGCATCTATGAAACTAGATCTCAATAAGAAGTATCTAAGGATGATAGTTGGATGGAAACAAATCTACTACCAACTCGACTATAAAAGTAAATACAATATAAGTACAACACAATAAACACAATATAAGAATACCAGCTATCAATCACGGGCTCGAAGAGAAGACATCCTCAAAATATAAGAAACCATCCGAATCTGCGCTCCTGCAAATACTCAAGAACAGATACACCTGGCAGGGGACCAGGTCCTCAGAGTGACATAACAAGATACTTAAACACATGCCAATAAAGTACTAAAATAAATATCCAAAGGGTCGCCTAACCGTCTAAGTGAATGCAGTTAAGAACAACTTTCCCCACAAGTGAGCTATCTGGCTAAAAACTGGGATTTGGCATGGTTTTCTATTGGAGATCCAGGGGCCTACAAAGGTACGACGACTTTCGAACGTCGGAGGCCCGCCTGATAATAATATAATATATAGTGGTCATCACCGCCCGTATCTCTAGCGGAGAATCCGACCGCACAATAGAAAAAGTGCAAAGGAGCTGAAATGCGGTACTTGTTGTTCTCCCCACTCCATGCTCTAAGCATGTCACATCCATGACACAATAACACCTCTAATAACTGCCAAGTCGACTAGCATGCAAAGTTTCTAACGGCAGTTATTCCTAACGCACGGCCCATACATACAGGAGACCAGACCTGTCATGCAGTCCGTGATCTACATGAGACTCACACTCGTATAACAACTGTGTCACGGCCAATGAACCTAATAATGCTACATGATAATGGGGTAGTCTCATGAACAAGGTCAATGCAATACATAAATAAAAATACATCGCGATGACACCGTCGCGCGTATTTTATATTACAGTTAAATATATGAGCTAAAGACAGAAAATAAAGATGCATGCAACATATGGAATATGAATAACAGTACAATGACAAGGTATACTTGCCTGGCAAGGAAGCTGCGATGTACCAATAACCTGCTCCAAAAGTCGTGCAGAATAATCCAACATCCTATGTACATATAATATAATACAAATAAATCATTAGTCATTACACTAGCATATACACAACCATATTTACACTGGACTCAGGGGGTATACTAGGGGTAACACTAGTCATCTAATACGGTCAATTACGCGTTGAATTACGCGGGTGTCGCGTCTTCAAGTACTACACGAAATTAGTCAGTCAACTGACAGGTGTCTATGCCAGTACGTTAATGTACGCAAGGCAGACAAATTCACAAGTTCTTAGGGTCAACATGGTCAAGGTAAGTATGGGATAGTCCATGGTGTCCTAGGGTCGTACAGTTTGAATATTTATAGTCATAATATTTAATTACTTACAATTTATGTACATACCATATATTTATATATATCTATATATAACACCCAATTATTCATACCAATTGGATATATGTACTAAGTATAGATATAAATATATATAGCAATGAGTAATATACGCGTAGGCGTACATATACGTACACGCATTTGGGTTCACCGACTCAGGGTCTGATGTAAACTAATCGTGGTGGCTAAATACTAACGTCCTACTGGAACACTATCAGAGAATGTACTCGCCTGGGGTCCTGCTGCTGGTATGAATCAGAGTCCAAGTTACAGTCCAAATAGCCTATGTATTACAAATTTATCACGTCAAAAGATAATTTATTTTAATTTATTTAATTCTGGAATAATTACTCTAAAATCCTATTTTAATCTTATTATTCTGATTTTTATGTTAATTCCTAAATTTTGTCCAAAGAAACTGAATTTTATCAACTCGAGACTCATGGCACGCAAATCGAGGCAATCCATTGACCAAAAAGTCAACCGACACAATCTCAAATTTCATGCATGATTTCCTGTAGATTTCAGCATCAAAAACATACTGGAATTTACGGCTCATCCGAATTCAAATTCGTTTGGAAATTATGGCACATACAAATTTTGTATTGTGCACCGATGGTTAAATTCTAACCTAGAAGTTCTACAGAATTAACAGTATGTAAATACTTCGAAATAAATTCTGGGAAAAATATATGTCGATGATCTCGACATTATCTTTTCAAAACTTTAAACGGTTCATGATTCTGATTCCGGGTTCTCTCGAAATTATGAAAACATCAAAACACGTCTATTTTTGGACATGCTATGCTCTACGAATTTTCCAGAATTTAATACTAATAATTTCGAAAAACAATTTATATAATCATAAATCTAACCTCAATATCGTTCTAACAAAAAAAACTAGGCCTCGTTTGGAGTCCGGAGCTATGCGCAATGGCTTCTGGAAGATGAAGGAACCCTAGATGGCAATTATCCAAAAATTGGCTCAAGAAAATCCTAGAAAATAACTTAAACTATTATATATATATAGAGGAGAGAGAGTGCAGCCGCGGCTCAGAAAGTGCCACGTGGCAGACATCCGTGGCTCCCCACTCAGATCAAACGTTCAGGTACTGACGCGGCTCGGCTCAGCTGAGTCCGAGTCGAACTCTGACTCTGCTCGGCTCGAGGTCGGCTCGGCTCCACCCCGCGGTCACTAACAGGCGGGCCCGGCACTGTTCGCTGCGGGAGGCTGACAGGTGGGCCCCCTGTTTGCTGACTGGGAGAATTAATTACTTTTTGGGTTTTCTTTTTCAGAAATTAGTTTTTAATTCAGTTTTTCATAATTAACTCAAAATAAATGCTAAAAATAATCAAAAAATTCCCAAAAAAATTTAAAAAATATATTTTATTATTTAGAACCTAAAATAAAAGTTTGGAATATTTTTAATTAAGTTTGAAAATAAAATAAATTCTTCAAAGTCCTAGAAAATTAGTGTTACTAGTTTTTAATTAACTAAAAATTATGGAAAAATCCCAATAATCTAAAATAGCCTAAAAATAATTTCTAAATAAATATTTATATAAGTAAATATACTAAAAAAATTATTTTCTAATTAACTAAGAGAATACTCTAAATAAATTCAACATCTATAATAAATATATAATAATATAAAATATACAAAAAATACCTATTTTTTGGTGAGGGAGTTTACAGGTTGTAAGGTTGGACTATTGTTCTAACGATAGACTATGAGCCAGAGTTACAGCACCGATACTTGCACTCTATCTCGGTATAGTAGCTACAGTGTGTTGTGGATACAACATGCATAGATCATTGGGCGGGGAGTATAGTGCTCCGCTCCGTGTAGGCACTATGTACAAGTGATATCGCCTTACTTGCTCGAACCGAAGTCTTCTCGGAGAGTTCCCGACCGATTGATCAATGTGAGTGGGCAGAACTGCATTCTCTGATTCTTGTACGACTTAATAATGAATCTGAGTTTTTAAATGCTTGTTTGCTTAATAAGAATATTTTCATAAGAGAATGATAGAACCGACTCAGCATGCTAATATGAGAACTCACATAGCTTATCATTGAAACGAATCTGCTGCCTAACTAAGAGAATATGAATGCTTGTCAGAAATGAGATAGAACCATTGCCATGCCAAGAGAATGATAAGAATATTGCATGCTTAGAAACACCGACACAGCTATCGAACGAACCTTTGCTATGCTAAGAAAGATAAGTAAATGAATGGCTCGAATATGTCCCTTTGAATATGCTAAGAAGAGATAGTTATTGCATGTTAGATACAAAATCAATCGTGCTTTTCTTGATATGTTTCGTTGTCTGTTTGCTATATCGAACTGCTATAAGTAAAGTATGTGAATGCAGTGACTAATAGTGTGCCCTGAGGATACGGCTCGCAAGGGTCTAGTGGGATGTGCTATTAGTAATGTGAAAGATGTGCTTCGTTTAAAAAGATATGTTTTTCTAAGACCGCATATGTTTTGCTTGATCATTGTTTTGCTTGAATTGTGTATTCATGTCATTACATTGGTCTCGAAAAACTTATGCACAAGGTCTTGTCTCTCGAACGGTTCTTGGGGCACTGGGAATCGCTCGGTCCGAAAGAGATTTTTGGATCACCCTGAGGTATAAGGCTCACAAGGGTCTAGTGGGGCGATATGTCTATTAGTGTTGTGTGGAACCCATGATGTCACAGCTGCTAGTACTCGAGTATGTTGGTGAAGAGCTGAACCATGAGTCATAGCTACCGACACCCATGCGTGCTAGTGAAGAGCTGAGCCTTGGGCAACTGCTGCTAATCATGGGGCAACCCATGGACTGTCATATAGATAAGGCGCATGCTAGGTTTATCTTCTTGCATACCTATCGATTGATGACACCAAATGATTAATTCATAAGTTGATTCATAATGTGCAAATTGTGGCTAACTTGTGTGTCTGCTGTAGGATAACCGTTCGGCTATGGGGTAAGAAATATGAGTTTATACGTAAGCCTGCTTGTTTATTTTGTCTGTATCGTAGAGATTATCTGTTAGTGCTTCATGCATTGCATCGGTTAGACAATGACTATTATTACAGAGCTGAACCTCGGTCACAGCTGCTAATAGTATCAGAATATGAGTCATTGGTTAGCTGGATTACCGCTACCGATCCTGAGTTTCTCGGGGACCGAAATCATATAGATGTGTTGCCTTAAATTCTTGAATAAATGATAGTCTATTTGATATGTTGCCTTGATTCGATATGTTTCAGTCCACTATAAGAACTTTGCCCCCAAAGAGTTAGATTATGATGCACAATACATGCTGCACACTGCACGATAGAATACTGTCCCGATCGTATGCTTATAAGTTTGAATATGCAAAACTGTTTCAAAGTTATATTTTTAAAAAGATGTAATCTGACTATAATTCTGAGCTGCTTAAAAGTAAAACTAGCAAGATCACTAGTAATGCAATGTTTTGCCATATTATTACTTAGTGTGGGTTTCAGGAGGTGTAGCTTCTGTTCAGTTGTTTTATCTCACCAGTACTTGTATAAAGTGCTGACCCACCAATAGTTTGCTTGTTCTCAGGTGCCTGATCGTCCGAGGAAGCGATAGCCGTGCCTCATCCCAAGGAGCCGGAAATCTGGAGTCGATGCCTTGAGTCGTATCGAGATTAAGCTGCTTTTGTATAGAGGGACATAATGTATGGAACGGTGTTATTGTAATCTAGAGAAAGAGTGCTTGAGCGAATTGTAACCTCGGCCATGCGCTGCTTGTAATATTGTTGAATATCAATAAAAGAGCCTGTTTTCATGTGCAATTGTGTTCTTTACTTTTCTGCAATATTGTGTGCCGCTGCTTCAGTATTGAATAGCTTACTAGCCCTTGTATCAAAGCTTTGGCCTTGTGCAAGCGCACTTTAGGCTTGCACGGCATCACGTCCCGATGAGAACGATTATCCTGCGGAAGAGCTGCAACGTGGTGATTCACGTTCAGCGGGGACTATCGAGCTTGCGGGAGATTGGGGCATAACAGAGAGAACGACTAGTAGGCGTATGGGGCACCCACTTCCTTTATTCAGATGCCACACTCGACGGGGTAATATGGACGATATATACTATACAGATGCCACGTTCTTCGGAGCGATATGGACGTTATATTATGCAGACGCCATGCTCTTCGGAGCTGGACGTTATTATATTACATAGCGTCCTTGTATGGGGGCATATGTGGCATATACTAGCCAGTTGTCACGATTGGTGAATTTCATCAGCATATGTCTAGCCTACACTCAAAGTTGTCCTCAAATTGCATTCACTTAGATGGTTAGCGCACCCCTTTTTATTTATTCAGTATTTACTTTATGGCATGCTTTTATGTATCTTGTTATATCCTTCTGAGGACCTGGTCCCTTTCCAGGTGTAAATGTTCATGAGTATCCGCAGGAGCGCAGATCCAGACTGACTACTTAATTTCGAGGTGGTCTTCTCTTCTAGCCTCATAATTATTGGATATTGTACTTATATGGTATTTATCTTGTTTATTCTATATTCTAGTTCGGCAGTGGATTTGTTTCCATCCGACTGTCATTCTTTGGTACTTTATATTGAGATCTAGTTTCATAGATATAGGTTATTTATCTTTATTTGATTTTCTGTGGATGAGATTTAGATTGTACCCAGTGACTTGTGATAGTTTTTAACACTTATGAATTATTATTCATTATACAGCGTACGCATGTGTTATGGTTTCCATATATTAGAGTTATTATATACATGCGGCTTGCATCCTTACGTGTCCTAGTCTTACGTATTTTGGGACTGGGGCGTGACATATTTTTAGTGGTGGCCCATGCAGGTCAAGAGCATATTGTCTCGGTTACGTTACTGTACCGAGCAAGCCTATACCTAGGAATAGAGTATAGGATCACATCCATAATTGACTATGATTTACCTTCCTTCTAATCTGTTCTATTTGAATATCTGCATCCTGCTTGATTCATGAGCAAGCCTGCCTAGCTTTTCATGATGAGATAGTACTAGAGAACTACAACATTAGCTTCTCGTCTTATAGTAGCAGAACAGTACCATAGAAAACCAAGAGGAATAAACTAATATTTTCCTTGATCATACCTCGAACACAGAGATTAGCATCCCACTTTCCCTCAAGAAACCATGACATTATCTAGAGTCTTTCTATTTAGTTTTATGACTTGTTCCTCCGAACCCTAACGCTCGCTAGTGGTGCGACATCTAATTAGGTTCTTCTATTCTTCATCCTTCAACTTGTGCCACATAACTCTTATGATTGTAGGCCAAGTAATTTTATTTTATGTTAGGATATATGTTTGCTAGGATTATAGTTTGTTAATCTTAAATTTTAAATTTCTGTGCTGGGTAATTAGGACTTGATAGTTTTGAGTTATTCTTGTAGATTGTGACCTGATGATTATCCTTTAGTTTCGAATCACGTAACATGTACCCCACTTCAATATAGGTTATATCCTCTTTCCCCTCGAAGGCTAGCAACTTTTCCATTCATACTATTGACACTTGTTCTATAAGCACTATGACTAAGACTTAAGATGACCATGACCTATATAACAGGATACCCTAATAGGTACCAAGATCCTTTTCTCGTATATCCTAATAAGAGTTTCTATTTATTTACAAGTGCAAGGTTACCTTGTAGAATCCCCTTTTAAGACTGTCACAGTATTAGTTTAATTATTTTAAGTTGGGTAGTATGCCTCACAACCTAGTATCGCAAAGCCCTTTTTGACTGATTAATGTAGTATAACTGAATGACAATAACTATATGCTTGCATAAGACGATAGTATTTATCCCGATTGTAACACTTAGAGGTCCATGCCCCTATTTGGTCGACTAGCGACTTAGACAAGGAGTTTGTATGACAACTGTAGAGATTATAGGGTCTTATCTTTTATTGAACTTGAATTACTATGTACCTTCTTTCATCATGATCCAGCGTATTTATATTTTATATACTACCTTGACTGATGTCGCTATTATAGCATAGTTTTGCGAGCTTATTCTTTTATCAAGCTTGTTCATGACATATGTATTATTGGATGCATACACTAATACATTTCAGAATTAGTGTATTATGATCTGATCAACCATAGTGCGCTTGGTTCGCCCTTCGCATAACTACTTTACGTGGATTGAGACATATTGTGATTAGTAGATGAATGTACTTGCCCTCTAGATATGTCTGAGCATATCGTACCAGCTACATAACTGTACTGATACGAGCATGTGAATAGGAATTATCAAAATAGGATTTTAATCCACAACTGCCTTGCAGTTCCCATTTGAATTCTTTAAACTCCTTGATCCTCGCACTTCTATTCTATTACCTCCCCCTTGAACTCTTTATTATTATTTTTTGTCTTTCCTTATTTCGGAAAGACGAAACCTCGTGCTTGGTATAAGTTTGATACACGGAGAGTACTAGGAATACCCCATTGGCCAATCACATTACTAGGTGACTATCTTTTATAATTGATTAAGGACATATCATATATGATATATTTGGTATTAAATTTTGAGGATTGAATAACCTGAGTAAATAATTTGAGGAATATCTTCTTAAATGTATAGCCTTATGCGATAGATGGGTAAATTCTAAGTTGGGTAGAAGTTGCATTGTCAACTTGAGAGAAATTTCTGTTAGATTGTGATCAAGTAAGAGTAGATTGAGAGATTAAGTCATTTTAAATGTGAAAAATTTTAGAAGAAAGAGTTAGAGGATGAGTATTAAATGAATTTTTGAATTTTTGATATTGCGGACCAAATATTTATACTTGGGTACATGATTTAAATTTTGAATATTGAAGGTTGAATCATCGATTTAAACTTTGAGGATAATATAGAATTTCATAATTGAACATTGACGGATTGAATTCCAAATTTGATGATTGAATTAAAAGAAATTTTGATTATTGGATTACCTATGTGAAACATTGAGGACGTAAATTAAAAGTAAAATTTGAAGAGTACGAAATTCCCAAGTTGAAAATAGAAATAATATTTGAGTAGAATTATTTTCCAGAGGAGATTATGATAGTTGGAAATAGTGGTGTAAAATTTATATACGTTATTTAATTCTTGAAGATGTTATATGGATTTAATTTAAATTGGATGTTGATGATTTGAAAAAGTGAGAAGAGATTACGATAGGTTGAATGTTGAATTGAACAATGACTATCTTAATTTTTAAATGATTATGAAGGATTGATCAGGATTTTAATTATCGCAAAGAGATTGTGATTTACTTGCCTTATGTACGTAAAGGAATAATAGACTATGCCTTATTTTAATTTCGAGGATAAAATTTTTCTAAGTTGGGTAGAATGTAAAATTCCTAATTCTAAAAATTGTATTAATTAATTTTAATTAATTAATTAATTGATTTATGATAATTATTAGCTAATTAGAGGAAATAGAATTTATTAGATTTTTATTTTTAGGTGTTTGTGCAATAGAGGAATTACGTAACAATTATAATTTTTTCTTAATTTATCCCATGTAGGAGACCCTTTGGACAGCTGAGTAGATTTATTGGATGCACTAATAAAAATTCTAGAATTTTCTATATATATATATATATATATATATATATATATATATATATATAGAAAATTCTAGAATTTTTATTAGTGCATATATATGGTTGATTAAAAAGAATAATAGAAAAAAAAGAATAAAAGAAATTAGAAAATAGAAATGAAAATAAAAAATAGAAAAAGGATTAGAAATAGAATGGATTAACAAAACCCTACCCATTAAAGTCCTAACACAAACCCACTTATAACCCGCCCGCACCCGCGTATACAATCAGCAGCAGCTACAACCCTCACCCCCCCCCCCCCCGCGCAGCGAGTACCCCCCCCCCCCCCTCTCGCAATCTCTCTCTATATATATATATAACTCTATTTCCCAAACCCTAATCCTACTCTCATCTTCCCTCAACCCCGCAACCACCGCCCCAGCCCAGAGCCGCCGGAGCACCGCCGCCCGCGCGTCCACACGTCCGCATCGACGCCCGTGCACGAGACAGAGAACACAGCGACTAAGCCCTGTTCATAACTCGATTCCCGCGCCCTCCCTCGACCAAACTCGACCCCGCCTTCACCGGTATGATCCTGACCTATCCCTCTTCCAATCCTGTAGATTAGTTTCCATCGTGCAGTGCACAAACCTAGGTAAAAATCGACCCCAAGTCGAGAAAAAACCACGACATTTAATCTCAGAGAATCTGTTGCAACCATACCTGTTTATGGACTCGTATCTCCCACTACAGAGATCGAAATTTAGTTTTTCTTCTTGCTATGCGAAGACCACCTAACCTATATTATTTTCTATCAATTACATTATTTTATTTGATGCTGTATGCAGAATTAAATTAGGATGAAAACCCATAAAAACCTGTTTTTTG
This sequence comes from Iris macrosiphon, assembly GCA_036927795.1. Lineage (NCBI taxonomy): Eukaryota > Viridiplantae > Streptophyta > Magnoliopsida > Asparagales > Iridaceae > Iris > Iris macrosiphon. The sequence goes on along the minus strand of JAYESA010000009.1, from coordinate 147,986,564 downwards.
AAACACAAAATTTGTGATACGGAGCACGCCCCACCAAACGGGACCGCCATATCGTATACAAAGTATACCGAAACGTGCGCATGGTATACCCAAACTTGTGGCCTTTTACGAAAACTGATTTGGACGCGTGTGCGCATCAGAATCAGCCCGTAAAAGCAAAAATTCTCCGTATCGTGACTTTTGCAAAACTCTGCGTCATTTAGTGTACGCTCATCAGAAAACTTTTGCCATTGGACTCGTGGTATCGTGCTGGTCCTGTGATCCAATTTTCATACAATTCTGAGACAGTTGACCAAGTCGCTTATTGGCGGACCCCACGGTTGACTTTTTAGGCGAAATTGCGCTCGGCTCACCGGAATCCACATTTGGACATACCGTTGAGTTCGACTGATATTTAGAGTTTGTTTGACCTAAAATTTGTCCCATTTAGAGACCGTTACCCCTGGCACATCTTTCGGTGCAAAGTGGTCCACATGTGGAGCCACTTTGACCCAAAATTACCGTTTTGCCCATGTCTCCAAATTGGACGAAAGGGTAGTATTTTCTAGCTATTTTGCTTATTCTGGGAACATTGGTAATATTTATTTCAGCATCCGGAGATGTTTATTTTGAGGCCGTAGTTTCTGACTCTTGGTGTTTGGCATCTAGACGTTACACTTTGCAGCTCTCTTGCCAGACAAGTATACCTTGCCTTATTGTACTGTTTAAATTTCAGTTATTATTTAGGTGCATATTTATTATTTTAGATTATATAAACTGTGCACGTCCGAGAGAGGCTCGGGTACAGTCAACGAAGGCGTTGACGTTAGGACTTGTTTCTGACCTAGTTTCTAGTAGACCCATCGGTATGACTCCCCAGGCCTTGACATATTTCTTACACGTGTTATGAGTCTCATGTAGGGCACAGACTTGCGTATGCGGTTGGCCACCTGTACGCGTAGGTCGTGCGACGGATAGGGTATAACTGCTAATAGTGATGCATGTTAGAAGACTTAGCAGTTATTAGTAGTCGGAGCATAGACTATTATAGTACGACGGTCCAATCCTTGTCCTTGTTTGGTTGTAAGGTTGGACTATTGTTCTAACGATAGACTATGAGCCAGAGTTACGGCACCGATACTTGCACTCCGTCTTGGTGTAGTAGCTACAGCGTGTTGTGGATACAACATGCATAGATCATTGGGCGGGGAGGACGACTAGTAGGCTTATGGGACACCCACTTCCTTTATTCAGATGCCACACTCAACGGAGTGATATGGACGATATATACTATGTAGATGCCACGTTCTTCAGAGTGATATGGATGTTATATTATGTAGATGACATGCTCTTCGGAGCTAGACGTTATTATATTACATTGCGCCCTTGTATGGGGGCATATGTGGCATATACTAGCCAGTTGTCACGATTAGTGAATTACGTCAGCATATGTCTAGCGTGCACTTTCCCATACACTCAAAGTTGTCCTCAAATTGCATTCACTTAGATGGTTATCGCACCCCTTTTTATTTATTCAGTATTTACTTTATGGCATTCTTCTATGTATCTTGTTATGTCCCTCTGAGGACCTAGTCCCTTTCCAGGTGTAGATGTTCATGAGTATTCGCAGGAGCGCAGATCCAGACCGGTTACTTAATTTCGAGGAGGTCTTCTCTTCGATCCTCGTGATTGTTAGATGTTGTACTTATATGGTATTTATCTTGTTTATTCAATATTCTAGTTCGGTAGTGGATTTATTTCCATCCGATTGTCATCCTTTGGTACTTTATATTGAGATCTAGTTTCATAGATATTGGTTATTTATCTCTATTTAATTTTCTGTGGATGAGATTTAGATTGTACCCTGTGACTTGTGATAGTTTTTACCACTTGTGAATTATTATTCATTATACAGCGTACGCATGTGTTATGGTTTCCATATATTGGAGTTATCATATACATGCGACTAGCATGCTTACGTGTCCTAGTCCTACGTATTTTGGGACTGAGGCGTGACAACTTTATTATTCAGAACCTTACTTGCCAACTTGGAATGACATACCGACGGTATACTAAAGTATACCGATGGTATATCGATTTATTAGAATCCATACTTGCTGTGTTTTTTTATCTCTGGACTGGTATACCGACAGTTTACTGGATTGTACCGACGGTATACCGATCGTACTTTATTTAAGAAATTCTTGGGTTTTTGTGATTTTATTTTAATTCTTCTGGCTTTTGCTTGGACATGCGATAACTGGACCTGACTAGACATGAACTTATATGGCTTCAGATGACTTTACTTGACTTGGCTTTGCACAGTGTCACCCGATTTTGCCCGGTTATATGTGATGACATGATTGACTGACTTAACTTGGTTTGACTTTATATTGCTTCATCGGACATGGCTTGACTTGGTTTTACTTGGCTTCACTGGATGGAATTGGCTTCACATGGTTGTACATGGCTTTACCCGGCTTCACATGGCTTTACCTAACTTTATATGGTTTTACCTGGCTTCACATGGCTTTACCTGGCTTCACTTGTTTTCACATGGCTTGGTTGTTGTCGTGGCTTACATGAGTCTATTTGTACAATGTATATTAAAACTTGTTTATATTACTATTAGAACATATTTTGTCGTATTATGTCTAGGATAGATTTTGCAAAATGCCACACTAGGATTTATACAAAAAAAAAGCTAGGGGTTATTAACTAGAGATTCACTTAGTACATGGCTAGGGATTTTCCTAAATTGTATGTTGCCCCGGTTATTCATATAGTTATCTTGTGGAGTATTTTGTGGAGTATCCTGTGGCGTATCTTGTGGAGTATCTAGAGGAGTATCCGTGGCTAGTTTGTGCGTATGGATATCCCTGACGGACTGCAGTAGCATGCGATCAGAAGGAACCCTAGTATCGCCTTGCATTATAATTGTTAGTAATTTGGATTGTGATAACCCTAGTTAGTTAAATATCATATCGTACTTATATGATTTTTCGTGACATACGGATGATGGTTAGTCTAGTTTTTACTTGATCACACATTTATTTTCTGTACTTGTTATTCTATTTTGCTTGTCAGTTCAGGATGTCTCATTGCAGGTTTATAGTATTTCTTTTATTATCCTGAGATCTTTACATTCAGTCTTTACTTTCAGTAGTTGAATTGCTTTAGTTGTTGGTTTAAGTTCCTAGATTGGATTCCTTTATGGTACTTGCTATTTGGGGTCTGAGCCCACTGGTTTTGTATGGCCAGATTCAGTAGCAACACCGGAGGATCTTTCGTACTTTCCTGAGGTTGGTGACCACTCGGAGCACCAGACCACTTGAGTGGATTTTTTACTTCCCCAATCTAATGTACATTCTACTTTTGTTAGTGTTTAGCCACCGAGCATGTATTTAGCTCGTGTTTTGGTTTGATTAATTAGCCTACAGGCAATAGCATGATCGACATATCCTAGGATTGATCATGTATGACTTAGATTCTGGCTAGTTCATTTATTTTGTGTTCACTAGCTTCATGATCATCTATATATTATAATTTGGGATAATTTACTATTATATTTCAGCTGATCTTACAACTTATTATTATTACTGGTGTTATTATGATTGAGACAATAGGGTTTGTTGGACATAGGATTGATTGTTGGTTTGTAGTAGTGACCACTCATGTCTTACATCTTTACCGTATATACGAAGTACCGATGTGCTCTAAGTATACGTAGCTGGCCTTGTCAGTTTCTCTCTCCAGTATTCTGGTTTTGGGATATGATATGGTTTTAGTGGTGGCCCATGCAAGTCTAATTTTTTAACAGATATATGGGGGTTATTGTTGTTGCTAGATGTCTCAATCCTAAATTGTTCCCCTTGATCCCTATTTATTTTTCTTTATCCCTGATTCTTGATCCGATATCTGCTTATTCGTTGATCTATCATATTCTTCAATTAACTCTTATATCCTTAACTTTCAGGTGCATTGTTCCTATTACTATCGGCCAGATGGATCGAGTACAGCTCGAGGAGGGACAGCATTAGGGAGTATAGCGTATTCCTAGAGATCGTCTTCAGCATTCAGGGGCAGAGTCTAGAGTAGATCCCGAGAAAGATCGGTTGGTAGTACAGGACTAGCAAGAAGCACCGGTGTACCCAGTTCAGCCTGAGCAGCCAGAGGGTGTTGCCCGAGCCCAGATGGATGTCCTTCGAGGTTTTATGATGACCCAGTAGCACTAGAGTAACGTACTCACTCAGTCGGTCCAGACAGCCTTGGAACGAGGCGGTTCTAAGATTCATAATTCTGCGACCAGCTTCATACATCTCAGTCCTCCATACTTCTATGGTACAGAGGATGCGATTTTGTCTGATGCTTGGCTGCAAGATACTGAAGCTATCTTGGAGGAAGCAGGGATTCCGGCTAGAGAGCGTGTAGCAGTAGTTAGGCAACAGTTGTTGTCCTTGGCTCATGACTGGTGGGCAGTGCAGGAGTATTCTCTCACAACACCGATTCCATGGGCAGTTTTTAGTAAGAGATTCTAGGCGAGGTATTTTGACATGGTGGCGCGTTACAAGCTTCAGCAGAGGTTTAACAACCTCAGGAAGGAGGGCAGGACCGTCGATGGTTATGCGGCAAAGTTTGTGAGGTTTAGTCGGTTTTCTCCCACTTTGGTAGCAACCGAGTTGGACAATACGAGGAGGTTCCAGCAGGGACTCTATTTAGAGATTATCTTGGCTATAGAGTAGCTTGAATTTCAGACCTTTGACGCAGTGATGCGTGCAGCCAGGAGGTATGAGTAAACATCACAGAGGATTATATATCGAGTTGGGAGCCAAAAGAGGCCTAATTTTTTAGGAGGATTAGCATCACAATCATCAGCACCAGCTCCAGCAGTTCAAGCTATCACGATTGGATCCTCGAGAAGGATCGCATCATCTCAACAGTCTTCCCCGATGCGCCCTTAGCAGAGGCGGTCATCTTCTTCTTCTTCCCGTAGTTATTTTTATTGCAGGAAACCTGGGCATATAGTATCAGAGTGTCGTAGGGGACAAGGATTATGCTTGGTGTGTGGGACATCAGACCACATGGTCGGAGCATATCCTTGGAGGAACCAGACTGGATCATCATCAGCCCACTCAGTAGTTTGGCCAGCAGCGCTGCAGTACAGGGCACCAACACCAGTACAGCAGCCGGAGATTCTGAAACCTTTGCCTCCACAGGCTCAGGCATTCCAGCAGAAGCCGTAGCCGTATCTCCAGGCCCTGGTACAGGCAAGACCTAGAGGTCAGCAATAGAGGGGACCAGTACCTAGAGGGAAGAGTTGAGCCTTCTGGTTATCGATGGAGGAGGCTTTGGCAGCAGGAGAAGTAGTAGCAGGTACCATTCTCGTCCACTTTCATTCAACTTCAACTTTATTCAATTCTGATTTATCATATTTATTTATATCTGCACGCTTTGTGACACGAGTTGGATTAGAGTCTGAGTCTCTACGAGTAATATTGAATATACTTACTGGTAAAGGTCTCGTGGGAGTAGATAGAGTATATCCCTCGTATAGAGTTATAGTGTGTGGGAGAGAGTTTCTCGCGAGTCTGATAGAGTTTTCTATGGACGATTATGATGTCATCCTTGGAATGGATTGGTTGAGTATGAGACACGTGGTGATAGATTTCTATAGAGGCAAGGTTATCTTTCGTGTACCTGGTGGGGAGTTCTCATTCTTGAAAGGTGCAGTAGAGTCACCGGTGGTTACATTGATGATGGCAGATGCCGAGGAGGCACAGTTTCCTAGGATAGTTTGTGAATTTCCTAACATATTTTTTGACGAGCTACTAGGTGTACCACTAGTTAGAGATATAGAGTTCTACATTAATTTAATCCCGGGAGCAGAGCCAGTATCAGAGAGAGTTTATTCGATGTTACCATATGAGTTGGAGATCTTGTACCGGATGATTGAGGATTTGAGAGCCAAGGGATTCATTAGACCTAGTGCATCGCCTTGGGGAGCCTCGTTACTTTTTGGTAAAAAGAAGGATGGATCATCGCATTTAGTTATTGATTATAGAATACTAAATACGACAACCTATAAAACAAGTATCCCTTGCCCAGGATAGATGACTTGTTTGATCAGCTTAATGGGGCAACAGTATTTTCTAAAATTGATTTACGGTCTAGGTATCATCAGATCAGAGTCAGAGAGCAAGATATACCCAAGATGACATTCAGATCTAGATATGATAATTGGGAGTTCCTAGTTATGATATTTGGAGCGACCAATGTACCAGCTATATCCATGTCTCTCATGAATAGTATCTTCATGCCTTACCTAGACTAGTTTGTGATAGTGTTTATTGATGATATCTTGGTCTATAGTCGAAGAGAGAAAGAGCATGAGCAACATCTTTGTGTAGTTCTTCAAATTCTTCGAGAGCAGTAGTTGTACGTGAAGTTCAACAAGTGTGAGTTCTGGCTTAATCGTATCTCATTATTGGGATATATCATTTCTGGTGGAGAAGTCGAGGTAGATCACGAGAAGGTGGAGGTTATTGAGAGTTGACCAGTACCCCGTACAGCTTCAGATATGCGTAGTTTCCTGGGTCTAGCAGGCTACTATAGAAGATTTATGGCATACTTTGTTAGGATCTTCGTACCCTTGACACGGCTTACGTGTAAGAATATGAACTTTGAGTGGTCAGATGCTTGTCATACTTCTTTCGAGAAGCTCAAGCGGAGTTTGATTTTGGCTCATATTCTGACACTTCCAGTTGGACCATGTGGGTTCTTAGTGTACTGTAATGCTTCAGGAGTAGGACTAGGGTGTGTCCTTATGCATCATGGAAGAGTGATAGCTTATGCATCTCGACAGCTTCGAGACCATGAGAAGAATTATTTAACGTATGATCTTGAGTTGGTAGCAGTAGTATTTTTACTTAAGCTCTTGAGGCATTACCTATATGGTAATCGAGTGAAGATCTTCACAGACCACAAGCGCTTGAGGTATGTGTTCACCCAGAAGGAACTCAACATTCAACAGAGGAGGTAGCTAGAGCTATTGTCGGACTATGATCTTGACCTTCAGTATCATCCAAGGAAGGCTAATATTGTAAAAGACGCTTTGAGATGGAGAGGAGGATATTTCTTCTTGCCAGAGCAGTGCCACATTTTAGAGGATCTGTAGGAGATAGGTATCGAGGTAGTATTACCTGGTGATATCAGTTTTAAGGCGAGTCTGTAGGTTCAGCCTTCTATTGTTAAGAGGATCAGAGCAAAGCAGACTGGTAATATCAGGCTTTAGCAGATTAGAGCAGAGTATGAGTCAGGATGTAGACCAGAGTTGAGCATTCATGAGGATGGGACTCTCAGGTTTAGGAGTCGACTTTGTGTGCTAAGAGAAGATATCCAGTTGGAGATTATGTCATAGGCCCACAGTTTTCAATACTCACTGCATCCAGGAGGGACGAAGATGTATCGGGATATTCATCAGCACTTCTAGTGGAATGGTATGAAGAGGAAGATAGATCGGTTCATTTTTTGGTGTTTTAGTCTGTCAGCAGGTTAAGGTTGAACATCAGAGACCGGCTGGACTACTTCAGCCTTTATAGATTCCGGAGTGGAAGTGGGACTATATTAATATGGACTTTGTGACTGATCTTCCTAGATCACCGTCTAGCAGAGATGCTATATGAATTATAGTGGATCGACTTACGAAGGTTACTCACTTTCTTTCTTTCAAAATGGGCCAATCTATAGTGCAACTTGTTGAGATGTACATGAGGCAGATAGTCAGATTATATGGCGTGCCAGTTAGCATAGTCTCAGATAGACATTTGTGGTTCACGTCTCATTTTTGGCAGAGACTACAACAAAGTCTGGGTACTAGGTTGAAGTTCAATTTAGCCTACCATCCGCAGATAGACGGACAGTCAGAGCGTACTATTCAGACTTTGGAGAATATGCTTTGAGCTTGTACACTTGACTTTGATGTATCTTGGGAGGATCACTTGCATTTAGTAGAGTTCTCCTATAACAACAGCTTCCAAGCGAGCATTCAAATAGCACCCTTCGAGGATTTGTATGGTAAGAGATGCAGATCACCGTTAGCTTGAGATGACTTTGGCGAGAGGCAATGCTTGGTCCAGAGATAATGACTCAGTCGGTTGGAGTGATCAGGCATATCAGAGAGCATCTCAGAGTGGCTAAGGATAGCCAGCATCATTGGGCAGATCAGCACCATCTTTGTCTTATGTTCTTTGTCGGTGACTATGTATTTTTTAGAATTTTGACTACCGGTGGAGTTATCAGATTTGCAGTACGGGGAAAGCTTCGTCCCAGATATATAAGCCTTTAGATATTCTCGAGTGAAATAGAGACGTATCATATCGTCTAGCTCTTCCATCATCGCTTTATGAGGTTCTTGACATTTTTTATGTATCTCAGTTGTGCCGGTATATTCCAAACCGGAGCCATATCCTAGATCATTCTGAGTTGGTCGTTAGTGCCAACCTACCATATGAGGAGAGGCCCGTATCTATTTTGGACCCGAGGAAGAAGGTTCTCAAGAACCGAACTATCGGATTAGTTCGAGTTGCTTGGGGGCATCACTCACTGGACGAGTCGACGTAGGAGCACGAGGACGGTATGTGTACTCGTTATCTATTTTTCTTTAACTCTGGAGGTAAAATTTTTTGTATACCCGTGTCCTATCTTAGCCTGTGCATGTGACTGATTGTTAGCTTATCTATTATATTTGTTATTATTTTTTTTTTTTGATTTATTGTTGTTGCCCACGAAATTTTATGCTCACATGAGTTTTCTGCTTGTTTTAGTTCCATGCTTGCTTTCTTGGATTTTCTTGTTAGCTAATTTTGGATCCTTAAGGAAATTTTGTGGACGAATTTTTTCTAAGGAGGGGAGAGTTGTGAGACTCGTCTCACAGTATTCGTATTTAAAGTAGATACATTTTTTGTGCTATTTATTGTATTATATTGGTTCACGAGGAAGCTCAAAAATTCTCATAATTGAAAATTTACTACATAACCGGTATACCGACAGTATACTATAGTATACCGACGGTATACTGCCCGATAGATATTTGTTTTAGTTTTCGAGATATTTCCAAGAATTTCTCTATAAATAGCCCTTGATTTTTCTTTTCATTTTATTTTTCTCTCTCTTCTCTACACCCTTTTTATTTCGATCTTGGACCTTGGTCTTGAGACCTGGAGTGTGGTTTCTGGACCCCATCATTATGGTAGACTAGAAGGTTTAGCCAGGGATCTCGCTTTAGGCAAGTATACCTTGTCGATTTTGTGAACTTCTTTTACTTTTTGTTATTTTATTTTCGTGGAGCTTTGGTTGTTACTTTTTAGCTTTGACTTGTTTACTAAAGTTGTTCATATCATGATTTCTAGCCTTTTGACTATTTTAGTTTTGATTTCTGGTAAGATCTTGTTCTGTTCCTTTTTGGTAACTCTGTAACGGAAATGGTACCGAAGTTGTGACCGTGTTATTTAGTCCATATTGTGATATGAGACTTACTATTAGATTTGACTCCTGGTTAGACTTGGTTATGGTAATTTTTGGGATTTGATTTAGGTCCCAAAAATCAGACTTGACTATGATTATATTTATCCTTGGAAACTGGCATACAGACAGTATAATATAGTATACCGATGGTATACTAATTTTGACCGAATTGGATTTCTAGATATTTACTGTGAACCTTATTGGCATACCGACGGTATACTGATACTTGCCGACATTGTTAACCGACTTCAAGATATTTGTCTTGGCCGGCATACCGACGGTATACTACAGTATACCGACGGTATACCGATTTGTGGAACTTTATTTTTTAGAACCTTTCTTGCCTACTTGGAATGGCATACCGATGGTATAGTACAGTATACCGATGGTATATCAATTTATGGGAATCCAGACTTGCTGTGTTTTCCTATCTTTGGATCGGTATACCTACGGTGTACTGGACTGTACCGAAGGTATACCGATTGTGCTATTTTATTAAGAATTCTTGGGTTTTTGATATTTTATTTTGATTATTCTGGATTTTGCTTGGACATGTGATGACTTGACTTGACTTAGCTTTACTCGGTTTCACCCGGCTTTGCTCGGCTATACGTAGTGACATGAGTGACTGGACTTGACTTGGCATAAGTTTATATGGCTTCATCAGACATGGCTTGACTTGGTTTCACTTGGCTTCACCTGGATTGACTTGGCTTCACATGGTTGTACATGGTTTTACCTGGCTTCACATGGATTTACCTAGCTTCACATGGCTTTACCTGGCTTCACTTGGTTTCGTATGGCTTGGTTGTTGTCGTTGCTTACAAGAGTCCGTTTGTGCAATTTATATTAAAACTTGTTTATATTTCTATTAGAACTTATTTTTTGCATTATGTCTAGGATGTATTAAGTGGAATGTCATACCCAGATTCATACAAGAAAAGCTACGGGTTATTAACTAGATATTCAATTAGAACATGGCTGAGGATTTTCCTAGATTGCATGGAGTCCCGGTTATTCATATGGTTATCTTGTCGAGTATATTATGGAGTATCATGAGGCATATCTTGTGGAGTATATTAAAGAGTATTCATGGCTGGTTTGTGCGTATGGATATCCCAGAAAAACTGAAGTGGCTTGCGATCAGAAGGAACCCTAGTATCGTTTTGCATTATAATTGTTAGTAACTAGGATTGTGATAACCCTAGTTAGTTAAAGTATCAGGCCATACTTATATGATTTGCCTTGACTAATGGATGATGGTTAGTCTAGTTTTTACAATATTACACCTTTATATTTTGCACTTGTTGTTCTATTTTGCTTATTAGTTCAGGATATGTTTCATTGCAGGTTTACAGTGTTTCTTTTATTATCCTGAGATAATTACATTTAGTCTTTACTTTTAGTAGTTGTATTGCTTGAGTTGTTGGTGTCACCCCCACTTTTCAGATTAAGGATATTTTTGTCTTTTCTTAATTAATGTGTAAATGATTGCATGATATTTAATTATATTTAATAATTGTAATTTTATTTGATTGTTGTATTTTACCGTTGCCTCGATAATTAGAGCGCTACGCTAGCCATTATCGTCCAACATATTTCACACCCTTGTCCTAGACGTGCTAGACTGTTATCTTGATCCTTGTGTGACTCATAACCATGTCTTGTTGTGCTCCATTTTAGATGCACAACATTCATCACAACCGATTATATTTAATTCTATATAAATCTAACTTTGTACCCTTGTGTGTTCCAATCGAAATTGGAGACACAACCTCGACCTATTTTTAGCAACCCAAATAAGGGTAACATTCTACTCTGAGTCTACTTCATTCATGATGCTTGTGTCCCACTTAAATTCAGTCCTTTGTACTTCTAAATTTATTTTAGAATACCACTTGCATTTATTTTAATTAATTAAACCATAAACCTAATTTTGTGCAATTTTTCGATTATTGGGCTCTTTTGTGCAAAAGTGCATTAAGGTGTCCACCCCGTTGGACACGACACGTGAATAAACCCATTTCTCCTTCATTTATATTTTTTTATGATTTTTGGGAGTGTACAATTTTAACATCAACCTCCTTGAAACCATGGCCTCAAAACCTTGAACCAATTGAATTCTAGACTTTAATTGGAATCCATTTTAATTCTATTAAATCATGGCCCTTAAAATATCTCCATGAGAGGCTCAATCCTAAGAGGGGTTGACTAGTTAAACCAATTCTAGGTCAAATCCACACCCCTTTGTATATATATATATCATCTTATTTATTTCCTTTCTCTTTAAACCTAAAATCAACTACACCAGCCGACCAAATCCCTCCTCTTCCTCCTATTCATGACCATCTACCTTTCCTCCCTCAACCACCGCCAGAACCGACCAGTCCCCATCGGCCACTCCAACCCAACTCGCCACCCGCTGTACGCCACGAGCCGGACCACCTCACCTTCGCCGGAGTAGCGCCTGAGACCCCGTAGCTATTCGACTCGACCCGCTGGGATAGTCCACCCCGTCCCGCTTCCGATGACCTGCCATTCTCCTCGTCGATGACCTCACGACTGCACCAGAGTGCCGCCGATCCCGCCATTGCCTGAAGCTGCAGTCCCTCGTCCCCCGCCTCGACTCATCCCCGCTGTCCCTGAGCCCTGCCTGGATCTCGACTCGACCGTAGCTCGCCTGAGCAGCGGTCCCCGTCCCGTTGTACATCTCGACCGTGCACGACCCATCAACCTACATCCCGTCACACCCTTCTCGACCGGACCGACGGCCCACGAACGCCTGAACCCGCCGTTCTCCGACCAGACATCACCTGGAAACCGACCCTGCTCGCTTGCACCGAGACGACGAGTTGCCCGCGGATTCCGCACTTGACTAAACCGCCTGCAAGAAGTCGACAGTAGCTCACCTCGACACGAACACCCCGTCCACGCGCGCACAGGTTTGACTTGAACCCAATCTCGCATGCGTACACATACGAGTGTGCGTATGTTATGCATTAGTATATGTATGTATCGGTATAATATGTATGTACGTACTAGTATTAGTATACATACCTATATATATGTATTATAAGTATCTCCTAGTATATATATTTAATGTTTATACACATGGTATAAGTTTGGTTAATTATATATACATATATTATAATTGTAACTAATGAGTATTAATGTATATGCATATGAATACTAAAATTCTCAATTAGTATAAAACATACGTATATGTATTATACGTGCATCCCTAGTATATATTTAAAATATGTATATATGTGCATAGTATAAATTCTACTAAGTATGTATATACGTATATCTATTATATGTGTAATTAATTAGTATTATGATACATTAGTTCATATTATGTACTCTGTATTATATGTACTAGATGTCTTGAATGTGACCACGGATACCCCGTAGTTACATCGACCTATGACCATGTAGCACGATAGTAGACTGCCATATGTACACTGACGTACTGGCAAGACTATACCATCGACTGTCTGTTATGCAAAGCAACGACAGACGTGACCACCCTTAGCGTAGTCTTTGAGATCATTATGTTGATTGTGTGTTAGAGTAATGTCTGATGCAGTATTGTGTTATATGATATGTCTATAGGACTGTTGTATCATTCAGATGACACTTTAGAACCCGGACATTGGTATTGCCAGCTAAGGACCACAGGCGAGTACATTCTCTGACAATTTCCATTATGTTGATTATCTCTATAACTCTTGTTGTATAGCGTACATGACTCTGACACTGTTGTTTACACGAGTTGGCATCATTGAGACCTGTCACGAGGAGTCATGGTTGGAATCTATCGTGGAAGCTGAGGGAAAACGGGGAAATATTAGTAGCTTATGTGATCATACCCAACTTTACATGCATCATAGCTCACCCACACCTCATGTCGGTGCAGCCTTATAATTACATGCCTCATCGCTGTTACATGTGGTTAGCCTGACCTTACAGGGATGATCGCTAATCAATGTAATGAGTCTTATTATTCCCAAGCCGATCACATGATATGCTGATGTTCATACACTTAGTTAGATAATTCTTGATATGTATCTTTAGTATATTGATCTTGCATCTCTACATGTTCTAGTTATTATTCTTGTACACGCTTACATACCAGTTCATTGTTCTTGCGTGTACTTGTATTTTTATTCATTGCTAGATGATGTTCCAATATTTCTTTATTCCAGCATTTCCTTATTTCCAGTATTCTTATTGCCAGTATTCCTATCTGTCTTATATTTTTTTATACTGTGTTATAGTTTTTGTCAATATATGTGGAGCTGTTAGAGGTGTATTTCGTTCCAATCCTGACTGGATATTTTTTCCATACTGTGACCTAGAGGACTTGTTTTCAGCATACTTGGAGATTGGATGTTATTGATTGCAGGTTAGATTATTTATTATTGTTTAGACTTGTCTTGTATTTCATTGCTTGCTTCGATATCTCATCGTGCTTTAGCTTATGTGATTGAGTATATTCCGTATTATGTTGTGATATCTGTGCCTCCTTATGGAGTTGGATATTCATGTGAGATTATTTATATAGTATCATGACCCAGATAGCGTTCTACCGCCGATGCTACGGCGTAGGCTGGACGTACCCACGCTCTCGTGCCCCTATACCGGGTGCGACCCCACTGGTTTTGTTTGGCCAGATCCAGTAGCAGCACCAGAGGATCTTTCGTACTTTCCTGAGGATGGTGACCACCCGGAGCACCGGACCTCTTGAGTGGGTTTTCTTACTTCTCCACTCTAATGTACATTCTATTTTTGTTGGTGTTTAGCTACCGAGCACGTGTTTAGCTCATTTTTGGTTTGATCAGTTATCCTGTCACAACCAAATTTTCTAGAAAAAGATATTTTAATCATTTCATAATTAGTTAAATATTGTGCATGGTAGAAATTATTTTTTATATTATTTAATTATTGTTAGATTTTAGTTATTTGTTTTGGACTTGTGTTAGTGGACCTAACTAGTTTAGTTTAGACTCATGGACCAATATGTATTAATTGTTAGAATTGAGCCCATTTAGAAGCTCATTCATTAGGAGGATTATTAGTTTAATTAAACCATTAGACTAGAATCTTTCCTCCTTAATTATTTCTTCATGAGAGGCTCTAAGGGGTAAAATGGATATTACATAGTGACTTGAGGAAGGGTAAGGGGGGCCGGCCTATATGAGAAGGGGGAAAGTTTCCCTCTCCTATTTTTATTCGAAATCTAGATCTAGAATTTTTCTCAACCAAATTACTTCATTTTACATAATTTTCCCTACCAAATTTCATCCAAATTACTTTCAAAATCACCATTGAAGACTAGTGGAGCAAGGATCTAAAAGAAAGAAGCAAGGATCTATAAAGAAGAGCAAGGATCTACAAGTTGGAGGCCAATTTTATCACATTTGGAGGTTTCATTGGGAATCCAGCTCTCAATAGGTATAATTCAAATTTTCTCCTTAATTTAAGTTCTAAATCTGAGATTTAACCATGAGAAATCAACCCATATTCATAGGCTACCCATAGGATTTGGTTTTGTGTTCATAGGAGGCCTATTGAGAAAGTTATGGTACTTTTTATGTCAATTTTGGGGGAATTCCGAGATTGACACTTATTGTGTATGTCAATTGGTCCTATAGATCATTTTGGCATGTGCTTGTGTGTTTGGGGTTAGTGTCATGTCCACAATTGGGTATGTGTAGGTCGTATCCCAATAATTTGGTGATATGTGTTAATTTGGAGGTTTTTCCTCCGACACGGGACTTTGTGCATATCATATTTTGACACGGACACGTAGATTTGTGTTTGACTCTTCGTATTATTCATAAATAATATATTAGACTTGCTCGTGTCCTTCGGGGTACGTTTGGATGTGTAGTGGGCTCGTGTCGCAAGCGTATCCTAGATCTAGTGGGATACTGGTGTAATACACTCCATGTGTTGTGCATTTTATTTCTAGATCTATTTACATTGTTCTAATTCATTATAATATGTAATTATATATATATATATATATATATATATATATATATATATATATATATACATGGACACGTAGATTTGTGTGTGACTCTTCGTGTTGTTCATAAATAATATATTAGACTTGTCCGTGTCCTTCGGGGTACGTTTGGATGTGTGGTGGGCTCGTGTCGCAAGCGTATCCTATATCTAGTGGGATACGGGTGTGATACACTCCATGTGTTGTGCATTTTATTTCTAGATATATTTACATTGTTCTTATTCATTATAATATGTAATTATATATATATATATATATATATATATATATATATATATATATATATATATATATATATATATATATATATATATATTGTTATGTATATATATATATTTATATATGTTAGTGTATCATATATCTATGTACCTATGTGTTATAAATATATGTAGCTATACTTTTAGTTATGTAATAGCTATTAATTATGGTAGAGAATTTATATAAGTTATGTGTATATATATATGTTATTTATATATATATATATATATATATATATATATATATATATATATATATACATGCATGATTATATATATATGTACGTATATGTGATGTTATAAATAAATATATATATATATAATACTATAATGTGTGTATGTTATACTATAGGTATTATTGTGGAGATGTATATATATGTATATGGATGAGCGTGTATATATATATAAATATATGTAGCTAGTATATATATATTAGTAGCTATATTTGTGTATATATTAGTATATAAGTGAGAGAGGGGGGCTCAACGTGTAGTGACAGCGTAGTATTAGCAACAGCAACAGCGGCTTTAGCGATAGTAGCAGATTCAGCAACAGCAACGGCTTCAGCGACAACAGCAGCAACTGCATTGGCGACATCAGCAGCTTCAGCAACAACAATAGCAGCGGTATACAACAATAACAGCGGCTTCAGCGATAGCAGTTTCAGCAACAACAACAGCCTTCAGCGACAGCAGCAACAGTTTCTGCAATAGCAGCAGCGATATTTGCAACGACAGCAGCAGTTTTTTATAACAGTTTGCCTATATAGAGTTATCTATGTATTAATTATAGCTAATAGATATATGTATGGTATTGGTATATATATATATATATATTTCATAATTGGAAATTTTGCATTAGTATACTATATTATTAGTATTTATTTGTAGCATATAGTTATTAATGGGTAGTTAGTATATATATGAGGTTTTGACAATTACGTTGAGATACCAAGGTAAGTATCAAGGTATTTGAGGATACCCAAGGTATTGGGTTTGGGTATCAAGATGGGGTGAGTAGTGCAATACCGCGTTGGTTCAAAACCAAGTTATCCATTTATTATTATAATTAGGATTTATATATTTAATATTGCTTTAATGTACATATGTGATATTTATCTTTTGTTGCATATCCTGAGATACGGTATCTTAGTATCTTAGATTATCTTGTATGACCTAGATTCTTAGTGTATGAACCCAACATCATTGAGATGGACTCATACAACCTAGAAATATGTAGTTTGACCAAGTTTGACCAATTTGACTTAGAGTTGACCAAGTTTGACTATTTTGACGTAGAAATGGCTCTTTGACCTAGATGTTGACTAGTTTAACTTATTTTCTTTCCGAAACCTTGTATTGATATTATATTCCATATCTAGGTCTTCGAGGCACCGTATCCGACATCTGTGAGACTATTCACCGGACTTCAGACAAGTACATTCTTTGATAGTTTCTCATTTATGATATCATCTACGTTCATTGTATCTAGTGTAGATATCCATATTTTTTTGACACGATGGTTACACAGATTGGTATATCCGGATCTTGTTATGAGATGTTATTCCTTGATATATGATGTATCTTATGCAAGGCTTGCTTTATTGATTATCTTGTACATGTACATACACTAATTCTCGGGGAGACTTGCTACCTTCCTAGAGAATCTCGTGCCATAGCATACCATGGATGGATCCACTATACCCGTCGGGGGTGGGGAGTATTTTAGTGTAGATATGTGATCATACCCTTCTTGTGCAAGTCTTATTTTCCTTTGAGTGTTGGTCATACACCGCACGTATTTCTAACCAGGCTATTATTTTCTTGTGCAAGTTTTCTTGTGCAAGTTCCCAAGCCGATCACATGTTAAAGCTAGTACTCACACACTTAGTCATTAGTATTCTTGTTCATTGCCATATTGTTCATTATTGTTTTTATTCTAGTTTTTTCTTATTGTATATCTCTTGTATCTATTGTGCATCTTGTATATCCATATTTATTTACTGTTACATAGTTTTTATCATTGATTAGAACTGATGTTAGAGATGTACTCTGCTCCTTTCCTGACTGGATATATTTTTCCCTGATGACACAGAGGAGTGGTACCCTACACATTATGGACCTCAAGATATTGTGGGCTTAGAGTCAGAGACCCTGGCTCGAGTGGGACTTATCCCAACTGAGACAGATGACCCGGGACTAGTAGCTTCTTAGTATTCTTTGTACTGGATTTGTCTTCAGCTTATTGCTTAGTTTTTCTTCAGACTCAATGATGTTATTATTTGAGTCATGAGTTGTATGTGACTATTCTATTCTTTATCATATTCGTGCTCTTTTCCATCTTAGGTCTGTGATTGAGTAGATTGATATTGTTAGTCGTTCATTATATTGCTAGATAGATTACCCAAACAGCGTTCTACCGCCTATTCTGCAACATAGGTTGTACGTTGTTCCCGACTTGCATCCCTACAAAGGGTGCGGGTCGTGACACATTTTTAGTGGTGGCCCATGCAGGTCTTTGAGGTCGTAATTAGTATGATTCGTAGTGATGCTCTAAATTGAGTACTATTAAGAGCTTGTTTCAGGATATAGGATATAGGCTGAGAATACTCTATCACATCTAGGAAAATTCTTTTGATTCATTCAACTACTCTCCTTTGATGTTGATATATGATCTTTAAACTATCCTTCCTTGAGTGTCTTACATCATGTGCCATATTGATTCTTTCTCTCGCTTTGTCTCAGGATGCCGCCTAAGACTAAATCGCAGTAGGGGAGAGCAGCCTCAGCAACACCAGACTCCAGCTAGGGCGTCGTTTCACCAGGCACCACAGCAGCAAAGACGGTTACAGCAATCTTTCTGACACTTCTGCAAGAAGCCCGGCCACATCTGGAAAGTTTACAGGAAGGGGTTAGGAGTTTGTTGTATTGTGGTACTGAAGGGCATCAAATGAGAGAGTATCATCGTCATACAGTTCAGGGAGCAGCTTCAGCTCCGAGGGCACAGACAAGACCACCTGCAGTACAGTCGAAGGGACCACTTCCGACCCAGCAACAGCGTTATGTCCAGCAGCAACAGCAAGGAGGTGCACGTCATGGACGAGTGTTTGCTATTACCCTCGAGGAGGACGAGCCCACCGGAGATGTCATCGCAGGTTCTATTCTTCTTGATTCCATTCCAGCTTTAGCTTTGTTTGATAGTGGTGCTTACCATAGTTTTGTATCTGTTTCTTTTGCTCTGAAGCATTGTTTGGTAGCTGAGTCTTGGCATAGGACTTGCAAGATCATGACCGGGGGAGGCATTATCCCGGTTAATGATATTTGCAAGGATCGGAGAGCTACTCTGGGAGGTCGGGAGTTGAGTGCGTGTCTACTTGTAATGCCACTTCTGAGTTACGATATTGTACTCGGGATGGATTAGTTGAGTAGGCATCGTGCTAGTATAAATTGTAAAGGAGATAGAGTTTTGTTTGGTCCCCCAGGAGAGCCAGAGTTCGAGTTTGCTAGAGGAGGTGTAGAGCAGGGAGAAGGCATTATTTGTGGAGCTATGGTAGAAGACAAGGAGTTGCCGCATCCGTTGATAGCAGAATTCTTGGATGTGTTTTCTGAGAAATTGCCAGGATTGCCGCCAGATCGAGATGTTAAATTCTCTATAGACTTGGTGCTAGGTGCAGAACCAATTTTGTAGTATGTCTATAGAGTAAACAACATTGAGTTGGTCGAGCTGAAGAAGCAGGTGGACGAATTGTAGGATAAGGGGTTTATCAGATCGAGTTTTTCACCGTGGGGAGCCCCGGTATTATTTGTACCGAAGAAGGATGGATCGGTGCGCATGTGCATTGATTATAGGGCATTGAATAATCTCACTATCAAGAATAAGTACCCTTTACCACAGATTAATAACTTGTTAGGTCAGTTGAGTGGTGCCAAGGTGTTTTCTAAGATAGACTTGAGATCAGGCTACCACCAGGTTAAAGTAAAGTCGGAGGACATACCGAAGACTGCTTTTAGAAGTCGGTATGGTCAGTACAAGTTTATGGTAATATCGTTTGGGTTGGCTAATGCACAGACGGTATTTATGAACTTGATGAACAAGGTGTTCCATCAGTACCTTAACAAGTTCGTGGTGGTGTTCATCGACGACATACTCATATACTCGAAGACACCGGAGGAGCACGAGGAGCATTTGCGGATTGTATTGGATGTGCTGAGGAGGGAGAAGCTGTATGGGAAGTTGTCCAAGTATGAGTTCTTCTTGGACAAGGTGGAGTTCTTGGGGCATATTGTAACTGGTGATGGTATTTTAGTGGATCCGAAGAAGATCGCAGCAGTGGAGTCTTGGAAGACCCTGAGTTCGGTAGCAGAGATCAGGAGTTTCTTGGGATTGGCTGGCTACTACAGGAAGTTTGTGCAGGATTTTTTGAGGATTGCCGAGCCAATGACCAGACTCACCAGGAAGGATATAGAGTTTGTTTGGATGGAGGATTGCCAGGTTACTTTTAAGGAATTGAAGAAGAGGTTGACGTCTGCTCCTATTTTGACGTTGCCATCAGAGTTTGGAGGTTTCACTATTTATAGTGATGCATCAAGGAAAGATTTGGTTATGTTCTTCAACAGAATGGGAAAGTGATTGACTATGCATCTAGGCAATTGCGTCCTCATAAAAAGAAATATCCTACCCATGATTTGGAGTTGGCAACAGTCATCTTCGTCCTGAAGTTGTGGAAACAGTATTTGTATGGAGGGTGTGTGGAGGTCTTCACAGACCATAAAAGCTTGGAGTATATTTTCACGCAGAAGGAGTTGAACATGAGGCAGCGTCGGTGGCTGGAACTGATGAAGGATTTTGATATATCTTTGCAGTATCATCTGGAAAAGTTAATATAGTTAACGATACCTTGAGCAGGTATACGGTAGCTATGTTCTTGACACAGGATCGATATTTGTTGGAGGACTTGGAGAGCTTGGGCATTGAGGTGATAGTTCCTGGTTTGGCTATGTGGTTGTTGGGATTGTAGATACATTCAGAGTTGATGGAAAGGATCAAGGCAGCCCAGTATGAGGATGTATCTCTAAGAAGCATCAGCGCTCAGGTGAGAACAGGATTGGAGGATGAGTTCACCATTGCCGAGGATGGTTCTTTGCGGCATGGAGTTAGATTGTGTGTGCCTAGTGGGGAGCTACGTGAGGAGGTATTACAGGAAGCGTATCGCTCTCAATATTCCATACAACCAGGTGCCAACAAGATATATCGGAATATGCGAGAGAGTGTGTGGTGGTATGGCATAAAGAAGGAAGTGGCACAGTTTGTATCCAGATGCTTAGTATGCCAGCAGGTGAAAGCCGAGAGGCAGAGGCCAGGAGGTTTACTTCAGCCATTACCCATTCCAGAGTGGAAATGGGAGCATATTACTATGGATTTTGTGTCGGGACTTCCACGATCTCTAGGAGGAAAAGATGCGATTTAGGTCATCATTGATAGGTTGACCAAGTCGGCCCACTTTTTGCCTTTCAAGGTGGGTTTGTCTACGGAGAAGCTGACAGAGATGTATATGAGGCAGATCATCATGATACATGGAGTTTCCATCAGCATAGTCTAGGATCAGGATAGTCATTTTATTTCTTATTTCTGAAGGAGTTTGCAGGCGAGTTTGGTCACTCAGCTCAAGTTCAATACTGCATATCATCCCCAGACAGATAGGCAGTCAGAGAGGACTATTCAGACTCTCGAGGATATATTGCGCACTTGTGTACTAGATTTTGGAGGTTCTTGGGAGGACCTTCTCTATTTGGTAGAGTTTGCTTACAACAACAGCTACCAGGCTAGTATAGAGATGCCACATTTAGAAGTTCTGTACGGTCGGAGATGTCGTACTCCCTTGTCATGGGACGATGTTGGAGAGAGAGTTTTGCTTGGGCCCGAGATGGTTGTAGATGCAGCGGAGAAGGTTCAGTTGATCAGAGACAGACTTCGAGTGGCGCAGGACAGACAGCGGCATTGGGCCGATAGCCACCGGAGACCTTTGGAGTTCGAGGTATAGTTTTAGATTTTTGTTTTGTGCTTGTTATTGGTTGTTTGTTATAGATTGAGTTCTTAAGGTTGTGTTTTGTTCTAGGTGGGTGGTTTGGTGTTTCTGAGGATCTCTCCGACACGAGGCATCATTCATTTTGGTGGAGGCGGGAAGCTTAGTCCACGATTCATCGAACCTTTCACTATTCTAGAGAGGGTCGGTACAGTTGCGTATATACTAGACTTGCTACCTGTATTGGAGGGAGTGCACAACGTGTTTCACATGTCGCAGTTGAGACGGCACGTGGCAGATCCTAGTCATGTTGTAAAACCCCTAATCTTAAAAACCTTATTAAGTATTTAATTAATTATTTAATTAATTTATAGTAATTATTAGCTAATTAAAATAAATATAATTTAGTTAATTTTTTATTTTAGGTGATTGTGCATTTAGAGATTTTTATGGAGCAATTATAATTTTTCTTAATTATTTACATGTTGGAGACCTTGTAGACAGTTGATAGATTAATTGTATGCTCTAAGATCAAATTTTAGAATTATATATATATATATATGTATATATATATATATATATATACATATATATATATATATATATATATATATATATATATATATATATATATAAAGTTTAATAGAAAGAATAATAGAAAAAAAGAATTAGAAATAAAATTAGAAAACAAATTAGAAATAGAAAAGGATAAAAGAAATTAATAGATAAAAAGAAAAATATAATAAAATTCTTAATGGATCTAACCCATTTTCTATCCTAACCCAAACCCACCTACCCTACCCGCACACCCAACCTGTTCCAAATAAAACAGCAGCAGCTACAACCCCATCACCCCCCCCGCCGCGTGTGAATTCCCCCCCTCCCCCGCTGTATATATATACTATAGTTATAGAAAACCCTAACCCTAATCTTTATACTCCACCCTGCGACCAGAGCGACCGTCGCCGACTACCAGATCAGACGCCTGGACCGCCGGAGCCTCCCGTCGCCGTGATCGCGACCATCGTGCATCCGTGCACCGCACAGCAAAACTTAACAGCGAAGGCTTGTTCATAACTCGATTCTCGTACCGTCGCTCAACTAAATTCGACCCTGTCTTCACCGGTATGATCCTAAACTATCCCTCTTCCAATCCCGTATATTAGTTTCCATCGTGCAGCGCGTAAACCTAGGCAAAAATATCGACCAAGTTGGCAAAAAATAATAACTTTTGGGATCTCAGAAAATCTGTTACAGCCACCCCTATTTACGGCCTCGTATCTCCCACCACAGAGATCCGAATTTAGTTTTTCTTCTTGCTATGCAAAGACCACCTAACCTATATTATTTTCTGTTAATTATTTTATTTGATGTTGTATGTAGAATTAAATTAGGATGAAACCCCATAAAAAACCTGCTTTTCTAGACACAAAATTTTTTGATACGGAGCGCGTCCCGCCAAACAAGAATGCCCTATCGTGTACTAAGTGTACCAAAAGGTGCGCACGGTATACCCAGATGTGTGGGCTTTTGCGGAAACTAATTCGGACGCGTGTGCGCGTCGAAATCAGCCTGTATCCGCAAAAATGTCCCATATCGCGACTTTTGGAAAGCCCTGCACCATTTAGTGTACGCTCATCAGAACGCGACAAAACTTGCTCCATTGGATTTGTGGTATCACGCTGGTCCTGTGACCCAAGTTTCATAAAATTCTGAGATAGTTGACCAAGCCGCCTATTGGCGGGCCCCACTGTTGACTTTTTGGGTTCGGCTCACCGAAATCCACATTTGGACATACCGATGAGTTGGTACTGATATTTAGAATTTGTTTAACCTATAATTTTTTCTTTTAGAGACATTTACCCCTGGCACACTTTTTGGTGCAAAGTGGCCCAAATGTTGAGCCTACTTTGGCCCAAAATTATCGTTTTGCCCCTGTGTCCAAATTGGACGAAAGGGTAGTACTTTCTAGCTATCTCGCTTATTCTGGGAACGTTGGTGATATTTATTTTAACATCCGGAGACGTTTATTCTTAGACCGTAGCTTCTGATCCTGTGTGTTTGACATCTGGACGTTACACTTTGCAGCTCTCTTGTCAGGCAAGTATACCTTGCCTTGTTGTACTGTTTAAATTTCAGTTATTATTTAGTTGTCTGTCTATTATTTTAGATTATATAAACTGTGCGCATCCAAGAGAGACTCGGGAGCAGTCAACGAATACGTTGACGTTAGGACTTATGTCTGACCTGGTGTCTAGTAGACCCACCTAGAGTGGTAGAGTTATTGGTATGACTTCCAGGCCTTAACACATTTCTTACACGTGTTGTAAATCTCATGTAGGGCACGGACTTGCGTATGCGGTTGGCCACCTGTACATGTAGGTCGTGCGACGGATAGGGTATAACTGCTAATAGTGATTCATGTTAGAAGACTTAGCAGTTATTAGTAATCGGAGCATAGACTATTGTAGTACGAAGGTCTAATCCTTATCCTTGTTTGGTTGTAAGGTTGGGCTATTGTTCTAACGATAGATTATGAGCCAGAGTTACGACGCCTCGGCGTAGTAGCTAAGGCGTGTTGTGGATACAACATGCATAGATCATTGGGCGGGGAGGACGACTATTAGGCATATTGGACACCCACTTCCTTTATACTGCTGTCACACTCGACGGAGTGATATGGACGATATATACTATACTGTTGCCACGTTCTTCGGAGCGATATGGACGATATACTATACTGCAGCCACGTTCTTCGGAGCGATATTGACAATATATTATATAGATGCCATGCTCTTTGGAGATGGACGTTATTATACAGTGCCCTCCTATGGGGGCATATGTGGCATATACAAGCCATTTGTCACGATTGGTGAATTACGACAGCACATGTCTAGCCTACACTTTCCCATACACTCAAAGTTGTCCTCAAACTGCATTCACTTAGATGGTCAGCGCACCCCTTTTATTTATTCAGTATTTACTGTATGGCATGCTTCTATGTATCTTGTTATGTCCCTCTAAGGACCTGGTCCCTTTCCAAATGTAGGTGTTCATGAGTATTCGCAGGAGCACAGATCCGGACTTGTTGCTTATGTTCCGAGGAGGTTTTCTCTCCGAGTCTCAGTGATTGTTAGTTGTTGTACTTATAATATTTTGTTTATTCTATATTCTAGTTCGATAGTGGATTTGTTTCCATCCGACTGCCATCTTTTGGTAATTCATATTGAGATCTAGTTACATAGTTATTGGTTGTTCATTTATTTATACTTTGATTTCTGTAGATGAGATTAGATTATACCCTGTGACTTGTGATAGTTTTTACCACTTATGAATTATTGTTCATAATACAGTGTACGCATGTGTTATGGTTCCATATATTGGAGTTGTCATATACATGCGGCTGGCATACTTATGTGTCCTAGTCCTACGTATTTTGGGACTGGGGCGTGACATATTTTTAGTGGTGGCCCATGCAGGTCGAGAGCATATTGTCTTGGTTACGTTACTATACCGAGCAAGGCTGCAGATAGGATTAGAGCATAGGATCTCATCCACAATTACTATGACTTATTTTTCTTCCAGTCTGTTCTATTTGCATAATTACATCCTGCTTGATTCATGTGCTTCCCTAATAGTTTCTTGAGTATAGCCTTCTCCTAGAATATAGAAGTCCATGTTGTTAGATAATAAGTAGGGTAACCTTCCTATTAAGAGTACAACTAGGATAATGACACATCACTGAGTTAGAATACTTAATGAACCCTAGCATCCCTTAACTATATATTAATTTACCATTATCCCTTGACGTGTTTATGTATGACTTGAGAGTAGTATAAACACTACGAGGATTAGTTTAAAATTTGACCATAGTGGTTGACCCTAGTATTGAGGAACTAATAGAATCCAAGGTTAAATATTAGGACTGAACCTATGTCACGACCCGCACCCGAAAATTCGGGCACGAGTGCGTGGGTACGTCCAGCCTACGCCGCAGAGTCGGCGGTAGTACGCTGTCTAGGTCAAATCCACAGTTAACTAATCTAGCTCATTCACCAATAACATAGGCAAGATAATAATGGAAACAGAAACTTAAGATTTCAAATAAAATATATGCGACAACAGATTTAAATGTTTAGTACAGAAGTTCAGAATGAAATCGGGGACAAACCCGATTACTAAGATAAAGAGCAAATAACTAAGATAACTACTGCTAACTACTCCGCAGGAGTAGCTTCCTGTGCGGGAACTGGCTCTGCAACTGTATCACCTGCTGCCTCATAAGGGCCATAATAGGTGGGGGCAAGGTTCTTATCATCGCCTAAAACAACGGATCCAGTCAGGAAAGGAGCAAAGTACACAATGCACAACAAGATTAAACTAAATATTTATGACAATTAAATTGAGAATCATATTGAAAAAGTTGCATAAAGAACATCAATATCTCAGAGTTAATACTTATAAACAGGAATACGAGAAAACCGAAATAAATGAGACAGGAAATGAAACTACAACAGTCTGCAAGAAATATAACAAGATCTAGAAACTATCTGTGTGAACTTGTATTTGTTTTAGAATACATAGTTGGCATGTAGGGGTTTATAAGGCTAATCCGGCCATCATAAATGGCTATTAAACAGGAATAATCGAGATCCGGCTGAGGGTACAGTCGCGTACCAACAGCTATTAAACACGACAGGGGAATGGGTAAACTACATGCCTTCTAGTATTCTCCCACCCGACATGAAAAACAAGACATGAACTCCAATATTCAAGACATGAAATCCAGTGTTCTAGCACTACGTGTAATCATCAATGGTACTAGTAAAGCAGGGAATTAATTATCACAATATAAAGATTAACTTGAAGTGCAGGTACTTGCTTGTTGTTTGGATCCAGTTAAATGTACTCAGAGAAATTTCCAGAGATGAGTCCAAAAGCTGAAATAGACATTACCATCACGCTCAGAAGATGTCAAATAGCTAGAAACGCCTGTCCTTGGGTCCAATTTGGAGACAAGGGCAAAAATGGCAGTTTCGGATCAAAATAGGGTCCGCCGGTGGGCCCGCTTTGCACCGAAAAACGTGTCCGGGTCAGCGGTCTCCAAATTCACCAAACTTAGTGTCAACAGGTTAGGAACGCTGATACGAACCCAACGGAACTTCCAGATTTGGATTCCGATGAGCCGAACACAAAATCGCCCGTCAAGCGGGGCCTATGGGGCCCACGACACGCGATTTTGTCAACGTTCTCAGAATCGAACCAAACTTGACCCACAGGACCAGCGTATCGCTACAAGTCCGATGGTGCAAGTTTTGTCTTGATCCGACGAGTGTACAAGAAGTTAGGGCGAATTGTAAAAAAGTCGGATACGGGGCGATGTCCGCGGATACACGTTGATTCCGGTGTGCACGCACACCCGAATCAGCTTCCGCGAAGTCTCACACGTCCGTATCGACGACGCGCACGTATCTGTGAAGACCGCACACGACCAAGTCATCCCGTTTGGCGGGGCGCACTCAGTTCCGGGGTGAAACAGGGTCTGGTTTTTCCTGTTTTTGGATCGCGGTACGCGATCACCACAGGACGCGATGCCCCGAGCGGTTTGTCCGGGCACCGAGAGGGTCATACAGGCTTCCCAACGCAATTTACGGAATTGAAAATAGAGCTACGAGCAAGAAGATACACGCACCTGAACGGGGCCAAAAAACCAGGCAAAATCGTGTCCGACACGACACAGGACACTGTGTCCTGTGTCCGACACAGTAAATTAGGAAATTAGGGTTAGGGTTAGGGATTTCAGGCGGCGGCCGGAGCTCAGGCTGGCCAGGGCGGCTCGCGGCGGGGAGGGGCCGGCCAGGGTGGCTCGCGGCGGGGAGGGGCCAGCCAGGGGCGGAAGCGCGCTGGGAGGCGGAGCTGAGGCGGCGGAGATGGCTGCCGTCGTTGCCGGAGCTGCTTCGGGCTGCTGCTGCGGCTGTTGACGAGCGGGGAGGAGGAGGAGGAGAAGAGGGAGGGGCTAGCCACGGCGGAGGGGGCTGCGGGCAGGGCGGTGGCGCCGGAGGCGGTGGCAGTGGCCGGGTGGGGAGGAGCGGGTGGCCGGAGAGGGGTCTGGGGCGGGGTTTAAATGGGGGAAGAGGAGCGAGGGAGGCGCCGGGTGAGGCGGTGACGTGGGGGGGGGTCATGGGGTGAGGCGCGACGGGGGCGGCCGGAGGACGCGGCGGGCGGTGCGGCGCCGGACGCGGGCAGGGGGACGACCGGGGCAGAGCTGGGTGAGGGGAGGCCGGGTCGGGTAGCGGGTCTCGGGTCGGGCGGACCCGACCCGACCCGCTAGGCGGATCGCGGGCTGGGCTTGGGTAGTGGGCCGGGCCGGATCAGGCCCAATGGGCCAGGGTTAATTCAGAAAATAATAATAAATAATAATAATAATAATTAATAAATAAATTATTTAATAAATAAATAAATAGTTTTAGGTGATTTAAAAATAGGTCCGGGGCTCGATAAATTCCAGAAAAATTACCCTAAGTCCAGTTTTTTATTTTACACCCAAAAATATTATTTCCATAATATTTTAATACTGTTTATTATCATTTAAAAATCATTGAATAATTCAAACCCTGTTTTTAAATTACAGAAAATCCCAGAAAATTCGAGAAAATGGTAAAAAAATCCCAATTTTAATATTTTTTTGAAAAATCAGGGGCTTACAATCTACCCAACTTATAAAATTTCGTCCTCGAAATTTAAAATAGGCAGGGTTCTCTCTGTCCAAACTCACTTGATTACAGTCTAACTGGTTCTCTCAGGTGAACATTGCGGTCGCTACCCAACTTAGAATTTTACCCATATATCCGCTAAGGCTGTACAACTAGTAAGGCTAGGTCTCAACTTAATAAATCATGGTATTGAATCTTTAAATCTGCAACACAAATACACCACCTATGGTATTCCCTTAGTCATAAAGGGTTATCATCAATTCGACCGGTCTGAGGGGTATGTCTAGCACTACAAATCAACTTATACCAAACACAGGATTTTGTCTTTCCGAAAATAAGGGAAGACGAGGATCAATAATAAAGAGTTTAAGGGCGAGGTGGTAGAACAGAGGTATAGGGATCAAGACGTTTAAGGAATTCTAATAGGAATTGTCAGGCGGTTATGGATTGAGATTCTATTCTGGTAATCATTTGTTCGCATGCTCGTATTAGTTTAGTTATGTAACTGATACGATATGCTTGGACGTATTTAGGGGCAAGTATACTAGTCAACTTTATATCTCAATCCACATAAAGTAGTCGTGCGAAGTGCGAATCAAAATGCACTAAGGTTGATCAGACCGTAGTACACTGATTCTGAATAGACACTTTGTATTAGTGGGGTTGATCAGGCCTCAATAATACATGTGTCATGAACAAGCCTGATAAAGGGTAAGCTTGCAAAACTAGGCTATAAAATAGCAGCATAAATCAAGTTCAGCAAAATTAAGTGCGCAAGATGATGATGAAAAAGGAGGCACAAAATTATTGAAGTTCACAGAATAACACAAAATAAGCACAATAGGCACGAACCAATAGGCATGAACCAATAGGCACGAAAACAATACTAGAAAAAGTATCTACGAGTCACTTACGCCCATTAGCTGCTTTCAGAGTTTGTACGTTCTCCACGGTCATCACGTAAGCTTGTCCGCGTCTTGGAGCAGTGGGGCAGTCCCTCACTTGATGTTCTGTTGATCCATAATATAGACAGGCACCCAGTCTCTTCCTACAAACTTGCCAGGTGTGACCTTATTTTTGGCAAAAGTTACAATCAGCAGCTTCTTGGTTCTGTCCTTGAGCCTGGTGTTGGGGTGCTGGAGCTCGAGGGAGAGGACGCTGAGTTTGCTGCAGGTCCCTCTGCTGTTGTTGCTGTTGAAAAGGGCGTTTGTTGGGTCCCGTATTTCCGGTATCTCTCTCTCGCTTTAGCTTATGCCCCATGTCTCTCTCAACACCTTGTGCCACGCTCAGGATTTCCTCGTATGTGCGAGCTCGGCTAGTGGTGACAGCAAGGCGAATATCAGGAGACAACCCCTTCTTGAATCTACGGGCTCTGTCCTCCGGGGTACGAACCATGTACTCCACAAAGTGGCTCAACCTGCTAAATTCAGCAGTGTATCCATCAACAGAAAGGTTACCTTGTTCCAGGCTCTCGAATTGACTTTCGAGAGCTTTCCGAGCCACTTTGGGATAGAATTTCTCCTTGAATAGCCTCTTGAAGTCCTCCCAGGTAAGGTCAGGGACAGATAGTTAAGGTTCGTCCCTAAACCAGGTCTGAGCTATGTCGAACAGTTGCAGGCTTACGGACTCCACTTTAAGATCATCAGGGACCCGAGCAGTCTTCAGGAGTCGCTCTACGTTCTCTATCCATTCATCGGCATAGAGAATGCCTTCAGTTCCATAGAATTCCAGGGGTTTAAGGTTCTTAAAGTCCTTGGCACTTCCTGGCCTCTTTTATGGTAACTCCCGGGTCCGAAAAGCTTCTGAAAGGCTGGTCCGTAGCAGGGCAGTTTGTTCCTTCTGGGATTCCACTAGTCCCTGGAACACTCCAAGTAGCTGTGCCCCATCCAGAGTAACTGCCGGAATAGATGGAGGTGGAGGGAGGGCAAGAGTTTCGGGCACATTCTGCTCAGCTGGTTCTGATGTGCCTCCTACTGTGTTCCTGGTCTGGACTATTCTGAAAGATTAAGGGATAGGAAGATCAGAATAGATTACTTGGAAATCAAAGGCGATAGGAAAATTGAGCAGAAATGATATCAAGAATTGAAATAAGGACCCTATACTGTGAATGAGCTTTTCCTAGAATCCTCAATCTTATTCCATACCCTGTCCTAGGGTATTACCCTATTTTAGGATAGGACCTGCATGGGCCACCATAAAAATGTGTCACGACCCGCACCCGAAAATTCGGGCACGAGTGCGTGGGTACGTCCAGCCTACGCCGCAGAGTCGGCGGTAGTACGCTGTCAAGGTCAAATCCACAGTTAACTAATCTAGCTCATTCACCAATAACATAGGCAAGATAATAATGGGAAACAGAAACTTAAGATTTCAAATGAAATATATGCGACAACAGATTTAAATGTTTAGTACAGAAGTTCAGAATGAAATCGGGGACAAACCCGATTACTAAGATAAAGAGCAAATAACTAAGATAACTATTGCTAACTACTCCGCAGGAGTAGCTTCTTGTGCGGGAACTGGCTCTGCAACTGTATCACCTGCTACCTCATAAGGGCCATAATAGGTGGGGGCAAGGTTCTCATCATCGCCTAAAACAACGGATCCAGTCAGGAAAGGAGCAAAGTACACAATGCACAACAAGATTAAACTAAATATTTATGACAATTAAATTGAGCATCATATTGAGAAAGTTGCATAAAGAACATCAATATCTCAGAGTTAATACTTATAAACAGGAATACGAGAAAACCAAAATAAATGAGACAGGAAATAAAACTACAACAGTCTGCAAGAAATATAACAAGATCTAGAAACTATCTGTGTAAACTTGTGTTTGTTTTAGAATACATAGTTGGCATGTAGGAGTTTATAAGGCTAATCTGGCGGTCAAAAATGGCTATTAAACAGGAATAATCGAGATCCGGCTGAGGGTACAGTCGCGTACCAACAGCTATTAAACACGTCAGGGGAATGGGTAAACTATATGCCTTCTAGTATTCTCCCACCCGACATGAAAAATAAGACATGAACTCCAATATTCAAGACATGAAATCCAGTGTTCTAGCACTACGTGTAATCATTAATGGTACTAGTAAAGTAGGGAATTAATTATCACAATATAAAGATTAACTTGAAGTGCAGGTACTTGCATGTTGTTTGGATCCAGTTAAATGTACTCGGGGAAATTTCCAGAGATGAGTCCAAAAGCTGAAATAGACATTACCATCACGCTCAGAAGATGTCAAATAGCTAGAAATGCCTGTCCTTGGGTCCAATTTGGAGACAAGGGCAAAAATGACAGTTTCGGATCAAAACGGGGTCCGTCGGTGGGCCCGCTTTGCACCGAAAAACGTGTCCGGGTCAACGGTCTCCAAATTCACCAAACTTAGTGTCAACAGGTCAGAAACGCTGATACGAACCCAACGGAACTTCCAGATTTGGATTCCGGTGAGCCGAACACAAAATTGCCCGTCGAGCGGGGCCCGTGGGGCCCACGACACGCGATTTCGTTAACGTTCTCAGAATTGAACCAAACTTGACCCACAGGACCAGCGTATCGCTACGAGTTCGATGGCGTAAGTTTCATCTCGATCCGACGAGTGTACAAGAAGTTAGGGCGAATTGCAGAAAAGTCGGATACGGGGCGATGTCCGTGGAACGCGTTGATTCCGGTGTGCACGCACGCCCGAATCAGCTTCCGTGAAGTCTCACACGACCATATCGATGACGCGCACGTATCTGTGAAGACCGCACTCGACCAAGTCGTCCCGTTTGGCAGGGCGCACTCAGTTCCGGGGTGAAACAGGGTCTAGTTTTTCCTGTTTTTGGATCGCGGTGCGCGATCACCACAGGACGCGATGCCCCGATCGGTTTGTCCGGGCACCGAGAGGGTCATACAGGCTTCCCAACGCAATTTACGGAATCAAAAACAGAGCTACGAGCAAGAAGATACACACACCTGAACGGGGCCAAAAAACCAGGCAAAATCGTGTCCGACACGACACAGGACACTGTGTCCTGTGTCCGACACAGTGAATTAGGAAATTAGGGTTAGGGTTAAGGATTTCAGGCGGCGGCCGGAGCTCAGGCTGGCCAGGGCGGCTCACGACGGGGAGGGGCCGGCCAGGGTGTCTCGCGGCGGGGAGGGGCCGGCCAGGGGCGGAGGCGCGCTGCGAGGCGGAGCTGAGGCGGCGGAGATGGCTGCCGTCGTTGCCGGAGCTGCTTCGGGCTGCTGCTGCGGCTGTCGACGAGCGGGGAGGAGGAGAAGGAGAAGAGGGAGAGGCTGGCAGCGGCGGAGGGGGCTGCGGGCAGGGCGGTGGCACCGGAGGCGGTGGCAGTGGCCGGGTGGGGAGGAGCGGGTGGCCGGAGAGGGGTCTGGGGCGGGGTTTAAATGGGGGAAGAGGAGCGGGGGAGGCGCCGGGTGAGGCGGTGACGTGGGGGCGGCCAGAGGACGCAACGGGCGGCGCGGCGCCGGACGCGGGCAGGGGGACGACCGGGTCAGGGCTGGGTGAGGGGAGGCCGGGTCGGGTAGCGGGTCTCGGGTCGGGCGGACCCGACCCGACCCGCTAGGCGGGTCGCGGGCTGGGCTGGGGTAGTGGGCCGGGCCGGATCAGGCCCAATGGGCCAGGGTTAATTCAGAAAATAATAATAATAATAATTAATAAATAAATTATTTAATAAATAAATAAATAGTTTTAGGTGATTTAAAAATAGGTCCGAGGCCCGATAAATTCTAGAAAAATTACCCTAAGTCCAGTTTTTCATTTTACACCCAAAAATATTATTTCCATAATATTTTAATACTGTTTATTATCATTTAAAAATCATTGAATAATTTAAACCCTGTTTTTAAATTACAGAAAATCCCAGAAAATTCCAGAAAATGGTGAAAAAATCCCAATTTTAATATTTTTTTGAAAAATCAGGGGCTTACAACCTAACTTTCATAAGTGAGATAGTATTAGAGAAACATAACTTTGAATCATTGTTCTATCATTAGTAGACAACACCTTAAAAAACCTAGAGGAATAAAATAATATTTCCCTTGATCATACCTCGAACACAGAGATTAGCTACCACCTTCCCCTTAGAAAACCATGATGTTATCTAGAGTCTTTATATTTAGTTTTATATCTTGTTCTCCTGAAAACTTAGCACTCGTAAATTATGTGATGGCTAATTATGCTTCTCTTCATCTTCCAACTCGTGCTACCTGACACTTCTGATTGTAGACCGAGTGATTCCTTGTATGTTAGGATATATATCTTGCTAGGGTTATAGTTGTAGTCTTGAACTTTGAATTTTTTGCTTGGTAGTTAGAGCATGATAGTTTTGAGTTAATCTTATAGATTGTGACTTGATGATTATCTTTTATTTTTGAATCATGTAATTTGTATCCATAACTCGATACAAGTTATATCTCCTTTTCACTTGAGGCCAGTAACTTTTCAATACTTACTATTGACACCCTTAGTCTATAAGCACTATAATTAAGACTTAAGATGGCCATTACCTATATAATACAATAGGAGACCTTAATGGGTACCAAGACCTTTCCTCATATACCCTAATAAGAGTTCTACTTTATTTACCAGAACCAGGTTATTCTGTAGATTCCCCTCAAGGCAATTACAGTTTTAGTTTAATTATTATAAGTTGGGTAGTATGCCTCACAACATAGTATCACATAGTCCACTTGATATATTATCGAAGTATAACTGAATGACATTTACTGTATACTAGCATAAGACGATAGTGTTTATTCAGACGGTAGAACTTAGAGACTACACCCCTATTTGGTCGACTAGCGACTTAGACAAGGAGTTAGTATGACAACTTTAGAGATTGTATAGTCTTATCTTCTTTGTGAACTTGAAATATTTTGTAACTTCTCTCATCATAATCTAGCGTACTTATATTTTCTGTACTACCTTGACTTATGCTGCTATTCTATAGCCTAGTTTTGCAAGCTTATTCTTTTATCGAGCTTGTTTATGATATATGTATTAGTGGATGCATATATT
Source organism: Iris macrosiphon (assembly GCA_036927795.1). Classification (NCBI taxonomy): domain Eukaryota; kingdom Viridiplantae; phylum Streptophyta; class Magnoliopsida; order Asparagales; family Iridaceae; genus Iris; species Iris macrosiphon. Next base: position 147,952,008 of record JAYESA010000009.1, on the reverse strand, counting down.
AATATATTTCAGAATCAGTGTATTAAGGTCTAGCTAACCTTAGTGCGCTTGGTTCGCCCTTCGCATAACTACTTTACGTTGATTGAGATATATAGTGTCTAGTAGACGATTGTACTTGCCCTCTAGACATATCTGAGGGTATCGTATCGGTTATATAACTGTAATGATACGAGCATGCAAATAAGAAATTACCAAATAGGATTTCAATCTACAACTGCCTTGACAATTCCTTCTGAATTCCTTAAACGCCTTGATCCTCATACTTCTATTCTATTACCTCACCCTTTGAACTCTTTATTATTGTTTTCCGTCTTCCCTTATTTTGGAAAGACGAAACCTCATGCTTGGTATAAGTTTGATATACAGATAGTACTAGATATACCCCATAGGCCAACCGTATTACTTGATGATGATTTTCCGTAATTAAGGGCATATCATAGGTAATATGTTGGTGTTCAACTTTTTGAGGATCGAATAGCATGATTAAATAAGTTGAGGAATATTTTTCTTAAGTGCATAGCCTTATATGATATATGGGTAAATTATAAGTTGGGTAGAAGTTGCATTGTCAACTTGAGAGAAAATTCTTTTAGATTGTGATCAAGCGAGATTAGATTGTGAGATTCAAGTCATTTTAATTTTGAGAAATTTTAAAAGAAGGATTAAGATGATGATGATTTAAGTAATTTTAAAAACTTTGATATGGCGAACCAAACCTTTATGCTTGGGCATATGATTTAAATTTTGAATATTGAAGGTTGAATCATCGATTTAAATCTTGAGGAAAATAAATTGAACCCTAAACATGAACATTGACGGATCGAATCCCAAAATTGATGATTTTAATTAAAAGTTAAATTTTGATGGTTGGATTACCTATTTGAAATATTGAGGATATAAATTAAATTTAAAATTTTGAAGAATACAAAATTCATAAGTGAAAATAGGAATAATATTGGATTAGAATTATTTTTTTAAAGGAGATTATGATAGTTGGAGATCGTATTATGAAAATTGATGTGGGCTATTTAAAACTTGAAGATGTCATATAGATTTAGCTTAAATTTGGATGTGATTATTTAAAAAAAATAGAGAAGAGATTACAATATTTTGATTTAACAGAGGTTACCTTAATTTTGAAAGTGATTGCGACGGATTAGAATATATTTTAAATTTTGGAAGAGATTGTGATTGACTTGTATATGTGAATGTGAAGGAATTAACAAATTATGCCTTATTTTAATTTCGATGATGAAATTGTTTTTAAGTTGAGTAGATTATAAACCCCCTCACCCAAAATTAGACCTACTTGGTTTAGAAAGAGAAACTAGGGCTAGTTTGAATCCAATTAGAAAATAGAACACGGTATTTTATTTAATTATACAATATTTATATCACATAGTGCACCTTACCATTTCTTCGATAATTGGAGCACTACACTAGCCATTACCTTCCTACAAATTTTAAACCCTTATCCTAGACGTGTCCGCCTTCTATTCTGACCTTGGTGTAACTTATAATTATGCTCTCATATGCTACATTTTAGTTGCACAATATTCGTCACGGACGTTTATAATTAATTCTAAATAATTCTAACTTTGTATCCTTGTGTGTTCCGATCGAAATTGGAGACACAATCTTGACCCATTTCGTGGAACCCATTTTTTGATAATATCCTATCCTGAGCCCTCTATGTCCATGACACTTGTGTCCTACCTAATTTTATCCCCATATACTTCTAATTAATTCCAGAACACCATTTGCCTTAATTTTAATTAAATTAATCTAATTTCCATCTTTACGTAATTTTCTAATTATTGGGCACTTTCATGCAAAAGTGCATTGAGGTGTCCACACCATTGGACATGACACATGAAGAAACCCATATTTCGTTCATGTGAGATTTTTCTTATAAATTTTTGAAATGTGCGACGCGCAACATCGCCCACTCATTTAAACCTAGCCTTGCATTTTATAATGCAAATTATAGCCCTCCAAACATCCCCATGATAATTAGAAAATCATGGAGGTTAGGATGGAGGAAGGTGCAGAATAAGCTGTAAATCTCTATCTTATACCATCCTTGACTTTCTATCGTGGCTTAGTTTTAATTTCGAGGACAAAATTTTTATAAGTTGGATAGAATGTAAAACCCCTAATCCTAAAAACTGTATTGAGTATTTAATTAATTATTTAATTAATTTGTAGTAATTATTAGCTAATTAAAAGAAATAGAATTTAGTTAATTTTTTATTTAAGGTGATTGTGCATTTAGAGATTTTTATGGAGCAATTACAATTTTCTTAATTATTTACATGTAGGAGACCCTGTGGACAGTTTATAGATTAATTGTATGCTCTAAGATCAATTTCTAGAATTATATATATATATATATATATATATATATATATATATATATATATATATATATATATATATGTATATATATATATATAAAGTTTAATAGAAAGAATAATAGAAGAAAAAAATTAGAAATAAAATTAGAAAAGAAATTAGAAATAAAAAAGGATAAAAGAAATGAATGGATAAAAAGAAAAAGATAATAAAATTCTTAATGGATCTAACCCATTTTCTATCCTAACCCAAACCCACCTACCCTACCCGCACACCCAACCCGTTCCAAATAAAACAGCAGTAGCTACAACTCCATCACACCCCCTCCCCCCCGCGCGTGAATTCCCCCCCTCCCCCGCTATATATATATATATATAGTTATAGAAAACCCTAACCCTAATCTCTATACTCCACCCTACGACCAGAGCGACCGCTGCCGACCACCAGATCAGCCTCCTGGACGGCCGAAGCCGCCCGTCGCCATGACCGCAACTATCGCGTATCCGCGCACCGTACAGCAGAACTGAACAGCGAAGGCATGTTCACAACTCGATTTCAGCACCGTCGCTCAACCAAATTTGACCCCGTCTTCACCGGTATGATCCCGACCTATCCCTCTTCCAATCCCGTAGATTAGTTTCCATCGTGCAGCACATAATCCTAGGCGAAAACAACGACCAAGTTGGTAAAAAATGACAACTTTTGGGATCTCAGAAAATCTGTTGTAACCACCACAGTTTACAGACTCGTATCTCCCACCACAGAGATCCGAATTTAGTTTATCTTCTTACTATGCAAAGACCACCTAACCTAGATTATTTCCTGTTAATTATATTATTTTATTTGATGTTGTATGCAGAATTAAATTAGGATAAAAACCCATAAAAATCTACTTTTTGAGACACAAAAATTTATGATACGGAGTGCGCCCCACCAAACGGGACCGCCCCGTCGTGTACCAAGTGTACGGAAACTGATTCGGACGCGTGTGCGCGTCGGAATCAGCCCGTATCCGCGAAAATTCCCCGTATCGTGACTTTTGCAAAATCCTGCACCATTTAGTGTACGCTCATCAGAACGCTACGAAACTTGCACCATTAGATTCGTGGTATCACGCTGGTCCTGTGACCCAAGTTTCATACGATTCTGAGACAGTTGACCAAGCCGCCTATTGGCGGGCCCCACTGTTGACTTTTTAGGCAAAATTGTATTCGGCTCACCGGAACCCACATTTGGACATATCGATGAGTTTGTACTGTCATTTAGAATTTATTTGACCTATAATTTGTCCCTTTTAGAGACCTTTACCCCTGGTACATTTTTCGGTGCAAAGTGGCCCACATGTAGAGCCCGTTTTGATCCAAAATTACTGTTTTGTCCCTGTGTCCAAATTGGACGAAAGGGTAGTGCTTTCTAGCTTTCTCGCTTATTTTGGGAACGTTGGTGATATTTATTTCAGCATCCAGAGATGTTAATTCTGAGACTGTAGCTTCTGATCCTGTATGTTTGACGTCTTGATGTTACACTTTGCAGCTCTCTTGCCAGAAAAGTATACCTTGCCTTGTTGTACTATTTAAATTTTACTTATTATTTAGTTGTCAGTTTATTGTTTTAGATTATATAAACTGTGCACGTCCGAGAGAGACTCGGGTACAGTCAACGAATGCGTTGACGTTAGGACTTGTGTTTGACCTACTGTCTAGTAGACCCATCTAGAGTGGTGGAATTATCGATATGACTCCCAGGCCTTGACATATTTCTTACACGTATTGTGAGTTTTATGTAGGGCACGGACTTGCATATGCGGTTGGCCACCTGTACGTGTAGGTCGTACGACGGATAGGGTGTAACTGCTAATAGTGATGCATGTTAGAAGACTTAGCAGTTATTAGTAATTGGAGCATAGACTATTGTAGTACGAAGGTCCAATCCCTATCCTTATTTGGTTGTAAGGTTGGGCTATTGTTCTAACGATAGATTATGAGCCAGAGTTACGACGCATCAGCGTAGCAGCTAAGGCGTATTGTGGATACAACATGCATAGATCATTGGGTGGAGAGGACGACTATTAGGCATGTGGGACACCCACTTCCTTTATACTGCTGCCACACTCCATGGAGTGATATGGACGATATATACTATATTGCTGCCACATTCTTCGGAACGATATGGACGATATACTATACTGCTGCCACGTTCTTCGGAGCGATATGAACGATATATTATAGAGATGACATGCTCTTCGGAGATGGATGTTATTATACAGTGCCCTCCTATGGGGGCATATGTGGCATATACTAGCCAGTTGTCACGATTGGTGAATTACGTCAGCACATGTCTAGCCTACACTTTCCCATACACTCAAAGTTATCCTCAAACTGCATTCACTTAGATGGTCAGCGTCCCCTTTTATTTATTCAGTATTTACTTAATGGCATGCTTCTATGTATCTTGTTATGTCCCTCTGAGGACCTGGTCCCTTTCCAAGTGTAGGTGTTCGTGAGTATTCGCAGGAGCGCAGATCCAGACTTGTTGCTTATGTTCCGAGGAGATTTTCTTTTCGAGTCTCAGTGATTGTTAGTTGTTGTACTTATATTCTTGTGTTTAATTTATATTCTAGTTCGGTAGTGGATTTGCTTCCATCCGACTGCCATCTTTTGGTAATTCATATTGAGATCTAGTTACATAGTTATTTGTTGTTCATTTATTTATACTTTGATTTATGTGGATGAGATTAGATTATACCCTGTGACTTGTAATAGTTTTTACCACTTGTGAATTAATATTCATAATACAGCGTACGCATGTATTATGGTTCCATATATTGGAGTTGCCATATATATGCGGCTGGCATGCTTACGTGTCCTAGTCCTACATATTTTGGGTCTGGGGCATGACACATATATTGGATCACTCGGAGATAGAGGTGGACCCTACTCTTAGCTATCCAGAGAAGTCAGTTTAGATTCTGGATCAGAGAGAGAAGGTGCTGAGGAACCAGACTAATCCTTTGGTACGCGTCGCATGGAAGCATCACTCTCCAAGGTAATCTACCTGGGAGAGAGAGGATCAAATGAGAGAGCGTTATCCATATTTGTTTGTGCCTTGAGGTATGTTCTTTCATAGTTAGTTCTGTTCTTTTGTTATGTTCTATTATTTTGGGGGTAGTTTTCGTCTTTGAATTTCGAGGACAAAATTATTTTAAGGAGGGAAGACTTGTCACTAGCATATTTTCTAGGAAAGGGTATTTTAGTCATTTCATAATTAATTAAATATTGTGCATATAAGATAATTATTTATTGTACTATTTAATTATTGTTAGATATTAGTTATTTGTTTTGGACATATGTTAGTGGACCTAACTAGTTTAGTTTAGACTCATGGACCAACATGTATTAACTGTTAGAATTGAGCCTATTTAGAAGCCCATTCATTAGGAGGAGGATTAGTTTAATTAAACCATTAGACTAGAACATTCTCTCCTTAATTATTTCTTTATGAGAGGCCCCAAGGGGTATAATGGACATTATATAGTGGCTTGAGGAAGGGGTAAGGGGGGCAGCCTATATGAGAAGGGGAAAAGTTTCTCTCTTCTTTTTTCATTTGAAATCTAGATCTAGAATTTTCCTCAACCAAATTCCTTCATTCCACATAATTTTTCCTACTAAATTTTACCCAAATTCCTTCCTAAATCACCATTGGAGACTAGTGGAGCAAGGATCTAGAAGGAGGAAGCAAGGATCTACAAAGAGGAGTAAGGATTTACAAGTTGGAGTCTAATTTTATCACATTTAGAGGTTTTATTGGGAATCCATCTCCCAATAGGTACAATTCAGTTTTTCTCCCTTAATTTAGGTTCTAAATCTAAGATTTAACCATGAGAAATCAACCCATATGAATAGGCTACCCATAGGATTTGGTTTTGTGTTCATAGGAGGTCTATTGAGAAAGTTATGGTACTTTTTGTGTCAATTTTGGGAGAATTTTGAGATTGATACTTGTTGTGTGTCAATTGGTCCTATAGATTAATTTGGCATGTGCTTGTGTGTTTGGGGCTAGTGTCGTGTCCACAATTGGGTACGTGTAGGTCGTATCCCAATAATTGGGCGATACGTGTTGATTTGGGGATTTTTTCTCCGACACGGGACTTTGTGCATGTTATATTTTGACACGGACACGTAGATTTGTGTTTGACTCTTTGTATTGTTCATAAATAATATACTAAACTTCCTCGTGTCCTTCGGGGTACGTTTGGATGTGTGGTGGACTCATGTCGCAAGCATATCCTAGATCTAGTGGGATACGGGTGTGATACAATCCATGTGTTGTGCATTTTATTTCTAGATCTATTTCTATTGTTCTTAGTCATTATAATATGTAATTATATATATATATATATATATATAAATATAAATATAAATATATGTAGCTATACTTTTACATATGTAATAGCTATTAATTATGGTAGAGAATTTATATAATTTATGTGTATATATATATATATGTTATCTATATACATATATATATATATATATATATATATATATATATATATATATATATATATATATATATATATACTTGCATGATTATATATATACGTATACGTATATGTGATGTTAAGAATAAATATATATATATATATATATATATATATATATATATATATATATATATATAGCTAGTATATATATTAGTAGCTATATTTGTGTATATATTAGTATATAAGTGAGGGAGGGGGGCTCAATATATAGTGACAGTAGCAGTAGTATTAGCAACAGTAGCAGCGGCTTTAGCGACAGCAGCAGATTCAGCAACAGCAGCGGCTTCAGCAACAGCAACAGCTGTTGCATTAGTGACAGCAGCAGCTTCATCAACAGCAACAACAGCGGTATACAGCAACATCAGCGGCTTCAGCGACAACAGTTTCAGCAACAACAACAGCCTTCAGCGACAGCAGTAATAATTTTCGCAATAGCAGCAGCAGTATTTGCAACGACAACAGTAGTTTTTTGTGACAGTTTGCCTATATACAGTTATCTATGTATTAATTATAGCTAATAGATATATGTATGGTATTGGTGTATATATATATATATATATATATATATATATATATTTATATATATATTTTATAATTGGTAATTATGCATTAGTATACTATATTGTTAGTAGTTAGTTGTAGCATATAGTTATTAATGGGTACTTAGTATATATATGAGCTTTTGACAATTACCTTGAGATACCAAGGTAAATATCAATGTATTTGTGGATATCAAGGTATTGGGATTGATATCAAGATGGGGTTAGTAGTGCGATACCGAGTTGGTTCAAAACCAAGGTATCCATGTAATATTTATAATTAGGATTTATATATTTAATGTTGCTTTAATGAACATATGTGATTTTTATCTTTTGTTGCGTATCCTGAGATACGGTATCTTAGTATCTTAGATTATCTAATATGACCTAGATTCTTATTGTATGAACCAAACATCATTGAGATAGACTCATATAACCTAGAAATAGGTAATTTGACCAAGTTTGACTGGTTTGACTTAGAGTTGACCTAGTTTGACTATTTTGACTTAAAAATGGCTCTTTGACCTAGATGTTGACTAGTTTGACTTATTTTCTTTCCGAAACCTTATATTGATGTTATATTCCATATCTAGGTCTTTGAGGCACCGTATCAGACATCTGTGAGACTATTCATCGGACTTCAGGCGAGTACATTCTCTGATAGTTTCTCATTTATAATATCCTCTATGTTCATTGTATCTAGTGTAGATATCCATATTTTCTTGACACGATGTTTATACGAATTGGTATATCCGGATCTCGTCATGAGATATTATTCCTTAATATATGGTATATCTTGTGCAAGCCTTGTTTTATTGATTATTGTACATGTACGTACACTGATTCTCGGGAAGACTTGCTACCTTCCTAGAGAATCTCGTGCCATAGCATACCATGGATGGATCCACTATACCAGTCGGGGTGGAGAGTATTTTAGTATAGATATGTGATCATACCCTTCTTGTGTAAGTCTTATTTTCCTGTGAGTGTTGGTCATACACCGCACGTACGACTAACCAGGCCATTATTTTCCTGTACAAGTTTTCTTGTGCAAGTTTCCAAGCCGATCACATGTTAAAGCTAATACTCACACACTTAGTCATTAGTATTCTTGTTCATTGCCATATTGTTCATTATTTTTTTATTCTAGTATTTTTTTATTGTATATCTCTTGTATCTATTGTGCATCTTGTATATCCACATCTATTTACTATTACATAGTTTTTATCTTTGATTAGAACTGATGTTAGAGATGTACTATGCTCATTTCCTGATTGGATATATTTTCCTAGATGACACTGAGGAGTGGTACCCTACACAATATGGACCTCAGGATATTGTGGGCTTAGAGTCGGAGACCCTGGCTCAGGAAGGACTTATACAAACTGAGACAGATGACCCAAGGCTAGTAGCTTCTTAGTATTCTTTGTACTGGATTTGTCTCCAACTTATTCCTTAGTATTTCTTCAGACTCAGTGATGTTATTATTTGACTCATGAGTTTTATGTGACTATTCTATTCTTTATCATATTCGTGCTCATTTCCATCTTAGATCTGTGATTGAGTATATTGATATTATTGGTGGTTCATTATATTGCTAGATAGATTATCCAAACAGCGTTCTATCGTTGATTCTGCGACAAAGGCTGGGCGTTGTTCCCTACTTACATCCCTACATCGGGTGTGGGTCGTGACCTATCCTATGGGCAATAGCATGATTGACATATCCTAGGATTGATCATATGTGACTTATATTCTGGCTAGTTTATTTTTTTGTGTTCACTAGCTTCATGGTCATCTGTATATTATAGTTTGGAGCGCTTTACTTTTATATTTCAGCTAATATTATATCTTATTATTATTCATGTTGTTCTTGTGATTGAGACACTAGGGTTTGTTGGACCTAGGCTTGACTATTGGTTTATAGTAGTGATCCCTCATGTCTTACAGCTTCACCGTATATACGGACTACTAGTGTGCTCTAAGTATACGTAGCTGGCCATGTTAGTCCTACTCTCCAGTATTCTGGTTTTAGGACGTGACAAAATTTAACCCAATTCACACACATTCCTTCTAAATTTTATCATCTAAAAAGTATTGGAGCTTGGATTGCAAGGAGCACTTGAAGGAGGAGGAATTGGCAAGGAGATTATGTCCTAATTGTGTCCATTGAGCATTTCATTGGAAATTCATCTCCCAATAGATAAATTATTAATTCAGCCCTTAATTTAGACTATAATTTATACATTTAACTATTAGAAATCATTCCTTATCTTAGGACTATTCATAGGACCAAGAACTAGGTTCATATGACTTGTATTATGAATTCTACATGGTAATTTATGTCCAATTAGAAGAATTCTGAGATTGACACATCAAGTGTGTGTCATGAAACCAATTAGATCTAATTAGACTTAGACTGGGGTTATGGGATAAGATACGTGTCCACAATTGGATACGAGTAGAGCGTATCATAGTATATTGTGATACGGGGCTTATTTTAGGATAATTTGTGTAAATTTCCTTTAAACCCCTTTGTAACAAGTTGCATTAGTTATATTATTGTGTATTTGATATGTCTATATGATTATTATGGACAATTTGTGAGTTTGACTCTTTGGTTGAGGTGTGTATTATGATTTCCTAAGTGTATACTCTAGGTGTTTTCTTAAATGGCTATTGTGCATATATATATAACTATTCTTATGTATATTCCCATTATGTGTTGTGTGTGTGTATTGACAAGTGTTAGTATAGTGTTTATGTGACTATGTGATATATATGTTTTTAGTTATATGTGTAGACATATATTAGTGTGACTGGTGTTGGAAAGTAGGAGTGGGGATGACATGTTGAAGCCGCTGCAGTAACAACAAGGTAGGGGGAGTGTGACTACTTATGAGAAGTATTAGAGAAGTGTGGCAACAAGTGTCTTTGTGCACACATGTTGTAGGGAAGATAGCAACTGCAGTTGTAGTGATAGCAAGTGGCAACTGTTATATGAGCAGCAATTTGGGAAGAGTAGGTGTGTGGTTTTGAGTGTTGGTGACTGTGTCTGGATACTAGCAGCAACAGTAGCTACAACTTGGGGTTGCATTTCAGTAAGGGGAATTACCTGGACCATTCAACCTTGGCATAATAACTCTGTCTTTTGAATGCCAAGTTGAGGAGGATCTGTAACTTGGTAGGAGACTAATGGGAAGAGCTCGGTTTGCTTCCCATATGTAAACATGGGTTCTCTTGCACTATCTGTATAATACAAGGCTTAAGGAGTGGGGATGGTGGGAAGCAATGCTGATACTTAGCATCAGTATTAGCAGTTGGTATCCAGGTAAGTTGAGTGTGATTTTAAGTGTTGAATAAGAGGTTCAAGTCATTGCAACATGAGGGTTGAGAAAAGATGGTTGTATCAGTCACCTGGGTGTACAACTTGAGTGTTTATGTACACATGTATAGGTGCCATGGTATCTTGAGTGTGTGTGTGACGTTAATGAGGAAATGTTAGGACTGGAGTGTATAATAGCAACTGAGAAGTCCTACAGTGTGCAGACATGATTTGCAAGTACAATTCACTGTTTGGAGCCTTGGGTTGGATGTGTATGCCTGGAACCAACTCCTTAGTATAGTGCACCTGTCACTACCATATTTTCTAGAAAAGGGTAATTTAGTCATTTTATAATTAATTAAATATTGTGCATGTTGAATATTTATTTATTGTATTATTTATTTATTGTTAGCGTGTTAGATTTTATTTTTGGACTTGTGTTAGTGGATCTAACTCGTTTAGATTAGATCCATGGACCAACATTTAATTCTAGTTAGATTTGAGCCCAATAGTAAGCCCATTCATTAGGAGGATGAATTAATTAAGTTAAACCCATTAGACTAGAACCTTTCCTCCTTAATTAATTTCTTCATGAGAGGCCCCAAGGGGTATTTTAGATTTTACATAGTAGCTTGAGGGAGGGGCAAGAGAGGCCTATATAAAGGGGATGAAAACTTTCTCTCTCTTCATTTTTCATTCCAAATCTAGATCTAGAATTTCCCTCAACCAAATTCCATCAAATTCCTACCAAAATTTCTTCTCAATTTTTCCCATATCATCATTGGAGGCTAATAGAGCAAGGATCTACAAGAAGGAAGCAAGAATCTACAAAGAGGAGCAAGGATCTACAACTTGGATGCTCTTTTCACCCAATTTAGGGATTTTATTGGGAGTCCATCTTCCAATAGGTACAATTCAGTTTTTCTGCTTTAATTAGGTTCTAAATCTGTGAATTAACCATAAGGAACTACCTCATATGCATAGGCTACCCATAGAAATTGGAACTAGGTCATAGGAGGCCTATGGAGAAAGTTATGTGTGTTTTTGTGTCAATTTTAGAGGAAATCAGAGAATGGCACATGTTGTGTTTCTCAATTGGTCAACTAGACCAAATTAATATGTGTTTGATTATGTGTGACTAGTGTCGTATCTACAATTGGATATGTGTAGGCCGTATCCCGACAATTTGGAGATACGGGTTAATTTGGGGGTTTTTCCTCCGACACGGGACTTTGAGCATGTCATATTTTGACACGGACACGTAGTTGTGTAACTGACTCTTCGTATTGTTCATATATACTATTTTAGACTTGCTCATGTCCTTCGGGGTACGTTTGGTTTGGTGATGGAGCCGTATCGCAAGCATATCATAGAATAAGTATGATACGGGTGCGGTACACTCTACGTGTTTGGTTCATTGCATTGTAGATTCAACTTGTCTTGTGTAAAACTATTAGTATGATATATTAGATATGATATCTATATGTATTGTGTATGTATCTATATTATACTATATAGGGATATATATATAGCTATGTTTATATGTGTTTATATAAGTGTATATGGATGTCTATGTATATGGGTATGTTTATATGTATATCTATGTGTGTATGAGGGAGTATAGCTATATATGTATAGATGAGAGTATATACGTATATGTTGATATCTCTTTGTATCTATAGTATATGGTTGTGTATATGTATAGTTATGTATTTATATATATGCTTGTGTGTGAGAGTGTTGTGTTATATATATATATTGATATGTATATATGTATATAGATATATATATACTACTGAATAGATATTTATATATCTACTTGTATTGTTCATATGTTATGTATATATATATATATATATATATAGTTGTATATACATATGAGTGTTTATGTTGTGTGTGTGTAGATGTGTGTGTGTGTGAGAGAGAGGAGCGTGCGCAGCAGCAGGTTGCTGCAGCAGTAGCAGCATGCGGTGCAGCGCACAACAACACGCGGTGCAGCACGCAGCAGCAGCAGTGCAACGTGCGCAGCAGCATGGCACAGCAGCAGGTTGCTGCAGCAGCAGCAGCAGCGTGCGGTGCAGCGCGTGGTACAGCACGCAGCAGTAGCAGCACAGCGTGCGCAGCAGCAGGTTACTGCAGCAGCAGCAGTGTGCGATGCAGCGCATGCAGCGCACAAGCAGCTGATTGCTGCAGCGGGCAGCTCGAGCAACATCAAGGTTTACAGTCAACAGGTAAATGATTTAGCTCAGTGAGTTTAGAGGTAAGTTAGTTAAGATGTTTAGCAGATATTATTAGTGTAGTTAGTATACCTAGATAGTTAGTTATATACCTTGTTAGCTAGTAGTTAGATAAATATATTAGTACTTGTTAGTTATGTCGTATTGTATTGATAAGTTATGATGTTAAGTTAGTATCTATGTATTAGTATTATATATGACAAGTTAGTAGGTAAGATTGATATGAATTGTTAGTGTTAAATAGATTAGTAGCTATATGTTAGTATTTAGTTAAAGTATCATAACTAGTTAGTTAGATATTAGTATTAGTTACTATTAGTTCTAATTACCATGAAGTATTACCAAGGTATTAAGTTTAGAATACTAAAGTAGTAGAACACATGTTAAGGTAATATTGGGTATCAAGATACTTGATATTAATAAAGGGTAAATGGTAAGTAGCTATATGTAGTATTATATATATATATATATATATATATATATATATATATATATATATATATATATATATATATATATATGTTGTTAGTATAAAGTATTTAGTAGTATGTAATAGTTTAATATGTTAGTTATAGTTTAGTATTGGGTAGTGAGCTATATATTAGAATTTCACTTACCTTGCGATACCAAGGTAATGTCAAGGTATCGGTCGATACTCATGGTATTGGGTTAATACTCAAGGTATTGGGTTTTGAGAATCGAGATGGGGGTTTAGTAGTGAGATACGCATTGGTTCAAAGCCAAGGTATCCTACTTGAATTAGTTAGCTAAGCTACTATATGTATTGTCTTGTATATATATATATATATATATATATATATATATATATATATATATATAAATTACTATTTTTATATCTTTAAACTTGTGTATCTTAGGATACGATATCTTGTTGGTTTTCATAGTATCTTAGAATAGTTAGTGTGACCTAGTTTCATAGTGTATGGACCCAATATCCTAGAGATAGACTCGTACAACCTAGAAATAGCTACTTTGACCAAGTTTGACTAGTTTGGCATAGAGTTGAACTAGTTTGACTATTTTGACCTAGAAATGGCTTTATGACCTAAAACTGAACTAGTTTAACTTAATTTCATTCCAACACCTTGTATTAATATAATATTCCATATATAGGTCTGTGTGATACCAGTTCGGACATAGTTTGACATTCATTGTTCTGGACGGCAGACGAGTACATTCTCTGATAGTTTTTATTATTTGATAATTACTATAATGCAAGTATTTAAAAATATTTTACATGACACTTTACACATTGGTACACGGACTAGTATACACATGGATCAGTCATGGGATGTTATATATATATTATTTTATTGTTCCTCGTGTTCTCAATATTTAACTTAGACAATGTTTAACTTAGACAATGTTCAATGTTTAATGTTCAAGGTTTATTGTTTATAATGCCTTGAGTATCTTGTATCGTAACGTGTCATAGTTGGATCCATTATACTAGTTGGGGGAAAGGGGAAGTGTTAGCTAGATATGTGATCAAATCATAGACAATGTTCAATGTTTAACTTAGACAATATTTATCCAACGTTAAAGTAGACAATGTTCACCAAAGCCGATCACATATCTAACTAGTATTTCAATCACTTAGCATAGTTATATTTTTTACCATATTCTAGTTCATTGTCTTATTCTATTGTCTTGTTCTATTTTATCGTGATCAGTGTATACCATATTGTTCTTGTTTACCTGTTTCTTCTAACAAAGTATGATATTGTTTATTGTTTCTCGTCTTGTATTATATTCTCTATTTATGTTTATAGTCATTATCAATTAATTGGAACTGTTATTGTATTGTACTGTGCTAAATTCTTGACTGAAAAATATTTTTCAGAGGATCCTCGGGATTGGTATCCGACATACTACGGACTCTGACCAATAGATGGGTAGACTTGGACCCACTAGTTCTGGAGTAACTATCGGGAGATCTAGCCGGAATCACTTGTCAGCATAGTTTGTTCTCTTAAGTATTTTGGTACCAGATTTGTTTCCGGCTTATATTTGAGATTTTGGTTATTGTTTCTATTATTGTTGTTATATTTGTTTAGATTATATAGTTATGTTAGACTTTCTTGATATCTTATCGTGCTATAGAATATGATTGAGTATTGTGTTGAATTAAGTTTATTACACTCTTCTTGGAGTTGAGTTATTATTGGAGGTTTATGCATTATTATAAGATAATTAGATAGTATTGTTGACCAAGACAGCGTTCTACCACCGAAGCTGCGGCGTAGGCTGGACGTACCCACGTACTCGTGCCCTTCATCGGGTGTGGGTCGTGACAGTAGTGTGAGGGTTTATAAGGAACTAGTGTGTGATCATATTGGTGCACAGTAAGGTAGAGTGAGTTCAGATAATAAGTGAGATATCAAGTATTAATTAGTTAAGTATATGTATATGAATTAGTTAGTAGTTAACAGTGAGAAGAAGTGGGTGATAACAAATGTTAGTATAGTATTAGTGTTGGGTTATCAAGGGTAGTTGATATTGATACTAAGGGGTATTAATACTAGTTATAGTTAGTACATGAGTATATATACACTTAGTATACTAATGTTAACTAGTATAGGCTATATAGAGATATTGAGACCATACTAGCTAATATAGGTATATAAGTATAGCTATTACTTAGTCTTAATAACTAGTATAAGTAATTATTGATATTGATATCATAAGTAGCCTAGTGCCTAGTTTTTACTAATATAGCTTGTATCTTGTAGATACCAACCTAGTAACATAGCTATGGGCTAATACAACTTAGGAATGGCTAGTTTGACTTAGATTTGACCTAGTTGGGCTAGTGTGACCAAGAAATGGCCTAGAAAATCATATTAGTGCATTTTAACTCATTTCTTATTTATTACACCTAAGTGACATGATATTTCATATATAGGTGTGTGTGACACCAACTCGGACACCGAGATATACTATTTTCTCAGGACTACAGACGAGTATATTTTCTGATAGCTTTCTTATTTGATAGCCTCTATGTTTTATGTATTTAGTATTAAGATATTTTATTCTTAACATGATGGTTTCACGGATTGGTATACGTGGATCTTGGTCATGAAATATTATTATCGTGGTTACTCAGTGATCGTCGCATCGTGCTTCATGATTACTCAGTGATTACCGTGATATCTTAGTGATTATATAGACCGTGATTATAGTGCATGATATTATAGACCGTGTAGTGTGATATACATATTATAACATGTCATAATTTGGATCCGTGTACTAGTCGGGGGTTGGGAAAGTATTAGTGAATATGTGATCATACCTTATAGCCCGTGATTTAGTGTAGCCCATGATGGTTAGTAGATCATACAACTGATGCATGATCACGCTAGCTCACATTTTTTATATAGCCCATGTTAGGCCCAAGCTGATCATATTATCTTATTAATATTTTAAGGCACATTTATATACATTATTTTCTTTATTCCAGTTTATTACATTATTGTTCATCACCATATTGTTCTTAGTTCTTGCCATTATTTACCATGATGCTTCTTCTCATGATATATGCTAGTTTAGTTACTTTCATCATTTATTTTTATTGTTATTGTTGTTTCATAGTTTCTGTCAATTATTGGAACCGCTATTTGGGTTTTACTTTTCTCCAATCCTAACTAGATATATTTTTCTGGTGATTCATTAGAGGACTGGTGTCCTATGCACTATGGGCTGCGGGATGGCGATCAAGTTGAGTTATCACCCGTAGAACCTTTTGAGTTAGTACTATTAGTTGATGAGACTTAGCTAGTTCCTTGATATTGTATATGTCAGTTAGACACTTTGATAATGTTTTATTATTTGAGATCTTGTGTTGAGATTAGACTTAGACTTGTGATGTATTGTGACTTTATTTCTTTCCTTTTATTCCATATCATGCCAAATCATTCTTTAGTTTATTATTGTGAATGAGTATTATTTACCATTATCATATTATCATATTGTCCTCCATTTGGGAGTTGATATATCTTGACAGGTACATTATATATATAGTGTGAGATATTTAGATAGTATTGTTGACCTAGACAATGTTCTACTACCGATGGTGCGGCGTAGGCTGGACGTACCTACGTACTTGTACCCTTACACCGGGTGCAGGTCATGACACTTAGGATTCATGATGCTAAGATCAATGATGAATGGCGGCTCATGAGTATCTAGAGTGTTGATATTGATGATGAATGGTGGTTCATTAGCGCATGGCCTTTGCGAGTTTCTAGAATGCTCAGATCAATGATGAATGGTTCATCTTTCTCACAGATGCTAGCCTTTTCTTTATAACCTTTAAAGTAAATTATTATTGGCTCCTCATTGGCTGAGTCGACTTCGGCCTCATCGTCAACCTCTTACCATCGCTGGACGTGCTAATTTATACAGGAGTGCATTAGAAAAGTATTCATCCGGACCTTTGAAAGGGTTGACATCGACTAACTCACTTCTGAATTTTTTTCTTTTCCATCCACGTATTTGAAACATTAATAGATCATGGAGAGTACAATGAGATTATCATGTATCCACGGGCGTCCCAGTAAGATATTGTAGGATACTTGCACGTCGATGACATAACATGTCACCTTCGTTTGGAGGTCACCAATGCGACACTTCAAATAAATTTTCCCTAGAGGCCTGCTACGATCGACATTAAAGCCGAGGATCAAAGTATTTGTGGCCGATAATCGGTGCATAGCTATATTCAGAGTTTGCACTAGACTTATGGGGATAATGCTCAGTGCAGACCTCGGATTAATGTGCATCCACTCAACCTTGATTGTGCCGATATACCCAATATAGTATAAAGGTCGATCATGTTGATTGTGCTTTAGCATCATAGTTTCCTACCATAATTTAATGTTCGAGACCTGTTGGGTCACGTTTAGATAGTTTGGACTGTCGAAAGTTGTCCCTGGATTGGGCATAATCTTTATTAGGTAGGATTTTGCTTGTACAAGTGTTTATCGGAGCGCATCCCTAGTCTCTTTGGACAAACGTAAGAGTTTGTATATGGAAATGCGGGCTGGGATATTGTCCAACTGTACTAGGACGTCAAAGATATGGGGTTCTGTGAGGCTGGGGATACGTCTTTTCATAAAGACATGTTGAATCTGGTTTGCTTTACCTTTTTCAATGTTGGTGGACTAGGCAGGCTTTTCGGGAGTAGTTAATGATAATTTTTTGCCAAGGGATTGATCATATATCTTTGCATATTGCCTGCCCATTCTTGGGGATCCAGGTTGTCCGATGTCCGTGTCAGCTATATAAGTGTTCTTTTCTTCCTCCGAATCCGTTATAGTGTTAATTAGGAGGTGATCTTCTTGTTCTAGCAGGATGGTGTGGTAAGACTTGAGTTTGCTTGAGGATATAGCCTATTATTAGTCTTAAAGGAGATCTGTGCGTACCCATATTATTCTTTATTTTTTCATAATGAGAGGCACCAAACAATTATCTTCTCGCTGGGGAGGTTGATTGGCAAGCCTTAGCTCCGTTGTGGTGATGGGGATTATGTCGTCTTGTACTTGTTCTTGGGGAAAATTACCAAAATATACTGACAACATATTGGCAGTAACTTTCTTATGATCACTGCGCAATGTGATGGTCTTGGAATCTACTAATTGCTGGATGTTGTCTTCGAGCACGTAACAGTGTGTTGTCGGGTGGTTAATAAACCGATGAATACTCACAGTACTTGCGATCATTGGGGCACCCTACTTCGTTAGGTTGTCTAGCCTTGGAAAGTTGTATTTTGTTTCCTTTTAGTAGAATGTAAAAAATTTGCACCATAAAATCCTCGTCGAAGGTGTAGGTACGCGGCATCCTTGGGGTCCGCTGTTGTGATTATTGCTGCATGTACGGATCATCCACGGGAAATTCTACCACCATGGACTCTTTTCCATTATTTCCACTCTGTTGAAATTGCCTACCTCCATCAGGATTGATTCTCTGAAAACCTAACTGGTCGAGGCTGCTTGTTCCTTGATGGCTTTGGCACCATCGATCAGGGATACCCAAATCTTGAAAGTACTAACTCCGATATAGAATTTGACTAATAACATGAAGTTGTTCTTGCACGTGTCCATAAGCATGGCTGCTAGAATTCCTTATAGGCAATTAAGGACCATTTTTTGAAAGTGTTCAATAAAATCTTCGATTGATCCTCCTTCCTTTTGTTTCATATGGATCAAGGAAGACATGATGAAGATGATCTCTTCCTCATAGAAACATGACATGAACGTAGTTTCCAAGTCATTCCATAATTTTATGGAGCCAGTTGGAAGGTTGCGAAACCATTCAAATGCTGGTTCTCAGAGAGTGTCCATGAATAGCATTCCTCTCAGAGTATCGTTCGTCAGGATTTTTAACGTATGGGATTTGAAGTGATAGAGGCACTAACTTGAGGAGGTTAGCCCTTCATAAGGTACAAATATGGGAGGTTTGTAATTGACATGGCCGAATACTTCATCCCACTCGATTGAATATGCAAGCTAACACACACTTTATGGAGGTTCTCCCTGTTAACCAATGATTCAAACTTGGCCTCCATAATCTTGATTACATCTTCTACAGTAATTTTACTCCCACTAACTTCAGATATAGGATCAATAGACGTAACGACAGTCATTGAGCTTTGATGTATCACTACCGTCATTAGGAGTGTTAGAAGCTATTTGATTTTCTCCTCCATTTTTTGCATGCGGTGGTTGCCATCTTCTTTGGCATCATCATTTTGTGTCGCCATGCAGGCTGGCATGCATATTTTTTTGATTGAGGGCATGGTGTCAAAGGATGCATAAACTGACCTGGTACTTTCAACCTCGAATTCTGACTCCATGGATTGGCTACCTCCAGAAGGAGTGACATAATGCAACTAGCGGCTCCTTGATCTGGTACTTTAGTATGTATAGAAGCATGAAAATCATACAAGACGCATAGAGGTCATGCCCCCTCAAAAATAAAAATAGGTCATAGAGGAGCCACATGTGGCTTGAACAAACATAGCCGTAGGGGAGCGACATGCGGCCTGATCAACCAAGGAACTGGAAGCCGCATAGTACACCATATGCAGCCTAAGCAACTAAAGAGCATGGGGCCACATAATACCCCCTTGACATGACATTCAATGCCTGGCAGACTCTCTGATATATCACTTATTACACTGAGACGCTTCGAGACTCGTGAAAATGGTGGCTTAAAAAAAGGCAAAAAGTTACATAAACACATTGATCGCCTCGTCAGACGTTATATGCCATATGCATACTCATATGCGACTAAGTACCCATGAGGCCTCATCATCATACAGCTAGAGTGTCCATTCGACCAATGCCAAACGAGAGCACATATGCGGCCACAATATCGTACGACCAGAGTGTCCTTCCGACCAAGGCCGATTAAAATCACGTATGCGACCACATCGCTATACGGCCAAGACGTTATGCGGTTCTTGACTTATATGATCTTTTTATTACAACCGAAGAAGTTTTCTCACATGATCTGTGCTGACTACATGTCCAGATGGCCAAGTCACGCACACAGATCTTATTAACAACATATATTAACCAAGACCACGTGGAAACCTGTCCATGATATGTGACTACAGTTACAACTGTATTATGTTGAAGGAGCCATATACGGCCACAAAACCGAGGCATATACGGCATCAATAGTCCGTCAGCACGATGACTATAATAGCAGGGTTGTATGCCCACAATAGGAGGGTGGGCTACGTACATGCACACAAGCTCAGGAGAGAGAAAATAGAAAAAAGTATCCTCATTCCCTCGTCAGACCATCAACGGAGTAAATGAGACGTTGCAGAACTCGATCTCCATCGTCACGGCCTAGATAACAAATATTATACTTAGATATTCTATCTAGGATTATTTCGTACTTTTTTGTTCGTTGTTTAAAAAAGTTTATTCACAACCTGTAATAGCGAACAAGATGGCAACTCTGTTGGGGACGTCCTTCTCCTCTGATGAGAAGGTAGTGACGCAGTTTGAAGCGGCTAAACTGGGATCCACCCAGAGGATGCTATGGTGCGCTTCGACCAACAAGCGTTCGAGGAAATGCTCTCCGGGGATAGTGTGAGTCCTTCTCCATGGCAAGCAAAGCCTAAGAAGACCTGTAGGAGATGGGTAGCAATGGCCGTTGTACCTCACCCAACTGCGGAGCATGCGCTCCCCGCTTCTCTCCCAGTTTAAGAAGACGCACATCATGCGTCCACCCAGGCTGACCCTGTCTATGCAGCAGTTGGGGCTGTGAAAAAAAATGTTCAGCTCCTAAACTTTGGAAAGGAAAAAAACTACGATGCCAGAAGTTTGGGTGCTGAGGCATGTTCTATTCGTCCACAGTAGAATCATCATAATAAGAACCATGTGGCACCGGTCAGAAAATGCAGACAAATGGCCACAAGAGGCCAGGACAGCCACAAAAGTTCTGTCTTTGATCGAATCTCACGCAGCGCTAACTCAATGCGCCTTGCTGAGAAAGAGAAAGATGTGAACTTGGACTCTTCAAAATACGCACCGGCACATGATAGGACGAACAAGTCTAGGGCAAAGCGAGCTCGCCAAGCTCAACCAATTGCTCATTCGACCGACCGTCAGCAGGCGCCTCTAACTATGCATGCCCCTGACAAAAAGTCGTACAAAACTGGCCCATGCATCCAGCCCACAGTGGCAATCAGACAGGGTCGGTCTAAAGAGTCTTTCGTTGGAAACTTGGGGGAAGTTCTTGTACGAACCCCAGGTTAGAAAGCAAAGTCAACACCTACGTACCCATGTGCTCGGTCTACCCGGGCTCATAAGAAGGGTGCAAAGGTGAATCAACCCTCGCTCGACTTGCGCAACATGATCAATCATAAGCGCAAAGCGAGGGAAACAATAATGGCATACGAAATATCCTCCCCAGGGCATCATTGTGCCAACATTATCATCAACTGTTGCTGTAACAAACTAGCAGTACCCACAAACAGGTAGTCGATATTCCAGCGGCTGCAACAAAAGACACCTACTAGGCTGTAACCCGGAGAACAGATGCAAGCACCAGAGGAAGAAGAGCTGTCCTTTGCCTCATGTTATTCTACTCAAAAGGCCTCCTCCATAAAGGTAAGTCAGAATCCTAGTACCTCCAGTCCTTCGCCCTCGGCCAGCAAGTCAAGAAAATGGGCCCAAGGGTGACAAGTAGTGGAACCTGCGGAAGGTATTTTCCTGGGCACCCGTTCAAAGAAGATGCTGTCAGCCACTAGGGTCAGTTCTTCTTCAGGACCCCAGGTGGCTACGCAAGCCGAGGGATGTAATCCACCAGACCTCTATGACAATCTGGCATTCCGAGAAGACGGTGATTCCCAAGGAACAGATACTGAGTTCCCTGGGAGTAGCCACCCTCATCAAGAGAATGTAGTTTTCTACCCTGGGGGTAGTATTCCCTCCAAGCCTTAAGAGGATACGACACTACCAACTTTCTCGGATGCCTATTCATGGCAAGAGTCTAAGGCAAAAAGTGCAACGTCTATTGTCCCATCTATTTCTCCCCATGTGAGAACAGCATACATATCACAGGATGATCACGAGGGACACAATGATTGACTGTTCCTCGTAACCCTCAAGACCGTGATGGAGACCATGAGCATATTAATGCAAGCCTTGACCTAGACATTTCTAGAAATCCAGGCAAATATAGCCTAACAACCAGCAAGGTCCTATGGTAAAGAAAGCCTAGACCCCGAGACCAAAGGGGATTCAAATGCAACCGCTCCACCCACTGGCGGCAATCATCCCCTTCCCGGATCATCCGCTCCTTCCGTAGTCGATGAAGCTCATGAAGCAATGCGGGAGGTCCAAGAACTCTGGGCCTGCCTAGACTCAATGGGCAATCGGGACTCACTACGCGAACTTGGGATCCGACAACCATATCCCTTTGAGTGGAGAGACATAACGTACACGCCCAAGTAAAAGCCCTTTAACTTGAATCTGTTTGATGGAAAGACATATTTCCGTCATTTCATGAGTTACGTCAAAACGGCAACTGGGCATCTACCTCATAATGACGCCCTCTTAACCAAGCTCTTTGTCGGGGCTTTGTCTGGAATAGCCTTTGATTGGTTATACAGCCTCCAGGACAACTGTATTTCTTTATTCGACAACCTCAAAGGTCTTTTCCTCGCTCGGTTTACGATGGAGGAAATAACATGACGATATCCTTTTTAATGGACATCGTGCAAAGAGAGAAATAATATGTATGGGAGTACATCGAGCGGTACAGGCAAGAGGCTCTAAAGTTACCCCCCAGTAACCCTGAGTCCACACTGATGGACACCTACCGGAGAAATCTTCTTTCCACAGTCAGGCTCTGGATGGGTGACTCTCATTTTAAAGACTGTACGACATTCATCATAAATGATATCGGTGCTAAGAAGAAGGTGAAGGACGCCCGTCTCTTGGGGATACAGATCCTCATCATTAATGATAGGGGAAAATGCCCCTATAACAGCCACAACAACAACAGAAACAACGCCCGGGATAGCAAGGTGAAACAGGCTTTGGTCACCAATATAGCAAAGATGCCCGACCAGAAGCCTGTAGAGGCCCCAAAACTGAAAAAAATTATTCCTTCAAAGATGATGATGTCATGGCAATCTTTGACATGCTAATAAAGAAAAACAAGCTTCGGCTTCCCAAAGTTAAGCTCCCTGTTAAGGCAGCGGAGTTAAATAATCTGAAGTACTGCCACTACCATCATTACGTCCACCATGCGATGCAGGACTGCTACACACTGAAGCGATACATCCAGTGTCTGCTCGACGCCAAGGCCCTCACCTTGGATTTCGATGACAATAGTTGTCGATAACATGGTATCTCTCTAGTTCGATAACTTTCCGGCAACGGAATCCCAATATGGAGTAATCCCGATACCCCGGGCAACAATGGAGGTTGTCAATCTCCCGCCAGCTCGTGAACAGTCGGGCTGATACCTCTCACCATATCATAGAGGGAGGTTATGTGGGTTCATCCTGATCTTGCTCCAGACATGATGTAGCAGACAATATCTTCTGCCACCAAGTCTAAGGCAAGAAGTCCAAATCCTGCTACACGGTTTCTATCCCTTCCAAAGAAGCTATTGTAGGAAAAACAAGGTCAGGACTGGCATACCAATGAGAGTACGATATCCTTGGTGATGGTGTGCTTCCAATCGCCACATCCGATTCAGGTCCATCCCAACCTCTAGCAATGGACAAGTCCAAGCAGAAAGAAACTTCCTTCGATAAACCACTACACAAACATACAGCTCAGGTGCTGGAGAAGCCCTACAACTTTGACATGTTTGCACAACTGGCCAATACTCTAGCAAAGTTGTCACTATTTGAGCTTCTCGGGCTCTCTAAAGATACTCGGGTTGCTCTGAGTGAGGCATTGCAAAATATCAATACTTTTCTAACGTAGGTCAAGCCGCTAACAGAGGATCATGTCGTATGCCCCCACTATAATAATATGATAAAGGCGATACCCAACATCATGTTCTCGTACCAAGATATGTTGTTAAAGAATAATCGGCACAATTGTCCTCTGTATTATACAGGGTATATCAGCGCCATCAAGGTGGACCAGATGCACAACGATCCTGGTTCGTCAATCAGTATCATCCTACAGAGTCTGCTTCAAACCTTGTGCATCCCGATACATTGCCTGGTAGCAACCAATACTGCCATCAGTAGCTTCAAAGTAGGGAGAAGCTACCCTCTGGGCAAGATTCGCTTGAAGTATCAGATCGACGACTTAAAAATAGAGGTTACCTGCTACGTCATAGATGTAGACGTATTCTATAATATCCTGTTGGGACATCTATGGATACACCAGTACATGATCCTACCGTCGACCTTGCACTAGTACTTGAAGTACGTAGACGATCACGACATCATCAAGACAGAATTTGCCAACGTTGATCCATTTAAATGAGTCGAGGCCTATTACTCAGACTCGAACCTCTACAAGCAAGTCCACCAAGATGAAGGTGCCAATGATGTCGATGATAAGGCAGAGACTAGGACAACATCGAACGAGCCCTTGAGAGTCCATCTCAAAGAAAGCACTCCCAACACAGCCCCTCCCCTCATGGTGAAACAGTACAGGAAAGCACCTGTGCCTCTGGTCGTTCGACTCCATAGACCGAGTTGACCGCTGTAGGAAGATCTGGCGTCCAGTACGATTTCCAAACCTCTAGTAGTAAAGCTGCACAGGAAACTTCCGAAGTCGGCGTTCACACTGGGGGTAGATCTCGAGAAGGACGAACTGGAGGAGTACGTATCCACTCATGCTAACGTCCCTTCTCTTGACGATATAATTCCTGAGGATAAGATACCTTATTTTATGAATAAAGAAATATCTTTGAACTACTCAGATGTTGTACATATCAGCACACTATATTCCTTTGAGCACGGCCTGCACCTGTATACACAGGTGACTACCACCTATGCAAAAAATTAAATTCTTCCCAGTCAAAACTCCTACTTCATAGTTCTAGCAAGGAAAAGGGGAGCCACACTCATCATCTTCGACAAAGTAGAGAGTTCCCAATCCTTCGATCAAGAGGAACTGGAACCATAACCAGATACCGGTGAAATGCCACTTTATAGATACAGCTCTCAAGCCAAGCACCTCATCCAGCATATAAGATACGATCTAAAATTCTTTAGGGGCTTGAACTACGACAAAGGCCAACGGCTGATTCTATGTTTGCAGGCTCCTGCAGGCAGGCCTAAGGATTACTACCATAAGACCAAGCATAGCTTAGGGTACGTCAGGCCACCCACAACCCCCGAAGGCTCAAATGAAGAAGATGAGTTACACTCTCACTCTTCAGAATCTTTCTCTTGGGACTCCGATATCAGTATTGGGGAGATGCTCAAACAAACATTATCTGCCAACATGGTGTCAACTGACCCTGAGAAAGACGACAATGATCCACCTAGACTTTTTAAAGTATAACCGTGGGCCCAACGCCTAGACGTACAATAGGAGATGTGGTTCGAACAGCGAGAACCTTCCTCTGAGGACAAAGTCGTACAAATCGATCTAGGCGACGAATTCTCCCATAAATATACCTTCATCAGCAAAAGTTTGTCCGATGAGGATTGAGAATCCTTACTACAGCTCGTCAGGGAATACATCGATGTCTTTTTCTAGAGTTACAAAGATATGTCGGGACTAGACCCCCAAATCACTATCCACAAGCTCAATATCTTGCCGAACGTTAAGCCAATCAAGCAACAACAACGACGGTTCTGGTCGAACATCATAAATTATATCAAAGCTGGAGTCAACAAATTGATAGCTAGTGGCTTCATCCGCGAGGAACAATATCCGGATTGGGTAGCCAACATCATGCCCATCGTCAAAAAGAACGAAAAGATCCGGATCAGCATTGGCTTTTGTGATCTAAATGAGTCCTATCCTAAGGATGAGTTTCCCCTTCTGATCACAGATATAATAATCGATAATACTTGTGGCTTTGAGCCAGATTCTTCATGGACGAATTCTCAGGCTACAATCAAATCAAGGTATTTTTTGACGATGAGAAGCATACATCATTTTGAACGCCAATATGAGTGTACTGCTACACAGTCATGTCCTTTGGTCTTAAGAATGCAAGTGCTACATACTAGAGAGCTATGAACATCATCTTTCGTGAACACCTACGTAAGATAGTGGAGTGTTACGTTGATGACATCACCGTCAAGAGTCGCTCCAAAGATGATCACCTCCGAGACTTGAAGACTGTGTTCGACCTCATGCGTACGCACCAGCTAAAGATGAATCCTACTAAATCCTTTCTGGGAGTATCCAGCGATAAATTTTTGGTTTTTGTCATAACTTTGAAGGATATCCTCGTAGACCCCGACAAGACTAAAGCAATCCTTGAAATGTGCCAACCGAAGAACCTCAGAGAACTTCGTGACCTTCAAGGAAGATTGGCATACATTAGGAGGTTCATATCAAATCTTGCTGGACATTGTCAATCGTTCACTCAGCTCATAAAGAAGGGAGTTTCCTTTGTCTGAAATAAAGAATGCCAATGCGCATTCGACGACATCAAGGAGTATCTCTTGAACCCCCAGGATTGGTGGCCTATATTATAGGAAGACCCTTCTTGCTATATATGGGGGTAATGGATCACTCCTTCAGGGATCTGCTAGCCCAGACAAGCGACACAGGTCACGAATAAGACATCTACTATCTCAGTAGAATGATGGCTGGCGCAGAGCACAGGTACAACCCCATCGAGAAAGAGTGCCTCGCTCTATTTATATCCATCCATTTGACTCGAGATTCAATTCTCTCAGGGTCCTTATGACTAAACCCGTAGCGCTCAAATCCCGCCTAGCTATATGGGTAATATTGTTGTCATGATATGACATGGTGTTTGTCCCACAAAAGGCGAACAAAGGCCAAACATTGACAGATTTCCTAGCAGTCCACCCTATACCAGAAACCTCAAAGCTCTAAGAAGAGATCCTAGATGAAGTAACTGACTCAAACATGACTACAAGTGCAGAAGCCATTTGGCGAATATTCTTCGATGGTGCTTCAAGAACAGAATCCAAAGGCGATATTGTCGCTAGCATCGGGATAGTACTAATTTCCCCACACGATCTGGTCATCAATCGTGCTTAGTCCCTCACAGAGCCATACTCCAATAATATGGCAGAGTAGAACGCTCTCATCATTGGGCTCCAACTTGCTAAACAAGTCAGAGTTGACTACTTAGAGGCCTACGGTGACTCCAAATTGATAGCCAATCAAGTCTGAGGCGAGTACGAAGTCCAGAATAAAGACTTGATTCTCTACCACCAAGCCACGCTCGACATTATCTCCACCTTCAAGGGGTTCTTCATAGAGCACGTTCCTCAACTGCAAAATATCAAGGCTGAAGGCCTGGCCGGCCTCGCAGCCTCTTTAGTTGTTCCAATCAATACTCATGAACTGATCACCGTGGTCGGTCAAGAGTTGGTCTGCCAGAAGAACAACATCTATCTGTGCTTAAGCTACTTGACCGACTCCCAAGACTGGAGACCCTCATTCATCGACTATGCAGTCTATGGAATTCTTTTCGAGAACCCAAAGGAATCTACTTCCATCAGAAGATGTTTTCTCTGGTTCTATTACGATACAGCTACAAAAATTTTGTATTGCCGTTGTAGAAGCATGAAAAATACGCTGGAAAGCTATACGTAGCATATTTATGCAGAGCAGCATAAACTGAGGACCTCAGAGCCCCCAACGTCCAACAGAGCTCTTTCACTAAGCACAGCGGAAAATATAAGCTCAAAGGACCATCCGCGTAATGCAGTATGTCCAGGCTGCTTCGGCGTAAAGAAGGTGCTACATCGCATCTATGGTGTAAACCATATTCGCTTTCAATGCAACATTAAAGCGTACGAGGAATGCTTCGTATCTCCCGAAATGAACCTGTCAAATTACGCAGTGAACCTGACGTATGACTCCTGACAAAGAGTGCTGCACGGCTACCCAGACGACGGCTGGAATAATGACAGACCACTCGGGACACGCCTCTATAATTAATACGCAGGATGATGGCGGATCTCTGCATTTAATGCAGGGGATTTGATTAATATCACCGAACCGTCGTTTACTGACGTCTCCTCGACGTAAGCTTCTTTTACGCATACAAGGGAATACGCTGCCTTGTTTTACACAGGCAGACTTGAACTGTTTACACTTTGCGGAAGAAAACGGACTGCCACGTCAAAAGCTGCTCTTCGTACAGGGCTCGAGGCACATCTCTGCACCTAATGCTCAGAATGGTGGCAGGCCTTCGAGACACGCCTCTACAATTAATGTACAGGATGATGGCAGATCTCTGTATTTAATGCGAAAGATTTGATTATATCTCCAAGTACCGTAATTCCGGCTAAGACGTCCACATCATCTCGGCTTCTACGCCTTCTCAGCCTCTATGACCACTCTGGCACGTTACGCAGCTGCTTCTACGCCCGTTCAGCTTCTATGCTCACTCGGCTTCTACGCCCGTTCAGCTTCTATGCTCACTCGACTTCTATGCCCGTTCGGCCTTCTGTGCCTACTCGGCTTCTATGCCATCAGGTTTCTACACCTACCTACCTGGCTTCTATGCCTACTTGGCTTCTACGCCATGGTGACAGACATTGGCTTCTACGCCAACCTCTTCTACACGAGGGATACCTACCTACTTGGCTTCTACGTCGTGATCTCCGTAGCGATTATACGCATTTTGTCCCTTAGTTGGACCCGCGTCACACGCTCATTCAAAAGATCATATATACACAGGTATTGGTTATTTTAACCGTTGTGTAAAAGGGTACTGTACTTTCCACTGCTTAGTTTTTACACCGACTGAGTGGTCACTATCACTAAAAACTCTATAAATAGAGACCTCTATCAACAGAGGACAAGGTCGAATTTTGGAGAGGTGAAAGAGATCGGTGAGAAGGAGTCTTGGAGAGAGAAGAATCCGGAGCTCAGGCAAGGGGTAGCGATTAACGACTTTGACATCGTGCATCCATTCTCCTTAGCAACCTCCGAAGCTGCTCTCCATCTTCTACGGCACCTCTTCATCATCGTGTGGTCCAAGGGCTAAAGTGATCGACTGCAGATCAGACACCTATAGCAATATTTACCCAGATTTAAAAATTGTACTCGACATACTCGTATAGGATTAATTGTACAAGCTTGTTTATAAACCAAAGAAAACGGGTTTCGTATAAACCTTGTCTTATATACATTTCTTCTTTCGTTTATCACCATAAACAAGATGGCGACTCTGTTGGGGACATCTTTCTCTTCTTATAAGGAAGCGATTGCTCAACACGATGCGGTATCCGTGGGATCCGTGAAGAAGACACTGGTCGTCCAGTTCAACCAGTCTGCCTACGAAGACTTGCTCTGAACTAGGGGTAGCTCTCACTCTCTCTCTGTCCAAAGCAACAGGAAGCTGCACAAAGTCTGGATGCCCAAGACATCCTCTAACATTCCTGTGGATTCTCCAACCTCTTCGATCTCTTCGACCAATGAGGTTGTAGCATTGCTCCCTCCGTACCTTGCGCATAAAATTCAGTCGCCTGTCTCTGATAGGACCGACAAAACTTCTGGCAATGCCTCAGCGCTAACCCAGAAGTATAAATCGTGCCCTGCGCATAAAATTTAGTCGCATGTCCCTGACAGGGCCGACAAAACTTCTGGCAATGCCTCAGCGCTAACCCAGAAGTATACTCCACGCTCTGCGCATAAAATTCAGTCTCCCGTCCCTGGCAGAATAGACAAAACTTCTGATGATGCCTCAACGCCAAATCAGAAGTACAAAATACGCTCCGTGTGTAAAACAACATCAGACCTCTTTGGAGAACCAGATGGTCCATGTGATCTTCGCAAAGGAAAGCAAGCGGCGGACTACTTAACTTCTCGGCATTTACGCCAGCAAGGGAACAACCTGCCCGCCCTCCGAATTACGCTAGAAGCTGATGGCCGCCTGAGGACATCCTCAGCTTTACGCCAACCAGAGCGAAGTTCCAAATTACGCCAGGCGAAGTCCCTAAGCGTAAAGAAGGCTCCAGTTGTGGAAAGACGTCCTCCTCGGGGGTTATCCGCCACTCAGATGGCCAATCTGTTGTATACGGGTGGCACAGGGAAGACTATGGTCCCCATCATCCGCATGCCCACCGATGGAAACAGAAGGAATAAGCCATCATCTTCTTCTTCTGCAACTTTTCCTGACCTGCACAAATATCTAGTCCAGAAACGCAAGGAGAGGGGATCTTCCAGCATGGCTATTACACCTCCTAGTGAGCACTATTGTAATAGTCATAGGATTGTAATTAATTGTTGCTGTTCTAAAGCAAAATGGCCAGTTTTCGATCGACTAAGCTACTCTCCATCTTTCCTAGAAGAAGAGCCCACGCATGCATCTGTGAACATGGCTTCGCATATACTTGGAGGAAGCTCAGGCTCAAGACGTCCGTCCTCTAGAACTCCGAGCCGAAGAAGATTCAACATGCTCCTCAGGGACACCGAAGTTGGGGTATTCCAGAACAATCGTTCGAGGTTACGACAACGGACTTCGTACTCCTTTGATTTTGATGCTGGGGGTCATCAGTCTCCCGAATCAGATACTGAGAGTATAGAGTCAACTTCTGCAGCGACCTATACTCATCCTTCAATGATGCCCAGGAAGAAGGGAGTTTATGCCATTAAAGATGAACACGAGGAAGCCACACCGACAGGGAATGTTGAACAACACATTACTACACTAGAGACATCACTGAAACAAATGCAATCCATGATGGAGAACATGCACCAAATGATGCTAACTCAATATGCTGCTGCTATGGCTCAAACGTCAGTCCCGCCAACTCAAATACGTATGGGGGTGGACTTGCCACCATCCAACACGGTCCAAGAGCCTTCTCTAGATCAAGAGTCAGCTGGTCCTCCACTTCCTCACCTGGAGTACGTATTACCTCCTGCGGGAGTCGCGATACAACCGACTCCGCACCATTCCGTGGTCTCGCTACCGGCTGATAATTCGATGCAAGCAGTACGGGAGTTGAAAGCCCAATTTGATGCCTTGAAGCACAAAGATCAGCTCAAGAAATTGGGAATCAACCAGCCTTACCCAACTATCTGGAAAGAAGTCCCTTTCCCTCCGAGGTACAAACCTCAGACTATGGCTCTGTTCGAGGGAAAAATATCACTAAGTCAGTACATAAACTATTTCAGTATGATGACGGTGTTGCTACAAGGGAATGACGCCCTTCTCACTCGGTTGTTCAAAGGCTGTCTCTCAGGAGTCGCTTACCAGTGGTACCGCAGCCTGGCGGACAACTTCATTGCGACCTTCGAAGACTTCAAGGCTTTATTCTTCACACGATTCTATGAGGGAGAAATGGACATGTCTATGTCCTCTCTCATCGAAGTCAAGCAGAGAAAAAAGAGGACGTTCACACCTTCGTCGAACATTTTTGTCAAGCCACTTTGCAAATGCCTTCTGGGATTCCAGACTCTGCATTGGTGGACATTTGCAGGAAGAACCTTCTTCCCGTGATCTCGGTATTCACAGGACCATATCAGTTCCATGATTGGCCCTCGTTCATCATCTCAGCGGTAGCCGCCGAGGATAATAGTCGCAAAGTGCGCGACAATGGCATCATGATCTCTACCTCCGACAGAGTTAAAAGGTCATCCCCCAACGGCGACCATCCCCGCAGTTCCAAAGGAAAAGAAGCTCTGGCAATCAACACGTCCAGGCAAAAGACTGCGGCAACCACCCAGACAAAACCTGGTACTTCCAGACCCGTCGAAGTGTATTCTTTCGACGACGACGATATTTCGAGTATATTCTAGTGCCTCGTCAAGAGTGGCAAAATCACCTTTTCGGAGGAAAGGCAGCCCAGTGAAGTCGGCAGTGCCAACAACCCCAAGTACTGTATCTTCCACAGATACGTACACCACCCGATAAAGGCGTGTTACATACTGAAAAGGAAGATCCAAGAGCTGATCGATGCTAAGGCCATCACTCTGCACAATAGCGAGAAGACGGTCACGGCCAACATGATCTCTCTGCAATTTGGCAATCTGCCTCCCCAAGAAGTACCGGACGGTGTTACACCTATTTCTCGGACGACGATGAACATCATTAATCTCCCTCCGGCTAGGGGTCAAAATCATGACCTTTTACCCCTAACTACCCAGCAAGGCGAGATTATGTGGGTTCACCTAGACTTGGTGTCAGAGCTCAAAAAAGAGACTAATGCTACTAAGGCTAAGTCTAGGAAGAACTCCAAATGCAAGCCATGTCATATGGTTGCAACTTTTTTGACATCAGTCGAAGACGAGGTTTTGGCCACGGCAACCCGTTCAGGAAAGGCTTACCCCAAGGACTACGGAGCAAGTCAGGAAGATGCACCTGCAGACGCTTTAGCTACCAAGCCTTCAGAACCAGAGCCCGTCGTACCAGAGGCCGGTCCTTCGAGACCAACTTCGGCGGACAAGGGAAAGCAAAAAGAAGTACGCTTCGATAAACCTGTGAAAAACATTCAAAATAAAGGTTTAAAGAAGCCGTACAACTTCGATATCCTGGCCCAACTGGCAAATACACCGGCCAGGTTGTCCATCTTCGAGCTACTCAGGCTCTCCCAAGACACTCGTCTAGCCCTGAGTGAAGCACTGATGCAGGCGGTTACATACTTGACCCAACCCAAGTCCCCCGACGAAGAACCCGTGGCGTGTCCTCGATGCAACAGTGTGATGGAGGTGGTCCAAAATATCACTTTCACTCAAGACGACATGTTGTTAAAACATAACAGGCATGACAGACCCCTCTACCATACCGGGTACGTCAGTTCCATGGAGGTCGACCGGATTCATATAGATTCGGGATCCTCAATCAGCATCATTCCTCATAGTCTGCTCACACCGCTGAGGATTCCTACCAGCGAACTGGCTTACACCACCACTACTATCGTGGGTTTCAACGCTGGAAGAAGTAAGCCGTTGGGGAAAATTTGCCTGAGGATCCATATTGGCAACCTCAGATCGGTGGCTACATGCTACGTCATCGATTCAGAGGTGTCCTACAATATCCTGCTAGGAAGACCATGGATCCACGACCACAATATCGTTCCTTCGACTCTACATCAATGCTTTAAATATGTAGACGCCCAAGGGACAGTACAAACAGAGGTTGCTGACCTAAACCCGTTTAAAGGAGTAGAATCCTACTACTCCGAAGCCGTGTTATACTCTCAAGACTACACAGAAGAGGTGTCAGCCCAAGCAGAGAAGGAATCCTACCGGAAGCCTGAAGAACCTTCTGCCAAGCAACCACTGTCAATCAAGGTAAAAGGGCAGACTACCCGTCCAAAAGCCACAGAACCTATGGCTATCCACCTGAACAAGACCAGGTCAAGAAAAGGGGGTGATCCTCTAGTGATCACCCTGAACCAAAAGCCTCCACCCTTAATCATCAACCTTCGATGCAACAAGCAGCCGAGTGATGTAAATGCAACCAGGAATGCAGTTTCTGATAATAATAAAGGACCTCTTTTCCAGTATATCGACGCTCAGATTCTAAATTAGGAATCCTCTCCCCATGACGATACAGAGCCTATAGCACAAAAATTTTTGGCAGCTATAGATTCCTATCATCTGTACATATGGGAAGTGGCATCATCGTCCAATGTCACCATGACATATGGACCACATGAGGATTCTATCTTCATAGTTCCACCTGCCCGTAACCGTCAGCGTTCAATAGTCTTCGGCCGCATGTGCAACAAACAGACTATACAAGCATATTCTGTCGATGACGATGCTGGTGAAATGCAAGTTCACAGGTACAGCCTGCAGGCCTTAAAGATTATGCAAAGTATAGGTTACAACTTGAAGATGGAGCCAGATCTCAACTACGGGAAAGGTAGGCGAATACCCCTGCTCGGCAATTCCCACTATCAACAAACCCGTTTCGGGTTAGGGTATGCCACCTCCCTTACGACTTCCAAGTTAGATGAGGATATCTTTTCCCCTTTTCAAGACGGCTCATCGCCCTCCGATTCATCTCACGCTCTCGAACAAACATTATCAGCGAATATGGTAGTGACAGATTCTTTCGAATCAGACAAACAAGAATCCGAACCATTCGAGAATGACGCTTGGGCTCAGCAAATGGATACACAATGGGAGTTCTGTTTCGAGCAGAGAGAACCTCCCACTAAAGACGAAGTTATCCAGATTGACGTAGGGGATAAACTTTCACCAAAACCGATATTTATCAGCAACAACCTTTCTGAAGAAGAAAAGGAAGAAATTACCCAGCTGATAAAAGAATATATCGACGTCTTTGCATGGAATTATGAGGATATGCCAGGTCTTGATCCAAACGTGTCCACTCATAAACTCAACGTACTGCCCGATTCAAAGCCTGTGAAGCAGCACCAACG
The DNA here is from genome assembly GCA_036927795.1 of Iris macrosiphon. NCBI lineage: Eukaryota > Viridiplantae > Streptophyta > Magnoliopsida > Asparagales > Iridaceae > Iris > Iris macrosiphon. Next base: position 147,916,982 of record JAYESA010000009.1, on the reverse strand, counting down.
TCGGTTCCGCCCGGACATGATGGACGCCATTGAAGCTGAAGTCAAGAAGTTGATAGCCTGCGGCTTCATCCGTGAGGAACAACATCCCGACTGGGTCACCAATGTTGTCCCGGTCATGAAGAAGAATGGAAAAGTATGTATCTGCATCGATTACCGAGATCTAAACGCTGCCTACCCCAAGGACGAGTTCCCTCTTCCCATTACAGACGTCATGATTGACAATACATGCGGTTTTGAACGTATGTCTTTCATGGACGGATATTTAGGATACAATCAGATCAAGATGCATCCTAAAGACGAAAAGCATACTGCCTTCCGAACACCACTGGGGGTATATTGCTATACGATTATGTCCTTCGGATTAAAGAATGCTGGGGCTATGTACCAACGCGCTATGAGTAACATATTCCATGAGCATTTACGCAAGACAGTGGAGTATTACGTAGACGATGCAGCTGTCAAAAGCTACCTCAGGGATAATCACATCTAAGACTTGAAGACAGTATTTGAATTAATGTGCCAATATCAACTTAAAATGAACCCTACAAAGTCCTTCCTGGGGGTATCTAGCGGCAAATTTTTGGGATTTGTCATCACTGCTAAAGGCATTCAAGTGGACCCTGATAAAGTCAAGGCCATCTTAGAAATGCGACCGCCCCGCAATCTAAGGGAACTCAGGGGATTTTAAGGTCGTCTGGCTTATATCCAAAGATTCATTTCCAACCTCTCCGGGAGATGCCAGCCCTTTTCTCGTCTCATAAAGAAAGGTGTATCCTTCGTATGGGACGAAGCCTGTCAGCAAGCGTTCAGAGATATCAAGCGCTACCTCACTAGCCCGCCAGTTCTGGTACCTTCCGTCATAGGAAGACCATTCATGCTATATGTTCGAGCAATGGATCATTCTCTGGGAGCTCTTCTGGCATAGAAGAACGATATGGGCCACGAGCAGGCTATCTACTACCTCAGCAGGATAATGGTCGGAGCCGAACACCGGTACAACCCTGTAGAAAAAGAATGCTTGGCTCTGATGTTCGCTATTCAGAAAACGCGATACTATGTCATGGGCCAAACCATTCATATCATCTCTAGGATCAATCCTCTTCGGGTACTGATGAGCAAGCCAAGTGTTCTTAATTCCCGACTCGCGACTTGGGCGATGTTATTAACGCCATACGACATGGTGTACGTCCCTCAGAAGTCCGTCAAAGGCCAAGCATTGGCTGACTTTCTAGCTGCTCATCCGATCCCGGAGGCCTCCAAACTATACGAGGACATTCCCGATGAAGTCACAGAATGTAATTCCACAATGGAAGGTAATATATGGCAACTATTCTTCGATGGTGCCTCCAGGGCTGGTCCCAGGGGAAACGTGGTTTCAGGAGTAGGAATTGTCCCGGTTACTCCTGATAATCTCGTCATCTATCGAGCATACTCTCTTAGCGAGCCCTATTCCAACAATGTGACAGAATACAACGCTCTACTAATCGGGCTCCAAGTTGCCAAAGAGATGGGGGTCGAATCTTTGGAAGCCTTCGGTGATTCTCTGCTGATCGTCAATCAAGTCAGAGGAATATATGAAGTCCAAAATCCTGACCTCATCCCCTATCATAAAGCAACAGTCGAGATAGCCGTAACGTTCAAAGGATTCTTCCTTGAGCATGTACCTTGATCTCAGAATCTGGAAGCTGATGCCCTAGCCAGTCTGGCTGCAGATCTAGCTACTCCTATAAGAAGACAGAATTCAGTAATCCTTCTTAACAGAGATTTATTTTGTATGAAGAACAACTTCCACATCGAACGCAGCCACGCTGTGAACGTCGATCCTCCTACGAGAGATTGGAGAAGTCCCTTTATAGATTTCGTGGCATACGGAATCTTGTCGGAGGACCCTAAAGAAGCAATATCTGTCAAAAGACGATCATTACGCTTCTACTTCGACGCATCATCATAATGCCTATATCGCCGGTCTTATGACGGACTATTATTACGATGTCTCTTTGGTGATGAAGCACAGCGGATTATGCGTGAAGCTCACGACGGCGTATACGGAGCGCATCAACCCGGTCCTAAGCTGCAGGATCACATCAGGAGAATGGGCTATTACTAGCCTACTATGATCGCGGATGCAATCAAGTATGCCAGATAGTGCAGAGCCTGTCAGGTTCATGCGGACTTCATACATCAACCGTCCGAACATCTACATCCCACGGTTGCGTCCTGGCCTTTCGAAGCATGGGGTATGGATATCATTGGTCCTATTCACCCGTCTTCTTCCAGGGGACACCAGTTCATACTGGCCATCACAGATTACTTCTCCAAATGGGCAGAGGCGATCCCTCTGGCTGAGGTAAATACATCTAATCTGATCAGCTTCATCAAGCATCACATCATTTATCGCTTTAGGATTTCCCGAAGGATAATCCACGATAATGGACCTCAGTTCATCTGCCATGCATTTTATTGATTTTGTGATAAAAATCGGATACAAAATGTCATCTCTACGGCCTATTATCCAGCTGCTAATGGTTTGGCGAAAGCCTTCAACAAAACCATTATCAAACTCTTGAAGAAGTTCGTCTCTTCGAACAAGAGAGATTGGAACGAGAAGCTGGAAGAATGTCTCTAGGCATACCGCACAACGGTCCGAGCACCGACAGGATGCACGCCATTCTCATTGGTCTACAGGAGTGAAGCAGTTCTTCCCATCGAAATTCAAATTCTGTCACCCAGGATAGCCGTGAATAATGAGTTGACACAAGAAAAGAACGACCTATTAAGGCTTCAAGAGCTAGAAGGATTAGACGAGAAATGCCTCCAAGCTCAATAGTGCATAGCGCTCTACCAAGCACGTATTTCCAGAGCTTTTAATCAAAAAGTAAAGGAAAGAGTGTTCAAAGTCGGCGAGCTAGTCCTAGCCGTAAGAAGGCCGATGATTCTTACTCACAGGAGTAAAGGCAAATTCTAGCCCAAATGGGAAGGCCCTTACGTGATCGAGACAACGTTCTCAAACGGCGTTTACAGGTTAGCCCAGCCTAACGGAGACCTCATAATGGCTCCTATCAACGGCAAATTCCTGAAAAGGTACTATGCTTAAACTCCTCTGCTCAAGTGGAATAAGGCGATCTCATTTTGACAAACTACTTCCAAAACAAACTTTAGTCCAAGCATATCCTATCATAGATATGCCCTGCTAAAGTTTATCGAGAGTATATCACGTCCATATTACCTCTGATATCACTTTCAACCAAACCTGTCATTTATATTCCAAAATGATGGGTCCACAAAGTCAAATGAAAAGCCTCTTTATTATTCCCAAAAGAGAGCAAAAGTATATTTGAAAAAGCAAAAGCAAAAGTACATCACTTAGGGGGAGCGGTCAGATCGCGAAGCTGCTGAGCCAGTACGGCCATCTTCTCAGCCTTGGAATCCAAGACATCGGCGCGGACCCGTTCCAGCCGTGCCTCATCATTAATCAGGAGGGACAGTTCGGCTCTAGCCCGAAGGAAACCAGCACGGGCGACTCCTGCACTTGCCAAGTTCCGTTGTGCTGTGACCAGTCGACCGTTCATCAAGTCTAAACCTTCCGACGACTGAGAAGCCCACTCCTTCGCTTGAACAAGCTTTGTCTCCAGTTTGTGGACCCTCGCTACATTTCCGTCATGCTCGGCCTGGCACTTCGTTTGAAGAGCAATGGTCTCCTCCAAGACAACTTTTCCTTCATCCATCTCCTGCTGGTTCGTTTGGATGATTTTATTCAGATCTTCTATCTTCTCAACAAGATGCGCAGTCAAGGAGTCATATCTGGCCGGGACTAGAGCTTCAACACTGCCTCGAGATAGCTGCAGATATTCGTTAATGGTTTGCTCCAAACCATTAACCATTGCCTCCAATGCATCAGCTACCCCAGGGTCGCCAAATTTCCTGAACGCCTTTATCGAGAACCGAGAGGACCTCTTCAGCTGCGCAAAGTCCAGCTTCTTCGCCAACACCATTGACATTAGCGTTCTCAGAGTGGTGTAGAAGATGCCGGTATACTTCTCGGTCAACGCAGCTAGGTCCGCATGAACGAGGGAGTATCCGCAATGGTGGCGACTTACCCACCAGGAGTAACCACAGACGATGTCGCCACGGCCGTCGCCTCAACAGGAGGTAAGACGAAAGAAGAATCGCCAACACCGGACAAAATGACCGGCGTGCTCAAAAGGGACATTGTCGCAATGACAGGCTGGTCCTCCACTCGGGATACCTCAAGAGTTTCCTCGACAGGCGAGCCAGCACCCGAAGATATCTCCTCTTCAAAATCGGGTACCTCCGTGTCACCACTAGGACCTGACACAGAGCCGAAGTGCGCGTCTACATCGCCCTCTCCGAAGAGGTCTTCCCCTGAAAAGAAGACAAAAGGAAGTTAATATCAAACATAATATTAATTTTCCTAGAGAAGAGGCATAAAAGACGACATTTACCCATGGCCGATGGCATATATGTCGCATCTGCAACCTGTACAGCTAAATTATTTCTTAATGATGCTAGGCAAGCTGTCATACCTGGAGAAAGGGGTCTGCGAACTGACACTGGCAAGTAGTCTTCCAGGTCCTCCTCAAATTCCAACCGAGGCTCATCGGCTAGAATCTTGCTAGGTGCGCTCACAGACGCGGTAGGAGTCCCTCCCGATGCCGATCCGGCTAAAGGTATACGGAACTTTGTTATACTCAGCCCCGAAGGTGACCTCGTTCCACTACCTAGAGCAGTAGCAGCGACGGTGGCATCCAGCTGAGATTCTCCGGCACCGCCAGCCGAAACTATAGAAGGGCCATTTCTAAAAGGCGAGGAACCTCCTGTAGAAGCATGAAAAATATGCTGGGAAGAGCTACGCAACCTCTTGATACAGAGCAGCGTAAGCAGAGGCCTTCAGAGCCATCAGGCGTACAACAGAGTTTTCTCCGCTAAAATATAGCATAAAGAATAAAACTCAAAGGACCATCCGCGTAAGTGCAGTGCGTCCAGGCTGCTCCAGCGTGAATAGAGTTCTTCATCGCCTCCATGGCATAAAACTCATCCGCTCTCAAAGTAGCGTTATAGCATACGAGGAACGCTTCATCTTTCCCGAAATGAACCTGTCAAGTCACGCAGTGAATCTGACCTCTGACTCCTGACAAAAAGTGATGCACGGCTACCCAGACGACGGCTGGAAACGATGGCAGACCTCTCGGGATGCGTCCTACAGTATGATGGCGGATCTCACCATTTAATGCAGAGGATTTGGTAAAACATCACCAAACCGTCGTTTACTGGAGTCCCCTCAGCATAAACCGCTCTTTTGCGTACAAGGGAATACGCCGCCCTGTTTTACACAGGCAAACATGAGCTGTTTTATGCTCCACAGCAGACAAACCGCCTGCCACGTCAAAAACTATACTTCGTACGGGATTCGAGGCACGTCTCCACGTCTAATTGCACAGAGCGGTGACAGTTTCTCTCAAGACATGTCTCTGCGACGGGTGCACAGAAGGCCTGCAGACCTTCGAAATATGCCTCCGCATTTAATGCATAAGATGATGGCAAATCTCTGCAAGAGATTTGGTTATATCTTCAAAAGCCGTAATTTCGGCTAAGGCGTCCACATTAGCACGGTATGCAGCGGCTTCTACGCCCATTCAGGATCTGTGCTCAAGCGGCTTCTACGCCCATTCTGGCACGATATGCAGCGGCTTCTACTCCCATTCAGGATCTGTGCTCCTGCGGCTTCCACGTCCACTAAGTCTCTACGACTACTCGGCTTCTACGCCTACTCGGCTTCTATGCCTGTTCAGCTTCTACGTCTACTCGACTTCTATGCCTGTTCGGCTTCTATGCCTGCTCGGCTTCTATGCCTACTTGGCTTCTATGCCATGGTGACGGACATTTGTCTTCTACGCCAACCTCTTCTACACAATGGATACCTACCTACGTGGCTTTTACGCCATGATCTTAGTAGCAATCGTACATGTTGTGTCCCCTTAGTTGGACCCACGTCACCCGCTCAGTCAAAAGATCATCTATACGTAGGCATTGGTTACTTTAACCGTTGTATAAAAGGGTGCTGTACTTTCCACTCCTCGGTTGCTACACCAACGGAGTGGTCACTGTCACCAAAGACTCTATAAATAGAGGCCCCTGTCAATAGGGAACAAGATTGGAAAATTCGGTCAAGAATACCAATATCAGATCCAAGGTCGACAATAGGAGAAGATCGAACAAGGAGAGAGAGAGAGAGAGAGAGCCCAGAGCTCAGGCAAAGAGCGGGGATTGACGACTTTGGCATCGTGCATCCACCCTCTCCTACAACCTTCGAAGCTGCTACCTGTCTTCCACGGCACTTCTTCAACATCGCGTGGTCCAAGGGCTAAAGTGATCGACCGCAGATCAGACAACTATAGCAATTTATACCCAGATTAAATAAATTGTACTCCTACATCCTCGTTTAGGATTACATTGTACAAGTTTGTTTGTAAACCAAAGGGCGCGGGTTTCGCACAAACTCCGTCATTGAAATACACTTTCATTCTTTCGTTTAATACCACAAACAAGATAGCGACTCTGCTGGGGACGTCTTTCTCTTCTGACGAGGAAGTAATTGCTCAACGCGATATGGTATCTATAGGAACCGTGAAGAAGATGCTGGTCGTTTATTTCGACCAGTCTGCTTACGAAGACATGCTTCGAACCGGGGGTAGCTCTCACTCTCTCTCCGTCCAAGACAACAGGAAGATGCGCAAAGTGTGGATGCCCAAGACATCCTCAACCATTCCTGTGGACTCTCTGATCTCTCCGATCTCTCCGACCAATGAGGTGGTAGCATCGCTCCCTCCGTGCCCCGCACGTAAAATTTAGTCTCCCGCTACGCACGGTACAGACAAAACTTCGGGCAAGGCCTCTGCGCTAACCCAGAAGTATCCACTGCGCTTTACGCGTAGGAACCAGTCTCCTGCTATGCGTAGTACAGACAAAACTTTGGGCAAGGCCTCTGCGCTAACCCAGAAGTATCCACTGCGCTCTACGCGTAGGAACCAGTCTCCCGCTACACGCGGTACAGACAAAACTTCGGGCAAGGCCTCTGCGCTAATCCAGAAGTATCCACTGCGCTCTACGCGTAGAAATCAGTCTTCCGTTACGCGCGGTACAGACAAAACTTCCGATGGTGCCTCAACGCCAAATCGGAAGATCAGATCACGCTCCACGCGCGAAACAATATCTGACTTCTACGAAAAAACATATGAGCGCGGTAATCTCCGCAAGGGGAAGCAAGCAGGCGAATATTCAGCCTCTCGGCCATTACGCCAGCAAGAGAACAATCTGCCTACCCTCCGGATTATGCGAGAAGCCGATGGCCGACTTAGGACCTCTTCAGCTTTACGCAAGTCTGAGCGAATCTCCAAATTACGCCAGGCGAAGTCCTGCGGCGTAAAGCAAGCTCAGGTTGCTACTCCTGACCTACGCGAGTGCCTAATCCAGAAGCGTAAGGAGAGAGGACCTTCCAATATGTCTATTACACCCCCTAGAGAGCAATGTTGTAATAGTCATAAGATTGTGATTGACTGCTGCTGTTCTAAAGCAAAACGGTCGGTCTTCGACCGATTGAGCTACTCTCAGTCTTTTTCGGAAGGAGAGCACGCGTATGCATCCGTGAATATGGCTTCACGCATACCCAGAAGAAGGTCAAGCTCAAGACGTCATCCCTCTAGGCCTCCGAGCCGAAGAAGATTCGAAGACCTCCTCTGGAGCACTGAAGCTGGGGTGTTCCAAAATACCCGGGCAAGGTCACATCAACCAGCTCCGTACTCATCTGATTCCGATGCTGGGGGTCGCCAATCTCCCAGAACAGATGCTGAGAGTGTAGAGTCGACTTTTGCGGTGACCTATACTAATCCTTCGATGACACCCAGGGAAGTGGGAGCTTACGCCATTGAAGATGAACGCGAGGAGGCTTCAGGAAACGCGGAATAATGCATCACTGTGCTAGAGACGTCTCTGAAGCAAATGCAATCCGTAATGGAGAACATGCACCAGATGATGCTAACTCAGCACGCGACTGCCATGGCTCAAGCGTCGGTCCTGCCAACTCAGATACGTGTAGGGGTGGACTTACCACCATCCAACCCAAGCCAAGAACCTGCTCTAGATCAAGAGTCAGCAGTCCCTCCGCTTCCAACTGAGAATCCGATGCAGGCAGTGTGGGAGTTGAAAGCCCAGTTTGACGCCTTGAATTACAAAGATCAGCTCAAGAAACTGGGAATCAACCAGCCTTACCCAGCTATCTAGGAAGAAGTCCCTTTTCCACCGAAGTACAAACCTCAGACTATGGCTCTGTTCGAAGGAAAAACATCACCAAGTCAATACATGAACTATTTCAGTATGATGATGGTGTTGCTACAAGGGAACGACGCCCTCCTCACTCGGGTGTTCAAGGGCTGCCTCTCAGGAGTAGCCTATTAGTGGTACCGTAGCTTGGCGGACAACTGCATTACTTCCTTCGAGGACTTCAAAGCACTATTCTCCACACGATTCTATGAGGGTGGAATGGACATGTCTATGTCCTCCCTCATTGAAGTCAAGCAAAGGGAAAAGGAAGACGTTCGCACCTTCGTCGAACGTTTTCGTCAGGCCACCTTACAAATGCCTCCAGGAGTTCCAAACTCGGCATTAGTAGACATTTGCAGGAAGAACCTCCTTCCTATAGTCTCGGTGTTCACAGGACCATATCAGTTCCATGAGTGGCCCTCGTTCATCGTCTCGGCAGTGGCCGCCGAAGACAGCAGTCGCAAAGCGTGCGACAATGGCATCATGATCTCCGCCTCCGATAGAGGCAAAAGGTCATCTCCCAGCGGCGACCATCCTCGCAGCTCCAAGGGAAAAGAAGCTCTGACGGTCAATACGTCCAGACAAAAGACGGCGGCGACCACGCAGACAAAGCCTGGGACTTCCAGGCCCGTCGAGGTCTACTCTTTCGACGACGACGATATCCCTAGCATATTTGAGTGTCTCGTCAAAAGTGGCAAGATCACCCTGCTAGAGCTAAGGCGGCCCCAAGAGGTCGGCAGTACCGACGACCCCAAATACTGCATCTTCCACAGATACGTACACCACCCAACAAAGGTGTATTACGTACTGAAAAGGAAGATCCAGGGGTTGATCGATGCTAAGGCCATCACCCTGCACAATACCGAGAAAACGGTCACAGCAAACATGATCTCTCTGCGGTTCGGCGATCTGCCTCCCCAAGAAGTCATGGACGGTATCACGCCCATTTCCCGAGCCACAATGGACATCGTCAATCTCCCTCCAGCTAGGGATCAAAATCATAACCTGGTACCCCTGACCACCCGTCAGGGCGAGATTATGTGGGTTCATCCAGATTTGGTGTCAGAGCTCGAGAAAGAGACTAAAGCTACTAAAGCTGCATCTAGGAGGAGCTCAAAGTGCAAACCATGCCATATGGTCGCAAATTCTTCGCCATCAGACAAAGACGAGGTACTTGCTGCAACCCGGTCAGGGAGAGCCTACCTCAACGACTACGGAGCAAGTCAGGAGGATATACCGGCAGACGTTTCAGCTGCCCAAGCACCGTCATACCGGAAGCCAACCCTTCAAAACTGACCCCCGCTACCAACAAACTCATTTCGGGTTAGGGTATGCCATCTCCCTTACGGCTTCCACGTCGGATGAGGACATCTTTTCCTCCTCCAAGGACGGCTCGTCACCCCCCGACTCACCTAGTGCTCCCGAACAAGCACTATCAGCAAATATGGTGATGACAGATCCCTCAGAAGCAGAGGAACGAGATCCTGAGCCGTTTAAAAATGACTTTTGGGCTCAACAAATGGATACACAGTAGGAATTCCGCTTCGAACAGAGGGAACCTCCAACCAAAGATGAAGTTATCCAAATCGATATTGGGGGTGAGCTTTCGCCAAAGCCGATATTTATCAGTGACAATCTTCCACCAGCCGAAAGGGAAGAAATCATACAGCTGATAAAGGAATACGTCGACGTCTTTGTATTGGATTATGGAGACATGCCGGGCCTAGACCCGAAGGTGGCTACTCACAAACTCAACATATTGGCTGACTCAAAGCCTGTGAAGCAGCACCAACGCCGGTTTCGACCGGACATGATGGACGCCATTGAAGCTGAAGTAAAAAAAGCTAATAGCCTGTGGGTTCATCCGGAAAGAACAACATCCCGACTGGGTCGCCAACGTTGTCCCAGTCATGAAAAAAATAGGAAGGTATGTATCTGCATCGATTACCGAGATCTGAATACGGCCTGCCCCAAGGATGAATTTTCTCTTCCCATCACGGACATCATGATCGACAACACCTGCGATTTTGAATGCATATCTTTCATGGACGGGTTCTCAGGATACAATCAGATCAAGATGCATCCTGAAGATGAGAAGCACACTGCCTTCCGTACCCCGTTGGGAGTGTATTGCTATACGGTCATGCCCTTCGGATTGAAGAACGCCGGGGCTATGTACCAACAGGCTATGAGCGGCATATTCCATGAACATTTATGCAAAACAGTAGAATGTTACGTAGACGACATAGCCGTCAAGAGCTGCCTCAAGGATGATCACATTCAGGACCTAAGGACGGTATTCGAGTTAATGCGCCGACATCAACTCAAGATGAACCCTACGAAGTCCTTCCTGGGCGTATCTAGTGGCAAATTCCTGGGATTTGTTATCACCGCCAAAGGCATCCAGGTGGACCTTGACAAAGTTCAGGCAATCGTAGAAATGCGACCGCCCCGTAATCTGAGGGAACTCCGGGGATTTCAAGGCCGTCTGGCTTATATCCGGAGGTTCATATCCAACCTCTCAGGAAGATGCCAGCCTTTTTCGTACCTCATGAAGAAAGGTGTATCCTTCGTATGGGACAAAACCTGTCAGCAAGCATTCAGGGAGATCAAACGCTACCTCACCAGTCCGCCAGTTCTGGTGCCCCCCATCATGGGGAAACCATTCTTGCTGTACGTCCGAGCAATGGATCATTCGCTAGGAGCTCTTCTAGCACAGAAGAACGATGTGGGGCATGAGCAGGCTATCTACTACCTCAGCAGGATGATGGTCGGAGCCGAACACCGGTACAACCTAGTGGAGAAAGAATGTCTGGCTCTGATGTTCGCTATCCAAAAGATGCGGCACTACGTCACCGGCCAGACTATTCATATCATCTCCAGGATCAACCCTCTTCGAGTATTGATGAGCAAGCAGAGTATTCTTAATTCCCGACTCGCAACCTGGGCGATGCTGTTAACATCATATGACATGGTGTACATCCCGCAGAAGTCCATCAAAGGCCAAGCGCTGGCCGACTTCCTGGTTGCTCATCCGATCCCGGAGGCCTCCAAGTTATACGAAGACATTCCCGATGAAGTTGCAGAGTGTAATTCCGCAATGGAAAGTGACACATGGCAACTGTTCTTCGACGGCGCCTCCAGGACTGGCCCCCAGGGAAACGTGGTTTCAGGGGTAGGAATCGTCCTGGTCACTCCTGATAAACTCGTCATCTATCGGGCATACTCTCTTAATGAACCATGCTCCAACAATGTGACGGAATACAATGCCTTGTTGATCGGACTCCAAGTCGCTGAAGAGCTGGAGGTCGAATCCCTGGAAGCTTTCGGTGATTCTCTGCTTATCGTCAATCAAGTCAGAGGAATATACGAAGTCCGGAATCCAGACCTCATCCCCTATCACCGAGCGACAATCGAGATAGCCATGACGTTCAAAGGGTTCTTCCTAGAGCATGTACCTCGATCTCAGAATCTGGAAGCTGATGCCCTGGCCAATCTAGCTGCGGACTTAGCTACCCCTATAAGAAGGCAAGATTCGGTGATCCTTCTTAACAGAGATTTATTCTGCGTGAAGAACAACCTTCACATAGAACGCAGCCACGCTGTGAACACATATCCCCCCGGAAGAGACTGGAGAAGTCCCTTCATAGATTTCGTCGCATACGGAATCTTGCCAGAGGACCCCAAAGAAGCAGTATCCGTCAAGAGACGATCATTACGCTTCTATTTCGATGCATCTTCACACTGCCTATATCGTCGAACCTACGACGGACTGCTATTAAGATATCTCTCAGACGATGAAGCACAGCAGATTATCCGAGAAGCTCATGACGGCGTATGCGGAGCGCATCAGCCCGGTCCTAAGCTACAGGATCATATCAGGAGAATGGGCTACTACTGGCCCACTATGATCACAGACGCGATCAGCTATGCAAGACAATGCAGAGCCTGTCAGGTTCATGCAGACTTCATACACCAACCGTCTGAATATCTATATCCCTCGATCGTATCCTGGCCCTTCGAAGCATGGGGTATGGATATCGTCGGTCCCATTCACCCGTCCTCCTCCAGAGGCCACCGGTTCATACTGGCCATCACGGATTACTTCTCCAAATGGGCAGAGGCGATCCCTCTGGCTGAGGTAAAAGCGTCTGATGTGATCAGCTTCATCAAGCACCACGTCATTTATCGCTTTGGGATTCCTCGAAGGATAATCCATGACAATGGGCCTCAGTTCATCAGCCAAGCGTTTTATCGATTTTGCGATAAAAGTCGAATACATAATATTGCCTCTACGGCATATTATCCAGCTGCTAATGGTTTGACGAAAGCTTTCAACAAAACCATTATCAAACTCCTGAAGAAGTTTGTCTCATCAAACAAAAGAGACTGGAACGAGAAGCTGGGCGAATGTCTCTAGGCATACCGCACAACGGTACGGACACCTACAGGTTGTACCCCATTTTCACTAGTCTACGGGAGCGAGGCAGTTCTTTCCATCGAAATCTAGATCCTGTCGCTCAGGATAGCAGTGACTAGTGAGTTGACTCGAGAAAAGAATGACCTGTTAAGGCTCCAAGAGCTTGATGGATTAGACGAGAAATGCCTACAAGCTCAACAGCGCATCGCGCTTTACCAAGCACGCATTTCCAAAACTTTTAAATCATAAAGTGAAGGAAAAAGTGTTCAAAGTCGGCGAGCTAGTTCTAGCCGTAAGAAGGCCGATGATTCTTACCCACAGAAGTAAAGGCAAATTTCAGCCCAAGTGGGAAGGCCCTTATGTGATCGAGACAACGTTCTCGAACGGCGCCTACAGGATAGCCCAGCCTAACGGAGACCTGTTAATGGCTCCTATCAACGGCAAATTCCTGAAAAGGTACTATGCTTAATCTCCCCTGTTCGGGTGGGACGTAGCAAGGATCTCGATTCTGACAAAATTACTTCCAAAACGCAATTGGTAGGGTTACGCTCTATCATGTCCGTATAACCTCTGAATAGATGTGTCCTGCTAAGAAGTTTATCGGGAGTCTATCATGTCCATACTACCTCTGATATCACTCTCACCAAAATTTGTCATTTACATTCCGAAATGATGGGTCTACAAAAGTCAGAAAAGAGTCGCCTTTATTTATTCCCGAGAGGGAGGCAGAATTACATCTGGGCAAGCAAAAAAGGGGAAAGGATACATCATGATGGCGGGTGAGTCAGATCGTGAATTAGCCGCTCTAGCGCAGCTATCCTCTTTTTTCTAAGAACCAAGGCGTCGGTACGAGCCTGCTCCAGCCGTACCTCGGGAGTGTCCGTGAGGGTCAGATCAGCCTTTGCCCGAAGAAAGCCCGTGCGAGTTCTTCCTTCAGCTTGGAGACCCTCGCTGCATTTCCTTCATGCTCAGAACGATACTGCGTCTCAACGGCAAGAGCCTCTTCCACGACAACTTTTCTTCTATCCACCTCCAGCTTATGCTTCTGGATAGAGTTGTCTAGGCTTTCCAGCTTCGTAGCAAGCCGCACAGTCATGAGGTCAAACCGAGCCTGAACATCAGCATCGAGACCCCGAGTCAGTTGCAAATGTTCGTTAATAGGTTGCTCTAACCCATTAACCACCGCCTCCAGGGCGTCAGCTACCCCAGGATCGCCGAGCTCCCTGATGACCCCGATCGAAGCGAGAGAAGTCTTCCTCAGGCACTCAAAATCCAGACTCTTCGTTAACACCATTGATACTATCGTTCTCAAATCGGTGTAGAAAAGGCTGGTATGTTGCTTGGTCAACGCAACTAGATCCGACTGAATGCCGGGAGCGCCCGCAATGTCAGCGAGTCCCTCTCCAGAGATGATTGCAGACGAGGTGGCCACAGCCGTCGCATCGATACATGGCGCAATCGAAGAAGGTACGGTAACGGCGGTCGAAGTCGTCGCCACACTCATAAGAGGCAAGGTCACGACGACGTGTTCATCCTCCTCTCGAGGTGACGAGGCTACTCCGGGCGTACTGGCCCCCGAAGCGACTTCCTCATCAAAGTCGAATGCCTCCTCGTCAGAAGCCCGAGCGGAACCAGAATGCGCTTCAAAGCTATACTCCCCGTGGGCGCTATCCCCTGAGAAGAAGACGAGAAAGTCAATATCAGTATGATGACAATCTTTCTGAAGGGAGGCATAAAGACGACGTTTACCCAGAGCCAACGACATATACGACGCATCTGCAGTCGATATAGCTAAACCACGCCTTAATGACGCAATACGAATCGTCATGCCTGGATAAGGAGGTGGGCCGACCGACATCGCCGAGAGTTCTGTCAGGCCTCCACCAAGACGTGGTCGAAGTTCATCGACAGGAATCTCGCCAGACGCGCTCACTGACGCGGCAGGAGTCATGCCCGCTGCTGGCCTCGGGAAAGATTCTTCCATCTGCCTCGGCCACATAGGCAATCTCGCTCCGCTACCTGGAGCAGTAGCCGCCACAGCCACCTCTAACGAGGATTCTCCCGCATCGACGACCGGAATTATAGGAGGTCCCTCTCTAGAAGGCGAGGAACCTCCAGCCAAAGAATCATCCCCGATGTAGGGAGAGGCAGGCTCACTCCCAGGAGCCGCAATACCAGGAATGCGGAGAGGACGAGCAACCGTCTCCTTCCTCCTCTTGCAAAGAGAAACTTCCTTCAGAGCAGAAGCCCGTCGCTTCCCAGAAGGGACTACCAAAGCCCCCGCAGGCAGAGGTACTTCGCACCTCGGCACCGACACCAGAGGCTCGTCCGGAGTACCAGACTCCTCACCTTCGTCCGAAGAAACCGAAGGGACGTCAACTCTTCCCCCAGGCTTGGGAGAAGGCACCCGGAAGCTTCCACGTACATCGAAATCATGATGGAAGGTGTTAATCGCCATTTAAAACTGGGCGTAAGAATGGAGAATGCGAAGCTCCATGGAGGTTGTAACGATCGGCACAATGAAGGTTGCCCTCGTACAACCCATGAGGAAATATCGCCACCCTCTAGCTCCATCAATGAGTCTGCCCCTGGACCTAAAGCTGGTAATGGCATTGCCCACATGCAACTGATCATACCCAAACTGCCTGGCAAACCGACTAGGCAAGTAGGGCTCGAAGAAGCAGTGATCTTCGCTCCTGTACAGCAGATGGGAGGGTCTAATACAGACCAACCAGTTAAAAGCTTCCAGGGAAAGGTCGGTCTTCTCTCCACCTGAATCCTCAAGCCGTACCCCTGATTGATTGCGATGCATGGGGGGAGCAGTACAGAGGAGCTTCCAACCGTGGCCGAGGTTCAACACCAGTCGGCAGTCTAAAACTGTGCTCACATTCCAGGAGGAATCCTTGTAATTCAGCAAGAATATACCCCACGAGCTACTACCGGACCCAGGAGACATCACCCGGGGATTGTGGAGAATCAACCAACCCATCAAGTATAGGTATGGTAATTCCACCCTGGGAAAACTCTCACGTCGAGCTTCGTCGACGAGCAACCCGTCAGTTATGGCTCTCAAGCCAGCCTGTATACGGCACACCATGGCAGGAGGCAAGCCCAGTCTTGCCCCAAACACCAGGCGCACTGCCGGCCAGAGGATGTTCCGGTGAATGCGGTCCGCGGACGCGGTACCTGGCACCACTACTCGGCGCAGCCATATGGAGAGGAAATCAGCCAGCTGGGCTTCCTTAGACAGAGGCCTGCGACAGCGTCTCAAGTAACTACAGGCCTTAGTGCCTTCCGGGTACTTTCCTACCCCCTCGACAAGAATCTGATACGGAGCTGCAGCCTCCTCCATAAGAGTCTCCACAACCTGGGCACTAAGCACGCCCAAACAGGTCACCGGCTCATTCTTGCCACCTGAGGCTTTCTCTGACCTGGCGGCCCTGGCTCGGTGGAAGAAGAGGTAGGACATCCACTTGGTGGTGTGAGCCAAATCAGAAGGCTCGTTATAAAAGGCGGTGCACGCGAAGTATTGACACATCAGCTCCTGATATACTTCCGCCACCCGAGGGTCCAAATCCCCCAACTCCCGGTTGGTAGGAACATACTCTTCATATGGAGTATCCCCCATCGGCAGTCTCGAGACAACTGCCATCTCGTGGAGCGCCAATCCTAACTCCCCCAGTGGAGTGGCAAAGATCCCGGTGAGCAGAATGTACCGCTCCATCAGCGCCAGGAACAAATTAGGGTTTGGAGGCAACCCGACGCTCGTCGCACTCACAGCGGCATATAGTCCAATGCCCTCCAACTCTATCTGGAAGTGTTTCAAGGCCCAGTCAACTGGGCATCTCCATCGGGAATTCGTTGGGGCAATCCACCCATTGCACCGAGGATTCTCCTTGGGATATACCCCACCTCGACCCATAAAGTCGTTGCAGAAGGTCGGCAATTGGACCGGCTGGATCACCAAGCTATCTTCACTTGGAACACTGCCCGAGCACAGTCCTCTGAACAATGTCACAACGCCGGAGGGGCGACTGACGAATGACCCCTGGTCAGCTCCTTTCAGATGAAAAATCTTCTCTGGCTTGCCGTAAAGATCAGGAGTCAGCGTCCACGACATCTTCCTAGGATGCGTCGCGTGGAAGAAGGCCGAGATGGGATAATCCCTCGGCATCGTTGGCAGGTACAAAACCAAATTCTCGGCTGGGAAGACCCAGGGCTCCTTCTTAGGCTTCGTCTGGGACTGTTTGTCGATCATGTCCCCGAAAAGGAAAGTCGTCTTTACGTACGGCTCCCCGTCTACATAAGTCAGAGGCTCCCCGTTGATCATGCTCAGCAGCATTCGCTCGCCCTGAGCCGATATTAAGACCCTCCTTCCTTCAGGTTACTGGGGTCCGGAGATAGGGAATGCCACGTGGGACAGGTCCTCCAGGTAGTTCGAGTGCAGCATCCCAGCAGCGGAGCCCATCACCTCGGCCAGGGGAGACTCACCTAAGTCAACTACAAAAGCGCAAGAAAAATACGTCATCATAAGTCGTGCACGAACATACGGACCGAAAGAAACAACAGTCTGTGCTCTACGCAGGATGGTGCAAATCTGGCAATTTTACGCCGGAGGTCCCCCCCACAAGCGTAAAATTCAAATTTACGATATACCCCAATTTACGGTAGCTAGAGCTTCTACGCTCAGAACTACGAAAATATGGAGTCTTTACGCTGACACATTAGAAATGTGGGCGTAAAAGATAAAAACGCCTCCGTGCATCATCTTCCTCAAGGAGAGGCTATCAGCACAAAAGACGACCTAGCGCGGTCACGTTCAACGTGTACGAAGGATTTTTCATCGTTTTTGTCACCCCGAAGGCTTTAACCTCTAAAATCGGGTGCACTGCTCGTCGGCAGGACACTTCGCTCAGAAGGAAGTTCGCCTTAACCGACCAAAGACTCCCTCGCTGGGGCAGAAGAATGAGAAGAGGAACCTATACCCTTTCCCTTAGCGGAGGAGGTCTGTTTCGACGCTATTTTCTGAAGACTCGAGATGCTCGGAGAGAGGACGAAGAAAAACTCGAACAGTCGAAAGCTCTCTTTCGCAGAAGACGGATAAAAAGTTTCTCTCTCAGAAAACTTAGGATATATATAGAGTTCGGGCCGACTCCTCGAATCCTCAGACGGACTCCTCGAGACCCTAACCAAATCTCGCAAAATTAAAGAATGGATTATGATTGGATGCCACGTCAGCCCACTAACCTTGAAAGACGGACAGTCAGCAAATTCGAAAAGTTTTTCGTGCAAAGACGGTTCAGCAGGTCCTACGCTGAAGGAGCTTTCTACGCTCGACAGCAACAGATCTACGGTTTTACGCTCGCAAGCTATAAGTCTATGATTTTACGCCCGGATGCCTTTCTGCTCAGTAGCTTTTATGCTCGAGAGGCCACAAATCTATGACTTTACGCTCAGCAGATACCAAATCGATGATCTCACGCTCGGTGGCGCTCAGTTTTCGCTCAGAAGCAACAGATCCGCAAGACTTCACACTCGGAGAAATTTTCTTTTCAGGAGCTACAGATAAACAGTTCTACGCTAAAGGAGCTTCCTACGCTCGACGGCTACAAATCTACAACTTTACGTTCGACAGCTACAAGTCAGGTTTTTGGCCCGGATGCCTTTGTGGTCAATAGCTTTTATGCTCGAGAGGCCACAAACCCATGACTTCACGCACAGGAACTACAAGTCTACGATTTCACGCTCGATGGTGTTCTACGCTCACAGGCTACAGATATACAGTTCTTCGCTAAAGGAGCTTCCTACGCTCGACGGCTACGAATCTACAACTTTACGTTCGATAGCTACAAGTCAGGTTTTCGGCCCGGATGCCTTTGTGCTCAGTAGTTTTTATGCTCGAGAGGCCACAAACCCATGACTTCACGCACAGGAACTACAAGTCTACGATTTCACGCTCGACGGTATTTTACGCCCGGAGGCTACAGACTGATGATTTCTCGCTCCATGACTTTCCGTATATTCGAACAGTCCCCAAGATGGTCAATCACAGGAGTTCACACAGAAGATACTCCTCCTTGGCCTCAACATATCCTAAGTACCCAAAACATACAAGAGTTCAAACATTGAGAAATTACTCTTCTTGGGTCAATTGGAGGTTCATCCAAACTCCAGTCTGAATATCTCGTCTATCAAAAGATGGCAACTCAGTTTTGACAGCCATTACTCGACCCTGTTCCAAGGGATTTTTGAGAAGTCACTCTTGAAGACGAAGACTGAACAAAAAAATTCTGTTTATCAGAAGTTCAGAGCTCTACACGGTTCCTCAGTCCTAGCAACGGGACAGTTCTAAAATATTCAAAATGCTCTACAGCATTCTATGGACTACTCGCTATGCGTAAAGGACAGGACCTAGCACTCTTTCTACAGAGTCAGCGTACAGATTCAGACGTGTTAAAGCTGCACATATTCAGACTTCATAGCAACGTATGGCAAGATGATCATATGGAGAAGAAAGACGATTTTATTAAAGATCAAAATCATGATTACATATGAGGGAAATCCAATCTACAAGGGTTTTCTTTTCATTTTCATGATTACGTCTGAGGGAAACTCCGTCTACAAAGGAGATACCCCCTCGTCGTCTGAAGATCGCCCAGAAGCTGTTCTGACAGGTTCTCCCTGGGCTTCAATTCTTCATCCATCTCCTCCGGCAGTCGGTCAGCTCCAGCAAACTGACCGACATGGCAATGATCACCGGCGGGCACGACAGAGTTGGGGCTCGCATAGATTTTGCAGATCCCATGCACCGCGAGCCGCTCAAGCCGGGACAGAATGAGTCTGTCTGACTCTCGTCACCGGAGGGCATCGAGAGAAGGCGCGGCATACCAGCCGTCGTGGTCAGATACGACCCTTCCTCTCTCCTGGGGCAACGCCATACAAAGTTGCTGATTATCCCGAGCAAGGGAGGCTAAGATATCCTTCCATGATCCATCGTTACAGTGGACACTTGCTCAAAGACGCCATCTTTTTCGGCTCCTTACACGCTGGAAGAACATGATCTCCTTCTTCCTCAAATCGACCCGACGAACTCCGGTGATCATCTCTGCGTGGTGATGAAGATGTGGGGAGAACAGGCTAACTCCCCCAGCCTTTTTATAGGCAAAAGAGATCACAGCGGTCCCCCATAAATTCGCCATAAAGTCTGTACCGACCATTTCAACGCTCCATTCAGAAACGTTTCGAGTTACGAGGGGCCGTTCATGCTTCGTTCAAAGCGTTTCAAATTCTAAGGAATTTAAAAGCTCTGAAGGGGGTCTTGTAGAAGCATGAAAAATATGCTGGGAAGAGCTACGCAACCTCTTGATACAGAGCAGCGTAAGCAGAGGCCTTCAGAGCCATCAGACGTACAACAGAGTTTTCTCCGCTAAAATACAGCGTGAAGAATAAAACTCAAAGGACCATCCGCGTAAGTGCAGTGCGTCCAGGCCGCTCCAGCGTGAACAGAGTTCTTCATCGCCTCCATGGCGTAAAACTCATCCGCTCTCAAAGCAGCGTTATAGCGTACGAGGAACGCTTCATCTTCCCCGAAATGAACCTGTCAAGTCATGCAGTGAATCTGACCTCTGACTCCTGACAAAAAATGATACACGGCTACCCAGACGACGGCTGGAAACGATGGCAGACCTCTCAGGACGCGTCCCACAGTATGATGGCGGATCTCACCATTTAATGCAGAGGATTTGGTAAAACATCACCAAACCGTCGTTTACTGGAGTCCCCTCAGCATAAACCGCTCTTTTGCGTACAAGGGAATACGCCGCCCTATTTTACACAGGCAAACATGAGCTGTTTTACGCTCTGCAGCAGACAAACCGCCTGCCACGTCAAAAGCTGCACTTCGTACGGGATTCGAGGTACGTCTCCACGTCTAATTGCACAGAGTGGTGACAGTTTCTCTCAAGACACGTCTCTGCGACGGGTGCACAGAAGGCCTGCAGACCTTCGAAATATGCCTCCACATTTAATGCATAAGATGATGGCAAATCTCTGCAAGAGATTTGGTTATATCTTCAAAAGCCGTAATTCCGGCTAAGGCGTCCACATCAGCACGGTATGCAGCGGCTTCTACGCCCATTCAGGATCTGTGCTCAAGCGGCTTCTACGCCCATTCTGGCACGATATGTAGCGGCTTCTACGCCCATTCAGGATCTTTGCTCCTGCAGCTTCCACGCCCACTCAGTCTCTACGACTACTCGGCTTCCACGCCTACTCGGCTTCTATGTCTGTTCGGCTTCCACGCCTACTCGACTTCTATGCTTGTTCGACTTCTATGCCTGCTCGGCTTCTATGCCTGTTCGGCTTCTATGCCTACTTGGCTTCTATGCCATGGTGACGGACATTTGGCTTCTACGTCAATCTTTTCTACACAATAGATACCTACCTACGTGGCTTTTATGTCGTGATCTTAGTAGCAACCGTACGTGTTGTGTCCCCTTAGTTGGACCCACGTCACCCGCTCAGTCAAAAGATCATCTATACGTAGGCATTGGTTACTTTAACCGTTGTGTAAAAGGGTGCTGTACTTTCTACTCCTCGGTTGCTACACCAACGGAGTGGTCACTGTCACCAAAGACTCTATAAATAGAGGCCCCTGTCAATGGGGAACAAGGTCAGAAAATTTGGTCAAGAATACCAATATCAGATCCAAGGTCGATAATTGGAGAAGATCGAACAAGGAGAGAGAGAGAGAGAAAGCCCGGAGCTCAGGCAAAGAGCGGGGATCGACGACTTCGGCATCGTGCATCCACCCTCTCCTACAATCTTCGAAGCTGCTACCTGTCTTCCATGGTACTTCTTCAACATCGCGTGGTCCAAGGGCTAAAGTGATCGACCGCAGATCAGACACCTATAGCAATTTATACCCAGATTAAATAAATTATACTCCCACATCCTCGTATAGGATTATATTGTACAAGTTTGTTTATAAACCAAAGGGCGACAAATCCCGTCATTGAAATACACTTTCATTCTTTCGTTTAATATCACAAATACCTCCAATCAAAGAATCATCCCCAACATGGGGAGAAGCAGACTCACTTCCAGGAGCCTCAATACCAGGAATCCGGAGAGGACGAGTAACCGTCTTCTTCTTCCTCTTACGAGGGGAAGTCTCCTTCGGAGCAGGCGCCCTTCGCTTCCCAGGGATTACCAAAGCCCCTGCAGGCGGAGGTACTTCACCCCTCGGTACCGATACAAGAGGCTCGTCCGGAGTAACGGATTTCTC
Organism: Iris macrosiphon; assembly: GCA_036927795.1. Classification (NCBI taxonomy): domain Eukaryota; kingdom Viridiplantae; phylum Streptophyta; class Magnoliopsida; order Asparagales; family Iridaceae; genus Iris; species Iris macrosiphon. The sequence continues at coordinate 147,894,939 of JAYESA010000009.1, read as the reverse complement.
ACCCTCGTCAGAAGAAACCGAGGGGACTTCGACTCTCCCACCAGGATTGGAAGAGGGCACCCTGAAACTTCCATGCATATCAAAATCACGATGGAAGGTATTGGTGGCCACATAAAACTGGGCATACGAGTGGAGGATGCGTAACTCCGTGGAGAGTGTGGTAACGGGCATAGTAAAAATTGCCCCAGTACAGCCCATGATAAAATATTGCCATCCCCTCGCTCCATTGATGAGTCCACCTCTGGACCTGAGGCTGGGGTCGGCGTTGCCCACGTGCAACTGATCATACCCAAACTGCCTGGCAAACCGACTAGGCAGGTAGGGTTCAAAGAAGCACTGGTCTTCACTTCTGTACAGCAAGTGTGAAGGTCTAATGCAGACCAACCAATTAAAAGCCTCGGGAGAGAGAATGGTCTTCTTTCTACCTGAATCCTCAAGCCTAATCCTCGATTTATTGTAATGTACAAAGGGGATAATGCATAAGAGCTTCCAGCTATGGCCGCAATTCAGCACCCGCCGACAGTCTAAAACTGTGAGCACATTCCAGGAGGATTTCTTGTAATTCAGCAGGAAACTACCCCCCAAGATACTACCGGAACCTGGAGACATCACCCGGGGGTTATGGAGAATTAACCATCCCATCAAATACATGTATGGTAATTCCACCCGGGGAAAGCTTTCACGTCGAGCTTCATCGGCGAGCAACGCCTCAGTCATCGCCCTTAGGCCAGCTTGTATACGGTACACCATGGCAGGGAGCAAGCCCAGTTGTCCCGACCCGCACCCGGGGTAAGGGTACTAGTCGGAAACAACGCCCAGCCTACGCCACAGAATCGGCGGTAGAACGCTGTCTAGAAAGTCTATCTAATATAATGAACCACCAAAAGATAGCGTACTCAATCACAGAACTAAGATAGAATGAACACGGATCAGATAAGAATAGAATAGTCATCAACTCATGAGTTTAAAATAATACATCAATGAGTCTGAAGAGTAACAAAAATAAGCTGGAGACAAATCCAGTACAAAAGAATACTATCATACTACAAGCTACACTCCAGGGTCAACTGTCTCAGTTGGGATAAGTCCCTCTTGAGCCAGGGTCTCCGAATCTAAACCCACAACATCCTGGGGTCCATAATAGGTAGGGTACTCTTCAGTGTCATCTGGAGAAATATATCCAGTCAGGAAAGGAGCAGAGTACATCTCTAACAGCAGTTCTAATCTATGATAAAAACTATGTAACAGTAAATAGCTGTGGATAAACAAGATGCACAAAATAGATACAAGAGATATATAGACAATAAGGAAATACTGGAAAGAAATACAATAATGAACAATATGCCAATGAAACAATAATACTAATGACTAAGTGTGTGAGTACTAGCTTAACATGTGATCGGCTTGGGCAAGATACAATGCGGCCTGGCTAATCATACGTGTGGTGCATGATCAATACTATTCGCTTACCAATACTTTATTCAATAGGGATTTGATCACATATCTATACTAATACTCCCCACCCCCAACTGGTATAATAGATCCAACCACGGTATGCTATGGCACTAGATTCCCCAAGAAGATAGCTAGTCTCCCCGAGAATCGGTGTCTATACATGTACAAGATAACCAATAAAACAATACTTGCACCATATACACCATATACCAAGGAATAACATCTTATGACGAGATCCGGATATGCTAATCCGTGTAACCATAGTGTCGAGAGAAATATGTAAATCTACACTAGATACAACGAACATAGAGGATATCATAAATGAGAAACTATCAGAGAATATACTCGCCTGAAATCCAAAGAACAGTCTCACAGATGTCTGACTCGGTGCCTCGAAGACCTAGATATGGAATACCACATTAAAATAAGGTCCCGGAAAGAGAACAAGTCAAACTAGTCAACTTCTAGGTAAATAAATCAATTCTAAGTCAAAAGTCAACTAGGGTCAACTCTAAAGTCAACTAAAGTCAAATCAAGGTCAACCTCACAAGAAATCTATAAAAATAATATAGAAATAAAATACAACAATTTAGGAATAAAAATTAGATCCCAAATCATACTCACACAAAGTATACTACTAATACAAATAATATATACCCTAAAATAATATATATACAAACCAATATGTATACAAATAACATAATATATTATTACAAATATTATACAAAACACATATATATACACATATATATATATACAATAATAATATATAAAATATAATTTAAAACTGTCAAAGCGTCACTGAAAACAGTGAACAAAATAAGATAAAATAAAAATAGGTTTAATAGTGACAGTCATGATGTCACTGAAAATTCGTCGCAGAAACTCCATATACAAAACTGCTGCTGTCACAGTTTGCTGACAGTTTCAAACTGTCACAAAAAAAACGTCGCTGAAAGGTTGCCGCTCAAAACTGCCGCAGCATTAATGACAGATCTGTCATTAATGCTAACCACTATACAGTGGCTGCTATTCAGACCAAATAATGACAGTTTCACTGTCATAGAAACCACTGTCACCAAAACAAATAAAAAAATATATATATATATGCAATAATAATCATAATACATATATATAAATAAATAATTATATACTTATATATATATGCACATATAAACTTATAATTAAATACTAATAGTTACAACACATGCACATATTAATGTTCATATTTTACATGGCTAGAAGCACACCTAAAATATATACATTAATATACAAATAATTACATAATAATTATAAATAATATAATTACACAATTAAACACATAAATATATTTTATAAAACATTTATGTATAATTTATACTATTAACATAAGTACATATATAATTACATGCAAGAAAGCTACATATTATATTTGTACATCATATTAGCACACATAAAAATATATAGATCTATGTTACAATAATTACTATAATAAATACACAAAATAAATATATAATATCTATATATATTTACTAATTATAATTGAAGAATTTAAATTATACATAATAAGATCTATTCAAAAATCCACACAATTGGAGAGTATCACACCGTATCCCACTAGATCTAGGATTCGCATGTGACACGAGTCCAACACACGACCAATTGCACCCCGAAGGATACAAACAAATCACAAATAATATTTATGAATAAATCAAAGTGTCAAAAGTAGATCTATGTGTCCGTGTCAAAATACGACATGTTCAAAGCCCCGTGTCGGAGGAAAAACCCCCAAAATAACACGTATCACCAAATAGTTGGGATACGAACCACATGTACCAAATTATGGACACGACACTAGCCCCAAACACATAAGCCCATGTCCAATTGATCTATAGGATCAATTGATACACACAACAAAATGTAAATTCGGAATTCCAACAAAATTAAAACAAAAAGTACCATAACTTTCTCCATGGGTCTCCTATGAACACAAAACAAAGTCCTATGGGTAGTACATACATATAGGTTGATTTTACATGATTAAATCTTATATTTAGAAGCTATTTAAATGGGAAAATCTGAATTATACCTATTGGGAGATGGATTCCCAATGAAACCTCCAATTGAGAAGAACTTGCTTCCAAATTGTAGATCCTTGCTCCTTTTTGTAGATTCTTGCTTCCTTCTTCTAGATCCTTGCTTCCTCCTTCTCTAATGGTGAATTAGGAAGAATTTGGAATAAATTTGGTAGGGAATTGGAATAGGAATGGAGGGAATTTGGGAGTGGAAAATTCTAGATCTAGATTTGGAATGAGAATGAGAGGAGAGAGAAATTTCCCCCCTCTTTTAATAGGCCAGCCTTGCCCCTCTCCCAAGCAATTGTAAAATATCCAATGTACCCCTTGGGGCCTCTCATGAAGAAATAATTAAGGAAGGAAGCTTCTAGTCTAATCACTTAATTAATTTAATCCATCTCCTTAACTATGGACTTTCTAAATGGGCCAAATCTAACTATTTAATTCATGTTGGTCCATGGGTCCAAACTACACTAGTTGGGTCCACTAAAATAAGTCCAAAATAATTAAATAACATCCAACAATAATTAAATAATACAACAAAAATTATTTACCATGCACAATATTTATTTAAATAGGAAATTACTAAAATACCCTTTTTCCTAAAATATGGTAGTGACAAGTCTACCCTCCTTAAAATAATTTTGTCCTCGAAATTCAAAGACGAAAACTATCCCCAGAAAAACACAGAACAGAACTAAAGAATCACAACTAACTAATGAACAGAACATAACAATGAACAGAACATAACTAGAAATAACATACCTCAAGGTACAAACAAATATGGATAACGCTCTCGTATGTCATCCTCTCTCTCCCAGGTAGACTCCCCCGGAGAGTGATGCCTCCATGCAACACGCACCAAAGGAATAGTCTGGTTCCTCAGCACCGTCTCTCTCCGATCCAGAATCTCAACTGGCTGCTCTGGATAGCTAAGAGTATGGCCCACCTCTATCTCCGAGTGATCCAATATATGACTAGGATCTGCCACGTATCGTCTCAACTGTGACACATAAAACACGTTATGCACTCCCTCCAATGCAGGTGGCAAGTCTAGTCTATAAGCAACTGCACCGACCCTCTCTAGAATAGTGAAAGGTCCGATGAATCGCGGACTAAGCTTTCCGCCTCCACCGAAGCGAATCGTGCCTCGTGTCGGAGAAATCCTCAGAAACACCAAACCACCCACCTAGAACAAAACACCATCTTAAGAACTTAATCTATAACAAACAAGAACAAGCACAAACAAAATCTAAACTATACCTCAAACTCCAAAGGTCTCCGATGGCTATCGGCCCAATACCGCTGTCTATCCTGCGCCACTCGAAGTCTGTCTCTGATCAAATGAACCTTCTCCGCTGCATCCATAACCATCTCTGGCCCAAGCAAAATTCTCTCTCTAATATCGTCCCAAGACAAAGGAGTACGACACCTCCGACCATATAGAGCTTCAAAAGGTGATATCTCTATACTGGCCTGGTAACTGTTGTTGTAAGCAAACTCTACCAAATGGAGATGGTCCTCCCAAGAACCCCCAAAATCTAGTACATAAGTGCGCAACATATCCTCGAGAGTCTGGATAGTCCTCTTTGACTGCCCATCTGTCTGGGGATGATATACAGTACTGAACTTGAGCTGAGTGCCCAAACTCTCCTGCAAACTCCTCCAGAAATGAGAAGTGAAACGACTATCTCGATCTGAGACTATGCTGACGGGAACTCCGTGTATCCTAATAATCTACCTCACATACATCTCTGCCAGCTTCTCCATAGACAAACCCACTTTGAAAGGCAAAAAGTGGGCCGACTTGGTCAATCTATCAACAATGACCCAAATCGCGTCTTTCCCTCCTGGAGATCGTGGAAGTCCGGACACAAAATCCATAGTAATGTGTTCCCACTTCCACTCTGGAATGGGTAATGGCTGAAGTAACCCTCCTGGCCTCTGCCTCTCGGCTTTCACCTGCTGGCACACTAAGCATCTGGATACAAACTATGCCACTTCCCTCTTCATGCCATACCACCACACACTCTCTCGCATATTCCGATACATCTTGTTAGCACCTGGATGTATGGAATACTGAGAGCGATGCGCTTCCTGCAATACCTTCTCGCGCAACTCTCCACTAGGCACACACAATCTAACTCCATGCCTCAAGGATCTATCCTCTGCAATAGTGAAATCATCCTCCAAACCTGCTCTCACCTGAGCTCTGATACTCCTCAAAGATACATCATCATACTGTGCTACCTTGATCCTGTCCATCAAATCTGAGTGTATCTACAATCCCCACATCTGCATAGCACACCCAGGAACAATCACCTCAATGCCCAAGCTCTCCAAGTCCTCCAACAGATATCGATCATGCGTCAAGAACATAGCTACCGGATACCTGCTCAAAGCATCGATAACTACATTGGCTTTTCCAGGATGATATTATAAAAAGATATCAAAATCCTTCATCAATTCTAACCACCGACGCTGCCTCATGTTCAACTCCTTCTGTTTGAAAATGTACTTCAAGCTTTTGTGGTCTGTGAAGATCTCCACACGCTCTCCGTACAAATAATGTTTTCACAACTTCAGGGCGAATATGACAGCTGCCAACTCCAAATCATGGGTAGGATAGTTCTTTTCATGAGGACGCAATTGCCTGGATGCATAGGCAATCACTTTCCCATGCTGCTGAAGAACACAACCTAAACCCTTCCCCAATGCATCACTATAAATAGTGAAACCTCCGGACCCTGATGGCAACGTCAAAATAGGAGCAGACGTCAACCTCTTCTTCAACTCCTCAAAAGCAACCTGACAATCCTCCATCCAAACAAACTCCACATCCTTCCTTGTGAGTCTGGTCATCGGCTCGGCAATCCTCGAAAAATCTTGCACAAACTTCCTGTAATAGCCTGCCAATCCCAAGAAACTCCTGATCTCTGCTACTGAACTCGGAGTCTTCCAAGATTCCACTGCTAAAATCTTCTTCGGATCCACTGAAATACCATCACCAGTCACAACATGCCCCAAGAATTCTACTTTGTCCAAGAAAAACTCACATTTGGATAACTTTCCATACAACTTCTTCTTCCTCAGCACATCCAACACAATCCTCAAATGCTCCTCATGCTCCTCCGGTGTCCTCGAGTATATGAGTATGTCGTTGATGAACACCAACACGAACTTGTCAAGGTACTGGTGGAACACCTTGTTCATCAAGTTCATAAATACCGCCGGTGCATTAGTCAAACCAAACGGCATCACCATAAACTCGTACTGACCATACCGAGTTCTAAAAGCAGTCTTCGGTATGTCCTCCGGCTTCACCTTCACTTGATGGTAGCCTGATCTCAAATTTATCTTAGAAAACACCTTCGCACCACTCAACTGATCAAACAGATCATCAATCCGTGGCAAAGGATACTTATTCTTGATAGTAAGATTATTCAAAGCCCTGTAATCAATGCACATGCGCACCGATCCATCCTTCTTCGGTACAAACAATACCTGGGCTCCCCATGGTGAAGAACTCGATCTGATAAACCCCTTATCCTGCAATTCGTCCACCTGCTTCTTCAACTCGACCAGCTCGCTGTTGTTTACTCTATAGACATGTTACGAAATTGGTTCTGCACCTGGTACCAAGTCTATAGAAAATTTAACATCTCGATCTGGTGGCAATCCTGGCAATTCCTCAGGAAACACATCCAAGAATTCTGCTATCAACGGATGTGGCAACTCCTTATCTTCTACCATAGCTCCACAAATAATGCCTTCTTCCTGCTCCGCAGCTCCTCTAGTAAACTCGAACTCTGGCTCTCCTGGCGGACCAAACAAAACTCTACCTCCTCTACAGTCTATGCTAGCACGGTGCCTACTCAACCAATCCATCCCAAGTACAATGTCATAGCTTGGAAGTGGCATTACAAGTAGACACGTACTCAACTCTTGGCCTCCCAGAGTAACTCTCCGATCCTTGCAAATATCATTAACCAGGATAATGCCTCCCTCGGTCATGATCTTGCAAGTCCTAAGCAAAGACTCAGCTACCAAACCATGCTTCAGAGCAAAAGAAACAGATACAAAACTATGGGAAGCACCACTATCAAACAAAGCTAAGGCTGGAATGGAATCAAGAAGAATAGAACCTGCGATAACATCTCCGGTAGGTTCCTCCTCTTCGACGGTCATAGCAAACGCTCGTCCCTGCCGAGCACCTCCCTGCTGTTGATGCTGGACAAAACGCTGCTGCTGTGTCAGAAATGGTCCCCTCGGCTGTGCTGCAGGTGGTCTCGTCTGTGTCCTCGGAGCTGGAGCTGCTCCTTGAACTGCACGACGAGGACACTCCCTTGATTGATGCCCTTCAGTACCATAATACAAATAAACTCCTAGCCTCCTCCTGCAAACTTCCCAGATGTGGCCGGGCTTCTTGCAGAAGTTGCATGGGGCCTGCTGTAACTGCCTCTGCTGCTGTGGTGCCTGGTGAAAAGGCGCTCTAGCTGGAGTCTGGTTCTGCTGTGGCTGCTGGAAAGGTCTGGACTGGAAATAAGGACGTTTGGCAGATACTGCACTGCCGTTGGCCCCCAGAAAAAGAATCACGGTCTCTCTTGGTCTTCAAACCCAGATCTCGCTCAACCTTGCGTGCCTCCGCAAGTATCTCCGAGTATGTCTCATAAAAAGACGGAATAAGAATCTTCACTTCCCAGTTTAGACCCTCTCGGAAACGAATAGCTCGAACCTCCGGCTCCCTCACCAAGTACTCTGCAAATTGGCTCAACCTACCGAACTCCGCAGTGTATTCCTCCACAGACATGCTCCCCTGAATGAGACTCTCAAATTGTCTCCCCAAGTCAAGCATGTCTATCCGGGCGAAAAACTTCTTCTTGGAAAGGTCCTTGAATACCTCCCAAGATTGTCCTGCGTCAACTAGAACCGGCTCATTCCTGAACCAAGTGCGAGCGATGTCGAACAGTTGAAGTCCTACCGCCTCAACCTTCAGATCTTCAGAAAGACGGGACACCCTCATAAGACGCTCAATGTCCTCGAGCCAATCATCAGCATAGACGATGCCCTCCGTCCCTTTGAAAACCCTAGGCTCTAGTTTCTTGAAGTCCTGAATGTTGCCTGGCCGAAGCTGAGCAACTTGAGGAACAATATGCTGCTGGATCGGAACTCCTCTCTCAACTACAGTACGAGCAAGCTGATGAGCACTCTCGATGCCCTGTCGTAGAACGTCGGTCTGCCTCTGATGTGCCTCTGACTGAGCCCTCTGTACCTCGAGCATCTCACGAAACAGTGTAAACATCTGTGACGCCTCTGCTGGCATAGGAGGTGGAGGTGGAAGCCCCTCAGATACAGCTGGCACAGTCCTCTGAGTAGGTGGTGGACCTCCAAAAGCAGCTGATACTCCAATTACCGGAGAAGTGACTGGTGCAGGCCCTCGGGATGTCGCAGACCTCTCAGAAGCTGCTCTCCCCTGCTGTGATCTAGTCTTAGGCGGCATCCTGAGACAAAGCGAAAGAAAGAATCAATATGGCACAAGATGTAAGACATCAAGGAAAGGATAGTTTAAGAGATCAAGTATCAATATCAAAGGAGAATAGTTGAATCAAAAGAATTTTCCTAGACGTGATTGAGTATCTCAGCCTATATCCTATATCCTATTGCAGGCTCGCAGTAGTACAACTAAGTTGTCGCACTACCATGACATCACATACTTGTGAAGCTAGACCTGCATGGGCCACCACCAAAAACGTGTCACGACCCGCACCCGGGGTAAGGGTACTAGTCGGAAACAACGCCCAGCCTACGCCGCAGAATCGGCGGTAGAACGCTGTCTAGAAAGTCTATCTAATATAATGAACCACTAAAAGATAGTGTACTCAATCACAGAACTAAGATAGAATGAACACGGATCAGATAAGAATATAATAGTTATCAACTCATGAGTTTAAAATAATACATCAAAGAGTCTGAAGAGTAACCAAAATAAGATGGAGACAAATCCAGTACAAAAGAATACTATCATACTACAAGCTACACTCCAGGGTCAACTGTCCCAGTTGGGATAAGTCCCTCTTGAGCCAGGGTCTTCGAATCTAAACCCACAACATCCTGGGGTCCATAATAGGTAGGGTACTCCTCAGTGTCATCTGAAAAAATATTTCCAGTCAGGAAAGGAGCAGAGTACATCTCTAACAGCAGTTCTAATCCATGATAAAAACTATGTAACAGTAAATAGCTGTGGATAAATAAGATGCACAAAATAGATACAAGAGATATATAGACAATAAGGAAATACTGGAAAGAAATACAATAATGAACAATATGCCAATGAAACAATAATACTAATGACTAAGTGTGTGAGTACTAGCTTAACATGTGATCGGCTTGGGCAAGATACAATGCGGCCTGGCTAATCATACGTGCGGTGCATGATCAACACTATTCGCTTACCAATACTTTATTCAATAGGGATTTGATCACATATCTATACTAATACTCTCCACCCCCAACTGGTATAATAGATCCAACCACGGTATGCTATGGCACTAGATTCCCCAAGAAGATAGCTAGTCTCCCCGAGAATCGATATTTGTACATATAAAAGATAACCAATGAAATAATACTTGCACCATATACACCATATACCAAGGAATAACATCTCATGACGAGATCCGGATATACCAATCCATGTAACCATAGTGTCGAGAGAAACATGTAAATCTACACTAGATACAACAAACATAGAGGATATCATAAATGAGAAACTATCAGAGAATGTACTCACCTGAAATCCAAAGAACAGTCTCACAGATGTCTGACTCGGTGCCTCGAAGACCTAGATATGGAATACCACATTAAAACAAGGTCCCGGAAAGAGAACAAGTCAAACTAGTCAACTTCTAGGTAAATAAATCAATTCTAAGTCAAAAGTCAACTAGGGTCAACTCTAAAGTCAACTAAAGTCAAACCAAGGTCAACCTCACAAGAAATCTATATAAATAATTGTCACGCCCCAGTCCCAAAATACGTAGGACTAGGAATACGTAACACGCCAGCCGTATGTATACGAACTCCAATATATGGAAACCATATACACACGTACGCTGTACATGAATATCCAATCCACAGTGGTAAATATATGTCACAACAAGTCACACGCAATTCTATATCTCATCCACAACACAAATAATAGAATAATGGAAATCAATAAATGAATATCAAAGAGGTAGTCTCAAATAGTAATCTCAAAGTGCAATAGTCGGGTGGAAACAAATCCACTGCAAATCGACTATAATAAACTACTAAAGAGAGAAGAGAATAAACTCTAATATAAGAATAAATGTCTAGAAAAGAATAGCAACTAAAATCTCTAAACAGCTGCAATGAATCACATATAATCAGAAGGTAAGATCTCCTCAGGCTGATAGGTAGCATCAGGTCCAGGTCCATACTCCTGCGGGTACTCCTGCTCACCTATATCTAGAAGGGACCAGGTCCTCAGAGGGACGTAACAAGATACAAAAAGCACATGCCAATAAAGTACTGAAAAATGAACATCCATTGGGTCGCCTAACCGTCTAAGTGAATGCAGTTAAGAACACCTTTCCCCACAAGTGAGCTATCTGGCTGAAAACTGGGATTTGGCATGGTTCTCTTTTGAAGATCCAGGGGCCCAAAGACACGTCGTCTTTTGAACGGCGGAGGCCCGCCAATGTATATATATGGGTCATCACCACCCGTATCTCCAGCGGAGAATCCGGGCGTCACAGAAAAAGTGTAAAGGAGCTCAATTGCGGTACTTGTTGTTCTCCCCACCCCATGCTCTAAGCATGTCATGTCCATGACACGATAAACCTCTAATAACCGCCAGGTCTACTAGCATGCAAAGTTTTTATTGGCAGTTATCCCTATCCGTCGCACGACCTATACGTACCGGGGGCCAGCCGAGTACGCAAGTCTGTGTCCTACATGTGACTCACACTCGTGTAAGAAATAGTGTCATGGCCAATGAAACATAAATGCCTCATGAAAATGGGGTAGTCTCATAAAGTAGGTCCAATGCATATACATAAGTAAAAACATAGTACGACGACACCGTCGTTGCACCCAAGTTTCCTTGGACGCGCAGTTTATATAACAGTTAAAATAAATGAACTAAATAAGCAGAAAATAAACATGCATGCCTCATATGGAATGTAAATACAGTACAATGGCAAGGTATACTTGCCTGGCAAGAAATCTGTAAAGTGTACGCGCCCAAATGTCAAGGATACTGAACCTGGAACTACGGACTCCGAACAAACGTCTCCGGATGCTGAAATAAATATCACCAACGTTTCCGGAATGAGCAAAATAGCTAAAAAGCACATCCCTTTCGTCCAATTTGGACACAGGGGCAAAATCGTAATTTCGGGTAAAAGTGGGGTCCACGTGTGGCCCACTTTGCACCGAAAAGCGTGCCAAGGGTAACAGTCTCTAAATGGGACAAACTATAGGTCAAACAAATCTAGATGTCAATACGAACCCAACGGTATGTCCAAATGTGGATTCCGATGAGCCGAACAAAATTTGGTCCAAAAAGTCAACTGTGGGACCCGCCAATTGGCGATCTGGTCAACCGTCTCAGAAATGCGTGAAAATTGGGTCACAGGACCAGCGCGTTACCATGAGTCCAGTGGCGCAAGTTTCATCGCAATCTGACAATCGTGCACAAAATACTCGCGAGTTCCACAAAAGTGGCGACACGAAATGTGTCCGCGGATACGGTCTGATTCCGGCGCGCACACGCGTCCGAATCAGTCTCCACGAATTTTCACGTGTCCCGTTATGCTGTGTGCACCATTTGGTACACTTGGCACATGGCGGGGAGGTCCCGGTTGGCGGGCGCGCTCCGTTCTCCAACTTTTGGAAAACCGGAAAAAGTGGGTGCGCACAGTTTTGTGACGAACATAACTATGTCCACAGCAACTATTAGCCTAGGGTTATAATACAGAAAATAAAGTAGATCATGTAATCTACATGTATCAAAAAGAATCACCAAATTCGGATCTCTGTGGTGGGAGATACGAACTCGACAATACGGGTGGTCAATCTGGAATTCTGCGATTGCAGAATTTTGCCTGTCCGTCCATTTTGGACGCTGATTTACCCCTAGGGGCACACATTTTCCGAGGTTGACTATAAAACAAATACTGGAGAGGGTTGAGGGAAGATCATACCTATAAAAACGGATCAGCGTTTGGTCGAGCGAGTTAACGGAAATTCGTGTCGGAGCGAAGGTACCTCGAGTGGGAGACTGCAGTTCGCGATGTCGGCGTCGACGGGATGATTGGATGGCTTGGGGAGGCTTCTCTGGCTTTGGTGACGGCTCTAGATGGGAAGAAGAAGTCTGGAGTTTTAGGTTAGGGTTTTGGAGAGTTTATTATATATATATATATATATGCTATATATTAAGAGAGAGAGAGAGAGAGTTGGAGGCGGATTGGGTGACTAACCCGCTGGATTACAAAGGCTGGCTCATAAGTGGGCGGAATGGTTCATGAGGGGCGGAATGAGATGCTAAGGGACGGAAAAGTGGCCAAGAAACTAAGGGCTGCAGCTGCAAGTTTCTAAGAGTTAATATTATACTATTATTATTAGTTAGTATTATAATCATTATACTTATTATACTAGTATTATATTTAGTATTATTAATTCTATTCTTTTTTTTTCTTTTCTTTCTTTATAAATATATATATATATATATATATTTGTATATACATATATATTATATATATAATCCTAAGAAAATTTATAGAATAGGGTATTGCACATCGTTAGGCTAGCAACTGCTCAAGGGGTCTCCTACATGGAATAAATTCCGAAAAAATTCCTGATGGTCCCACAAGTCATCTAAGGGCCCGAACACCTAATATAAAAATTATTAAAAATCTATTTCTCCTATTTAGACCTAATTACTATAATTTAATTAATAATTAATAAATAAAAAAGGGTTTATACGATTTTCCAGGAAGGGGGTTTTACATTCTACCCAACTTGTAAAAATTTCGTCCTCGAAATTAAAATTAAGCCACGATAGAATGCAAGGATGGTATAAGATATAATTTAACAATGTAAATTCATACCTTGGTCTGCGAATAGGTTCGGAAAATGCTTGCGCATGTCGTCCTCGCGCTCCCAAGTTGATTCTCCTGGTGCGCCATGCCTCCATGCTACGCGAACCAAGGGAATAGACTGGTTCCTCAATACCTTCTCTCGACGATCAAGGATTCCCACGGGTTGCTCTTGGTAAGACAAGCTCGGCCCAATGGTGATCTCTGAATGGTCGAGAACATGACTGCTGTCTGCCACATATCGCCTGAGCTGCGACACATGGAATAAGTCATGTACTCCCTCCAGTGAAGGTGGTAGCGCAAGTCGATATGCCACCTCGCTAATTCTCTCGAGCACGTCAAATGGTCCAATATACCTTGGACTCAACTTGCCGCGCCCTCCGAATCGGATGGTGCCTCTGGTCGGTGATATCCTCAAGAAGACGTGATCACCCTCTTTGAACTCCAAGGGACGACGGTGAAGGTCTGTCTACTGCTTCTGCCTGTCTTGCGCTGCTCGCAAGTGTCCCTGAATCTTCTTGACTGTCTCTACGGTGTTGACCACCAACTCGGGTCCCAAAATCTGACGTTCTCCCACGTCACTCCAACACACAGGAGACCTACATTTTCTTCCATACAATGCTTCAAACGGAGCCATCTGAATACTCGCTTGATAGCTATTGTTGTAAGAAAACTCTACAAGATGTAGGTGGTCCTCCCATGATCCTCCGAAGTCTAACATGCAAGCCCTCAACATGTCCTCCAAGGTCTGAATAGTACGCTCCGACTGCCCATCTGTCTGCGGGTGGTAAGATGTACTGAATTTCAGACGAGTACCAAGACTCTCTTGCATGCTTCTCCAAAAGTGCGATGTGAAGAGCGAATCTCTGTCCGATACAATACTGACTGGTATGCCGTGCAATCTCATAATCTGCCTCATATATAAATCAGCTAAAACTTCTGTAGACTGACCCACTCTAAAAGGTATAAAATGGGCTGACTTGGTGAGTCGGTCCACTATTACCCACACTGCATCTCTCCCACTTGGACTCTTGGGAAAACCCGTGACGAAGTCCATAGTGATGTGCTCCCACTTCCACTCTGGAATCGGAAGTGGTTGCAATAATCCTGCTGTCCTCTGGTGCTCCGCCTTCACTTGTTGACATACCAGACATTTAGCTACAAAGCGAGCTATCTCTCTCTTCATCCCATGCCACCAAAAATGCTGTCGTAAGTCACGATACATCTTGGTGCCTCCAGGATGAATAGAATAGATCGAACTATGAGCCTCTGCCATCAGCTCCTGTCGAATCTCTCCATTTGGAACATAAAGACGATCACCACATCGTAATGTTCCATCCTCATGAATGCGCAATTCGGTCTGTTCTCTGGCCTCTGTCCTTTCTTTTAGTCTCCTGAATCTGGCATCTGTAGGCAAAGCTGCCTTAATCCTCTCTACCAATGATGATTGTACTTGCAAGTTGGCTAGTGTCCCATCTGCTCCGGGTAGTATCACTTCAATGCCAAGCTCTTGCAAGTCCTCCAAAAGTTCCCTCTGTGCTGTCAAGAAGTAAACTGCTGGCTTCCGGCTTAACGCGTCTGCTACCACGTTAGCCTTGCCTGGATGATAATGAAACTTTATCTCGAAATCTTTCATCAACTCGAGCCATCGACGTTGCCTCATATTTAACTCCTTCTGCGTGAAGACGTACTTGAGGCTTTTGTGGTCTGTATAGATTTCCACTCGTTCTCCATATAAGTAATGTCTCCATAGCTTCAGAGCAAATACAACGGCGGCAAGTTCCAAGTCATGAGTTGGATAATTCTTCTCATGCACTCGTAACTGCCTAGATGCATATGCAATCACCTTGCCATGCTGCATCAATACGCATCCCAAGCCTTTCCCTGATGCGTCACTGTAGATCACATATCCTCCTGATCCTGACGGAATCGCCAATACTGGTGCTGTAGTCAGTCGCTTCTTCAACTCTTCAAAGGCTGCTTGACACTCGTCAGTCCATATAAATTCCTGATCTTTACAAGTCAGACGAGTCATAGGTGCCGCTATCCTTGAGAAGTTTTCCACGAACCGTCGGTAATATCCCGCAAGTCCAAGGAAACTCCTCACCTCTGCTGCTGATTTAGGAACAGGCCATGTCTCAACTGCTGAGATCTTCTCTGGATCAACAGAAATGCCATCTCCTATAACAACATGTCCAAGAAATGAAACTCTGTCCAAGAAGAACTCACATTTGCTGAGTTTAGCATATAACTGCTCTTCCCTCAAAGTCTCTAGAACAATCCGCAGATGCTCCTCGTGCTCCTCGTGGCTCTTCGAATAGACAAGTATATCATCTATGAAGACGACCACGAACTGGTCCAAGTACTGGTGGAAGACTCGATTCATCAAGTCCATGAAGATCGCTGGAGCATTGGTCAATCCAAATGGCATGACCAAAAACTCGTAGTGTCCATATCTTGTTCTGAATGCTGTCTTCGGAATGTCCTGTTTCCGTACCTTCACTTGGTGATATCCCGATCTCAAATCTATCTTCGAGAATACCTTAGCTCCACTGAGTTGATCAAACAGGTCATCAATGCATGGCAATGGATATTTGTTCTTCACTGTCACGGCATTCAAGGCCCTGTAATTAATGCACATACGCACTGACCCATCCTTCTTGGGTACAAACAACACTGGTGCTCCCCAGGGTGATGCACTCGGTCGGATGAAACCTTTCTCTTCTAGCTCTTTTAACTGTGCCTTCAGCTCGTCCATCTCCTTCTTCGCCAGTCTGTAAACATGCGATGCTATAGGTGCTGATCCGGGTGCTAGTTCAATTGAAAACTCTACGTCTCGGTCTGGGGGTAGTCCTGGCAAATCCTCTGGAAAGACGTCTAGAAATTCTGAAATAATAGGGTGATAGACAACATCGTCCATTGCGAGCTGCATACCATCAAGGATTTCTGTGGATCCTCGGGCAAACTCAAGTTCAGGCTGGCCTGGTACCTTAAAAAGAATGCTTCCTCCAAAGCAATCGAAGAAAGCGTGGTTCTTGCTCAGCCAGTCCATTCCAAGCACAATATCAAAAGACGGCATAGGAAGGACTAAGAGTTGGGCATTCATCTCTCTGCCACGAATCACTATAGGGCCCGATCTACAAACTCGACTAACTGGTACAACTCCTCCTCCGGTAAGAATTCTAACACAACTAGATAATGGTGTAGAAGCAATATTGTGTTTGGCAATAAAACTAGATGATATGAATGAGTGGGTGGCTCCCGTATCAAATAATGTCACAGCAGGAAAAGTAAAAGCAAGGGTAATACCTGCTATGACATCCACCTCATGATCCAGGTCATATACCTCCAATGCAAAAGCTCTCCCGTTCCTCTGCGGCTGTCCATGTCCAGTCCTCATATACTGCTCCTCCTGAGTGGGTAGCGGTGGTCCTCTCTGAAATCCTCCTGCTGCTGGGGGTCGAGGTGCTCCCGGTCCAGTCATCTGCTGTGCTGGCTTCGGTGCTGGAAGCGCTAATCTCTGAACTGGCGGCTGAAGTGCCTGCTGCATGGGGCAGTCTTTCACCATGTGCTGTCCAGAGCCACATCTCCTACACTGACCCAAGCGGGTCCGACAATCTCTCTCAACATGTCCGATCCTCCCACAATAATTATATTAGGATTTTTCTGGAATCCGGTACGGTCCTGCTCGGTGTTGCTGATGCTGTTGTGCCAAGGGGCGTCTGATAGGTCCTCCCTGTTGTGTCCTGGCTGGTCCCTGCTGTATCCTTGCTGATCCTTGTTGTGTCCTCAGCTGAGCTCCCCTTCCTCTGCTAATGGTTTCCTGAAATCTGGCCTCTGTCAGTAGTTCAGCATAAGAGACTCGGTACTGCGAGCTTGTATAATGTTGTAGCTCCTGGGTCAGTCCTCGATGAAATCTCTTAGCCTTAGCCAAGTCATTTGGTATCAAAGCAGCGCCATATTTGCTGAGTCGACTAAACTCAGCATCATACTCGTCCACGGTTCGGTTCCCTTGCTCCAAGTGAAGAAACTAATCATACAAGGTGTCCCTGACAGTGTCCGGAAAGTACTTTCCCTCGAAGCACTCCAAGAACTGCTCCCATGTCTGGTAAGTACCCAACTGGCGCTCCATGGATTCCAACCAGTGATGGGCATTACCATCTAGAAGCGTCCGTACACCTGTCATCCATAGGTCCGTAGGTAACTGCAATGCCTCCAGTAGCTTCTGTGTGTGAGTGATCCAGCTGGTAGTCTCCTCCGGGCTCTCAGTGCCCTTGTACTGCCTTGCACCAATCTGAACAAAATCCTTTACTGATCCAACCTTAGCTCGAGGTACTGGAGCTAGTGTTTGGGCTGGTACAGTAGCATGTGCAGCCATCCTCTCCAGTGCTGCCATAAATTCTTGTCTCTGTTCGGCTGCCTGCTGCCTCTGCTCGGCTGCCTGCTGCCTTTGTTCCTGTATCATCATCTGAAAGAATTGGAACATCTGCGCTTGGCCATCTTGCGGTACTGGGGCAGGTGGAAGGTTCCCAATAGGTGAAGCGGGAAGGTCAGATGGAACTGGGGTGTGAGTCTGTCCATCTGGCTCCGGAAGCCTAGGAATTGTTGGGGTCCCTCCTTGAGTCTGACCATTGACTCCAGAAGTTGCGTCACCATCAGCGGCAGTAAATCCATTCTGCAAATCCATCTCTCTGCAGTTGATGTACGAAACGATTAGAAAAGTACAGGAATCAAACAGGATGCAAGTATTAAATAGGAAGGATGAATTTTAATTAAGCGTGGATGAGATCCTTATACTCTATTCCTATTACGCAGGCTTGTTCGGTACAGTTACGTAACCGAGACAATATATTCTTGACCTGCATGGGCCACCACAAAAACATGTCACGCCCCAGTCCCAAAATACGTAGGACTAGGAATACGTAACACGCCAGCCGTATGTATACGAACTCCAATATATGGAAACCATATACACACGTACGCTGTACATGAATATCCAATCCACAGTGGTAAATATATGTCACAACAAGTCACACGCAGTTCTATATCTCATCCATAACACAAATAATAGAATAATGGAAATCAATAAATGAATATCAAAGAGGTAGTCTCAAATAGTAATCTCAAAGTGCAATAGTCGGGTGGAAACAAATCCACTGCAAATCGACTATAATAAACTACTAAAGAGAGAAGAGAATAAACTCTAATATAAGAATAAATGTCTAGAAAAGAATAGCAACTAAAATCTCTAAACAGCTGCAATGAATCACATATAATCAGAAGGTAAGATCTCCTCAGGTTGATAGGTAGCATCAGGTCCAGGTCCATACTCCTGCGGGTACTCCTGCTCACCTATATCTGGAAGGGACCAGGTCCTCAGAGGGACGTAACAAGATACAAAAAGCACATGCCAATAAAGTACTGAAAAATGAATATCCATTGGGTCGCCTAACCGTCTAAGTGAATGCAGTTAAGAACACCTTTCCCCACAAGTGAGCTATCTGGCTGAAAACTGGGATTTGGCATGGTTCTTTTTTGAAGATCCAGGGGCCCAAAGGCACGTCGTCTTTTGAACGGCGGAGGCCCGCCAATGTATATATATGGGTCATCACCACCCGTATCTCCAGCGGAGAATCCGGGCGTCACAGAAAAAGTGTAAAGGAGCTCAAATGCGGTACTTGTTGTTCTCCCCACCCCATGCTCTAAGCATGTCATGTCCATGACACGATAAACCTCTAATAACCGCCAGGTCTACTAGCATGCAAAGTTTCTATTGGCAGTTATCCCTATCCGTCGCACGACCTATACGTACCGGGGGCCAGCCGAGTACGCAAGTCCGTATCCTACATGTGACTCACACTCGTGTAAGAAATAGTGTCATGGCCAATGAAACATAAATGCCTCATGAAAATGGGGTAGTCTCATAAAGTAGGTCCAATGCATATACATAAGTAAAAACATAGTACGACGACACCGTCGTTGCACCCAAGTTTCCTTGGACGCGCAGTTTATATAACAGTTAAAATAAATGAACTAAATAAGCAGAAAATAAACATGCATGCCTTATATGGAATGTAAATACAGTACAATGGCAAGGTATACTTGCCTGGCAAGAAATCTGTAAAGTGTACGCGCCCAAATATCAAGGACACTGAACCTGGAACTACGGACTCCGAACAAACGTCTCCGGATGCTGAAATAAACATCACCAACATTTCCAGAATGAGCAAAATAGCTAAAAAGCACATCCCTTTCGTCCAATTTGGACACAGGGGCAAAATCATAATTTCGGGTAAAAGTGGGGTCCACGTGTGGCCCACTTTGCACCGAAAAGCGTGCCAAGGGTAACAGTCTCTAAATGGGATAAACTATAGGTCAAACAAATCTAGATGTCAATACGAACCCAACGGTATGTCCAAATATGGATTCCGATGAGCCGAACAAAATTTGGTCCAAAAAGTCAACTGTGGGACCCACTAATTGGCGATCTGGTCAACCGTCTCAGAAATGCGTGAAAATTGGGTCACAGGACCAGCGCGTTACCACGAGTCCAGTGGCGCAAGTTTCGTCGCAATCTGACAATCGTGCACAAAATACTCGCGAGTTCCACAAAAGTGGCGACACGAAATGTGTCCGCGGATACGGTCTGATTCCGGCGCGCACACGCGTCCGAATCAGTCCCCACGAATTTTCACGTGTCCCGTTATGCTGTGTGCACCATTTGGTACACTTGGCACACGGCGGGGCGGTCCCGGTTGGCGGGGCGCGCTCCGTTCTCCAACTTTTGGAAAACCGGAAAAAGTGGGTGCGCACAATTTTGTGACGAACATAACTATGTCCACAGCAACTATTAGCCTAGGGTTATAATACAGAAAATAAAGTAGATCATGTAATCTACAAGTATCAAAAAGAATCACCGAATTCGGATCTCTGTGGTGGGAGATACGAACTCGACAATACGGGTGGTCAATCTGGAATTCTGCGATTGCAGAATTCTGCCTGTCCGTCCATTTTGGACGCTGATTTACACCTAGGGACACACATTTTCCGAGGTTGACTATAAAACAAATACTGGAGAGGGTTGAGGGAAGATCATACCTATGAAAACGGATCAGCGTTTGGTCGAGCGAGTCAACGGGAATTCGTGCCGGAGCAAAGGTATCTCGAGTGGGAGACTGCAGTTCGCGATGTCGGCGTCGACGGGATGATTGGATGGCTTGGGGAGGCTTCTCTGGCTGTGGTGACGGCTCTAGATGGGAAGAAGAAGTCTGGAGTTTTAGGTTAGGGTTTTGGAGAGTTTATTATATATATATATATGCTATATATTAAGAGAGAGAGAGAGAGAGTTGGAGGCGGATTGGGTGACTAACCCGCTGGATTACAAAGGCTGGCTCATAAGTGGACGGAATGGTTCATGAGGGGCAGAATGAGATGCTAAGGGACGGAAAAGTGGCCAAGAAACTAAGGGCTGCAGCTGCAAGTTTCTAAGAGTTAATATTATACTATTATTATTAGTTAGTATTATAATCATTATACTTATTATACTAGTATTATATTTAGTATTATTAATTCTATTCTTTTTTTTTCTTTTCTTTCTTTATAAATATATATATACATATATATATATTTGTATATACATATATATTATATATATAATCCTAAGAAAATTTATAGAATAGGGTATTGCACATCGTTAGGCTAGCAACTGCTCAAGGGGTCTCCTACATGGAATAAATTCCGAAAAAATTCCTGATGGTCCCACAAGTCATCTAAGGGCCCGAACACCTAATATAAAAATTATTAAAAATCTATTTCTCCTATTTAGACCTAATTACTACAATTTAATTAATAATTAATAAATAAAAAAGGGTTTATACGATTTTCCAGGAAGGGGGTTTTACAATAATATAGAAATAAAATACAACAATTTAGGAATAAAAATTAGATCCCAAATCATACTCACACAAAGTATACTACTAATACAAATAATATATACCCTAAATTAATATATATACAAACCAATATGTATACAAATAACATAATATATTATTACAAATATTATACAAAATACATATATATACACATATATATATATACAATAATAATATGTAAAATATAATTTAAAACTGTCAAAGCGTCACCGAAAATAGTGAACAAAATAAGATAAAATAAAAATAGGTTTAATAGTGACAGTCTTGACTGTCACTGAAAATTCGTCGCAGAAACTTCATATACAAAACCGCTGCTGTCACAGTTTGCTGACAGTTTCAAACTGTCACAAAAAAAACGTCGATTGCCGCTCAAAACTGTCGCAGCATTAATGACAGATCTGTCATTAATGCTGACCACTGTACAGCGGCTGCTGTTCAGACCAAATAATGACAGTTTCACTGTCATAGAAACCACTGTCACCAAAACAAATAAAAATATATATATATATATATATATATATATATATATATATATATATATATATATATATATATATATATATATGCAATAATAATAACAATACATATATATAAATAAATAATTATATACTTTTATATATATATGCACATATAAACTTATAATTAAATACTAATAGTTACAACACATGCACATATTAATGTTCATATTTTACATGGCTAGAAGCACACCTAAAATATATACATTAATATACAAATAATTACATAATAATTATAAATAATATAATTACACAATTAAACACATAAATATATTTTATAAAACATTTATGTATAATTTATACTATTAACATAAGTACATATATAATTACATGCAAGAAAGCTACATATTATATTTGTACATCATATTAGCACACACAAAAATATATAGATCTATTCTACAATAATTACTATAATAAATACACAAAATAAATATATAATATCTATATATATTTACTAATTATAATTGAAGAATTTAAACCATACATAATTAGATCTATTCAAAAATCCACACAATTGGAGAGTATCACACCGTATCCCACTAGATCTAGGATACGCATGTGACACGAGTCCAACACACAACCAATTGTACCCCAAAGGATACAAACAAATCATAAATAATATTTATGAATAAATTAAAGTGTCAAAAGTAGATCTATCTGTCCGTGTCAAAATACGACATGTTCAAAGCCCCGTGTCGGAGGAAAAACCCCCAAAATGACACGTATCACCAAATAGTTGGGATACGAACCACATGTACCAAATTATGGATACGACACTAGCCTCAAACATATAAGCCCATGTCCAATTAATCTATAGGATCAATTGATACACACAACAAAATATAAATTCAGAATTCCAACAAAATTAACACAAAAAGCACCATAACTTTCTCCATGGGTCTCCTATGAACACAAAACAAAGTCCTATGGGTATTACATACATATAGGTTGATTTTACATGATTAAATCTCAGATTTAGAAGCTATTTAAATGGGAAAATATGAATTATACCTATTGGGAGATGGATTCTCAATGAAACCTCCAATTGAGAAGAACTTGCTTCCAAATTGTAGATCCTTGCTTCCTTCTTCTAGATCCTTGCTTCCTCCTTCTCTAATAGTGAATTAGAAAAAATTTGGAATGAATTTGGTAGGGAATTGGAATGGGAATGGAGGAAATTTGGGAGTGGGAAATTCTAGATCTAGATTTGGAATGAGAATGAGAGGAGAGAGAAATTTCTCCCCTCTTTTAATAGGCCGGCCTTGCCCCTCTCCCAAGCAATTGTAAAATATCCAATGTACCCCTTGGGGCCTCTCATGAAGAAATAATTAAGGAAGGAAGCTTCTAGTCTAATCACTTAATTAATTTAATCCATCTCCTTAACTATGGGCTTTCTAAATGGGCCAAATCTAACTATTTAATTCATGTTGGTCCATGGGTCCAAACTATACTAGTTGGGTCCACTAAAATAAGTCCAAAATAATTAAATAATATCCAACAATAATTAAATAATACAACAAAAATTATTTACCATGCACAATATTTATTTAAATAAGAAATTACTAAAATACCCTTTTTCCTAAAATGTGGTAGTGACACCAGTCTCGCCCCAAACACCAGGCGCACTGCAGGACACAAGGTGTTGTGGTGAATACGATCCGCAGATGCGATGCCAGGTACCACCAGTCGGCGCAGCCATATAGAGAGGAAGCCAACCAGTTGAGCTTCCTTGGACAGTGGCCTGCGATAATGCCTCAGATAACTGTAGGCCTTAGTACCTGCAGGATATCTTGCTATCCCTTCGCCGAGGATCTGATCTGGAGCCCCAGCATCTTCCATAAGATTGTCGACTACCTGAGCAGTAAGCGCGCTCAGACAATTCACAGGCTGATCCTTGCCCTCCAAAACTTTCTTCGGCTGAGCAGTCCTCGCCCGGTAAAAAAGAGGAAGGACGTCCATTTGCTAGTGTGAGCCAAATCTGAAGGCTCACCGTAGAAGGCGGTGCAAGCAAGGTAGTGGCACATCAGCTCCTGGTACACTTCCACTACCCGAGGATCTGAATCCCCCAACTCCCGGTTCGTGGGAACATACTCTTCATACGGAGTATCCCCCATCGGTAGTCTCGAGATCTCTGCCATCTCATGGAGGGCCAATCCCAGCTCCCCCAGTGGAGTGGCAAAAGTCCCAGTGAGCGAAATATATTGCTCCATCAGTGCCAGAAATAGGTTGGGGTTAGGAGGTAACCCAACGCTAGTGGCACTCACAGCCGCAAACAGACCGATGTTCTCTAACTCGATCTGAAAATGCTTCAGGGCCCAATCAACTAAGCGAGCCCAACGAAGATTTGTTGGGGTCATCCACCCATTGCACCGAGGATTCACCTTGGGGTACACTCCTCCATGCCCCATGAAATCATTGCAGAAGGTCGGCAATTGCACCGGCTGGAGCACCAAGCTGTCTTCACTCGGGCCACTGCCCGGGTACAATCCCCTGAACGACATTACAGGGCTGGAAGGGCGGCTGACAAATAGGCCAGATCCTTTCTGATAGAAGATCTTTCCCGGCTTACCGTGAAGATCGGGAGTCAGCGTCCACGACATCCTCCTGGGATGTGTAGCATGGAAGAATGCCGAGATGGGATAATCTCTCGGCATCTTGGGCAGATTCAAGACCAAACCCCCGGCAGGGAAAACCCGGAGTTCTTTCTTGGGCTTCGTCCGGGACTGCTTATCAATCATGTCCCCGAAGAGGAAAGCCGGCTTTATATACTGTTCCCCGTCTACATACGTCAGGGGCTCCCTGTTGATCAAATTCAGCAGCATTCGCTCACCCTGAGCCGATATCAGAATTTCCCTTCCTTCGGGATACTGGGGCCCGGAGATAGGAAATGTCACGTGCGACAGATCCTCCAGATAGTTGGAGTGCAGCATCCCGGCGGCAGAACCCATCACCTCGGCTAGCGGAGACTCATGCAAGTTAACTGCAAAGGTGCAAAAAAAACACGTCAGTTCCTATACTGGACATTACAGTCTTGCAGCATATGCCAAGAAGCAACAGTCTATGCTCTACGCCAAGACTGTACAAACTTGATCATTTACGCCGGAATTTTCATCCAGAAGCGTAAAATTCAAGTCGGCAGTATACAGTCTTTGCTTTACGATAGACTGCCAAAATTCGAGATGTTACGTCAAAATTTTCATCCACAAGCGTAAAGCTCAAATTTTACTATATACACCAAATTTTTGGCAGTCAAAGCTCTTACGCTCAACTGTAAAATTCTGGAGTTTTTACGCTGACACATTAGAAATGTGGACGTAAAAGATGAAACGTCTCCGTACATCATCTTCCTCAAAGAGGCTATTAGCACAGGAGACGACCTAGCGCGGTCACGTTCAACGTGTGCGAAGGATTTTCAGTCGTTCGCATTCATCCCAAAAGCTCTATCTTTCAGGCCAGGTGCACTGCTCGTCGGCGGGATGCTCCGCTCAGAATGAGGTTTGCCCTGTCCAACCAGAGGCGCTCTCGCTTGAGCCGAAGAACGAGAAGAAGACTCAACCTTCTATCCCATAGCGGAGGGAGTTTGCTTCGAAGCCATTACTGGAAAACTTTGAAGACTCGGAGAAGAAAAGGAGAAGAACTCGAACAGTTGAAAGCTTTCTTTCACAGAAGACGGATAGAAAGTTTTCCTCTCAGAAACTTGAGATATATATAGAGTTTGGATGGACTCCTCGGACCCCGAACCAAATCTCCTAATTAATATTCGGTTATGATTGGGTCCTACGTCAGCCTATTATTCAGAGAAGGCGGACAGTCAGCGAATTTGAAAAGTTTTTCGCGCAAAGCAGGTTCGTGGTTCCTACGCTAAGGAGCTTTCTACGCTCGATAATTACAGATCTACGATTTTACGCTTGCAAGCTATAAGTCTATGGTTTTACGCCCAGATGCCTTTGTACTTAGTAGCTTTTATGCTCGAGAGGCTACAAACCTACGACTTCACACTCAGGAACTACAAGTCTATGATTTTACGCTCGGTGGTGTTTAGTTTACGCTCAGAGGCTGTAGACTAATGATTTCACGCTCTATGACTTCCCGCACATCTGAAAGATACGCCGGCCGGAGTACGCGTACATCTGAATGGTTCTCAAAGTGGTCAATTGCAAAGAGTTCACACAGAAGATACTCGTTCTTGACCTCAAGATATCCCAAGTACCCGAAGCATATAGAGTTCAATATTGGAAAACTACTCTTCTTTATGGGACGATTCGAAGTTCATCCAGACTCCAGTCTGAATATTTCATCTATCAAGATGGCAACTCAGTTTGACAGCCATTTCTTACCCCGTTCCGAGGGATTTTCGAGAAATCATCTTTGAAGATGATGTCTGAACAAGAATGCTGTTCATCAGAAGCAACAGTTCAGAATTCTACGTAGTTCCTCACTCCTAAACAGCAGGACAGTTTGAACACTCGAATGCTAAAGCGGCTTTCTACGCATCTCTAGTTATGCGTAAAAGACAAGACAAGACCTAGCACTCTTTCTAAAATAGAGTCGGCATAAAGAATCAGACGTGTCGAAGCTACACATATTCAGACTTCACAGCAACAAAATATGGCAAAATAATCATATGCACGGAAGAAAGACGATTTTATTAAAAGTAAATTCATGATTACATATGAGGGAAATCTAATCTACAAGGGTTTTTCTTCATTTTTATGATTACATATGAGGGAAATCTCGTCTACAAAGGACTTTCCCATCGTCGTCAGAAGGCTACCCCCAGAATTTGTTCTGCCAGGTTCTTGCATGGGCGCCAATTCTTTATCTCTCCTCCAGCAGTTGGTCGGTTTCCGTAACCGACTAAAATGATAAATGGAGGGAGAATACGAAACTGGGCCTACCTAAATTAGGCAGATCCCATGCTCCGTGCACCGTGACAGTTTGAGTTGAGGTATTTTACCCAACTCAATACTCGAGGATGACAGAGCCAGTCTGTCTGCTCTCGTCCCCGGAGGTAACGGAAGAAGGTGACACTTGCAAGCAGAGTGGTGAAATATGATTCTTTCTCTCTCCCGAAGAACCACCATACAAAGTTGCTAATTATCCCGAGCAAAGGAGGCTATGATATCCTTTCATGATCCATCGTTGCAGATGACACTTGTTCGAAGACGCCATCTTTTTCGGCCCCTTACATGCGGGAAGAACATGATCTCCTTCTTCCTCAGATCGACCCGACAAACTCCGACGATCATCTCCGTGTGGCGAAAGGAATACGGGAAGAACAGGTTAACTCCTCAGCCTTTTTATAGGCGAAAGAGGTCAAACCGATCCCCAATGAATCCGCCATAAAGTCAGCCTTGACCGTTTCAAAGCTCTATTCAGAAATTTTTGAGTTACGAGGAGCGGTTCATGCTTCATTCAAAGCATTTCAAATTACGAGAAATTTGAAAGCTTTGAAGGGGATCTTGTAGAAGCATGAAAAATATGCTGGATAGCTATACGCAGCATATTTATGCAGAGCAGTGTAAACTGATGACCTCAGAGCCCCCAACGTCCAACAGAGCTCTTTCACTGAGCACAGCGGAAAATATAAGCTCAAAGGACCATCCGCGTAATGCAGTACGTCCAGGCCGCTTCGGCGTAAAGAAGGTGCTACATCGCCGCTATGGCGTAAACCACATCCGCTTTCAATGCAACATTAAAGCGTACGAGGAACGCTTCGTATCCCCCGAAATAAACCTGTCAAATCACGCAGTGAACCTGACATCTGACTCCTGACAAAGAGTGCTACACGGCTACCCATACGACGGCTGGAATAATGACAGACCACTAGGGACACGCCTCTGCAATTAATGCGTAGGATGATGGCGGATCTCTGCATTTAATGCAGAGGATTTGATTAATATCACCGAACCGTCATTTACTGACGTCTCCTCGGCGTAAGCTTCTTTTACGCATACAAGGGAATACGCTGCCTTATTTTACACAGGAAGACATGAACTGTTTATGCTTCGCGGAAGAAAACGGACTGCCACGTCAAAAGCTGCTCTTCGTACAGGGCTCGAGGCACGTCTCTGCACCTAATGCTCAGAACGGTGGCAGGCCTTCGAGACACGCCTCTGCAATTAATGTGCAGGATAATGGCAGATCTCTGCATTTAATACGAGAGATTTGATTATATCTCCAAGAGCCATAATTTCGGCTAAGACGTCCACATCATCTCGGCTTCTATGCCTTCTCGGCCTCTATGACCACTCTGGCACGTTACGCAGCGGCTTCTACGCCCGTTCAGCTTCTATGCTCACTCAGCTTCCATCCCCGTTCGGCCTTCTTTGCCTACTCGGCTTCTATGCCATCAGGTTTCTACGCCTACCTGGCTTCTATGCCTACTTGGCTTCTACGCTATGGTGACAGACATTGGCTTCTACGCCAACCTCTTCTACACGAGAGATACCTACCTACGTGGCTTCTATGCCGTGATCTCCGTAGCGATTATACGCATTTTGTCCCTTAGTTGGACCCTCGTCACACGCTCATTCAAAAGATCATCTATACGCAGGTATTGATTATTTTAACCATTGTATAAAAGGGTGCTGTACTTTCCACTACTCGATTTTTATACCGACTGAGTGGTCACTGTCACTAAAAACTCTATAAATAGAGACCTCTATCAACAGAGGACAAGGTCAAATTTTGGAGAGGTGGAAGAGGTCGGTGAGAAGGAGTCTTGGAGAGAGAAGAATCCGGAGCTCAGGCAAGGGGTAGCGATCAACGACTTTGGCATCGTGCATCCAGTCTCCTTAGCAACCTCCGAAGCTGCTCTCCGTCTTCTACGGCACCTCTTCATCATCGTGTGGTCCAAGGGTTAAAGTGATCGACTACAGATCAAACACCTATAGTAATATTTACCCAAATTTAAAAATTGTACTCGACATCCTCGTATAGGATTAATTGTACAAGCTTGTTTATAAACCAAAGAAAACGGGTTTCGTATAAACCTCATCTTATGTATATTTCTTCTTTCGTTTGTCACCATAAACAGCCATTCCTATGACGATCTTCTACTATGATGCCTATCAAATGCAAAAGCAAAGCAGGCTCTCCGTGAGGTTCACGATGGGGTTTACGGTGCCCACCAGCCCGGACCCAAGCTATAGGACCGTCTCCGTAGAATGGGTTACTATTGGCCGACAATGGTAGTAGATGCTATTGATTATGCGAGGAAGTGCCAAGCGTGTCAAATCTACGCAGAATTTATTCACCAGCCCTCAGAATTTCTATACCCAAAGGTAACATCTTGGCCATTTAAAGCATAGGTGTTCGCTATTATGGTAGGTTTGGGAAACCTTCATTTAGTAACAAACAAAATGAGTACAAAGAAATCCTAGACAGATAATCTAAGTACAATATTTTTTATCTGGATAGTGTGATGATGGAGATCGAGTACTACAGCAACTCTTTTACTCCGTTGATGGTCCAACGAGTGAATGAGGGATGCTCTCTTCTCTCTATCCTGATCTTGTGTGCATGTAGGTACCTCGCCTGGAGGGGTATGGTCTTTATAAAGCAGAAAAAGCCTATTGTTGGGACGTCCAATCTACCTCTATTTATAGCCATCCTATTGATGGGCTATAGTTACTATATTTTCTTATGTTTTGTAGCCATAGGGGGCTCCTTCAATAGAATATGGTTACAACTGTAGGAGTATAGTATGGGTTGGGTCCAGGGCAAGCTGCCATATGGACGTTTTGTTGGGATTTGTTGTTTGTTTGAGATTCAGGCAGTTCTCGTCTTCTGTTTGCGTGACTTGGTAAGCTTGAAATATAGCCTGCATTTAGTTAGAGAGAATCGCGACAAAAAAAAAAATTTCTCAGGGAACCTTGCCATGTTGGACACAATGAGTCTGAGGGGCATGGGGCACATGGTGTTTAGAACGCATGAGGTCAGAGTCACATGGGACATGTGGAGTCTGTAACTCATGGGTCCAGAGACGCATGGAATGCATGAAGTCTGGAACTTATGGGGCTAGAGACGCATGGAGCGCATAGAGTCTGGGATGCATAGGACCAGAGTCGTATGGAGCACATGGATTCTGGGATGCATGAGACCCTATATACGTGGCATTGCACGCTTGTTAGAAATCATTATTAGTCTGACGAGAGCTTCATGTCATTTAGCATGCTCGCATCTTTCGAGGCGTTCAGAAAATCATTTTTGTCAGGATTCTCTGTCAGACGTAATCTTGGTGTCAAACCTTTAGGCGACCAATATTTGGGACACATAGATGCTACTTTTTCTCTGTAGCATGGTCATCCTATGACCTAGTTTCTTATGAGTCGACTGTGGGGTGCATGTTTGTTGAGCGCATGGATCTAGATATTCCATGCTTCTATAAGACCCCCTTCAAAGTTTTTAAACTGATAAGTTTGGGATACTTTGAGTAAGAAGCATAGAGGAGATAACTTTGCGCTGCATGGATGGTGGGTCGCATGGACAAGTCTTCGCCAAGCTGTCAAATCTTTATTTAGTACAAGATTTGGCTTAATCTCCGAGGAGATTTCTTGGGACTCTGAGTCAACGACAGTTTTCGAGGATATAACTGTGGATCATGCAAATCAAGGCATCTGGTTTATCTTAATAACTCCCTGGTTCATCGCTTCGATCTTCTCATGTGCCCAAGGAGATTATAAATAGGCGGACTAGGGAGGAGGAGAGAGAACTTTTATCTCTCGACTTCCCCTTCTTTTTGGGAAAGAAGATGTCGAGGGATACAGTTCGTCGTGGCCAGGAGTTTGTCAGGAGAGGCATCGATCCATGGCCGCCTGATGCTGGCATTCTCTTTGGAGGTAAGAGAGAGTGTCATGGTGGTGGGGAGACACACACAGAGACACAAGTATACGGCCTTGCAGCGTGGATATGAAATTATCTAGAACACGCGCAGGCCCTGCCCCTACGGAGTTATGTCGTATAGCTGTGCAGTCATCTGCAACATGGCGCAGAGCCTATTTGTGGCTTGGACGCATGGTAGAGGAATTGGTCCATCTGCGGCTTGGCGGCATGGCCGAGAGTTTCTCTCGCTCATGCATACGAACTTGCCTATCTCTAGATGTCCCTTCCTGCGCGTGGCGGTGACTTGGAAGTGGCCATGCGGCCTCTGTAAATTTTTGCAATCTTTATTGGAGACTGATGTGTTTTCTTCTTATACAGGTTTTACCAGCTTTTGTGGTGCCCGAGATGGAGCATGGAAAGATATCATAGAATTCGTCATTCGAAGAGAATGCCAACCTTATGCGGCGGTTCCTCGTCAAGAACAGATCCAGGAGACGAGGACGTTTCGCCAAGAATTAATCCAGAAGACGAGGATGAACATCTTACATCATGTACAGATTTTTCCCTATCTATGCAGTATGGTACTGCGTTCTCCCCTTTATGTGGCTTACTACCGGACGGGGGAATGCGGTGTCGATGACTGGATTTGGATTAATTATCATTCATATCTTTAGTCTTCCCATATGGTTGTAGAACACTTGCTCCTACTCCTCCCTTGCTATCTGTCAGTAGATTCTTTTTCATATACTGAGGTTCGTACTGTGGAGGGATAATCCATAAAGCATTGAGTTCTACTGCGGGCTCGACTTGTGTAAGTAGCAATGACAACAAGGAGGGGTGCCTCTAATGAAAAAGGTTCGCAACAACGAGACTTCATGGAAACCTTTAAAATAGGTTTCCATCATATGTACTCATGACCTTGTACACTAATGAAAAACTCTTAAATGTAATAGATTTCCATCATATGTACTCATGATCTAGAATATTAATCAATAAAGTCTCACCTCTTTTAGAATTTATTTTTTTGTATTTGTCACATCATATGTTGTGGACTTTGGGTATTGTACTGAAGGTAATATAGACGTAGCACAATACCGTAGTCTTTTATGGATATTCCATTAGGGGAACTATAGTGGACCTATTACTTCTTGTGCACTTGGGTAAAAGTAATAGATTTAAAACAAGCCTTGTCAGAGTTAATATGGACGCAGCAAGTTTGGTGGACTTAACACCGCTGGCGTACTTAGAGTTGAGTATGGGTGCTAAGTTTGGACGATAATCGATATCAGAGGTTTTGCTCAGAGGTAAGGAGCATATGGCAAAATCCACTGTGGAGGATGTGAAGACGATAGCTCAGAGGTAATATGGACGTGAGCTAATCGATAGTCATACCAAGAGGTTAGGTAAGATCCTGGTATTTTTGTGGAAGGAAAAGGAAATAAGCCAGAGGTAATATGGACGTGGCTGTTTTCTTTAGATGGAGAACATGGACAGCTCAGAGTTCAGAGGTAATATGGAAGTGAACTGTTTGCTTCCATTAAGGATATCCCACTAGGGGATCTTTGGTGGACTTATTACTTCTTGTGCACGAGAGTACAATTAATAAGTTCGAGATAAAACCCTATCAGAGGTAATATGGGTGTGATAGATTTTGTGGACCCATTACTTCTTGTGTACCTGAGTAGGAGTAATAGATTTGAGACAAGCCCTGCCAGAGTTAATAAGGACGCGGCAAGTTTGGTGGACTTAACACCGCTGGCGTACTTAAACTTGAGTACGGGTGCTAAGTTTGGACAACAATCGATATCAGAGATTTTGCTCAGAGGTAAGAAGGACATGGCAAACCCTACTAGTGAGGATGTGAAGACGATAGCTTAGAGGTAACGTGGACGTGACCTAATCGATAGTCATACTGAAAGGTTAGGTACGATCCTGGTATTTTGTGAAAGGAAAAGGAAATGAGCCAGAGGTAATATGGACTTGGATATTTTCTTTGGATGGGGAACATGGGCAGCTCATAGTTCAGAGGAAATATAGACGTGAACTGTTTGCTTCCATTGATGATATCCCACTTGGGGATCTTTGGTGGACTTATTACTTCTTGTGCATGAGAGTGCAAGTAATAAGTTTGATACGAAACCCTATTAGTGGTAATATGGACGTGATAGATTTTGTAGACCCATTACTTCTTGCGCACCTGAGTACAAGTAATAGGTTTGAGATAAGCCCTGCCAAAGAAAATATGGATGTGGCATATTTTGTGGACCCATTACTTCTTATGCACCTAAGTGCAAGTAATAGGATTAAGATAAGCTTTGCCAGAGGTAATATGGACGTGGCATATTTTGTGGACTTAACACTGCTGGCATACTTAGAGTTACGTACGGGTGATAAGTTAAGATGATAACTGATATCAGAGATAAATATAGATTTAATAATCGATAGCCAAACCCGAAAGGTTTGCTCAGAGGTAATATGGATATGGCAAACTCGATCGAGAAAAATATTAGGGCAGTAGTTCAGAGGTAATATGGATGTGAACCAATGTCCGAAAAACTCACCGAGGAGTGGTTTGTTGAGTGTGGTCTATTCGAGAATGTAGATAGACCTGAGGGTTACTCCACTTGGGAGATCGTTAGGCCGATAGCTTAGAGGTAATATGGATGTTTCGGATAGAAAAAAGTTGAGATTTCTATATGTAATCGATAAACGTGGAAGAAAGCGGACGGGTTCTTTATTGCGAAAGAAAACCCTTTCCTTCTTTTTGTTTACAAACAAGCTTGTACAACATTAATCCTACACGAGGATGTGGAAGTACAATTTATTTAATCTAGGTAAATATTGCTATAGGTGTCTGATCTGTAGCTGATCACTTTAGCCCTTGGACCACACGATGGCGAAGAAGTGTCGTGGAAGACGGAGAATAGCTCCGAAGGTTGCAAAGGGGGATGGATGTACGATGCCAACGTCGTTGATCCCCACTCTTTGCCTTAGCTCTGGATTCTTCTCTCTCAAGGATCCTGCGAACTCTCTTCAATCTCTGATTTCTCGACTCTGGATCTGATATTGGTTTCCCTGACCAATCTCCGACCTTGTTCGATCTTTAGTCTCGAAGCTTTTGACCTGGTACGATACTTCTGTGGAAGTTCGACCTCGTTCGATCCTTCTTTTTAAAGTTCGACCTCGTTCGATCCTTCTTTTTAAAGTTTGACCTTTTCCTCTGTTGATAGAGGTCTCTATTTATAGAGTTTTGGTGACAGTGACTACACAATCGATGTAAAAACCGAGTAGTGGAAAGTACAGCACCCTTTTACACAACGGTTAAAATAACCAATGCCTGCGTATAGATGATCTTTTGAATGAGCGTGTGACGCGGGTCCAACTAAGGGACAAAATGCGTATAATCCCTATGGAGATCACAGCGTAGAAGCCACGTAGGTAGGTATCCCTTATGTAGAAGAGGTTGGCGTAGAAGCCAAATGTCTGTCGCCATGGCATAAAAGCCAAATAGTTATCAAATTGGCATAGGAGCCGAACAGGCGTAGAGGTCGAGTGGTCGCCTCCTCAGCTGCATCATGATTGTTCGGATCAAAACTAGGCTTCACCGCATCAAAAACCGTGTTCACCCACCCGTCGTCATAAGCAGCATAGTCGTGGACATCCATATACGGCTCCACATAAGGCTCTGACTCCGATGCTAAAGACACAAGTTCTTCGTGCGTGGTCCACTGATAGTAATTTTGCGTGAAACCCTTTGAGTACAAATCATATGTGACTTCCACTTCTGGATGATATTTCAAGTTGTGATATCTCACACACGGATACTTAATTTTGGTACCGTCCATGTACTGAGGGAACGCCTTGGCGAACTATGGGAACTGTTGTACACCCTTAATGAATTTATCCCGAATACCGCAAATAAAATTAGGATGACGGTTGTACATCCACGAATGATGATGCATATAGCAATTTATATCCATTTCTAGATACTTCTGCAAAGATGAATAGACATTGTTCAAATATATACTCATGTGAATATTTTGTAGTATATATTATCCAAATGATACTCACTCCAAATATGCAAAGATGAATAGACATCGTTCAAGAAAATAGTTTAAATTATAATACATGTCACAAGTCTAAATGGATTTCATATTGATATTTTTAATCCTCTTCTGAAAATTGATCTTCTTCGTTTAAATACAGTACATGCACTGATACTCCTAGTCCTAGCATTGATACTCAGGAATACCCAATTATGTTATATACCTACTCCTCTACACACACATAAAAATACTCAGGAATATAGTACATGCACTGATACACCTAGTCCTAGCACTGATACTTCTTCATTCAACTTTGTATCCTGGATACTCATATTGCAGTGTATCAGTGAGTGTCAACTCTGTATCCTAGATATCCATACTTGATATTTGTCTAGGCCATGACTTTCTAATTAAAAAATTAAGTCATGGATATCCAGTGACAATTTGCTTTGGTCCAGGATACATAGTTGACACTCACTAATACACTCCTGGATATCCATACTTGATATGTATGTGTGTGTCCGTATCCGATAAAATATTTACGACCTTATCCTCGATATTGTGTCCTAACCTTTCATATCCATGTGTCCTATAATTTTACCATACATATTATAAGATGACATGATACAAACATATATGTGTGTGTTCGTGTTCATGTTAGGGTTAGTGTATGCGTGTTAGTGTGTCCGCATGTTCGAGTTTGGGTTAGTGTTAGTATCTACATTTGTATGTGTGTCCGAGTTAAGATTAGGATAGGGTTAGTGTTCGCAGCATCGAGATATCCATACACTCACACACCCTCACTGTACTGTGCACAAGTGTGCACTGTACAACACCTCACTTGATACCCAAGACTGCATCTAATTAACTTAGATAGGGTTAGGATTTTTGTCGTATCTCGGCTTTGGGTTAGGGTTTGTGTCATGTCCTGTGTCATGTTAGTGAAGAAAGATAGGGTTAGGGTTAGGGTCTATGTCATATCCCGTGTCATGTCAGTGACATATCGTGTCAGTGTATGTGTCTGTGTCGTATCCTGTGTCATATCTATGTATGTGTATGTGTCGTATCCACTATCAAATATCATGTCTGTATCTGTGTGTGTGTGTGTGAGAGAGAGAGAGAGAGAGAGGGTTAGGGTTAGGGTTAGGTTTAGGGTTTATACCCTCTATGAATTTATCTCGCACACTATATTATTGTATAAGTAAAATCTCTGACTTGAATCCTCGATACATATATAAAAACCCTATTTAGGATGGTCACACCTATCATTTATCAATTAAGTTAAATACACACATGCAATAGTATTTTACAACAAAAATGAGTATTAATATTGTAAATTAATTAATTACATGGATATATATCGTGTCGTGTATGTTTCAGTGTGAGTGTGTCATGTCTATCTTAGTGTGTGTATCTGTGACAGTGTGTCATATTTGTGTCAGTGTATGTGTGTGTCATATCTGTGTCTGTATCTGTGTATGTGTATCATGTATGTGTCAGGGTTTGTCTGTGATAGTGTGTGTGTCATGTCTCTGCTTATGTATGTGTGTCGTGTATGTATTAGTGTCATATCATGTCTGCATCTATGTGTGTGAGAGAGAGAGAGAGATATATAGGGTTAGGGTTTACCTAGAGGAGGAGGAGGAGAAGAAGCCCGAGGTTGTCGTAGGGGAGGAGCCACGCCAGAAGGGAGGAGTCGTACGGGAGGGGTGCTCGGGGGGTGGAGAGCCGGAGTAGGGGGCTGTGGGGGAGCCGGGGGGGTAGGGATGGGGGATGGCGAAGTAGGGGGGCTGTGGAGGACGTCGGAAGGGGGTACTTCACCGAAGGTGGGAAGAGGGGGGGTTTCAAAATTTTGGGGTAGAGATCGACAGAATGGGGGGAAATAAAATTTTGAACCCTATATTAAAAAATTTAGCGATGTCATCAATAGACGTCGCTAAACGTCGCTAAATAAAAAAATTAGCTACGTCATAAATAGATGTCGCTAAACTTTGCTAATTCAAAAGTTTGCGGCGTTATTGACGTCGTTAAAAATGTTGCTAAAAATCAAAAAAGTGACGTCAGTAAATACGTCGCTAAACGTCGCTAAATCAAAAACTTTAGCGATATTTAGCGACCTTAAAGAAGCTTATGGCGAATATTCTTTTAAAAAACTGAACTACAGTTGCTAAACGTCGCTATGTGTCGCCAACAGCGTCGTATAGCGACGTTTATTTTTTGAGTCACTCAAGTCTTTAATATTAGTGATGTTTTATTATGATGTCACAAAAAATGTCACTATTTTATCATATTTTGGTAGTAGATGGACTAATCGGTCCGATAATGTCCATTCTCATACAGCCAAGATGCTACCGTTGGGTATAGAAATTTTAAGGGCTGGTAGATAAATTCTACGTGGATTTGGCACACTTGGCACTTCCTCACATAGTTAACAACCTCTGCTACTATTGTCGGCCAATAGTAATCCATTCTTCGGAGACGATCCTGTAGCTTGGGTCCGGGATAATGGGCACCGTAAACCCCATCGTGAGCCTCACGGAGAGCCTGCTTCACTTTTGCATTCAATATGAGTCATAGAAGAGGACCATCGTAGGAACGACGATATAGTATTTTAGTAGCCGTATCGTAATAGAACCGGAGGAAACATCTTCTGAGGTGACTTCCTTTTGGATCTCGGGAAGAATTCCATAGACTGTGGAGTCGATGAATGGGAATCTCCAGTCTAGTGAGTCGGTGCTTGTCTCTACTGAGTAGCTCAAGCACAGACAGAGGTTGTTATTCATGAAGACCAGCTCTTGACTGACCACGGTATTAGAACAGCTAAAAAGGCTACAAGACCAGCCAGGCGTCAGCCTCGATATTTTGTAGTCGAAGGACATGCTCAATGAAGAACCCCTCGAAGGTGGAGATAATACCGAGCACGGCTTGGTGGTAGGGAATCAAGTCTTCATTCCGGACTTCGTACTCACCTCGGACTTGATTGACTATCAATTTGGAGTCGCCGTAGGCTTCCAGGTAGTTAACTCCCACTTGTTTAGCGAGTTAGAGCCCAATGACAAGGGTGTTATACTCTGCCACATTGTTGGACCATGGCTCTATGAGGGAGTTAGTGCGGTTGATGACCAGATCATATGGGAAAATTAGTACTATCCTGACGCAAGCGACAATATCGCCTTTGGGCCCTGTTCTTGAAGCACCGTCGAAGAACATTCGCTAAACGGCTTCTGTGCTTGTGGTCATGTTTGAGTCACTACCTCATCTGGGTTCTCCTCATAGAGCTTCGAAGTTTTCGGTACAAGATGGGCTACATGGAAATCTGGCAATGCTTGGCCTTTGATTGCCTTTTGCGAGACAAATATCATATCCTATGGTGACGGCAGTATTGTCCATGTGGCTAGGCGAGAGTTGAGCGCTCCGGTTTAGTCATAAGGACCCTGAGCGGATTAACTCGCGATATCACATGGATGGTTTGCCCTGCCACGTAATGTCGAGTCTTCTAAATGGTGAAGACCAAAGTGAGGCACTCCTTCTCAATGGGGTTGTACCTGTGCTCTGTGCCAGCCATTATTCTACTGAGATAATATATAGCCTGTTCGTGACCTGCATCGCTTGTCTGGGCTAGTAGAGCCCCGAGGGAGTGATCCATTGCCCGCACATGCAGTAAGAAGGGTCTTTTCACAATGCGAGCCACCAATACTGGAGGATTCATGAGATACTCCTTAATGTCGTCGAAGGCGAGCTAACATTCTTTATTACAGACAAAGGAGACTTTCTTCTTCATAAGCTGAGTGAACAGTTGACAACGTCCAGAGAGGTTTGATATGAACCTCTTGATGTATGTCAGTCTTCCTTGAAGGCCACGAAGTTCTCTAAGGTTCTTCGGTGGGCGCATTTCAAGGATTGCTTTAGTCTTGTCAGGGTCTACGTGGATACCCTTCGAAGTTAGGACAAAACCCAGGAACATGCCGATGGAGACTTCAAGGAAGGATTTGGTAAATTCATCTTGAGCTGGTGCACACGCATGAGGTCGAACACAGTCTTCAAGTCCCAGAGATGATCATCTTTGGAGCGACCCTTGATGGTGATTTTATCAACGTAATACTCTATCGTCTTGCGTAGATGTTCACATAAGATGGTGCTCATAGCTCGTTGGTATGTAGCACCGACGTTCTTCAGTCCGAAGGGCATGACTGTATAGCAGTATACTCATATCAGCATTCGAAACAATTCGAAATGAAGTGTGCTTCTCGTCGCCAGGAAATATATTAATTTGATTGTATCCTGAGAACCCATCCATGAAGGACATGCGCTCGAAGCCACAAGTGTTGTCGATCATTATGTTTGTGATCGGAAGGGAGAACTCGTCCTTAGGGCATGCCGCATTTAGATCTCGAAAGTAAATACAGATCTGAATCTTTCCATTATTTTTTATGACGAACACGATGTTGGCTACCCAATCCGGATGTTGCTCTTCACGGACGAAGCCACTAGCTATCAGTTTGTTGACTTCTTGTAACCCCCCCCCTAATTTAGAATTAGTAATTTGTAGTATTTTATCTTATTTTACTCATTATATTTAAGTAATGGAAATTTTGGATTAATTATTTAGCTAGTTAGAAATTTTTTTAATTTATTTAGCTTGATTATATTATTATTTTCTTGGCAGTTAAAATTAGTTCACAAAAATATATTTTTGGGTGAAAATTTATTTAATAAACTATTATAGATTTTTCTATAATTTATTTTATGTACAAATTGATTTATTTCAAAATTACCATATATACATATATATCTATATATACATAATAGTTAAATAATGAAGTAATAAAAGAAAAAATATAAAAAAAACATATTAAATAATAGTCTAACCTATCCAACCACTTACCAGTATAATGTAGGCGAGCCAATTATTCTATGCATAGTTAAGCATAGCTTATTAATATATTATGTATATATTTACATTAAACCATGGAGCCCACCAATCCAATTATTTTTATTACACATCATTATACGCTTCAGCCTAATTCCCATATTAAACCATTCAACCGAATTGATTACTGCGGGTACTGCAACCCGATCCGGCCTCTAATGCCTATATATACTTGTGCATTCTACAAAACCTAACCCTAACCCTGATTCCTTCAAAGCCTCTAGCCTTGCGACCGCCCCGAGCACTGCACCGCCGCCTGACCGCCGACCCGTTCGACTACCCTACACGCGCACGCACAACGGCCGCAACCCCCCCAACTTTGCGATTAGTTTTCTTCCTCATCTTTATAATATTTTTTATTCCGTCTCTTCGTATACGCTCATAATATGGCCCTCTAGGATTTTCTTCAAGTAGAATGAATTTAAGCGTCCTGGATTGATCGAAAAATCAACCGAAGTTGGCCGAAAAACTATTCAAAAATAGTTAAGAATTCAATCCAATCGCCCATGTTTATGTCCAATTTTCTACCAACCCGTTTAATATTTTCAAAATCTAATTGAAAGCACTTTTTTCCAATATGATCAAGATTTTTACTGTTCTTTTATTTTTTATTATTTTACAATATGGATTGAATTATTCTGATTTTAAAACGACAAAAACTTGATTTTTTAAAACTAAAAACTTGCGATACGCAGTACGTCCCGACAAACCAGACCACCACGTCACATACCAGTTATACTGAAAGGCGCATATGGTATTTTCTGACGTGCAAGCTTTTGTAAAAGTTGATTTGTACTTGTGTACACGTCAAAATTAACCCGTGTCCCTAAAAGTTCTCCGGTATTAGTATTTTGCAAAATACCCTAAAAATTTGTGACCGCTTATCTGATTGACACGAAACTTGTGTCATTGGATTCGTGATATCATGCTGGGCTTGTGACCTAAGTTTCACGCGATTCCGAGATAGTTGACCGAGCTGCCTATTCGCGGGCCCCCCGGTTTGACTTGAAGGGCAAAATTATGATCGGCACACCGGAATCCAAAATTGGTCATACTGTTGAGTTAGTATCATCTTTTAGAATTTGTTTGACCTATAATTTGTCACATTTAGAGACTTTTACCCCTGACACATTTTTTGGTGCAAAGTGGCCCACATATGGACCCGTTTTGACCAAAAATTACCGTTTTGCCTCTATGTCCAAATTGGGTGAAAGGGTAAAGTTTTCTGACTATCTTACTGATTTCAAAGACGTTGGTGATGTTTATTTCAGCATCCGGAGACTTTCATTCAGAGTCACTACTTTTCGATTTTTTGTGCTTGACGTCTGGACGCCTATACTACACAGATTTCTTTCCAGTCAAGTATACATTATAATAGTACTATTTAGTTACATTCATTTGCTGTATATTTATTTTATGTTATTTATTTCCATTATTTTTTATTTAAAACTGTGCATCCAAGAATAAGGGTGCAAGGACGGTTGCGTCGTCTTTTGTCTCTTAGTTATATTATGCATGTCGACCTAGTTTTATGAGACCACCCCATGATGTTGAGGCATTCTTATGTTTCATGGGTCGTGACACATTTGTTATACGATTGTGAGTCTCATATAGGATACAGAAACATGTGATAGGCTGGCCACCTTTACGTATAGGACGTGCGACGGTTAAGGAATAACTGCTAATAGAAATATCATGATTTAGTGGACTTAGCAGTTACTAGAGGTGTTTGCGTGTTATGGATGTGATATGTTAGTAGCATTGGGTGGGGAGAACAATGAGTAAACGTATATGGGCTCCTTTACACTTTCTCATTTGTAACCCGTACGCTCCGCCGGAGATGCGTGGTCAGATGACCCTGATTCTCCGAGAGAGTCATGTCAATCCCATTTTTATCCAGATAGTCCGTACGTTAAAAAGTTATTCTCAAAAGTTTATTTCACATAGACAGTTAGGCGATCCTTTGGATATTTATTTTTAGTACTTTATTAGCATGCTTTTATATATCTTGTTATGTCCCTCTAAGGACCTAGTCCCTTTCCAGGTATAGATGAGCAGGATTATTCGCAGGAGTACGGACGGGACCTGACGCATCATTCTCTATCAAGGAGGTCTGTCACAACTCACACCCGGTGAAAGGGCACAATTACGTGGGTACGTCCAGCCTACGCCACAGCATCGGCGGTAGAATGCTGTCTAGGTTGACAATACTATCTAAATATCTCATAATAATATATAATCTGTCAATAATATCTCAACTCCAAGAAGGAGAGAACACAATACTCAATCACAATCAATGGCACAAGAAGATATCAAAGAAGTCTAACATAACTATGCAGTCTAATAATAATAACCATAAATAGAAACAATATCCAAGTCTCAAATATATGCCGGAAACAAATTCGGTACCAAAATGTTAAAAAAAACTAACTATGCTAACTAGTGATTTCGGATAGATCTTCCGGCAGTCACTCCTGAACTAGTGGGTACACGTCTGCACCATCTATAAGTTGAGGTCCATAATATATCGGACACCAATCACCCGGATCCTTTGAAAAATGTTATCCAGTCAGGAATAGAGCGAAGTACAACCCAATAGCAGTTCCAATTAATTGATAAAAAGTATAAAGCAGTAAAATAGATGATGTTATCTACGATGAGAATATAACTGATAATCAAGAATAATGAAGGAATAAGCAATACTAGCAACAGAATATAAATCAATGCGTACAAGAATGAAGGAAAGAACTATAATGTCAGAAATAGAACAAGGTAATCAATGAACTGAATATGGAATCTACGATACACTATGTGTTTGAGATACTAACTAAATATGTGATCTGCTTGGGAGATTCAATGATTACACTAAGGAGCTAACTCAACCATACATGAATTGCATGGTTAGTTAGTAGCCAATAATTATACTACTAGTCGATAGTTCTTGATCACATATTTAATTGGTATTTCCTCCTCCCCGACTGATACGATGGATCGAATCATGACACGTTACTAGCCAATGTATCCAATATTTAACCTATAATTGTTAATGTTATCCAATACCAACAAGGAACAATATTCGATATCATCTCAATAATAAAGGTAATATCTCATGACTGACGATCCAATAATAATACCAATCCATATACCATCGTGTCAAGAATCATAAGTAACATTTCTAAATACTTGAGTTATAGTAGTAATCAAATAATGAAAACTATCAGAGAATGTACTCGCCTGTGGTCCAGAGCAAATGATGAAAAACGGTATCCGAACTGGTGTCATACAGACCTATATAGAATATTACATTAATACAAGGTTTGGAATGAAAATAAGTTAAACTAGTCAACTTCTAGGTCATAAAGCCACTTCTAAGTCAAAATAGTCAAACTAGGTCAACTATAGGTTAAACTAGTCAAACTAGTTATTTCTAAGTTCTATTTGTCCATCTCTAGGATATTGGGTACATATACTATATAACTAGGCCACACTAGCTAAACTAGGATACTAAGAAAACCAACAAGATACCGTATCCTAAGATACGCAAGTTATTAGATATAAAAATACTAATTTATAAATATATACAAGACAATACATATAGTATCTAAGTTAACTAATATAAATTGGATACCTTGGCTTTGAACCAATGTGTATCTCACTACCTATACACCCACCTTGATACTCAAACCCAAATACCTTGAGTATCCTTCAATACCATGACATTACCTTGGTATCACAAGGTAATGTGAATCCTAACACATAACTAACTACTCAAAACTCTAAATTATAATCTAACATTACCTAAACTACTACAATACTACTAACTACCTAACATACCAATACATATATATCTCTGCTACTATATATAAATATGGTATCCTAGTGTATTCATACAAAATACCTATTACTTGCTTATCACCAATATCTTAGTACTACTTACCCTTCTATTAATATCGAGTATCTTGATACCCAATATTACCTTAACATGTGTTCTAATACCTTAGTATTAACTCTAATCTTACTACCTTGGTAATACTTCAAGATAATTAGAACTAATAGTAACTAATACTAATACCTAACTAACTAGTTATGATACTATAACTAAATACTAACATATATATATATATAT
Source organism: Iris macrosiphon (assembly GCA_036927795.1). Lineage (NCBI taxonomy): Eukaryota > Viridiplantae > Streptophyta > Magnoliopsida > Asparagales > Iridaceae > Iris > Iris macrosiphon. The sequence continues at coordinate 147,850,941 of JAYESA010000009.1, read as the reverse complement.
ATATATATATATATATATATATATATATATATATATATATATATATATATATATATATATATAGTAACAAGTATATATATATCTAACTATTACTAATAATAATTAACTACATAAATATATAACTATACCAAAGTAACTAACTAGTAAACAAATGACTAATTAACTATACTACTAAACTAACTAACCCTTACCTCCTCTAACACACTGTTGCTCAATGCATCGATGCTCGAAGTTGTTGCTGCTGCTGTTGCTGCGATGCTGCGCTCGCTGCTGCCACTGGAGCTACTGTTGCTGCGTTGTTGCGTTCGCTACTGCTGCTGCGTTCACTGCAGTTGTTCGCTGCACGCTGAATACTAGCTGCCTATGCCTCGATCCCCCTCATCTTCTTTGATGTACACTAAACACACACACACAACTACACACCTCTACGCCTATATACAATATCACTATAAACACAACACTCTCACTCACACACACTAGTATATATATAAATACATAACACTAGATATAAGTAGATATATATATCTATATCTATACACTTATACATATATATATGTACATACATATATACATATCAATATATATATATATATATATATATATATATATATATATATATATATATATATATATATATATATATATATACATAACATTCACTTACACACATCTCACCACACTAAGACATAACTACATAACTAAACATATATACATACTCTCATATATATATATATAGATATACAATCATATATATATATATATATATATATATATATATATATATATATATATATATATATAACCATAGAGATACTCATATATATATACCTCATACATACATATATATCTATATATATATAATCAATAAGCATATACATATAACTAATATACTATGATGCACATACACCCTCTCATTCTCATGACCCCCAACACCTCCAATTACAACATAGACACCTCCTAATTATACATATATATATATATATATATATATATATATATATATATATATATATATATATCATACAATTATATAATATAGCATTCTAATAACAATTACCATGGCAAATTGAATCTCAAAGCAATGAAACAAACACGTGAAGGACATCACACTCGTATCATACTAGATCTATGATATGCTTGTGATACGAGTCCACCACACAACCAAACGTACCTCGAAGGACACGAGCAAGTCTAAAATAGTATCTGTAAATGATATGAAGATTCAACTACACATCTACGTATTTGTATCAAAATCTGACATGCACAAAGCCCCGTGTCAGAGAAAAAACCGCCAAATCAACTTGTATCTCCAAATTATCGTGATACGGCCTACACGTATCCAATTGTGGACACGACACTAGCCACACATAATCAAATACATGTCGATTTGGTCTAATTGACCAATTGACGAATACAAAATATGTCAATCTCGGAATTCTCTCAAAATTGACATAAAATATACCATAACTTTCTTCATAGGCCTCTTATGAATCTAATTCTAATTTCTATGAGTAGCCTTAGCATATGGGGTAGTTACTAATGATTAAATCATAGATTTAGAGTCTAATTAAAGGAAAAAAACTGAATTGTACCTATTGGAAGAGGGATTTCCAATGCAACCTCTAAAATTGGTGAAATAAGCCTTCAACTTGTAGATCCTTGCTCCTCTTTGTAGATCCTTGCTTTCTCCTTGTAGATACTTGCTCTAATAGTCTCTTATAGTGATTTAGGAAGAAATTGGGAAGAAATTTGGTCTAGGGATGAAGGAATTTGGTTGAGGGAAATTCTAGATCTAGATTTGGAAAGAAAAGTAAAGAGAGAGAAAGTTTTCACCCCCTTATATAGGGCTCCCTTGTCCCCTCCCTCAAGCTACTATGTAAATTCTAAAATATCTCTTGGGGTCTCTCATGAAGAAATTAATAAGGAGGAAAGATTCTAGTCTAATGGATTTAACTCATTAATCATCCTCTTAATTATTGGGCTTATTATTGGGCTCAATTCTAACTAAAATTAAAATATTGGTCCATAGATCTAATCTAAACTAGTTAGGTCCACTAACACAAGTCCAAAACAAAATCTAACATCTAACAATATTTAAATACCACAATAAATAAATATTCAACATATACAATATTTAATTAATTATAAAATGACCAAAATACCCTTTCCTAGAAAATATGGTAGTGACAAGTATACCCCCTTAAAATAATTGCGTCCTCGAAATTTAAGGTGATCGTACTCCTTCTAGGTCAAACCCCCAGCAATCATAGTCTACTAAGGTCTCATCTAAAATCACACAAATAATAGTCATATATAAAGAACAACATGCATGGTCATGGTCTCCGTCTGTCTTATTACTGTTGTCTCTGTCAGGGTATTCTACTAGCTATACTAACTATATAACATAAGCATCCAAAAAGGTACTAAAGAAGCAATCAATCAAAATAGATGGAAGGAACAGAAAGAAAGAACAGAACTCGATAACCCATCACCTGTAGTATCGGTCTCCTCGGTCGTCATCACGAATGCTCTGCCCTGCCGAGGTGGCTCCCTCTGTGGGTGATGAGCAATCTGCGGTGCTACATGTGGCCTAACTCTACCTCTCTGCCCTCGATCTGCACCCTAGTCTGGACGATAAAGGGTCTAGAGACAATTCTTCACCATATGCTCCGTTGATCCACAATGTAAGCATGCTTCAAGTCTCTTCTGACACATCCCAAGTGTGCATAGTCTTCTTACAATAGGTGCATTGAGGAGCCTTTCGTACTTATCTCTGAGGCTGTTGTGGTATCTGCTGTACTGAAGCTTGTACTAGAGCAATAATTGGTTCATGCATCTGATAGTGCTGTTGATAAGCTTCGAACTGTACAAAAAACTATTGTTGCTAGAACTGTGGCCTCTTTGTCGGTCTCGTACTGCTACTGGCACCCCTAAATATATCATGGTCCCTCTTCGGCTTCAAGTTCCATACCTGCTTGACCTTGCATGCCTCTGAAAGTATCTCAGAATATACCTCATAAAAAGACGAAATGAGGATCTTCATTTCCCAATTCAGACCCCCACGAAAACGGATAGCCCGAACTTCTGGCTCCCTCACCAAGTACTCCGCAAATCGGCTCAGCCTCCCAAACTCTGCGGCGTACTCCTTTACGGATATACTCCCCTGTGTAAGGCTCTCAAACTGCCTTCCTAAGTCCAATCTGTCCGTCCGAGCAAAGAACTTCTTTATAAAGAGATCCTTGAACACCTCCCAAGACTGCCCCACATCAGTAAGAAGTGGCTCGTTCATGAACCAAGTGCGGGCAACGTCGAACATTTGAAGTCCTACCGCCTCGACCTTTAGATCCTCCGTAAGATGGGACACCCTCATGAGATGCTCGATATCCTCGAGCCAATCGCCAGTATAGACTATACCCTCTGTCCCCTTAAAAACCTGAGGCTTTAGCTTATTAAAATTTTAAATGTTGCCTGGCTCGAGCTGAACATCCTGCGGCTGTGGAGAAGTCCCTCTCTGAACTGCTGCAATAGCTACTTGATGAGCATTTTCCATACTCTGTCGTATCATATCTGACTGTCTGTGCTGGGCCTCTATTTGTGCCCTTTGTACCTCCATTATCTCTCTAAATAATGCAACCATCGGTACGACATCTCCTGACAATAGAGGTATGGAAGTCCCTCCGAAGCAACTGGGATAGTCTTTGGAACAGGTGGAGGAGAACCCCCGAAGGCATCTGAGACTCCTACGTGAACTGATGTCATAGGAGGTATAACCCCTGCTGCCTGAGTGGAAGATTGAGAGGTGGCAGACCTCGCAGAAACTGCTCCCGATCGATGAGATCTGGTCTTCGGTGGCATCCTGAAGACAGATCGAAACAAAAGAGTCAATTAGACACGAGATAAGATATTATCAAGGAAGGACATCAATATTCAAAGTATTCAGAAGGATTCAAAAGTAGTGATTTCAAATCAGATTGGAATTCCTAGTTGTGATTGAGTATCCCTCTCTCATCCTAGTATCCTATGTCCTATATCCTATCACAGGCTCGTGGTATTACAACTAAGTCGTCATACTACCATGACATCACACTATTTGCGAAGCCTGACCTGCATGGGCCACCACAAAAATGTGTCACGACCCACACCCGATGAAGGGGCACGAGTACGTGGGTACGTCCAGACTATGTCGCAGCATCGACGGTAGAATGTTGTCTAGGTCGACTAAACTATCTAAATATCTCACAATAATATATAATCTGCCAATAATATTTTAACTCCAAGAAGGAGAGCAACACAATACTCAATCATAATTAATGGCATGAGAAGATATCAAAGAAGTCTAACATAACTATGTAGTCTAATAATAACAACAATAAATAGAAACAATATCCAAGTCTCAAATATACGCCGAAAATAAATTCGGTAACAAAATGCTAAAGAAAACTAACTATGCTAACTAGTGATTCTGGCTAAATCTCTCGCAGTCACTCCTAAACTAGTGGGTCCACGTCTGCACCATCTATAGGTTGAGGTCCGTAATATGTCGGACACCAATCTCCCAAATCCTCTAAAAAATATTATCCAGTCAGGAATGGAGTAAAGTACAACCTAATAGCAGTTCCAATTATTTGACAAAAACTATAAAGCAGTAAAATAGAGAATGTTATCTACGATGAGAATATAACTGATGATCAATAATAATGAAGGAATAAGAAATACTAGCAACAGAATATAAATCAATGCGTACAAGAATAAAGGAAAAAACTATAATATCAGAAATAGAATAAGGTAATCAATGAACTGAATATGGAATCTACAATACACTATGTGTTTGAGATACTAACTAAATATGTGGTCGGCATGGGAGATTCAATGATTACACTAAGGAACTAACTCAACCATACGTGAATTACACGGTTAGTTAGTAGCTAATTATTGCACTACTATCCGATAGTTCATGATCACATATTTAATTGGTATTTTTCCTTCCCCGACTGATACGATGGATCGAATCATGACACGTTACTAGACAATATATCCAATATTTAACCTATAATTTTTAATATTATTTAATACCAACAAGGAATAGTATTTGATACCATCTCAGTAATCAAGGTAACATCTCATGACCGACGATCCAATAACAATACCAATTAGTGTACCATCGTGTCAAGAATCATAAGTAACGTTTCTAAATACTTGAGTTATAGTAGTAATCAAATAATAAAAACTATCAGAGAATGTACTCGCCTGTGGTCCAGACCAAATGATGAGAAATGGTATCCAAACTGGTGTCGCATAGACCTATATAGAATATTTCATTAATATAAGGTTTGGAATAAAAATAAATTAAACTAGTCAACTTCTAGTTCATAAAGCCATTTCTAGGTTAAAATAGTCAAACTAGGTCAACTCTAGGTCAAACTAGTCAAACTTGGTTAAACTAGCTATTTCTAGGTTGTATGAGTCCATCTCTAGGATATTGGATCCATACACTATGTAACTAGGCCACACTAGCTATATTAGGATACTAAAAAAATCAACAAGATACCGTATCCTAAGATACGCAAGTTATTAGATATAAAAATACTAATTTATATATATATATATATATATATATATATATATATATATATATATATATATACAAGACAATACATATAGTATCTAAGCTAACTAATGCAAATTTGATACCTTGGCTTTGAACCAATGCGTATCTCACTACCTACACACCCACCTTGATACTCAAACCCAAATACCTTGAGTATCCTTCAATACCTTGACATTACCTTGGTATCATAGGGTAATGTGAATCCTAACATATAACTAACTACTCAAAACTCTAAATTATAATCTAACATTACCTAAACTACTACAATACTACTAACTACCTAACATACCAATACATATATATCTCTGCTACTATATATATACATATGGTATCCTAGTGTATTCATACAAAATACCTATTACTTGCTTATCACCAATATCTTAGTACTACTAACCCTTCATTAATATCAAGTATCTTGATACCCAATATTACCTTAACATGTGTTCTAATACCTTAGTATTAACTCTAATCTTAATACCTTGGTAATACTTTAAGGTAATTAGAACTAATAGTAACTAATATTAATACCTAACTAACTAGTTATGATACTATAACTATATACTAACATATCAAAACATGTATATATACACATATAACTACTAGTAACAAGTATATATATATCTAACTATTACTAACAAAAATTAACTACATAAATATATAACTATACCAAAGTAACTAACTAGTAAACAAATGATTAATTAACTATACTACTAAACTAACTAACCCTTACCTCCTCAAACACACTGCTGCCCAATGCATCGCTGCTCGAAGCTGCTATTGCTGCTGGAGCTGTTGTTGCTGCGATGCCGCACTCGCTGCTGCTGCTGGAGCTGCTGTTGCTGCGATTCTGCGCTCGCTGCTGCTGTAGCCCGCTACACTCGTTGTTGCTGCTGCAGCCCGCTGCGCACAGCTGTTGTTGATGTGTTCGCTGCAGTTGTTCGATGCACGCTGCTGCACGCTGAATACTAGCTGCCTATGCCTCGATCCCCCTCATCTTCTTCACTGCACACTACACACACACGCAACTACACACAAGCACACCACCACACCTACATACATATCACTATAAACACAACACTTTCACTCACACACACTAGTATATATATAAATACATAACACTAGATATAAGTAGATATATATCTATATCTATACACTTATACATATATATATATATATATATATATATATATATATATATATATATATATATATATATCCATTTATATATACATAACACTCACTTACACACATCTCACCATATATATATATATATATATATATATATATATATATATATATATATATATATATCCATTTATATATACATAACACTCACTTACACACATCTCACCATATATATATATATACATATATATATATATACATATATATATATATATATATATATATATATATATATATATATATATATATATATAACACTCACTTACACACATCTCACCATATATATATATATATATATATATATATATATATATATATATATATATATATATATATATATATATATATATATATATATATATATGGTGAGATGTGTGTAAGTGAGTGTTATGTATATATATATATATATATATCATATATATATATATATATATATATATATATATATATATATATATATATATATATATATATATATATCCATTTACATATATATATGATATATATATATATATATATATATATATATATATATATATATATATATATATATATATATATATATATATATCCATTTACATATATATATGATATATATATATATATATATATATATATATATATATATATATATATATATATATATATATAATCAATAAGCATATACATATAACTAATATACTATGATGCACATACACCCTCTTATTCTCATGACCCCTAATACCTCCAATTACAACATAGGCACCTCCTAAATAAACATACATATATATATCATACGATTATATAACATAGTATTCTAATAACTATTACCATGGCAAATTGAATCTCAAAGCAATAAAACAAATACGTGGAGTGCATCGCACCCGTATCACACTAGATCTATGATACGCTTGCGATACGAGTCCACCACACAACCAAACGTACCCTGAAGGACATGAGCAAGTCTAAAATAGTATCTATGAACGATACGCAAAGTCAATTACACATCTATGTGTCCGCGTCAAAATATGACTTGCACAAAGCCCCTTGTCGGAGAAAAAACCCCAAATCAACTCATATCTCCAAATTATCGGGATACGGCCCTACACATATCCAATTATGGATATGACACTAGCCAAACACAATCAAACACATGTTAATTTGGTCTAATTGACTAATTAACAAATATAAAATATTTTAATCTCGGAATTCTCCCAAAATTGACACAAAATATACCATAACTTTTTCCATAGGCCTCCTATGAACCTAATTCCAATTCCTATGGGTCGCCTTAGTATATGGGGTGGTTCCTAATGATTAAACCATAGATTTAGAGTCTAATTAAAGGAGAAAATTTAAATTGTACCCTATTGGGAGATGGATTCCCAATGCAACCTCCAAAATTGGTGAATTGAGCCTTCAACTTATAGATCATTGCTCCTCTTTATAGATCATTACTTCCTCCTTATAGATCCTTGCTCTACTAGAATCCAATGGTGATTTAGGAAGGAATTGGGAAGAAATTTGGTGTAGGGATAAAGGAATTTGGTTGAGGGAAATTTTAAATCTATATTTGGAATAAAAAATAAAGAGAGAAAGTTTTCACCCCCTTATATAGGCCTCCCTTGCCCTCTTCCTCAAGCTACTATATAAAGTCTAAAATACCCCTTGGGGCCTCTCATGAAAAAATTAATTAAGGAGGAAAGGTTCTATTCTAATGGGTTTAACTAATTAATCATCCTCTTAATGATTGGGCTTATTATTGGGCTCAATTCTAACTACAATTAAAATGTTGGTCCATGGATCTAATCTAAACTAGTTAGGTCCACTAACACAAGTCCAAAATAAAATCTAACATCTAATAATATTTAAATACTATAATAAATAAATATTCAACATGCACAATATTTAATTAATTATAAAATGACCAAAATACCCTTTCCTAGAAAATGTGGTAGTGACAAGGTCTTACCTTCTGAGTACTAGTGATTACTTCATTGCTGATGGATATCTTAGTTGTAGTTATTTCATCTGACATTATTTTATATTGGGTTTCTGATCTCCTCTATCATTTTAGTTTTGATATAGTCAATGGGCAGTGGATTTGTCTCCACCCGACTATTATTCTTTTGATACTTCGTACCTGAGACTTCTTCAATTATTTATTTTGAATTCTTTATTTGTGTTGTGGATGAGATATAGATGCTTGTGACTTGTGTTAGTAATATATATACCACTTATGAATTATTTATTCATATACAGCGTACGTGTGTATTATAATTTTTCTAACATATTGGAGTGTCATAAATATACTGCTAGCATGCTTACGTATTCCTAGTCCTACGTATTTTGGGACTGGAACGTGACATATTTTTGTGGTGGCCCATGCAGGTCTAGAGTATATTGTATCGGTTACATTACTATACCGAACAAGCCTGTAAATAAGATTAGAAAATAGGATCTCATCCACATTTGACTATAACTTACCTTCCTTCCAACCTGTCTTATTTAAATGCTTGGATCTTGCTTGATTCATGTACTCTTCCTAATCTTTCGTCATCACTTGTAGAGAGATGAATTTGCGTAGCAGACGTGCTGCCACCGGGGATGACATATCTCCAAGGGTCAATAGCCAATCACCAGGAGAGGCCTCAACAACTCCTCGCCTTCCAGGAACAGATGGACAGACTAACAATTCAGTTCCACCAGTTTCGCCCGTAGTGCCTAATGGAGCTCCCCTAGCTCCACCAGTACCCCAGGATAGCCAGATGCAGTTGTTCCAATTCTTCCAGATGATGATGCAGGAACAGAGGCAGTACGTCGCCGCAATGGCTACCGAGCAGAGACAACAAGCGACAGAGCAGAGGCGAGAAACCGCTGAGATGAGACAGGGATTTCTGGCAGCACTTGAGAGGATGCTACACCAGCACCCGTACCAGATCAGGCACTAGTTCCAATGCCACAAGCGCGTGTTTAATCAGTAAAGGATTTTATGCAGATGGGCCCCAAGCCATATAAAGGTAATGAGATCCTAGAAAAGACCACAAACTGGATAACTAGCACCAAGAAGCTATTAGAGGCATCACAGATACCTCTGGACTTATGGATTATATGCATGAGGACCCAGTTAGAAGGAAACGCTCATCACTGGTAGGAATCGATGGAGCGTCAATTGGGTATACGCCAGACTTGGGAGCATTTCTTGGAGTACTTTGAGAAGAAATACTTTTCAGCCATCGTGAAGGATGTCTTGTACAAATAGTTCCTCCATCTAGAGCAGGAGAACAAGACGGTCGATGAGTACGATACGGAGTTCAACTGCCTTAATAGATATGGCACCAGTCTGATACCCAATGACTTAGAGAAAGCTAAAAGATTTTATCACGGGCTGACTCAGGAGCTTCAATACTATACTAGCTCACAGTCCCGGATCTTTTATGCTGAGTTATTGACAGAGGCCAGGATCCAGGAGGCCATCATCAAAGGGAAAGAGAATCAGCAGAGAATTCAACAAGGACCAGCAAAGACGCAACAAGGAGGGCCTATCAGACGCCCTTTAGCACATCAGCAGCCACAGCAACAGCAGAGAGCGGGACCGTACCAGATTCAGAAGAAGCCTCACTGCAGTTACTGCAAAAAGTAAGGACACATTATGAGTGATTGTCGACTTTGCTTAGGATAGTGTATGAGATGTGGTTCTGGGCAGCATATGGCCAGAGACTGTCCGGTGCAGCAAGCTTTGGTGCTTCCACAGCCGACACAAAGGCCAGCACTTCCAGCACCGAAGCCAGCTCAGCAGATGATAAGGCCAAGAGCACCAGGAGCGGGAGCACCTGAACCTCCAGCAAGCGAAGGATTCCAGCGGGGACTAATACTACCTACTCAGGAGGACCAATTCACGAGGGCCAGGTCACAGGGACTACCTCAAAGGACAGGATAGGCCTTTGCTATGGAGAGGGAGGACACAGAGCAGGAGATTGATGTTATAGCAGGTATCACCCTTGTTTCTACTTTTCCTATTATGATATTATTTGATACGGAAGCTACGCACTCGTTCATATCTTCTAATTTTGTTGCTAAGCACAATATTGCCACTACGCCTTTGCCTAGTTGTATTAGAATTCTCACTGGGGGAGGAGTTACATATGTTAGCCGTGTTTGTAGATCTTGTTATGTAGTGCTTCACGACAGAGAGATAAAAGCTCGACTCTTAGTCTTTTCCATGCCAAACTTTGATGTTGATCTTGGGATGGACTGGCTAAGCAAGTACCATACTTTCTTTGACTGCTACGGAGGAAGCATTCTCTTTAAGATACCAGGCCAGCCGGAGCTCGAGTTTGCATGATGATCCACAGAGGTTCTTGATGGTGTTCAGATGGTATTGGACGAATTCATTTATAACCCTATCATTTTAGAGTTTGAGGATGTCTTTACAGAGGATTTGCTAGGGCTACCACCGGAAAAAGATGTAGAGTTCACGATTGAGTTGGCACCAGGAGCAGCACCTATAGTGTCGCATGTTTACAAATTAGCGAAGAAGAAGATGGATGAGCTGAAGGTGCAGTTGAAGGAGTTAGAGGAGAAAGGCTTTATCTGACCAAGTGCATCAACCTGGGGAGCCCTAATATTGTTTGTACCCAAGAAGGATGGGTCAGTGTGCTTGTGCATTGAATACAGATCCTTGAATATTGTGACTGTGAAGAATAAGTATCCTCTGCCAGGCATTGATGACTTATTTGATCAGCTTAGTGGAGCCAAGGTATTCAAGAAGATATACTTAAGATCAGGATATCACCAGGTGAAGGTGCGGAAGCAGGATATTCCAAAGACCGTATTCAGGATAAGATACGGACACTACGAGTTCTTGGTCATGCCATTTGGGTTGACCAATGCTCCAGCTGTCTTTATGTACTTGATGAATCGAGTCTTCCATCAATATTTAGACCAGTTCATGGTCGTCTTCATAGATGACATCCTTGTCTATTCGAAGAGCCACGAGGAGCATGAGAAGCACTTATGGATTGTCTTAGAGACCTTGAAGAGAGAGCGGTTGTTGCAAAGCTTAGTAAATATGAGTTATTCTTGAATAAGGTCTTTTTTCTTGGGCATGTCGTCACTGGAGATGGCATCTCAGTAGATCCTAAGAAAATCTCAGTAGTTAAGACATGGCCCATTCCTACATCAGCATCGGAGGTAAGAAGTTTCCTTGGACTTACGGGATATTATCGACGGTTCATGAAAAATATTTCAAGGATAGCAGAGCCTATGACTTGATTGATGTGCAAGGACAAAGAGTTCATATGGACGGATGAGTGTCAATCTACTTTTGTGGAGTTGAAGAAGCGTCTGACCACAGCACCAGTGTTGACCATTCCATCAGGATCAGGAGGCTATGTGATCTACATTGATGTATCGGGAAAAGAATTGGGATGTGTATTGATGCAGCATGGCAAAGTAATTGCGTGTGCATCTAGACAGTTGAGAGTACATGAGAAGAATTATCGAACTCATGACTTAGAACTTGCAGCCGTTATCTTTGTCTTGAAGCTATGGAGACATTACTTATATGGGAAATGAGTGAAGATCTATACTGACCACAAAAGCCTTAAGTATGTCTTTAGGCAGAAGCAGCTGAATATGAGGCAACGCCGGTGGCTTGAGTTGATGAAGGACTTCGAGATAGAGCTGCATTATCATACGGGCAAGGCTAACGTATGGCAGATGCGTTAAGTCACAAGCCTATGACGCTATTTTTGACGATGCAGAGGGAATTACTATAGGACTTGCACGAGCTTGGCATAAAGGTTGTATTATCCGGATCAGATCGGACACTAGCCAACTTGCAAGTACAGTCATCGCTAGTAGAGAGAATCAGGGCAGCTTTTCCCACGGATGCTAAATTTAGGAGATTTAAGGAGAGGGCAGAGGCTGGAGAGTAGATGGTATTGTGCATTCATGCTGACGGGACATTGAGATGTGGTGATCGTCTATGTGTATCCAACGGAGAGCTTTTGGCAGAAGCTGGTGGCAGAGGCTCATAGTTTGATATATTTCATTCATCCTGGAGGCACCAAGATGTACCGCGACTTACGACAACACTTTTGGTGGCATGGAATAAAGAAAAAGATAGCTCACTTTGTGGCTAGTTGTTTGGTGTGTCAGAAGGTCAAGGCTGAACACCAGAGGATAGCAGGGTTATTGCAACCACTCATGATTCCTGAGTGGAAGTGGAAGCACATCACTATGGACTTCATCATGGGCTTTCCAAAGAGTCCAAGTGGGAGAGATGTTGTTTGGGTGATTATGGATCGACTCACCCAATTCGTCCATTTCTTGCCTTTTCAAGTTGGCCAGTCTATAGAAGCTTTGGCTGACTTATACATGAGACAGATCGTGAGACTACACGGTATTTCAGTTAGCATTGTGTCAGATAGGGACTCTTGTTTTACATCTCACTTTTAGAGGAGCATGCATGAGAGTCTTGGAACTCGTCTAAAGTTTAGTATGTCCTATCATCCGCAGACAGACGGGCAGTCAGAGCGTACTATTCAGATGTTAGAGGATATGTTGCGAGCATGTATGTTAGACTTTGGAGGATCATGGGAGGACCACCTACATCTTGTGGAGTTTTTCTACAACAAAAGCTATCAAGCGATCATACAGATGGATCCGTTTAAAGCTTTGTATGGAAGAAAGTGTAGGTCACCCGTGTGTTGGAGCGACGTGGAAGAACGTCAGATCTTAGGGCCAGAATTGGTTGTCAGTACTGTGGAGAAGGTGAAGAGGATACAGGGGCACTTGCGACCCGCGTAAGACAGGCAGAACCAGTGGACAGATATTCATTGTCGTTCTTTGGAGTTCAAGGAAGGCGATCATGTCTTCTTGAGGATATCATCACTAGAGGTACTATTCGCTTTGGGGGACGCAACAAATTGAGTCCAAGGTACATTGGACCATTTGACATGTTAGAGCGAGTTGGAGAAGTTGCGTATCGACTGGCTCTACCACCTTAGCTTGAGGGAGTGCATGATATATTCTATGTGTCATAACTAAGGCGATATATGGCAGATAGCAGTCATGTTCTCGATCACTTTGAGATCACCATTGGGCCGAGCTTTTCATACCCAGAGTAACGCGTGGAGATTCTTAATCGTTGAGAGAAGGTGTTGCGGAATCAGTCTATTCCTTTGGTTCGCATGGCATAGAGACATCACTCGCCAGGAGAATCCATATAGGAGAGTGAGGATGACATACGCAAACATTTTTCGTACCTATTCGAAGATCAAGGTATAATCTTACTTTGTTCTTTCCTACCATATATTATTCTCGTTTCTTTATCGTGCGTTAGCTTTAATTTCGTGGATAAAATTATTGTAAGTTAGGTAGAATGTAAACTCCCCTAATTTAGAATTAGTAATTTGTAGTATTTTATCTTATTTTATTCATTATATTCAAGTAATGGAGTTTTGGATTAATTATTTAGCTAGTTACAAAATAAAAATTTTTGATTTATTTAGCTTGGATATACTATTATTTTCTTGGAAAATAAAATTATTTCACAAAAATATATTTTTGGGTATAAATTAATTTAATAAAATATTATAGATTTTTCTATAATTTATTTCATGTACAAATTGATTTATTTCAAAATTTACCATATATATATATATATATATATATATATATATATATATATATATATATATATATATATATATATATATATATATAATAGTTAAATAATAAAGTAATAAAAGAAAAAAAAGAAAAAAATATTAAATAATAGCCTAACCTATCCAACCACTTACCAGTATAATGTAGATGAGCCAATTATTCTATGCATAGTTAAGCATAGATTATTAATATATTATGTATATATTTACTTGAAACCATAGAGCTCACCAACCCAATTCTTTTTATTATAAGTCATTATACGCTTAAGCCTAATTTCCATATTAAACCATTCAGCTGAATTGATTACTGCGGGTACTGCAACCCGATCTGGCCTATAATGCCTATATATACTTGTGTATTCCACAAAACCTAACCCTAAACCTGATTTCCCTCAAGCCTCCAGCCCTGCGGCCGCCCTGAGCAATGCACCGTCGCCTGAAAGCCACCTGCATCGCCCGACGCCGACCGGACCGACGACCCTACCAGTTCGCGCACAGTGACCCCGACCCACCCAACGTCTTGGTTTGTTTTCTTCCTCATCTTCACAATATTTTTCATTTTGTCTCTTCATATATGCTCACAACATGGCCCTCTAGGTTTTCCTTCAAGTAGAATGACTTTAGGCGTCCTGGATTGATCGAAAAATCGACCGAAAGTTGGCCGAAAAACTTTTCAAAAATAGTTCAGAATTCAATCCAACCGTCCCTGTTCATGTCCAATTTTCTACCAACCCGTTTAATATTTTTAAAATCTAATTGAAAGGACTTCTTTCCAATATGACCAAAAATTTTACTGTTCTTTTAGTTTTAATTAGTTTGCAATGTGGATTGAATTATTCTGATTCCAAAACGACCAAAACATAGTTTTTCAAAACTAAAAACTTACGATACGAAGTGAGTCCCAATAAACCGGAGTACCACGTCATATACTATTTACACCAAAAGACGCGTATGGTATTTTCTGACATGCATGCTTTTGCGAAAGTTTATTTGGACGTGTGTGCGCGTCAAAATCAACCCGTGTCTGTAAAAGTTCTCCTATATCAGTATTTTACAAATACCCTAGAAATTTGTGACCGCTCGTCAGATCGACATAAAACTTACCCCATTGCATTCATGATATCACGCTGGTCCTATGACCCAAGTTTCATGCGATTTTGAGACAGTTGACTGAGCCGCCTATTCGCGGGTCCTCCGGTTTGACTTGAAGGGCAAAATTGTGATCGGCTCACCGGAATCCAAAATTGGACATACCGTTGAGTTTATAAGTTTATATCATCGTTTAAAATTTGTTTGAGCTATAATTTATTCTATTTAGAGACTATTACCCCTGGCACATTTTTTGGTGCAAAGTGGGCCACGTGTGGACCCACTTTGATCCAAAATTACTATTTTGCCCCTGTGTCCAAATTGGACGAAAGGGTAGAGTTTTCTGACTATCTTATTAATTTTGGAGACGTTGGTGATATTTATTTCAGCATCCGGAGACTTTTATTCAGATTATCTACTTTTTGGTTCATTGTGCTTGACGTATGGGCGCCTATACTACACAAATTTCTTGTCATGCAAGTATACCTTGCCACATTACTGTTTAGTTACACTCATTTGTTGCATATTTATTTTCTGTTATTTATTTCCATTATTTTGTTATATAAAAGTATGCGTCCAAGAATAACTTGGGTGCAACGACGGTTGCGTCGTCTTTTGTCTCTTAGTTAATTTTGCATGTTGACCTAGTTTTACGAGACCACCCGATGATGTTGAGACATTCTTATGTTTTATGGGCCATGAAACATTTGTTACACGAGTGTGAGTCTCATGTAGGACACAGACTTGCATGATAGGCTGGCCACCTGTACGTATGGGACGTACGACGGTTAAGGAATAACTGCTAATAGAAATATCATAATTTAGTGGACTTAGCAGTTACTATCGGTGTTTGCGTGTTATGGATGTAACACGTTAGTATCATTGGATGGAGAGAACAATGAGTAAGCGTATATGGACTCATTTATACTTTTTTTTTGTAACCTGTACGCTCCGCCGGAGATGCATGGTCAGATGGCCCTTATATTATATTATTTACAGGTAGCCTCTGACGATCGAAAGATGTTATACTTTTTAGGCCCCTGATTCTCCGAGAGAGTCGTGCCAATCCCATTTTTAGCTAGATAGCCCATACGTTGGAAAGTAGTTCTCAAAATAGCATTTTACACATACTGTTAGGCAACCCTTTGGATATTTATTTTCAGTACTTTATTGGCATGCTTCTATGTATCTTGCCATGCCCCAGTCCCAAAATATCGAGGGACTAGCCACGTGGCAATGGCCAGCAGCACACACCGATGGACAAACCCAATTTAATGGATCCATCGGGGCATGCTTAAGCTGTTAAAAACAAAGTCTACGACAACATGGCACAACTAATCTCATCCACACAAGATATAAAATATGACCCACAGAATATAAGGAATATAAATCATCAACCAGTCTCAACAAAGTGCTTCGGGGAACAACCCGATAAATATCTGATACAATGGTTCAACAGACCAAAATATAAATGACAGAATAAAGTAAATACTGAGCATGAAAGATAGATGCTCAGGAAAAGTCTTCAGCTAACACCTCATCCTCGGGTGTCGGTACAGCTCCTGTATCAGTTTCTGCTCCGGTCCCGTATACCTCGGGATAGATCTCGTCTGTAAATCCTGGGGACATAATCCATTCCAGGTCCTCAGGGGACATAGCAAGGTACAGAAAATACAAGCCAAAATAAATACAGTGCAGCAAATAATGAAAGAAATAGGGTAAGCTATATAACCATCTATGTGAAATGCAAGTTGAGAGCATCACGAGTACTCAGGCTGAGCCACTACAAGCTCTGTGTCGGGGAGCCGGTAGCGGTAATAACACGTAATGTGCCTAGCTCTGCTACGAGAGTCTATGACCTCATAATAGTAGTAGATATATATATATGAAACAGCCTGTAGCCTGTGTGTCTCTCCCCACCCAATGTAACCACGCCTCTCATGACCATAACGTCACATGTCCATGTCAAGCGGGATCATAGCTAATGCAACAAGTCATAATGTATCTAAGAATATAGTATCTCTGTCAAGTCCTGTATCCTATACAGAATCACCATGAATATCTCAGGAAGATCCTGTCTCATGAATAGTATCAAGTGTCCTGGGTCATAGTGTACTCGGTAAGACAAGTACGAGAATATAAAGTGTCACGAATGTCCATCTCTAGATGACAATACCCAACGCCGCGTACGGTGTTGGCACCCGACTATTAATTGGATGCTAAGTAAGTCACACGGTCCTAGGTTAAGCATGCACAGCAATATAAATAAAACAAGAAAATATATAACAACATTGCAGAGTTGGCAAGGTACACTTGCCTGGGGTCCTGTTGCTGGTATAAATCAGAGTCCGAGTCACAGTCCAAATAGCCTATGTATTACAAATTAATCACATCAAAAGATAATTTATTTTAATTTATTTAATTCTGGAATAATTACTCTAAAATCCTATTTTAATCTTATTATTCTGATTTTTATGTTAATTCCTAAATTTTGTCCAAAGAAACTGAATTTATCAACTCGAGACTCATAGCACGCAAATCGAGGCGATCTGTTGACCAAAAAGTCAAATGACACAAACTCGACTTTCATGCATGATTTCCAGTAGATTTTAGTATCAAAAACATACTAAAATTTATGGCTCGTCCGAATTCAAATTCGTTTGGGAATTATGGCACATACAAATTTCGTATCGTGCACCGATGGTTAAATTCTAACCTAAAAGTTCTACAGAATTAACAGTAAGAAAATACATCTAATTAAATTCTGGAAAAAATATATGTCAATTATCTCGACATAAGCTTTCCGAACTTTAAACGGTTCATGATTTTGATTCCTGGTTCTCCCGAAATTGCGAAAACATTAAAACACGTTTATTTTTGGACATGCTGTGCTCTACAAATTTTCCAGAATTTAATACTCATAATTTTGTAAAACAAATTATATAATCAGAAAGCTAACCTCAATATCGTTCTAACGCAAGAAACTAGGCCTCGTTTGGAGTCCAGAGCTATGCGCAATGGCTTCTGGAAGATGAAGGAACCCTATATGGCAATTCTCCAAAATCTCTCTCTCTAAAAAAATAATAGGATAATTAGGGTTATTATAATATATATATATATATATATATATAGGGATGTTGAGAGGCTGAATGAAAGTTGATAGGGTGACACATGTCATGATTTGATTGGATGGTTTTGGTTATATTATTTGTTTTTTTGATTTGCCTTTATCAAAACATTATTTAAGTCATTTTAAATCTAAATAACTCAAAATAAACATTAAAAATAATCATAAAAATCTAGAAAAATTACAGAAAATATATTTTGAACCCAAAAACCCTAGAATTTGGATAATTATATATTCATAGATTTCCTATTATAATTAGGAGAAGCTCTAAAAATTAGTTTTGCCATAAAACTAAAAATAAATACTAACATTATTCCAAAAATCTAAAATAATTCCAGAAAATATATAATAATATTATAAACCTTAAAAAATAACGTGGGTCCATTCTATATTCCTGGGCTTGCACAATAAATTCTACAAGTCCTAAAAATTAGTTATTAGCCTAAATAACTCCCAATAAATACTAAAAATACTAAAAAAAAATTCAAAAACTTCTAGAAAATATATTTTATTATTTAGAACCTAAAATAAAAGTTTGGGACATTTTTAATTATATTTGAATCTAAAATAAATTCTTGAAAATCCTAGAAAATTACAGAAAATTATAAAAAATCCAAATTAAAAATTTCTGAAAAATTAGGGGGTTACAATCTACCCAACTTATAAAAATTTTGTCCTCGAAATTAAAATTAAGCCATGGAGAAGTCAAGGATGGTCTAAGATTTGTATTGGTTAAAATGCAAGGCTAGGTTTAACGGAGTGGACAATGTTGCACGTTGCACATTCCAAAAATCATGGGAGAAATTCACATGAGTGAAAATAGGTTTCTTCGTGTGTTATGTCCAATAGTGTGGACACCTAAATGCTCTTTTGCATAAAAGCGTCCAACAATTGAAACGTTGCACAAATATAGAAATTGGAGGATGGGCATGTCTAGGACAAGGTGTGGAATTTGTAGGAAGGCAGTGACTAGGGAAGTGCTCCAATTATCGAAGCAATGGTAAGGCGCACCGAGGGATACCATGTTGTAAAACTAAATGAAAAATATCGTGTTCTATTCCTAAGTGGATTCGAGTTAGCCTCAGTCTCACTATCTAAGCCAAGTAGGTCTACTTCTTAGGTGAGGGGGTTTCACAATCCAGCCAACTTAAGACAATATCGTCCTCAAAATTAAAATAAGGCATAATTTGTTAATCCTTCGTGTACATAAGGCAAGTCAATCACAATCTCCTTGCGACAATTAAATCCTAATCATATCTATTGCAATCACTTCTAGGTTAAAATGACCACTGATCCAATCAAATTCAACCTATGGTTATCTCTTCTCGCTTTTTCAAATTATCCATATCCAAATTTAAATTAAATCCATATATCATCTTCAAGATTTAAATACGCATATCAATTTTACCTCACGATCTCCAATTATCATAATCTCCTCTAGAAGTAATTCGAGTCCATTATTATTCAAATTTTTACTTATAAATTTTTGTATACTTCAGCTTCTTAAATTTCATTCACATCCTTAATATTTCAAATAGGTAGTCCAACCATCAAGTTTTTATTTTAACTCAAATCATCAACTTGAAAAAAATAATTTAAATGCAGTCCACCATTGTTCAAGTCTGAAATTCCATCTTTTTATCCTCTAAATTTCAAGTTGATGATTTTACCTTCATTGTTTAAATCATGTACTTAAGGTATAAATATCGGGTCCTCAATATCAATTCATTAATCCTCATCATCTTAGTCATTCTTCTAAAATTCTCAAAATTAAAATGGCTTGAACCTCTCCCAATTTAATCTTACTCGATCAAAATCTAAAAGAAATTCCTCTCGAGTTGACAATGCACTACTACCCAACTTAGAATTTACCCATTTATCACATAAGGCTATATACATTAAGAGAATATTCCTTAATATGTTTACTCATGTCATTCAATCCTCGAACTTCAATATCGATCATATCACATATGATATGTCCTTAATTACGAAGAATAATCCTCAAGTATGTGATCGTCCTATAGGGTATATCTAGTATTCTCTGTATATCAATTTATACCAAGCACGATGTTTCGTCTTTTCAAAATAAGGGAAGACGGAGACCAATAATAAAGAG
Source organism: Iris macrosiphon (assembly GCA_036927795.1). NCBI lineage: Eukaryota > Viridiplantae > Streptophyta > Magnoliopsida > Asparagales > Iridaceae > Iris > Iris macrosiphon. The sequence goes on along the minus strand of JAYESA010000009.1, from coordinate 147,830,164 downwards.
TTCAAAGGCAGCGTAATAGAATAGAAGTATTGGGATCAAGGCGTTTAAAGAATTCAATTAGGAATTGTCAAAGCAGTTGTGGATTGAAATCCTATTTTGGTAACCCTTTGTTCGCCTGCTCGTATTAGTACAGTTATGTAACCGATACGATATGTCAGACATGTCTAGGGCAAGTATATTCGTCTACTAATCACTATATATCTCAATCCATGTAAGGTATTATTGCGAGGGCGAATCAAGCGCACTATGGTTGATCAGACCGTAATACACTGATTCTGAAATGTATTATTGTGGGCCTCCTTAATAATACATATGTTATGAACAAGCTCGATAAAGAATAAGCTTGCAAAACTAGGCTATAAAATAGCACAATAAGTCAAGGTAGTATATAAAATATAAGCATGCTAGATGATGATAAAAGGAGGTACAAATTATTCAAGTTCACAAAACGAACAAAAATGAGCAACAATAATAAAAGACTCTACAATCTCTACAGTTATCATACAACCTCCTTATCTAAGTTACCAGTCGGCCCAATAGGGCATGAACCTCTATATTCTATTGTCTGAATAAATACTGTCATCTTATGCTAGCATAGAATTATTGCCATTCAGTTACACCGCCTTGATGGGTCAAGTGGACTATGTGGTACTAGTCTCAAGGGAAAGGGAATATAACTTGTATCGAGGTGGGGGTACAAATTACGTGATTTAACACTAAGGGATAATCATCGGGTTACAATCTACAAGATTAACTCAAACTTATCGAACTCTAACTACCAAACACAAAATTTTCAAATTCAAGACTACAACTATAATCCTAGCAAACTATGGGTCCTTAACAAGGAATAAAATTACTTAGCCTACTATTAGAAGTGTCAGGTGGCACGAATTAAAAGACAGAGAAAAGAAGAACATATTTTAGTCGTTGCGCATTAGCGAACGTTAAGGTCACAGATGAACAACGTATGAAATTAAAATATGAGGCTCTAGATAATATCATAGTTTCCTAAGGTGAAGGTGGCGAGCAATTCTCCGTGTTTGAGGTATGATCTCATGGGGAATGTCATACTCGTTGCTCTGGGTTTCCTGAGGTACCGTCTGCTAATATCACGACAAGAACCTATATCCTAACACTATCTCACTATGCACACTAGGTTCTGTTCTAACATTCGATCTCAGATTTCTATTGGTTCCTCAAAACTGGGGTCAACCACTAGGGTCAAACATTAGGGTCCAATCTCTAACTAGCTCTTAGCAGTGCCTATACTACTCTTAGGTCATTCATGACTATAACAAGAAATAATGGTAAATTATTCAATAGGTAAGGGACGCTAGGGTTCATTAAGCGTTCTACTTAGGGGTGTGTCAATATCCTAGCTGTACTTTTAGTAGGATGGTTCCCTACCTATCATTCTATCAACAGGGACTTCTATATTCTAGAAGAAAGCTACACTCAAGGAACTAATGAGAAGGCACATGAATCAAGCAGGATGCAATTTTTCAACGGAATAGATTGGAAGGAGGAGGAGGAGGAGAAGCCATAGTCAGTTGTGGATGAGATCCTATACTCTAATCCTATTTACAGGCTTGCTCGGTCCCTAAGTTGAAACCAAACAATTTAGTCGTAGACCTGCATGGGCTACCACAAAAACTATGTCACGCCCCAGTCCCAAAATATCGAGGGACTAGCCACATGGCAATGGCCAGCAGCACACACCAATAGACAAACCCAATTTAATGGATCCATCGGGGCATGCTTAAGCTGTTAAAAGCAAAGTCTACGATAACATGGCACAACTAATCTCATCCACACAAGATATAAAATATGACCCACAGAATATAAGGAATATAAATCATCAACCAGTCTCAACAAAGTGCTTCGGGGAACAACCCGATAAATATCTGATATAATGGTTCAATAGACCAAAATATAAATGACAGAATAAAGTAAATATTGAGCATGAAAGATAGATGCTCAGGAAAAGTCTTCAGCTAACACCTCATCCTCGGGTGTCGGTACAGCTCCTGTATCAGTTTCTGCTCCGGTCCCTTATACCTCGGGATAGATCTCGTCTGCAAATCCTGGGGACATAATCTATTCCAGGTCCTTAGGGGACATAGCAAGGTACAGAAAATACAAGCCAAAATAAATGCAGTACAGCAAATAGTGAAAGAAATAGGGTAAGCTATATAACCATCTATGTGAAATGCAAGTTGAGAGCATCACGAGTACTCAGGCTGAGCCACTACAAGCTCTGTGTCGGAGAGCCGGTAGCGGTAATAATACGTAATGTGCCTAGCTCTGCTACGAGAGTCTACGACCTCACAATAGTAGTAGATATATATATAAAATAGCTTGTAGCCTGTGTGTCTCTCCCCACCCAATATAACCACGCCTCTCATGACCATAACGTCTCATATCCATGTCAAGCGGGATCATAGCTAATGCAACAAGTCATAATGTATCTAAGAATATAGTATCTCTGTCAAGTCCTGTATCCTATACAGAATTACCATGAATATCTCAGGAAGATCATGTCTCATGAATAGTGTCAAGTGTCCTGGGTCATAGTGTACTCGGTAAGACAAGTATGAGAATATAAAGTATCACGAATGTCCATCTCTAGATGATAATACCCAACGCCGCGTACGGTGTTGGCACCCGACTATTAATCGGACGCTAAGTAAGTCACACGGTCCTAGGTTAAGCATGCACAACAATATAAATGAAATAGGGAAAATATATAACAACACTGCAGAGTTTGGCAAGGTACACTTGTCTGGGGTCCTGTTGCTGGTATGAATCAGAGTCCAAGTCACAGTCCAAATAGCCTATGTATTACAAATTAATCACGTTAAAAGATAATTTATTTTAATTTATTTAATTCTGGAATAATTACTCTAAAATCCTATTTTAATCTTATTATTCTGATTTTTATGTTAATTCCTAAATTTTGTCCAAAAAAATTGAATTTTATCAACTCGAGACTCATGGCACGCAAATCGAGGCGATCTGTTGACCAAAAAGTCAAATGACACAAACTCGACTTTCATGCATGATTTCCTGTAGATTTCAACATCAAAAACATACTAAAATTTATGGCTCGTCCGAATTCAAATTCGTTTGGGAATTATGGCACATACAAATTTCGTATCGTGCACCGATGGTTAAATTCTAACCTAGAAGTTCTACAGAATTAACAGTATAAAAATACATCTAATTAAATTTTGGGAAAAACATATGTCAATTATCTTGACATTAGCTTTCTGAAACTTTAAACGGTTCATGATTCTGATTCCTAGTTCTCCCGAAATCGGGAAAATATTGAAACACGTCTATTTTTGGACATGCTGTGCTCTACGAATTTTCTAGAATTTAATACTCATAATTTTCTAAAACAAATTATATAATCAGAAATCTAACCTCAATATCGTTCTAACGCAAGAAACTATGCCTCGTTTGGAGTCCAGAGCTATGCGCAATGGCTTCTGGAAGATGAAGGAACCCTAGATGGCAATTCTCCAAAATCTCTCTCTCTAAAAAAATAATGGTATAATTAGGGTTATAATAATATATATATATATATATATATATATATATAGGAATGTTGAGAGGCTGAATGAAAGTTGATAGGGTGACACATGTCATGATTTGATTGGATGGTTTTGGTTATATTATTTGTTTTTTTTTGATTTGCCTTTATCAAAATATTATTTAAGTCGTTTTAAATCTAAATAACTCAAAATAAACATTAAAAATAATCATAAAAATCTGGAAAATTACAAAAAAATATATTTTGAACCTAAAAACCCTCGAAAAATATTTGGAATAATTATATATTCATATATTTCCTACTATAATTAGGAGAAGCTCTAAAAATTAGTTTTGCCATAAAACTAAAAATAAATACTAACATTATTCCAAAAATTCTGAAATAATTCCATAAAATATATAATAATATTATAAACCTTAGAAAATAACGTGGATCCATTCTATATTCCTGGGCTTACATAATAAATTCTACAAGTCCTAAAAATTAGTTATTAGCCTAAATAACTCCCAATAAATACTAAAAATACTCAAAAAATTTCCAAAAACTTCTAGAAAATATATTTTATTATTTAGAATCTAAAATAAAAGTTTGGGACATTTTTAATTATATTTGAATCTAAAATAAATTCTTGAAAATCTTATAAAATTACAGAAAATTATGAAAAATCAAAATTAAAAATTTCTGAAAAATCAGGGGATTACATTTCTTGTTATGTCCCTCTGAGGACCCGATCCCTATCTAGGTATAGACGAGCAGGATTATTCACAGGAGTACGCACCAGGACCTGACACATTATTCTCTATCAAAGAGGTGTTACCTTCCGAGTACCAGTGATTACTTCATTGATGATGGATATCTTAGTTGTAGTTCATATTGGAATTCTGATCTCCTCAATTATCTTAGTTTTGATATAGTCGATGGCAGTGGATTTGTCTTCACCCGGCTATTATTCTCTTGATACTTCGTACCTGAGACTTCTTCAGCTATTTATTTTGATATTTTTTATTTGTGTTGTGGATGAGATATAGATACATGTGACTTGTGTTGGCAATATATATACCACATGTGAATTATTTATTCATATACAATGTACGTATGTATTATAATTTTCTAACATATTGGAGTATCATAAACATATGGCTGGCATGCTTACGTATTCCTAGTCCTACGTATTTTGGGACTGGGGCATGACACTTCTGCTTCGATGGCGTTCATGATTTTCGGCCAAAACTGTCGTTACTATTATTTGACTGGCTTAGCGTTCGACAAGATGTTGAATTTGTGGACCACAATTTGGTGGTCCAGTCCCGACATGTCTTCGTAACTACAGAAAAAGATATCGATGTATTCTCTAATAAGTTATAGTAGGGATTCCCAATCCTCATTGGACAGACTCTTGTTGATGAAGATTGAATTAGGAGAGGATTCGTCGCCCAGATCGATTGTACGACTTCATCCTCGGTAGAAGGTTCTTATTATTCGAAATGCATCAACCATTGTGCGTCTAGTCGTTGGGCCCACGGTTCTACTTCAAAGAGTCCAGGTGGATCCTCGTCATCTTTTCCAGGATCGGCTGACACCATATTGGCAGACAATGTTTGTTTGGGCATCTCCCCGATACTGTAATCAGAGTCCAAGGAGGAAGATTCTGGAGAGTGAGATTGTAACTCATCTTCTTCATCCGAGCCTGCGGGGGTTGTGGGAGGTGCGACGTACCCTAAGCCATGCTTGGTCTTATGGTAGTAATCCTCTGGCTTGATTGCATGAGCTTGAAAATGCAGAGGCAGTCTTCGAAATTTGCCTTAGTTCAAGCCTCGTGCAGCTTTCAGATCGTATCCCATCTTCTGTATGAGGTGCTTGTCTCGAGAGCTGTACCGATGAAGTTGCATCTTGCCAGTACCTGGTTTTGGCTCCATTCCTCTGGGTCGAAGGATTGAGGACTGTCTACTCTGTGAAAGATGGTAAGTTTGTCTCCCCTCTTCCTTACTAGAACTATGAAGTAGGATTTTTGACTAGCGAGAATCCGGTTGACTGCATAGGTGGCAGTCACCTGTATATGCAGGTGCAGGCCCAAACTATGCTCAAGGGAATATAGTGTGTTAGGATATGCAATATCTAAGTAGTTCAAAGATAGCCCTTTATTGATAAAATAAGGTATCTTATTTTTCGAAATTATATCGTCGAGAGAAGGGACGTTATCATGAGCGGCTACGTACTCCTCCAGTTCTTCCTTCCTGAGATCTACCCCCAGTGAGGGCGACGACTTTAGAGGTCTCCTGTTCAGCTTTACCACTAGAGGTTTGAAAGTCGTAGTAGGTGACGAATCTTCCTTCAGTGATTGACTCAGTCTACGGAGGTGAACGATCAGATGCCCAGGTGCTTTCTTGGGCAGTTTTAGCCTGAGTGGAGGAGCTGGGTCGGGAGTGCGTGCTTTGAGATGGACTCTCAAGGGATCATCCGATGTTGTCCCAGTCCCTGCCTCTTCGTCGGCATCATTGCCACATTCATCTAGGTGGACTTGCTAGTAGAGGATCGAATCAGAGTAGTAGACCTCGACCCCTTTAAATGGATCAATGTCGACAAATTTTGACTTGACAATGCCGTGATCGTCCATGTACTTCAAGCACCGGTACAAGGTTGATGGCACGATCATATACTGATGTATCCATGGACGTCCTAATAGGACATTGTAGGATACTTCTACGTCTATGACGTAGTAGGTGACCTTTGTTTTTAGATCGTCGATCTGGCACTTCAAGCAAATTTTCCACAGATGGTAGCTTCTTCCAGCGTTGAAGCCACTGATGGCAGAATTGACTGATGCCAGGCGATGCATCGGGATACCCAAAGTCTGAAGTAGACTACGCGGGATGATGCTGATTGACGAGTCGGGGTCGATGTGCATCCGGTCCACCTTGAAGGCGCCGATGTACCCTGTATAAAATAGAGGACGATTGTACTGATTGTTCTTCAACAATATGCCTTATTATGAGAACGTGATATTGGATATCGCCTCCATCATATTATTGCAGCAGGCATATGTGGCAGGATCCTCAGCTAGCGGCTTGACCTACGCCAAGTAGGTGTCCGCATTCTGCAATGCCTCACTCAGAGCAACCCGAGTATGTTTGGAGAGTCGGAGAAGCTCCAATAGTGATAACTTCGCTGGAGTATTGCCGAGCTGTGCCAAGTTGTCAAAGTTGTAGGTCTTCTCAAGCCCTTGAGAGGTATCTTTGCGCAGCGGTTTGTCGAAATGAGTTTCTTTGTTCTTGGACTTGTCCGTTGTTGGAGGCTGGGATGGACCCAAATTGTATGCGGCAATTGGGAGCGCACCATCGTCAGGGATGTCGTATTCTTGTTGGTACGCCAGGCTTGACCTTGTTTTTTTGCTATAGCTTCTTCGGAAGGGATAGAAATCATGTAGCAAGATTTGGACTTCTTGCCCTTGTACTTGGTGGCAGAAGGTGTTGTCTGCTACATCAAGTCTGGAGCAAGGTCGGGATGGACCCACATGACCACCCCCCCGTGATGTGGTGAGAGGTATCAACTCGGCTGTTTGGTCATAAGATGGCAGGAGATTGTGTAAAACCCCTCACCCAAAATAGGCATTTTTTGTGTATTTTATATTTATTGTATTTATTTTAAATTATTTTAAAATCTATTAAAATGTAATTATTTTATTAGGATACTTTACCGTAGTTTGGATATTAGTGACGTAGAACGACCCTAAAATCTATATCTTCCTTCGTAAAAAGTAGCATACACGGGAGACACAACTTGTAGTATCTTTCCGTGACTCAGAATTCGATCATTTAGCATTAGTATGGCACTTGTGTAACAACCGTAGTTTATTGTGTTTAAATTTTAGATATTTTTATAAATATAATTCTTTTGTGATTATTTTCCAATCCAACCTTCTTTATTAAGCAACACATAATTTCTCCATGCCAAATTATGCCACTTTTCTCTTTTGTAGAATTTATTTATTTATTTATTTATTGCTCTTTTGATCTCAAGGAATCTAATTAAATCTTTGTCATAAATTGGTTAGTTGGTTAGTTGTTGACTTTTAATAACTAACTACCTAATTAGAAAACCTCCTAAAAAACTAACTACCCATCCCAATCCTAATCCAACCCAAAACCCACGGCCCCTCCCCATATCCGTGCGATCCCCCTTGGCCGAATCCCTTTCTCCCCCCCTCTCTCTCTCTCTCTCTCTCTCTCTCTCTCTCTCTCTCTCTCTCTTTATATATATATATATATATATATATATATATATATATATATATATATATATATATATATATATATATATATATATATATATCCTTCTCATCTCCTTCTCTAAAAAAAACTAATTTTCCTCTTCACCTCCTTCCTCCATCACCATAGCCGCCACCTCCAACACCTAGGCCGACCCCCCCCCCCCCTCCCCTTCACGTGGACACAACGCCATCTCCTTCATCTAAGAACCCTAGTTCTTCATCCTTCTCTCTCTAGTAAGTCTCCTTCTTCCTCAAACCCTCTCTAACGAGTATGAATGCATGAATAATTATTGTATATATATATAAATAAATAATTTTATATGTGTTTACAATCCATTGCCATGTTCTTCATTACAGGATTTTATTTTAGGATTTGCATGTAGAGAATTGAACCCATGAATGCATGTATTCACCCATAGGTAGAAACATTGATTAAACCTTGTTATTAATAAAGAAATATGATGTTTAAATTATTTTTTATCCATATTTTTACTGTTTATTCTAGATTATTAAATTATTTTTATTTTTTGAATAAATTGCATGTACAATGGAAAGGGTGACCTAGTTTTATGTTTTCTCCAAAACTCCGCATTGAACCCTTCTATAACTTTGTAGATAATTAAAATATGATATTATTAACCTATATTAAATTTATTTTTTAATATATTTTTCTGGAAATATTATTTTTGATTTAAATAGTTTTTATGCATAAAAAGTCATCTAGTTGACCTAGTTTTGATGTATGCACTTGGACTTTGTTAGGACTTAATAGTAGATAAAAAAACTAATTTTCTAGGTGGATTACTATTTTTCTAGAATATATACATTCTGAAATTTATTAAATAAATATAATTTGAGGTCTATGATGTCACAACAACCATGTACCACCTTTTTTGCATGCATACTAGCAAGTTTGGTTGCCAACCCTAATAGGATCAACTTGTAGATGGTAAAATCCTAATTATTTTTTTATGGATAAAAGAAAATATATTTATTTTATTTATTACTGATTTTTATATATTTATTCATATTTTTATTTCTATTTAGAAAATTAGAATTATAGGTATTTTATGTAACAAGTTGACCTAGTTTTGACAAAACTTGACCTCGACAATTTCAGACTTAAACCCCTACCAAAAATCTATGTTTTCTATATCTAAAATTATATTATGTTATTTTAATTATGATTTTTAAGTATTTATTCCAAAATTATCCATTTATTAAAAATTGGTTTTATTAACTTGTTGGTAGCCTGTTATGACCTAGTTTTGGTTTTTACTTAGTTTTTGACTCATAGAAATTATAGGAGATGACCCTATCACTAAAAACCGTATTTTCTAATAAAAATTTCAAAATTAATATTTTTGATAGTTAATGTCTTTAAAATGGATTTTGGTAATGTTTAATGACTAGTAATATTTTGAGGGCTAGTTACTTGCATGTGCAATAAACGTAGAATTAAGAACTAGTTAATAACCCAATTTTAACTTGATAGTAAGAGTCTAATTAGTGTAATAATAAATTGGTAGGTATTCGAGACGTTCCTGTGGAGAGCTCCGGACCAAAATTGTTGTGCTCGCATCTTGGCTTGGAAGGAAAGTACACCTTGCTTGATTGTATTGTTCAGTTTATATTATGCCTAGTTTTTATTTGTTTAGTTGTGTGCACCCATCTTAGAGTAGCAAACTTACCCAGTATCTTGTAAAGATACATGGTATCTTTTGACCTGATACTGTTTCAAACACGTTCATTGTCTGAGTGAGAGAGTGCATGGACTAACATGACGATTGATCATCGGTACGAGAGTTCGAGTCTTGTGTTAGTAGTTGGTATTGGTTTAGTTTTCTATATATTATTCGACGTCATTGTATTATGTCTGCACCGCGTATATGGTTCGGATAGTTCATTCGGAGGGGAGAGTCTGCTAGTGAGAGTATAGAATTTATGCTTCTTACTGTACTGTAAAAATGGTGCAACTGTGTAACCCCCGAGTTCTACGGAACGCCTGGTGGGACAAATGTTCTTCTTTTTCTTCCCCCTCATGCGCTATTAGAGATGTCTCGAGTGTATATCACATAGATGGTTTAGTTACCCTATTTATTGTTTATTGCTTTACTTTCATGCATGTCGATTTCTTGTGTACTCGTTATATCACTCTGAGGACCTGGCACCCTTTCCAGGTATAGAATATCATGATTATTGCAGAAGCACAAATCAGGATAGGCTACTTCTTTCTCTTTCGAGAAGGTCTTTCCATAGAGCTTTTTGATCACTAGATGATGTACTTATTTTGTTGTCCTTTATATTCTAGTTTGGTAGTGAATTTGTCTCCACCCAAATATTAGTTCTTCTCAACTGTTTCCTACTTGGTTAATTACCATATTTGGTTATATATTTCTATTTGATTTTGTAGATAAGATTAGTATTGCTTGTGACTTGTGAAGTTACATACCACTTGTGAATTATTATTCATAAAACACCGTTCGTATGTTTATGGTTTGCATATATTGGAGTTTTCATGTATATACGGCTGGCATGCTTACGTATTCCTAGTCCTACATATTTTGGGACTGGGGCGTGACATATTTTTAGTTGTGGCCCATGCAGGTCCAGTTAGCCATTTCGGTTATAGAATTGTACCGAACGGGCTTGCACCTAGGATTAGAGTATAGGTCTCATCCACATATTTGACTATTCTCTTTATTTTTGTTCCAGATACTTAAACTCACCTACCTTCCTCGACCTTCGAAATTGTACTCGCTTAATTCGCTTGACATCGGTATCATTTTTTCTCACATCTTCCTATTTAATGTACTTTTCTAATAGTTTCTTGAGTATAGCCTCCTACCAGAATATAGGAATCCTTGTTGTTATAAGATAATTATGATAGCATACCTACTATGAAAAATAAATTAGAATATTGGCAGCTCCCAAAAGTTTTGCATACCTAATGAACCCTAACATCCAACCCCTATAAATTGATTGACCATTATCCCTTGATATATTTAGGAATAACTTAAGAGTAGCATAGATACTACTAAGGTTAGTTAGAAATTTGACCATATTATTTGATCCTAGTATTTAGGAACCAATAAAAATCCAAGGTTGAATATTATGACTAAACCTAACTTTCATAGTGAGATAATATAAGAGGACTATAAATTTAGATTCTTGTCTTGATATTAGCAAAGCAGTATCTTAGAAAACCGAGAGGAATAAACCAATACCTTAGTAAGAACAAGGGTACCCTTCCTTCAGCTTAGTAGATCCCCTGGAATCTATGATCATTATTGAGTCATACTAGAGTCTCCATGAGTCACTGACCGTGCCATCTCATCCAACTATCTATATACTTTCTCATCTTGAGTTAATCCCTTCCTTCATCGTAGATTAATCTTCATAGCTCTTTATCCAATTAAAATCCATTGAATGAATGAAACCTTTCCCTTGATCATACCTCGAACACAGAGATTAGCATACCATATTTTCTTAGGAAACCATAATATTACCAAAAGTCTCTATTTACTTTCATATCTTGTTTCTCTGAAACCTTAATGCTCACTATTTGTGCGATGACAAAAAAATAATCCTTCATCTTTCAAATCGTGACACCTTACCCTTATAATGGTAGGCCTAGCGATTCCTTTTATGTTAGGATATATAGTTAGTGGGATTATAGTTTGTTAATCTTGAATTTTAGATTTTTGTGCTTAGTAGTTAGAACTTGATAGTTTAAGTTATTCATTTAGAATATGATTTTATGATTATTCTTTAGTTTCAAATCAAGTAATATGTTCCACATATCTAAATACAAGTTATATCATCTTTCACTTGAGAGCCAGTAACTTCTCTATTCTTAATATCAACACTTTTGTTCTATAAGCACTATGATTAAGACTTAAGATGACCATTACCTATGGAGTTTTATAATGTTGTAGGATACCCTAATAAGTACCAAGATCTTTTTCTCGTTTACCCCAACAAGAGTTTCTACTTTATTTACAAGAACAAGGTTATTTTATAGAATCCCCTTAAGGCAGCTACAATATTAGTTGATTCTCGTAAGTTGGGTAGCATGCCTCACAACCTAGTATCCCATAGCCTTTTTAACCCATTAATAAAGTGTAATTGAATGACACCAACTATATGCTAGCATAAGAAGATAGTGTTTATCAAACTGTAGAGATTTAGAGGCTATACCCCCATTTGGTCGACCAGAGACTTAGACGAGAAGTTAGCATGGCAACTGTAGAGGCACAAACATCGGACGAGTCTTAGATTCTTGATAAACATGAACTAATTGTACTTTTACTCATCATAATCCCACGTACTTATATTATTTGGACTATCTTGACTCATGATACTATTAAAGCCTAATTTTGCAAACCTATTATTTTATCGAGCTTGTTCCTAACATATGTGTTAGTGTGGGGGCCCTGTAATCCCCCTGATTTTTTAAGAATTTTAATTTGGATTTTTCAGAATTTTTCTAGAATTTTTAGGAATTTTCTGTAATTAAAACCTAGGTATTTCTAATTAAATAATTTTTAATTGCTATTAATTAATATTAAAATATTATGGAAATAATATTTTATGGTATAAAATGAGAAACCGGACATAGGGTAATTTTTGGTAAATTTATTGGACTCCGGAATCCTTTTAAAGCCCTAGAAACTATTAAATAATTAAACCGAATTAAACCCGTGCCAAACGCCCGACATCCCTATGAGAGCCGAAGCCAAGCCCAATGAGCGTTGACCCAGCCCAAATCCTAGGTCAAACCCTAGTCCAATTTCTGCATGTATAAATACATATTTTCCTAGTTTTCCTCCACAAACAAAAAGAAAAAGAGAATTACTAAAAATCCCTAATCCTAAATAACCCTAATCCCTAATTACCTTTCCCTAACCATAGCCGTAAGCTGCCTAGTCGAAACCCTAACCCTAGGATTCGGATCCGGACGCGCCGTGTCGTGTCGGAAACGAGAGAGTTCGGTTTTTTGAGCCCTGTTCAGGTACACGTATCTTCCTGCTTGTTTACCCATTTTCGATTCCGTCTATTCAACGCGAACCCTGTGTGACCCTTTCGGTGCCCGTGCAACTCGCTCGGTGCATCGCGTCCTGTGGTGATCGCAAACCGCGATCCAAAAACAGGAAAAATAATGACCTATTTTACCCCAGAACTGAGTACGCCCCACAAAACGGGACGACTTGGTCGCACGCGGTCTTTACCAAAATATGCGCGACGTTGATACGAACATGTAGGATTTCGCAGAAGTCGATTCGGATGTGCGTGCACACCGAAATCAACACGTATCCGCCGACAACGCCCCGTATCCGTCTATTCTGGAATACGCTGTAACTTTATGTACACATATCGGATCGAAACGAAACTTATGCCATCGGACTCGTAGCGATACGCTGGTCCTGTGACCCAAGTTTGGTTCGATTCTGAGAACGTTGACAAAATCGCATATCGTGGGCCCCACAAGCTCCCCTTGACGGGCGATTTTGTGATCGGCTCATCGGAATCCAATTCTGGAACTTCTGTTGGGTTCGTATCATCGTTCCTGACTTGTTGACACTAAGTTTGGCAAATTTGGAGACCTTTGACCCTGACACGCTTTTCGGTGCAAAGTGGCCCACGAGTGGACCCCACTTTGGCCCGGAAATATCATTTTTGCCCCTGTGTCCAAATTGGACGTAAGGACAGGCGTTTCTAGCTATTTGATATTTTCTGAATCTAATGGTAATGTTTATTTCAGCAACCGGAGTAGTACCAGCAGATCATACTAAGCCCAGAACTACAGTTGGAGCCAAGACCCCAGGCAAGTGTACCTTGCCAAACTCTGCAGTGTTGTTACATATTTTCCTTGCTTTATTATATTGCTGTGCATGCTTAATCTAGGACCGTGTGACGTAATTCACATCCGATTATTAGTCGGGTGCCAACACTGTACGCGGTGTTGGGTACTGTCATCTAGAGATGGACATACGTGACACTTTATCTTCTCGTACTTGTTTTACCAAGTACATCATAATCCAGGACACTTGACACTATTCATGAGACAGGATTTTCCCGAGATATTCGTGGTGATTCTGTATAGGATACAGGACTTGACAGAGATACTATATTCTTAGATATTGTATGACTTGTTGCATTAGCTATGATCCCGCTTGACATGGACATGAGACGTTATGGTCATGATATGCGTGGTTACATTGGGTGGGGAGAGTATTACCATATCAAAGGCTGATTATATTATGTAATATTGTAATCTGGATGTGTCTTAGTCTCTGACACAGAGCTTGGCACCAGTTCTGGCCCTTCGAGAAAATACTGCTATCGGTTTCTCAGACACTGATCCTGTAGTAGTCTCAGCCCGAGTATGACTAAAACTCTCACTTGCATATCACTTAGTTGGTTATTTATTTACCCTATTGTTTCATTTATTGCTGCACTGCATTTATTCTGGCTTATATTATCTGTTCCTTGCTATGTCCCCTGAGGACCTGGATCCGAATTGTGTCCCCAGGATTAGCTGACGAGATCTATCCCGAGGTATACGGGTTCAGAGCATTAGCATTAGCAGGAGCAGGTGCCTATCTTGGAGCAGAACCAGGATCTGAGGACGAGATTGTACCAGAGGACTTCTCTTGAGTATTGGCTTGAGATACTCATTTATTTCAGTTTATAGTTATTTCATTTTCAGTCTATTTCATTGATGTACCAGACTTGTACTCGGATTGTTCTCCGAGACACTTTTATTCAGTTTTGTTAGTTTATTTTATTTGCAGCTATTCTGACATTTAATCTGTGATTATCTGTTGTGGATGAGATTAGATTAGACTGTGACTTGTATCATTGGACCTACTTATTATTATATTACAGCTTAAGCATGCCCCGATAGATCCATTAAATTGGGTTTGTCCATCGGTGTGTGCTGCAGGCCATTACCACGTGTCCAGTCCCTCGGTATTTTGGGACTGGGGTGTGACATAGTTTTTGTGGTGGTCCATGCAGGTCAACGACTAAATTGTTCGGTTTCAACTTAGGGACCGAGCAAGCCTGCAATAAGAATAGGATAAGTTTTTAGGATCTCATCCACTTGCTTGAAAACGTTCTTGATATCTATATTGTATTCGAATTAAATTTTCTTGCATCTTGCCTTGATTCCTATGCGCCTCTTATAGTTTATTTTTGATGCAGAGTAATGGATTCAAGAGCAAACGACGAAACTCCAGCAAAGACACCAATAGTTGCGGTATCCACCTACGGAGAAGATGAAGTGGCACCAATGAGTGGAGATCCCTCTACTCACGGAAGCAACCAGGCAGATCAACAGGCTTCTAGATTTTGGCGTGATAACATTCCACCGCCTTCGCAGTTCGTTCCACCAATACCTGTATTCCCACAAGGACAGCCTATGGACGGGCAACAGATATTCCAAATGATCTACGCAATGATGCAAGTCCAACAACATATTTATCAAGAAGCTCAGCGTCGTGAAGCAGATTACTTGAGGAACAGCCTAGTAAATGCACTGGAGCAGGCCAACCTACCAACTCGACGACAACCGACGGGCTCTATCACCGATTTTCGCCAGCTGAAGACTCGTACCTTCTCAAGCAAGGAGGAGCCCACATAAGTTCATGAGTGGCTCACCAACACTCAACATCAATTAGAAGCAGCTGAGCTTCCAAGGGAACGTTGGATGACTGCCGTCAGAATGCAATTGACGTACAATGCACATCACTGGTGGCTATCTGAGGAGACACGGCTCGGACCAGACCGAGCCACCTGGGAGGAGTTTTCCAGACTCTTTCAAGAGATGTACATTCCAGCTACCGCTCGATCAGAACTCAAAGACAAGTTCAACCGCCTTATCCAAGGCAATATGACAGTGGAAGAGTACAACGCAAAATTTATTCGTCTGAGTCGCTTCGCCCCTACCTTGATTTCGACAGAAGAAGAGAAGGTCGAGAAGTTCTTCGATGGACTAAACTTAGAGCTACAGAAACTAATTAGATCCACTGCGCCCACATCTTACTCGGACGTCCTTGCTGCAGCCCGATGCATGGAGCGCGTCACCAGGAGAGAGACCAGTCTGAAGCGGCCTTCCACATCAGCAACAACCAGAGCACCACAAGAAGAAGATTCAAAGAGACCTCACCTACAGCAACAGCAGGAAGCATCTACACCATAAATAATAGTCCTTTCTACTTGTCACTACTGTGGCAAAGCAGGCCATCTCGCCAGGGAATGCCGACGCAGGTTAGGACTATGCTTAGGTTGCGGATCCAGATACCATGCAGTGAGGGACTGCCCTGAGCGTAGAGAAGGAGCTCCAAGGGCAAACCAACAAGCTCTACCAGCACCAGGAGGATATCAACCAAGGCCACATTTGGCACCTCGACCAGCACCCTTCCAGCAGGCCCAGCAGCAGCAGAGGAATCCACCTCAAGGGCGCGGACAAGTTTATGTGATGACTTTGGAGGACGCACAGATTCATGGAGTAGCTAATGCACGTAAGTTTTCGTAGTTTTCTGTTTCTAGTATTGTTTTATCTCGTGCATGTTGGTTCGTGACCCTAGCCTTAACCTAGTAATGTTGAACTTGCTAATAACCTAGTATGTTTTATAACCTAAAATGTTTTTATAATTGATAACCTAGTGATAACCCAGTTTTCTAAACTGTAGCCTTCTAGATCTCCTTCATACGGGAGATTGCATAACTTTTAATGCTTAGGGAAAAAAATTTCCTTTGTATTATTCCTACACCCTCAACCTTGACTCTCCTTGATCGCAATGTGCTTCGAACAATGTTTGCAACCGTGTCATCTCTATTGACCGGTTATTCTTTGATTGCGAGGAAGCAATCCTTTTAAGGGGGGTAGATTGTAATCCCCCTGATTTTTTTAAGAATTTTAAATTTGGATTTTTCAGATTTTTTTTTGGAATTTTCAGGAATTTTCTGTAATTAAAACCTAGGTATTTCCAATTAAATGATTTTTAATTGCTGTTATTTAATATTAAAATATTATGAAAATAATATTTTATGGTGTAAAATGAGAAACCGGACATAGGATAATTTTCGGTGAATTTATTGGACTCCGGAATCCTTTTAAAGCCCTAGAAACTATTAAATAATTAAACCGAATTAAACCAGTGCCAAACGCCCGACATCCCCATGAGAGCCGAAGCCAAGCCCAAGGAGCGTTGACCCAGCCCAAATCCTAGGTCAAACCCTAGTCCAATTTCTGCATGTATAAATATATGTTTTCCTAGTTTTCCTCCATAAACAAAAAGAAAAAAGAGAATTACTAAAAATCCCTAATCCTAAATAACCCTAATCCCTAATTACCTTTCCCTAACCATAGCCGTAAGCCGCCCAGTCGAAAGCCTAACCCTAGGATTCGGATCCGGATGCGCTGTGTCGTGTCGGACACGAGAGAGTTCGATTTTTCGAGCCCTGTTCAGGTATACGTATCTCCCTGCTCGTTTACCCATTTTCGATTCCGTCTGTTGCAACGCGAACCCTGTGTGACCCTCTCGGTGTCTGTGCAACTCGCTCGGTGCATCGCGTCCTGTGGTGATCGCAAACCGCGATCCAAAAATAGGAAAAATAATGCCCTGTTTTACCCCGAAACTAAGTACGCCCCGCCAAACGGGACGACTTGGTCGCACACGGTCTTTACCAAAATGTGCGCGACGTCGATACGGACGTGTGAGATTTTGCAGAAGTCGATTCGGATGTGCGTGCACACCGAAATTAACGTGTATCCGTCGACAACGTCCCGTATCCGTCTATTCTAGAATATGCTGTAACTTTATGTACACACGTTGGATCAAAATAAAACTTACGCCATCGGACTCGTAGCGATACGCTGGTCCTATGACCCAAGTTTGGTTCGATTCTGAGAACGTTGACAAAATCGCGTATCGTGGGCCCCACAGGCTCCCCTTGACGGGCGATTTTGTGATCGGCTCATCGAAATCCAATTCTAGAAGTTTCGTTGGGTTCGTATCATCGTTCCTGACTTGTTGACACTAAGTTTGGCGAATTTGGAGACCTTTGACCCTGACACGCTTTTCGGTGCAAAGTGGCCCACATATGGACCCTGCTTTGGCCCGGAAATATCATTTTTGCCCCTGTGTCCAAATTGGATGTAAGGACAGGCGTTTTTAGCTATTTGATATTTTTTGAATCTAATGGTGATATTTATTTCAGCAACCGGAGTAGTACCAGCAGATCACACTAAGCCCAGAACTACAGTTGGAGCCAAGTCCCCAGGCAAGTGTACCTTGCCAAACTCTGCAGTATTGTTACATATTTTCCTTGCTTCATTATATTGCTGTGCATGCTTAACCTAGGACCGTGTGACGTACTTCGCGTTCGATTATTAGTCGGGTGCCAACACTGTACGCGGTGTTGGGTACTGTCATCTAGAGATGGACATACGTGACACTTTATCTTCTCGTACTTGTCTTACCAAGTACATCATAACCCAGGACACCTGACACTATTTATGAGACAGGATTTTCTTGAGATATTCGTGGTGATTCTGTATAGGATACATGACTTGACAGAGATACTATATTCTTAGATATTGTATGACTTGTTGCATTAGCTATGATCCCGCTTGACATGGACATGAGACGTTATGGTCATGATATGCGTGGTTACATTGGGTGGGGAGAGTATTACCATATCAAAGGCTGATTATATTATGTAATATTGTAATCTGGATGTGTCTTAGTCTCTGACACAGAGCTTGGCACCAGTTCTGGCCCTTCGAGAAAATACTGCTATGGGTTTCTCCGACACTGATCCTGTAGTAGTCTCAGCCCGAGTATGACTAAAACTCTCACTTGCATATCACTTAGTTGGTTATTTATTTACCCTATTATTTCATTTATTGCTGTAATACATTTATTCTGGCTTGTATTATCTGTACCTTGCTATGTCCCCTGAGGACCTGGATCCGGATTGTGTCCCCAGGATTAGCTGACGAGATCTATCCCGAGGTATACGGGTTCGGAGCATTAGTATTAGTAGGAGCAGGTGTCTATCTTGGAGCAGAACCAGGATCTGAGGACGAGATTGTACCAGAGGACTTCTCTTGAGTATTGGCTTGAGATACTCATTTATTTCAGTTTATAGTTATTTTATTTCCAGTCTATTTCATTGATGTACCAGACTTGTACTCGGATTATTCTCCGAGACACTTTTATTCAGTTTTGTTAGTTTATTTTATTTGCAGCTATTCTGACATTTGATCTGTGATTATCTGTTGTGGATGAGATTATATTAGACTGTGACTTGTATCATTAGACCTACATATTGTTATATTACAGCTTAAGCATGCCCCGATGGATCCATTAAATTGGGTTTGTCCATCGATGTGTGCTGCTGGCCATTGCCACGTGTCCAGTCCCTCGGTATTTTGGGACTGGGGCGTGACAGGCCCATACTAATACATTGTCTAAATCAGAATCAGTGTATTATGGCCTAGCTAACTGTAATATGCTTGGTTCGCTCTTCGCATGACTACTTTACGTGGATTGAGATATAGTTGACTTAGCTTGTTAGACAAATATACTTGGCCTCTAGACAAGTCAGAGCATATTGTATCGGTTACATAACTGTACTGATATGAGCATACGAATAAAAATTTACCAAAAATAATATTTTAATCCACTACTGCCTCGATAAATCTCTTTTGAATTCTCCAATCGCCCTTCAACCCCGTTCTTATATTCTATCACCTCCTCCTTGAACTTTTTATCGATGTTTTACGTCTTCCCCTATTTCGGAAAGACAAACGCTTGTGCTTGATATAAGTTTGACACACGGATAGTACTAGATATACCCCATAGGCCAATAGCATTACTTGGTGACTATCTTTTGTAATTAAGGGCATATCACATGTGATAGGTTTTGTGTTAAGATTTTGAGGATTAGTAAGCACTATTGAATGATCGAGGAATTTTTTTTGTATAGCCATGTGTTTATGAAAGATTGATAAATTCTAAGTTGGGTAGAATATGCATTGTCAACTTGAGCCAAATTTTATGTGCAAGTGAAAATCTTAGATCATGATCAAGTAAGAAGATTAAGAGATTTAAATCAATTAATTTTGAGATTTTTTTTTGATGATTATGATGATGAGGATTTAACTTTAAAGATAAGAATGTCTTATAGAATAAATTTTAAAATTTTGATATTGCGGACCAAATATTTATAAATTTAGCACATGATTTAAATTTTGAATATTGGAGATTGAATCAACGATTTAAATTTTGACAAAAAATAGAATTCTAAAATATGAACATTGATGGATTGAATTCAAAATTTTACAATTTGATAATTTGAATTAAAAGTTAAATTTTGATTGTTGGATCACCTATTTGAAATATTGAGAATGAAAATTGAATTTAAAATTTGATGAGTACGAAATTCTTAAGTTTGAAACTAGGAATAAGATTTGATTATAGTTGTTAATATTTAAAAATTTAGAGGAGATTATGATAGTTAGAATTATTATTTAAATTTTGATGTGGCTTATTTAAATTTGAAGATGTCATATACATTTGATTTAAACCTTGATTATTTAAATTCGGAAAGAGATTACGATAGGTCAAATTTTGATTTAAACAGTGATATTTTAATTTTGAAGAGATTGCGATGGATTTGAATAGATTTGGTTATTTAAATTTTTGAGAAGATTGCGGTTGACTTTGCTTAGATACGAATTTAAAGGATTTGTCACGACCCGCACCCGGTGTAGGGATGCAAGTCGGGAACAACGCCCAGCCTACGCCGCAGCATCGGTGGTAGAACGCTGTCTTGGTCAAGTATACTATCTAATTATCTCACTATAAAGCATAAACCTCCAATAATATCTCAACTCCAAGATGAGAGTATAATCAACTTAGTTCAACACAATACTCAATAACATTACTATGGCACGAGAAGATATCAAAGAAGTTTAACATAACTAAGCAGTTAAAAATATAACAACAACAAATAGAAATAATATTCAAACACAAATATATGCCGAAAACAAATCCGGTACCAAAATGCTAAAGAGAACTAACTATGCTAACTAGTGAATCCGGCTAAATCTTTCAACAGTCACTCCAGAACTAGTGGGTCTAAGTCTGCACCATCAATAGGCTGAGGTCCGTAGTATGTCGGACACCAATCTCCCGGATCCTCTAAAAAATATTTTCCAGTCAGAAATGGAGCGAAGTACAACCCAATAGCAGTTCCAATTAATTGACAAAAACTATAAAGCAGTAGAATAGAAGATGCTATCTACGATGAGGATATAACTGATAATCAAGAACAATAAAAGAATAGGCAATACTAACAACAGAATATAATCAATGCGTACAAGAATAAAGAAATGAACTATAATGTCAGAATAGAACAAGGTAATCAATGAACTGAATAATGGAATCTATAATAACTATGTGATTTGAGATACTAACTAAATATGTGATCGGCCTGGGAGATTCAATGATTATACTAAGAAGCTAACTCAACCATACGTGAATTGCATGGTTAGTTAGTAGCCAATGATTACACTACTAGCCGATAGTTTCTTGATCACATATTTAATTGGTATTTCTCCCGCCCCGACTGATATGATGGATCGAATCATGACACGTCACTAGCCAATGTATCCAATGTTTAATCTACAATATTCAATGTTATCCAATACCAACAAGGACAGTATCCGATACCATCTCCATAATCAAGGTAATATCCCATGACTGACGATCCAATAACAATACCAATCCGTGTACCATCGTGTCAAGAATCATAAGTAACATTTCTAAATACTTTAATTATGGTGGTAATCAAATAATGGAAACTATCAGAGAATGTACTCGCCTGTGGTCCAGAGCAAATAATGAAAAAATGATGTCCGAACTGGTGTCACAGACCTATATATGAAATATTGTATTAATACAAGTTTTTGGGAAGAGAAATAAATTAAACTAGTCAACTTTCTAGGTCATAAAGTCATTTCTAAGTCAAAAGTCAAACTAGGTCAACTCTAAGTCAACTATGGTCAATTATAGTCAAATTATGGTCAACTACCTATTTCTAGGTTGCATGAGTCTAACTCAAAGATATTGGGCTCACACACTATGAATCTAGGCCATACAAACTAAATCTTAGGATACTAAGATACCGTATCTCAGGATACGCAAACAAGGGATAAATATAACACATATGTACATATCAAACAATATTATATATATAAAATCCTAATTATAAATACTAAATGGATACCTTGGTTTCGAACCAACTTGGTATCGCAATACTAAACCTCTATCTTGATATCCAAACCCAATACCTTGATTATCCTTCAATACCTTGATACTTACCTTGGCATCTCAAGGTAAATTCAAAACCTTATTTATACTAACTACCCAACAATAATTATAAACTACTATGCATTTAATATTTATATAATACTATATACCTTATTTTAGTCACCTTAATACCAACCCATAATTAGTTTACAACTATCCTATTACTTATGCCAATACCTACTACTCATACCTTGGTATATCTTGATACTTACCTTGGTATCTCAAGGTAAATGCCAAAATCTCATATATATACTAACTACCCAACAATAATTACATATATCAATCCAATATAACTCTAGTATGTACTAATAGAAAAATACTAAATATCCACTACACACTAACTATTAATACATATATACGTACATACATACCTACAAATATATAATATATAAAAGATACTCATAACAATTGATAACTAAAATATACTAACTATTTTAATAAATTTATATGCTACAACTAAATATATACATATATAGTATACTATAATACAAATAGCAATTATGAACATATTTATATATATATTAATTATCATATATATACATATATATCTATATATATATTAATATCCAATATATTAAAAACTGCCAAACTGTCGCTAAATACCCTGTCCACTGTCACAGAAAGCTGCTGTGTATATAGATATACTGAAGTTTTTGTGATAGTTTCCTGCACTGTCACTAAAAACTGTCGCTGAAGCTTCTGATACTCTGCTGATACACTGTTGTTTCAGCGACAGTTTTCTGCAACTGTCGCTGACTGCTGTCGGTGAAAAGCTGCTATTATTTGCATTTGTTACTGCTGTTGCGACACTTCTAGCTCGCTATTGTCGCTGAAAATATATGTATATATATACAATATATATATATAAATACATATATATATATAACCCACCATATATATTTATATAATATATATTTAAATACATATATATAACCCATAATATATATTTATACAATATATATATATATATATATAACTATATATAACTAGACATACACTTATACACAGTAAATTGTATAAAATACCACATAGTAACATACATACACACACATAGTAATATGTATATATAACTATACATATATGTATACATATATATAAATAATACAATAAATAAATATTTAACATGCACAATATTCAATTAATTACAAAATGACCAAAATACCCTTTTCTAGAAAATACGGTAGTGACAAGTCTATCCCCCTTAAAATAATTTCGTCCTCGAAATTTAAGGGTGATCGTACTCCTTCTAGGTCAAACCCCCAGCAATCATAGTCTAATAAGGTCTTATCTCACTAAGAACAGTCCTATGCAAAGAATAACATGCATGGTCATGGTCTCCACCTGTCTTATTACTGTTGTCTCTGTCAAGGTATTCTATAGCTACACTAACTATATAACACAAGCATCCAAAAGGTAATAAAGAATCAATCAATCAAAATAGATGAAAGGAACAGAAAGAAAGAACAAACTCTCTAACCCATTACCTGTAGTATTGGTCTTCTCGACCGTCATCGCAAATGCTCTGCCCTGCCGAGGTAGCTCCCTCTGCGGGTGATGAGCAATCTGTGGTGCTACAGGTCGCCTAACTCCACCTCTCTGCCCTCGATCTGCATCCTGGCCTGGACGTTGAAGTGTCCAGAGATAATCCTTCACCATATGCTCCGTTGATCCATAATGTAAGCATGCTCCAAGTCTCTTCCGGCACATCTCCCAAGTGTGCCCAGTATTCTTACAATAGGTGCATTGAAGAGCCTGTTGCACCTGTCTCTGAGGCTGTTGTGGTATCTGCTGTACTAGAGCTTGTACTGGAGCAACAATAGGTTCTAGCATCTGATATTGCTGCTGATAGGCTCCAAATTGTACTGGAAACTGCTGTTGCTGGAACCGCGGTCTCTTTGTCGGTCCCGCACTGCTACTGTCACCCCCAAACATATCACGGTCCCTCTTCGGCTTCAAGTTCCACTCCCGCTCGACCTTGCGTGCCTCCGAAAGTATCTCAGAATACGTCTCGTAGAAAGACAGAATAAGAATCTTCACTTCCCAATTCAGACCCTCACGAAAACGGATAGCCCGAACTTCTGGCTCTCTCACCAAGTACTCCGCAAATCGGCTCAGCCTCCCGAACTCTGCGGCATACTCCTCTATGGACATGCTTCCTTGTGTAAGGCTCTCAAATTGCCTTCCTAATTCCAATCTGTCCGTCCGAGCAAAGAACTTCTTCTTAAAGAGTTCCTTGAATATCTCCCAAGACTGCCCCGTATTAGTAAGAATTGGCTCATTCCTGAACCAAGTGCGGGCAACGTCTAACAGTTGAAGTCCTACCGCCTCAACCTTCAGATCCTCCGCAAGACGGGACACCTTCATGAGTCGCTCGATATCTTCAAGCCAATCGTCAGCATAGACTATACCTTCTGTGCCCTTGAAAACTCGAGGCTCAAGCTTCTTAAAATTTTGAATGTTGCCTGGCTTGATCTGAATATCCTGTGGCTGTGGAGGAGCCTCTCTCTGAACCGCTGCTATAGCTACCTGATGGGCGTTTTCCATACTCTACCGTATCATATCTGACTGCCTGTGCTGGACTTCTATCTGTGCCCTCTGTAATTTCATCATCTCTCTAAACAGTGCAACCATCGGCGTGGTATCTCCTGAAAATGGAGGTGGTGGAAGTCCCTCCGAAGCAACTGGAGTAGTCCTCGGAACAGGTGGAGGAGAACCCTCGAAGGCAGCCGAGACTCCTACATGAACTGATATCGTAGGAGGTACAAACCCTACTGCCTGAGTGGAAGATTGAGAGGTGGCAGACCTCGCAGAAACTGCTCCCGATCGATGCGATCTAGTCTTCGGCGGCATCCTGAAGACAGATCGAAACAAAGGAGATCAATTCGACACAAGATAAGATATTATCAAGGAAGGACAAAAGTATTCAGAAGGAATCAAAAGTAGCGATTCAATTCAGATTGGAATTCCTAGTTGTGATTGAGTATCCCTCTCTCATCCTAGTATCCTATGTCCTATCGCAGGCATGCAGTAGTACAACTAAGTCATCGCACTACCACGATATCGTATAACTTGTGAAGACTAACCTGCATGGGCCACTACTAAAAATGTGTCATGACCCGCACCCGGTGTAGGCATGCAAGTCGGGAACAACGCCCAGCCTACGCCGCAGCATCGGTGGTAGAACGCTGTCTTGGTCAAGTATACTATCTAATTATCTCACTATAAAGCATAAACCTCCAATAATATCTCAACTCCAAGATGAGAGTATAATCAACTTAGTTCAACACAATACTCAATAACATTACTATGGCACGAGAAGATATCAAAGAAGTTTAACATAACTAAGCAGTTAAAAATATAACAACAACAAATAGAAATAATATTCAAACACAAATATATGCCAGAAATAAATCTGGTACCAAAATGCTAAAGAGAACTAACTATGCTAACTAGTGAATCCGGCAAAATCTCTCAACAGTCACTCCAAAACTAGTGGGTCCAAGTCTGCACCATCAATAGGCTGAGGTCCGTAGTATGTCGGACACCAATCTTCCGGATCCTCTGAAAAATATTTTCCAGTCAGGAATGGAGCGAAGTACAACCCAATAGCAGTTCCAATTAATTGACAAAAACTATAAAGCAGTAGAATAGAAGATGCTATCTACGATAAGGATATAACTGATAATCAAGAACAATGAGAGAATAGGCAATACTAACAACAGAATATAATCAATGCGTACAAGAATAAAGAAATGAACTATAATGTCAGAATAGAACAAGGTAATCAATGAACTGAATAATGGAATCTATAATAACTATGTGATTTGAGATACTAACTAAATATGTGATCGGCCTGGGAGATTCAATGATTACACTAAGAAACTAACTCAACCATACGTGAATTGCATGGTTAGTTAGTAGCCAATGATTACACTACTAGCCGATAGTTTCTTGATCACATATTTAATTGGTATTTCCCCCGCCCCGACTGATATGATGGATCGAATCATGACACATCACTAGCCAATGTATCCAATGTTTAATCTACAATATTCAATGTTATCCAATACCAACAAGGACAGTATCCGATACCATCTCCATAATCAAGGTAACATCCCATGACTGACGATCCAATAACAATACCAATCCGTGTACCATCGTGTCAAGAATTATAAGTAACATTTCTAAATACTTGAATTATGGTGGTAATCAAATAATAGAAACTATCAGAGAATGTACTCACCTGTGGTCCAGAGCAAATGATAAAAAAATGATGTCCGAACTGGTGTCACAGACCTATATATGAAATATTGCATTAATACAAGTTTTTGGGAAGAGAAATAAATTAAACTAGTCAACTTTCTAGGTCATAAAGTCATTCCTAAGTCAAAAGTCAAACTAGGTCAACTCTAAGTCAACTATGGTCAACTATAGTCAAATTATGGTCAACTACCTATTTCTAGGTTGCATGAGTCTAACTCAAAGATATTGGGCTCACACACTATGAATCTAGGCCATACAAACTAAATCTTAGGATACTAAGATACCGTATCTCAGGATACGCAAACAAGGGATAAATATAACACATATGTACATATCAAACAATATTATATATATAAAATCCTAATTATAAATGCTAAATGGATACCTTGGTTTTGAACCAACTTGGTATCGCAATACTAAACCTCTATCTTGATATCCAAACCCAATACCTTGATTATCCTCCAATACCTTGATACTTACCTTGGCATCTCAAGGTAAATTCAAAACCTTATTTATACTAACTATCCAACAATAATTATAAACTACTATGCATTTAATATTTATATAATACTATATACCTTATTTTAGTCACCTTAATACCAACCCATAATTAGTTTACAACTATCCTATTACTTATGCCAATACCTACTACTCATACCTTGGTATATCTTGATACTTACCTTGGTATCTCAAGGTAATTGCCAAAATCTCATATATATACTAACTACCCAACAATAATTACATATATCAATCCAATATAACTCTAGTATGTACTAACAGAAAAATACTAACTACCCACTACACACTAACTATTAATACATATATACGTACATACATACCTACAAATATATAATATATAAAAGATACTCATAACAATTGATAACTAAAATATACTAACTATTTTAATAAATTTATATGCTACAACTAAATATATACATATATAGTATACTATAATACAAATAGCAATTATGAACATATTTATATATATATATACATATATATCTATATATATATATTAATATCTAATATATTAAAAACTGCCAAACTGTCGCTAAATACCCTGTCCACTGTCACAGAAAGCTGCTATGTATATAGATATACTGAAGTTTTTGTGACAGTTTCCTGCACTGTCACTAAAAACTGTCGCTGAAGCTTCTGATACTCTGCTGATACACTGTTGTTTCAGCGACAGTTTTCTGCAACTGTCGCTGACTGCTGTCGCTGAAAAGCTGCTATTATTTGCATTTGTTGCTGCTGTTGCGACACTTCTGGCTCGCTGTTGTCGCTGAAAATATATGTATATATATACAATATATATATATATATATAAATACATATATATAACCCACCATATATATTTATATAATATATATTTAAATACATATATATAACCCATAATATATATTTATACAATATATATATATAACTATATATAACTAGACATATACTTATACACAGTAAATTGTATAAAATACCACATAATAACATACATACACACACATAGTAATATGTATATATAACTATACATATATGTATACATATATATAATCATACAATAATATAAATACATAACAATATATAATATAACTATATATATAACCACATATAAATATATCTACTATATTATATATACATATGCTACTACTTATAAATATATATCTACATACATATATATATATATATATATAAATAATCATATAATAACTATAAATAATCTAATTACTTAATTAAACATACACATATATTATATAAAATATATACATATATTTACATCCCTAACATATATTATAACATATATATTAATGCATGTAGAAGAAAGCTACATAATATATATTCTATTAATACATATATAATATATAGATCTATGATACAATAAACACTATAATAAATATACATAATATATATATAATATATATAGATAAATACACAATTATAATTCAAGAATTAAAGCACAATTAATTAGATCTACACATAAACACACAACAATTTGAGAGTATCACACCGTATCCCACTAGATCTAGGATACGCATGCGACACGAGTCTACCACATATCCAATTGCACCCCGAAGGACACAAACAAATCATATATAATATTTATGAACAAAACAAAGTGTCAAATATAGATCTATGTGTCCGTGTCAAAATACGACATGTATAAAGTCCCGTGTCGGAGAAAAAACCCCCAAAACAACACGTATCACCAAATTATTGGGATACGACCTACACGTACCCAATTGTGGACACGATACTAGCCCCAAACACATAAACATATGCCAAATTGATCTATATGATCAATTGACACACACAACAAAAGTTATTTTCGGAATTCTCCCAAAATTGACACAAAAAGTACCATAACTTTCTCCATAGGTCTCCTATGAACACAAAACCAAATCCAATGGGTAGTACATACATATGGGTTGATTATTCATGATTAAATCTCATATTTAGAAGCTATTTTAAGAAAAAAAAAACTGAATTATACCTATTGGGAGATGGATTCCCAATGAAACCTCCAAAATTGGTGAAATTGGCCTCCAACTTGTAGATCCTTGCTCCTCTTTGTAGATCCTTACTTCCTCCTTCTAGATCCTTCCTCTTCTAGTCTCCAATGGTAATTTGGGAAGTAATTGGGTGAAAATTTGGTAGGAATTTGATGAAATTTGGTTGAGGGAAATTCTAGATCTAGATTTGGAATAAAAAATAAAGAGAGAGAAAGTTTTCATCCCCTTTATATAGGCCTCACTTGCCCCCTCCCTCAAGCTACTATGTAAAGTCTAAAATACCCCTTAGGGCCTCTCATGAAGAAATTAATTAAGGAGGGAAGCTTCTAGTCCAATGGTTTAATTAATTTAATCATCCTCCTAATTAATGGGCTTTCTAGTTGGGCTCAATTCTAACAATTAAAATATGTTGGTCTATGAGTCTAAACTAAACTAGTTAGGTCCACTAACACAAGTCCAAAAAAATAAATCTATCATGGTAATAATGAATAAATAATACAATAAATAAATATTTAATATGCACAATATTCAATTAATTACAAAATGACCAAAATACCCTTTTCTAAAAAATACGGTAGTGACAGGATTTAACAAATCATGCTTTATTTTTTAATTTCGAGGACGAAATTCTTGTAAATTGGGTAGATTATAAAATCCATCACCCAAAATAGATATTTTGTATGTATTTTATATTTATTATATTTATTTTAGATTATTTTAAAATTAATTAAAACCTAATTATTTTATTAGGATACTTCACCATAGTTTGGACATTAGTGATATAGGACGACCCTAAAATCTATATTGTCCTTCGTAGAAAGTAGCCTACACGGGAGATACAACTTGTAGGATCTTTTCGTGACTCAGAATTCGATCATTTAGCATTAGAATGGCACTAGTGTAACAACCATAGTTTATTGTGTCTAAATTTTAGATATTTTTATATATATAATTTTTTTGTGATTATTTTCCAATCCAACCTTCTTCATTAAGCAACCCATAATTTTTTTATGCCAAATTAGGTCACTTCCCTCTTTTGTAAGATTTATTTATTTATTGCTATTTTGATCTCATGGAATCCAATCAAATCTTTGTCATACATTGGTTAGTTAGTTAGTTGTTGACTTTTAATAACTACCTACCTATTTAGGAAACCTCCTAACAAACTAATTTTCCATCACAATCATAATCCTACCCAAAACCCACGGCCCCCTCCCCATATCCGCGCGATCCCGCCCCATGGCCGAATCCATTTCTCCCTCTCTCAATCTATCTCTTTATATATATATATATATATATATATATATATATATATATATATATATATATATATATATATATATATATATATATATATATCCTTCTCATCTTCTTCTCTAAAAAAAACCTAATTTTCCTCTTCACCTCCTTCCTCTATCACCATAGCCACCACCTCCAACACCAAGGCCGACCACCTCCCCCCCCCCCTTCACGTGGACACAACGCCATCTCCTTCATCCAAGAACCCTAGTTCTTCATCCCTCTCTCTAGTAAGTCTTCTTCTTCCTCAAACCCTCTCTAATGAGTATGAATGCATGAATAATTATTGTATATATATAAATAAATAATTTTATATGTGTTTGCAACCTATTGCCATGTTCTTCATTGTAGGATTTTATTTTAGGGTTTGTATGTAGAGAATTGAACCCATGAATGCATGTATGCACTCATAGGTAGAGACCTTGATTAAACCTTATTATTAATATAGAAATATTATGTTTAAATTATTTTTATCCATATTTTTACTATTTATTCCAGATTATAAAATTATTATTATTTTTGGAATTAAATTACATGTACAAGGGGAAGGGTGACCTAGTTTTATGTTTTCTCCAAAACCCTGTATCAAACCCTTCTATAACTTTGTAGATAATTAAAATACGATGTTATTAATCTATATTAAATTCAGTTTTTACTATTTTTTTTGGAAATATTATTTTTGATTTAAATGTTTTTTGTGCATAAAGAGTCACATAGTTGACCGAGTTTTGATGTATGCATTTTGAGGATCCTTGGAGTTTGTTAGGACTTAATAGTAGATTAAAAATCTAATTTTTCTAGGTTGATTACTATTTTTCTAGAATATATATATTCTAAAATTTATTAAATAAATATAAAATTGATGTCTATGATGTCACAACAACCATGTACCACCCTTTTTGCATGCATGCTAACAAGTTTGGTTGTCAACCCTAATATGATCAACTTGTAGATAGTAAAACTCAAATTATTTTTGAATGGATAAAAGAAATAGTAGTTATTATATTTATTACTAATTTTTACATATTTATTCAGATTTTTATTTCTATTTGGAAAATTAGAATTATAGGTATTTTATGTAACAAGTTGACCTAGTTTTGACAAAACTTGACCTCGACAATTTCAGACTTAAACTCTGATCAAAAATCTATGTTATCTACATCTAAAATTATATTATGTTATTTTAATTCTGATTTTTAAGTATATATTCAAGAATTATCCATTTATTAAAAATCGGTTTTATTAACTTGTTGGTAACCTATTATAACCTAGTTTTGGTTTTTACTTGGTTTTTGACTCATAAAAATTATAGGAGAGGACCCCATCACTAAAAATCTTATTTTCTAAAAAAAAAATCTAGAATTAATATTTTTGATAATTAATGTCTTTAAAAAGGATTTTGGTAATGTTTAATGACTAGTATATTTTGAGGGCTAGTTACTTGCATGTGAAATCAACGTAGAATTAAGAACTAGTTAATAGCCTAATTTTAACTTGATAGTAAGAGTCTAATTAGTGTAATAATAAATTGTTACGTGTTCGAGACGTTCATGTCGAGAGCACCGGACCAGAATTGTTGTGCTCGCATCTTAGCTTGGAAGGCAAGTACACCGTGTCACTACCACATTCTAAAAATAGGGATATTTTTGTTTTTATTATTTATAAGTATTGTGTGTATTTATTTTGATTGTGTGTTAGTGTATCGACTAATGCTATATTGTATTATATGATATGCCTATAGGACTGTTGGATTATTCAAACAAAACTTCAGAAACAAGACATTGATATTTCCAAGCAGAGGACCACAAGCGAGTACATTCTCTGACAGTTTTCATTATGTTGATATCTCTATGATTCTAGTTGTATAGCGTACATGATTCTGACAGTATGTATACACGAGTTGGCATCATCGAGACCGATCACGAGGAGTCGTGATTTAGGATCCATCGTGCTAGCTGGGGACGGGAAAATGTTAGTAGCTTATGTGATCATACGCAACTCTACATGAATCATAGCTTACCTACACCTTACGTTGGTGCAGCCTGACCATTACATGCCTCATGGCCTGTTATGTATGATTAGCCTGACTATTGCTCGCATCATAGTTATTCGGATGGTTAGCCTGACCTTACATGAATCATAGCTAATCATATGAAACAAGCCTGATCAGTCCCAAGCCGATCACATGATATACTGATGTTTCACACACTTAGCTAGATATTGTAGTCATATATTTCCAATTTATAGTTCTAGCATTCATTTATATTCCAGTTTATTGTTCTAGCATGCACTTGTATTTCTGTTCATTGCTAGTGTACCATTGATGATGATATATGCTCCAGTATTTATATTTCCAGTATTTCATACTCACCAGTATCTCTTATTTCTAGTATTATATCCATCTTGTATTTCTTTACACTTTATTATAGTTTTTGTCAATATACATGGAACTGCTATTAGTGCATGTAATTTGCTCCAATCCTGACTGGATATTTTTTTTCAAACTACGCCTTAGAGGACTTGTTTCCAACATACTTGGAGATTTGGATATTATTGTTGCAGGTTATACTATTATTTTTATTGTTTAGACTCGTGTTGTATTTCATATATTTTCTTTGATATCTTATCGTGCTTTAGTTATGTGATTAATTATTCCATATTATATTGTGATATATGTGTCTCCTTATGGAGTTGGATATTCGTGTGATATTGATTAGATAGTGTATTGACCTAGACAGCGTTCTACCGCTGATGCTGTAACGTAGGCTGGACGTACCAACGCACTCGTGCCCCTATATCGGGTGTGGGTTATGATACATTTTTAGTCATGGCCCACGCAGGTCAGACTTCGCAAGTTGTGCAATATCGTGGTAGTGCGACGTCTTAGTTGTACTACTACATGCCTGCGATAGGATATAGTTCATAGGATACTAGCATGAGAGAGGATACTCAATCATAAATTATTTGATATATTCCTGGGACGACCCTTGAGAACCTTATTATAATTTTCAATTTAAATCTTTTCCCTTATTTTCGTCCGTTCTCACTTATTGAATTTGATTCTTGCTGATCATTTGTTAAATTTAATTCTTGGTGTCATTGTTAAGCTTGATTTCATATCGAGATAAACTTTACGGACTAAAATTATGGTATCATCTGATGACATATGTTGATGAGGACAGTTAGAAAGGTGAAACATCTACTTTGGTTATGGAGCCTAGAGTTTATCGCAGCCACATTAGCTGTCGTGACGAAAATGTAGGAACCTGACCTTGGATGTACATATTTTAGTTATAAAATTTAGAGTTTCTCGCAGCCATACCGGTTGGCGTGGCGAGGATTCTAGATGACGTAATTATAGAGTTGCATACCTTAGTTATGGAACCTATCGTTTATAGCAGATATGCTTACTGGCATAGCGAGGATTCTAAGTGTCATAATTTCGGACAGACGTGTATGATTATCAGATTGTATCTTAAATTGGTTCTTAAAGTATTATCTCAATACTTATCCACTTCTGTTATTATAGGACCTTGTTCCATCATTTTCTTTGCTAGTAGTAAAAATACCTTCAGTCCTCAGTCAGTTCCTTTTTGAGCTTTATTTCTTTAAGGATCCTTATTAGTATGATAATTGGTGACTTGCAATTAGGTCTGTATCTTGTATTAGTGTTGACTGTTGAGAGTGTGGCTTATGAGTTTGTAAGTGTTTCTTGGTTGGATATGTGAGCAGTAGGCATCGATCTAGAGATAACTCATAGCGTAGTACCTTGTAGCAATAGTTCTATGATAGGTGCCATTATAGTTAGTATTGGTACTATAGATAGAAGGGGGAGTAAAGAGTATCAGTGAGGGTTCCAGGAGTTAGTATCAGAGTCAGCATGCCAGTCCTGGTAGTTATGAATTCATGTAGTTGGGTGATCCATGTAAACAATTAAATATCGAGAAAATTATATAAAAAATTAATGGAGCATGATGTACAATTTGATGGTTGACACTTGGGTGTGTCAAGAGTAAATAAATATATATGCATAAAGGGAATTAATGCGTGTGCCATAGTAGGAGGATACCCATAAGTGTATAAGAGAGTGTGAGATAATAAATATACATTGTGCTAAGTAGTGAGACTTGTGTTACGGATAAAAGTAGGGCCTTGATATGTTATTTTGATCTAAGTGTACCAATATATGACTAATGATGGATGTATCACCTGATATTGAGGCTAGTGATGGGTTGGAAGCAATAGATGGAAGAGTGTCTAAAAATTATGTGCATGATGCACAGTGGATGATGAGTGTCAGTGTGAGAGTTCATGAAAGTGGAAGCATAAGTATTAAAAAATTCAAATAGTGTGCTATGGGTTGAGAAATATCAAGATTGGTCATGGAAGGTATGAAGTATATCACAGATTAGTGTATCAGCCTGTAAAAGGTTAAAGGAAGATATGTATACATCAATCGAGATATGGGACCATATGCCTGCCTTGAGAGTGAAGTAAAACATGAGTATTATAGAAAGTGTATATGATCGTGAGTTATAGTGAGTGTGATGAGGTAATCTAATGATGAAGCTAGTGTTACTATACCAAGAGTGCTAGTATTTCTATGTCAAGGATTAGTTGAACAATGTGCTAGTAACAGTAAGTACCTCGTGTGATAATATTAGATTGGTGTATCAGTTGATATGGATAAAAAATTATTGGAAGCAATAGTGCAAGTAATCCATGCAGTACAATATTCAGTACATTGTTGAAGAGTGTAGACAATTGGTGTATTTGTGTGTACCTTGAGTGTTAGAGACGGTGAGTATATATATATGTATACTTAGATAGATGTGGAGTTAAATTTATAATGTGAAGATTGAAATAAATTTCAATTTCTAAGAATTTTTGAGGAGTTAAAATTTTATGAGGATTCAAATTCAATTCAATAAACATAGTCAAAGCTATAAAAAAAATTGGAAGTGATTAAAATTTTATTTCAATATTTGAATATTTGACTCTTGAGGAAAGAATACACATTTTATTTTAAATTGTTCGAGAAGTTAAATTTTGAGAATTTTATTTTGAGGATAAAATTTTATGGTGGGTAAGAAATGTATATCGGGATATGAGTAGATGAAGTGCATGTGTAAGGATCTGTTGGCTTGAGCATGCTTGAGATGGCATTGCCAACTGACTTGGGTGTCCATCTAGAGTCATATTAGAGGGAGTAGTACTTAGTGTGTTGTGTTGCACTTGGCGTGCACTTGAGTGATAAGAACAACTAGTATAAATAATTGTAGTAGGTAAGAGAGCTAGCAGTGGGTGTGCTTATAGTAGAAACAGTGGTACCAAGGGATAGAGGTATTAAACTTGGATGCAATTGACCTATGGTTGTGTTAGAGGTTCTTGGTATCAGATTTTGGTATTAATAGCCATGTGTGTGCCATGTGGATGTATCCATGGATATCTTGTGGACTAGTGATTAGTTGATATGGGTATCAGTGTATAGGGATAGAAATTTGTGAATGAATGTGCCAGAGTTAAGTGTATGATAGAGGTTGAAGATGTCCAAGTAATGGGATAGAAGGCTATGTTCTGTTCTTTTCTTCTGTTCCTTTTTTGTCTGTTTGATTGATTGATTGATTTCTTAGTACCGTAGTATGTATCAATGATTCTCTTGCTAGAATATACTTAGTAGTATACCCCGACAGAGACTACAATACCATGACAAAAGTGACCATAACCATATATGTTTTCTCTAGATTGCATGTTGTATGACTGTAAGTAGAATTTTCTTAGACTTTGATCGTTGGGGGTTTGACCGTAGTGGAGATTAATGAAGAAGTTATGACTGGACAGAGAGAGACAATGTGGCTTAAATTTCGAGGATAAATATTAATTTAAATAAAGAGTTGAGAACTTGATATGGCAGAATTGACGATTTTGTTAAATCATTGATTTTTATGAAGATTATGATATGATTGAATTTATCATTAAAATTCGAGAAAAATTAAGGAGATTATCATTATATTTATCTGATTGCAAGATATGAAATTAAAAACTTATATTTTGAATGTTGTATTTGAAGATTTCGTAAGTATTACATTGTTTGAGTATTGTGTGGAAAAAGAATCAAGGAATAAGATCAATAATAGATTAGTGTTTGAATTCAAATTTTTGGGATGAGATTTTCAATTTTATAAATATGCATTAATTAGATTTAAGTTAGAGGATTGGATATTAAATTTTTGAGTATTTAGTTATTAACTTAAAATTTTGGAGGAGATTGTGATAAGAATGGAATTTCATTTTGAAGATTTTCAGGGATATGATATTTATATAATTTTAAAAAATTTGTGAAATAACAATATGGATTTACTTCATGATTATATGGTTTGATGAATTTAAATTTTGATGGTAAAAAAATAATAATAACTATTGAGGATTTTAAATTTCGAGGACGAAATTTTTCTAAGGAGGGTAGACTTGTCACTACCACATTCTAAAAATAGGGGTATTTTTATCTTTTTATTATTTATAAGTATTGTGTGTATTTATTTTGATTGTGTGTTAGTGTATCGACTAATGCTATATTATATGATATGTCTATAGGACTGTTGGATTATTCAGACAAGACTTCGAAAATAGGACATTGGTATTTCCAAGCAGAGGACCACAGGCGAGTACATTCTCTGACAGTTTTCATTATGTTGATCATCTCTATGATTCTAGCTGTATAGCGTACATGATTCCGACACTATGTATACACGAGTTGGCATCATCGAGACCGATCACGAGGAGTCATGATTTGGGATCCATCGTGCTACCTGGGGATAGGGAAATATTAGTAGCTTATGTGATCATACCCAACTCTACATGAATCATAGCTCACCCATACCTCATGTTGGTGCAGCCTGACCATTACATGCCTCATAGCCTGTTATGTATGATTAGCCTGACTATTGCTCGTATCATAGCTATCCGGATGGTTAGCCTGACCTTACATGAATCATAGCTAATCATATGTAACAAGCCTGATCAGTCCTAAGACGATCACATGATATACTGATGTTTCACACACTTAGCTAGATATTCTAGTCATGTATTTCCAGTTTATAGTTCTAGCATTCACTTATATTCCAGTTCATTGTTCTAGCATACACTTGTATTTTTGTTCATTGCTAGTGTACCATTGATGATGACATATGCTCCAGTATTTATATTTCCAGTATTTCATACTCACCAGTATCTCTTATTTCTAGTATTATATCCATCTTGTATTTATTTAGACTGTATTATAGTTTTTGTCAATATACATGGAACTGCTGTTAGTGCATGTAATTTGTTCCAATCCTGACTGAATACTTTTTCCAGACTACGCCTTAGAGGACTTGTTTCCAGCATACTTGGAGATTTGGATGTTATTGTTGCAGGTTAGACTATTATTTTTATTGTTTAGACTCGTGTTGTATTTCATATATTTTTTTCAATATATTATCATGCTTTAGTTATGTGATTGAGTTTTTCATATTATATTGTGATATCTGTGTCTCCTTATAGAGTTGGATATTCGTGTGAGATTGATTAGATAGAGTATTGACCTAGACAGCGTTCTACCGCTGATGCTGCGGCGTAGGCTGGAGGTACCCACGCACTCGTGCCCCTATATCAGATGCGGGTCGTGACACACCTGGCCTTATTGTATTGTCCAGTTTACATTATGCTTAGTTTTTATTTGTTTAGTTGTGTTCACACATCTTAGAGTAGCAGACTTAGCATGTATCTTGTAAAGATATGTGGTATCTTCTAACCTGACACTGTTTCAAACACGTTCACTGTCTGAGTGCGAGAGTGCATGGACTAGCATGTCGACTGATCATCGGTACGAGAATTCGAGTCTTGTGTTAGTAGTTGGTATTGGTTTAGTTTTCTAGATATTATTTGAGCCACGTATATGGTTTGAATAGTTCATTGGGAGGGGAGAGTCTGCTAGTGAGCGTATGGGATTTATGTTTTTTACTGTACTGTAAAAATGGTGCAACTGTGTAACCCCCGAGTTCAACGGAACGCCTGATGGGACGACTGTTCTTCTATTTCTCCCCCTCATGCGCCATTAGAGTTGTCTCGGGTGCAATCACATAGATGGTTTAGTTACACTATTTATTATTTACTGCTTTACTTTTATGCATGTCAATTTCTTGTGTACTTGTTATGTCCCTCTGAGGACCTGGAACCCTTTCCAGGTATAGAAGATCATGATTATTGCAAGAGCACGAATCAGGACTGGCTACTTCTTTCTCTTTCGAGAATGTCTTCCTTTAGAGCTTCTTGATCACTAGATGATGTACTTATTTTGTTGCCCTTCATATTCTAGTTTGGTAGTGGATTTGTCTCCACCCAACTATTAGTTGTAAACTCCCTCACCAAAAATAGGTATTTTATGTATATTTTATATTATTATATTTATTATAGATGTTGAATTTATTTAGAATATTCCCTTAGTTAATTAGAAAATAAATTTTTTTAGTATATTTACTTATATAAATATTTATTTAGAATTATTTTAGGCTATTTTAGATTATTGGGATTTTCCATAATTTTTAGTTAATTAAAAACTAGTAACACTAATTTTTTAGGACTTTGAAGAATTTATTTTATGTTCAAACTTAAATATAAATATCCTAAACTTTTATTTTAGGTTCTAAATAATAAAATATATTTTATATAATTTTTTGGGAATTTTTTTATTATTTTTAGCATTTATTTTGAGTTAATTATCAAAAATTGAATTAAAAACTATTTTCTGAAAAAGAAAATCCAAAAAGAAATTATTTCTGCCCAGTCAGCAAACAGGGGGCCCACCTGTCAGCCTCCCGTAGCAAACAGTGCCGGGCCCGCATGTCAGTGACTGCGGGGTGGGCAGCGTTGGATGGCTGCCACGTGTCAAGATCTGAGCCGCGACTGCTTTCTCTCTCCTCTATATATATATTAGTTTAAGTTTATTTCTAGGGTTTTTCTTCAGCCGAATTTTGGAGAATTGCCATCTAGGGTTCCTTCATCTTCCAGAGGCCATTGCGTATAGCTCCGGACTCCAAATGAGGCCTAGTTTTTTGTGTTAGAAAGATATTGATGTTAGATTTCTGATTATATAATTTTTTTTACGAAATTATTATTATTAAATTCTAGAAAAATCATAGAACACAGCATGTCCGAAAATAGACGTGTTTCGATGTTTTCGTGATTCCGGGAGAACCAGGAATCAGAATCACGAACCGTTTAAAGTTTCGGAAACTAATGTCGAGATAATTGACATATGTTTTTTCCAGAATTTATTTTGAAGTATTTTTTTATTGTTAATTCTGTAGAACTTCTAGGGTAAAATTTAACCATCGGTGCACGATACGAAACTTGTATGTGCCATAATTTCCAAACGAATTTGAATTCGAATGAGCCGTAAATTTTAGCATGTTTTTGACGCTGAAATCTACAGAAATTCATGCATGAAAGTCAAGTTTGTGTCAGTTGACTTTTCGGTCAACAGATTACCTCGATTTGCGTGCCATGAGTCTCGAGTCGATAAAATTCAATTCCTTTGGACAAAATTTAGGCATTAACCTAAAAATTAGAATAATAAGATTAAAATAGGATTTTAGAGTAAATATTATAAAATTAAATAAATTAAAATAAATTATCTTTTGACGTGATTAATTTGTAATACATAGGCTATTTGGACTGTGACTTGGACTCTGATTCATACCAGCAGCAGGACCCCAGGCAAGATACCTTGCCAAATTGTTTATAGTACTTTGCATGCTAGTTATATTTCTTTTTATTTATTTCATTTCTGTATAGTTCTTGCATGTGTAGTTTTTCTCCAATCATTACTATGTATTAGATATGTTGACACACACATGGCACCTAGTATCATGGGAGGACAATTATTAGGCGTATGGGCTTTTAACCACTCTGGTAAACCGTAGTATATAGCTCGCACTACGGGCGTGTGTCGCGCTGGTCGCTACCCCCGCGGTATGTCGATTTCTGGAGTCTCGCTGGTTGCTACCCCCGCGGTATGTCGATTTCTGATGTCCATTGACGTGTGTATGAGTTGTGAGGTAGATCGAGTAGCCTACCCTTGTCCATACGTTAAAAAGTTGTCCTCATTTGCATTCATATAGATTGTCTTGTATAGCGTACTTATTTATTTCCAAATTATATGCATGTTTACTGTATTCAAGTTGGCTCGTATTTTCTGTATCTTGTTACGTCCCTCTGAGGACCTGGTCCTCTGCCAAGTGTATCTATTCTTGAGCATTTGCAGGAGCACAGATTGGATGGCTATATATGTTTCGTGGATGTCCTCTCTTCGAGCCGTGATTGCTATTTGGTGTTCTTATATGGTGTTGTTGTGTTGTACTTACTTTAATATTTGCTCTTACATTCGAGTTGGTAGTGGATTTGTTTCCATCCAACTATCATCCTTAGATACTTATGTTGAGATCTAGTTATATAGATGCTGGTTAGTCATTTATATTAATTTTTTGTGGATGAGATTTAGATTGTACCGTATGACTTGTGATATATGTTTATACCACTTGTGGATTGATTTTTATATTACAGCGTACGTGTGGATTTTGGTTTCCATATATTGGAGTTGTCATATCCATGCGGCTGGCATACTTACGTGTTCCTAGTCCTACGTATTTTGGGACTGGGACGTGATATATTTTAGTGGTGGCCCATGCAGGTCGAGAGCATATTATCTCGGTTACGTTATTGTACCGAACAAGCCTGCACCTAGGACTAGAGTATAGGATCTCATCCACAATTGACTACGATTCATCTTTCTCCTATCTGTTCTATTTGAACAATTGTATCCTGCTTGATTCCTGTACTTCCCTAATAATTCTTTGAGTATAGCCTCCTGCTAGAA
Source organism: Iris macrosiphon (assembly GCA_036927795.1). Classification (NCBI taxonomy): domain Eukaryota; kingdom Viridiplantae; phylum Streptophyta; class Magnoliopsida; order Asparagales; family Iridaceae; genus Iris; species Iris macrosiphon. The sequence goes on along the minus strand of JAYESA010000009.1, from coordinate 147,788,970 downwards.
TATAGGAACCCATGTTATTAGGATAATGATTATGGTAGCACACCTATTAAGAATACAACGGGAATATAGACACACCACTAAGTTTAGAATATCTAGTGAACCCTAGAATTTCTTTTCTATAGATTGGTTTACCATTACCCCTTGATGTATTATGAAGACTTGAGAGTAGTATAGACACTACTAGAGTTAGTTAGAAGTTTTACCATAATATTTGAACCTAGTATAGAGGATACCCTAATAAGTACCAAGACCCCTTCTCGTAGACCTTAACAGGAGTTTCTACGGTATACTTAAGACAATTATAGTATTAGTTTATTATTATAAGTTGGGTAGTATACCTCACAACCTAGCATCACATAGTCTTTTGCCCTATTATTGAAGTGTAACTGAATAACATTTGTCGTATGTTAGCGTAAGACGATAGTATTTATTCAGACTATAGGACTTAGAGGCTCATACCCCAATTTAATCGACTAACGACTTAGACAGGGAGTTAGTATGACAACTGTAGAGATTGTAGGGTCTTTTATTATTATTGCTTATGTTGTTTTTGCTTCTGCGAACTTGAATTAATTTGTACCTTCTTTCATCATAATCTAGCGTACTTATATTTTCTGTACTACCTTGATTTATGCTGCTATTATAGCCTAGTTTTTGCAAGCTTATTCTTTTATCGAGCTTGCTCATGGCATATGTATTATTGGGTGCACACAATGATACAATTGCCTAATCAGAATCGGTGTATTAAGGTCTAGCTAACCTTAGTGCGCTTGGTTCGCTTTTCGCATGACTACTTTACGTGCATTGAGATATATGGTAGTAGACGGATATACTTGCCCCTAGACATGTCTGACACATCGTATCGGTTATATAACTGTACTGATACTCGCATGTAAATAGGAAGTTACCAAAAATAAGATTTTAATCCACAACTGTCCTGACAACTCTCTTTTCAAATTCCTTAATCTCTTTGAACCTCGTACTCGTATTTTGTCACCTTCACCTTGAATTCTTTATTATTGCTCTCCGTCTTCCCCTATTTCGGAAAGACGAAACCTCGTGCTGGTATAAGTTGACACTGATAGTACTAGATATACCCCATAAGGTTAATCACATGACTTAGTGACACTTTTTTTTATAATTGATTAAGGGTATATCATAGGTGATATGTTTGGTGTTAAAACTTTGATAATTGAATAGCATGAGTAAATAAATTAAGGAATATTTTTCTTAAAGTATATAGCCTTCTGTGATAGATGGGTAAATTCTAAGTTGGGTAGCAGTGCATTGGCTACTCGAGAGGAATTTCTTTTAGATTGTGATCGAGTAAGATTAGATTAGGAGAGGTTCAAGCCATTTAATTTTGAGAATGTTAGAAGAATGACTAAGATGATGAGGATTAATAAATTTTAAAAATCTTGATATTGAGGACCTAATATTTATACCTTAAGTACATAATTTAAATTTTTGAGTATTGAAGGTAAAATCATCAATTTGAATTTGAAGGATAAATATATAATTTTAGACTTGAACATTGGTGGACTGTATTTAAATTATTTTTCAATTTGATGATTTTTAAAAAAAAAATTAATGAATGGACTACCTATTTGAAATATTGAGGATGTGAATGGAATTTAAAAAGTTGAAAAAAAAAATTATAAGTGAAAATAGGAATAATATTGGACTCGAGTTACTTCTAGAGGAGATTATGATACTTGGAGATCGTGAGGTAAAATTTGATATGGGTTATTTAAATCTTGAAGATATTATATGGATTCAATTTAAATTTGGATATTGATGAGTTGGAAAAGTGAGAAGAGATTACAATAGGTTAAATTTTGATTTGAACAATGATTATCTTAATTTTGAAATGATCGCGATAGATTTGAATAGATTTTGTTATTTAAATTTTTGGAAGAGATTGCGATTGACGTACCTTATGTATGAAAGTGAAGGATTTAACAAATTATGCCTTATTTTAATTTTGAGGACGAAATTGTTTTAAGTTGGGTAGATTGTAAACTCCCTCACCCAAAATAGGTATTTTATGTATATTTTATATTATTATATTTATTATAGATGTTGAATTTATTTAGAATATTCTCTTAGTTAATTAGAAAATAAATTTTTTTAGTATATTTACTTATATAAATATTTATTTAGAATTATTTTAGGCTATTTTAGATTATTGGGATTTTTCCATAATTTTTAGTTAATTAAAAACTAGTAACACTAATTTTCTAGGACTTTAAAGAATTTATTTTATGTTCAAACTTAAATAAAAATATCCCAAACTTTTATTTTAGGTTCTAAATAATAAAATATATTTTATATAATATTTTGGAAATTTTTTGATTATTTTTAGCATTTATTTTGAGTCAATTAAATTAAAAACTATTTTCTGAAAAAGAAAATCCAAAAAGAAATTATTTCTGCCCAGTCAGCAAACAGGGGGCCCACCTGTCAGCCTCCCGCAAAAAACAGTGCCGGGCCCGCATGTCAGTGACTGCGGGGCAGGCAGCGTTGGATGGCTGCCACGTGTCAAGATCTGAGCCGCGACTGCTTTCTTTCTCCTCTATATATATATTAGTTTAAGTTTATTTCTAGGATTTTTCTTCAGCCGAATTTTGGAGAATTGCCATCTAGGGTTTCTTCATCTTCCAGAAGCCATTGCGCATAGCTCCGGACTCCAAATGAGGCCTAGTTTTTTATGTTAGAAAGATATTGGGGTTAGCTTTCTGATTATATAATTTGTTTTACGAAATTATTATTATTAAATTCTAGAAAATTCGTAGAACACAGCATGTCCGAAAATAGACGTGTTTCGATGTTTTCGTGATTTCGGGAGAACCAGGAATCAGAATCATGAACCGTTTAAAGTTTCGGAAAGCTAATGTCGAGATAATTGACATATATTTTTTCCAGAATTTATTTCAAATAATTTTTATATTGTTAATTCTGTAGAACTTCTAGGGTAAAATTTAACCATCGGTGCAAGATACGAAACTTGTATGTGCCATAATTTCCAAACGAATTTGAATTCGATCGAGCCGTAAATTTTAGCATGTTTTTAACGCTGAAATCTACAGAAATTCATGCATGAAAGTCAAGTTTGTGTCAGTTGACTTTTCGGTCAACAGATCATCTCGATTTGCGTGCCATGAGTCTCGAGTCGATAAAATTCAATTCCTTTGGACAAAATTTAGGCATTAACCTAAAAATCAGAATAATAAGATTAAAATAGAATTTTAGAGTAAATATTACAGAATTAAATAAATTAAAATAAATTATCTTTTGACGTGATTAATTTGTAATACATAGGCTATTTGGACTGTGACTTGGACTCTGATTCATACCAGCAGCAGGACCCCAGGCAAGATACCTTGCCAAATTATTTACAGTACTTTGCATGCTAGTTATATTTATTTTTATTTATTTCATTTTTGTATAGTTCTTGCATGTGTAGTTTTTCTCCAGTCATTACTATGTATTAGATATGTTGACACACACATGGCACCTAGTATCATGGGAGGACAATCATTAGGCGTATGGGCTTTTAACCACTCTGGTAAACCATAGTATATAGCTCGCACTACGGGCGTGTGTCGCGCTGGTCGCTACCCCCGCGGTATGTCGATTTCTGGAGTCTCGCTGGTCGCTACCCCCGCGGTATGTCAATTTCTGATGTCCATTGACGTGTGTGTGAGTTGTAAGGTAGATCGAGTAGCCTACCCTTGCCCATACGTCGAAAAGTTGTCCTCATTTGCATTCATATAGATTGTCTTGTACAGCGTACTTATTTATTTCTAAATTATATACATGTTTACTGTATTCAAGTTGGCTCGTATTTTCTGTATCTTGTTATGTCCCTCTGAGGACCTGGTCCTCTGCCAGGTGTATCTATTCTTGAGCATTTGCAGGAGCACAGATTGGATGGCTATATATGTTTCGTGGATGTCCTTTCTTCGAGCCGTGATTGCTATATGGTGTTCTTATATGGTGTTGTTGTGTTGTACTTACTTTAATATTTGCTCTTACATTCGAGTTGGTAGTGGATTTGTTTCCATCCAACTATCATCCTTAGATACTTATGTGAAGATCTAGTTATATAGATGCTGGTTAGTCATTTATATTAATTTTTTGTGGATGAGATTTAGATTGTACCCTATGACTTGTGATATATGTTTATACCACTTGTGGATTGATTTTCATATTACAGCATACGTGTGGATTTTGGTTTCCATATATTGGAGTTGTCATATCCATGCGGCTGGCATGCTTACGTGTTCCTAGTCCCACGTATTTTGGGACTGGGGCGTGACATTAGTTCTTCTCGTATGTTTCCTACTTGGTTAATTATCATATTTGGTTATATATTTCTATTTAGTTTTGAGGATGAGATTAGTATTACCTGTGACTTGTGAAGTTATATACCATGTACGTATGTATATGGTTTTCATATATTAGAGTTGCCATGTACATATGGCTGGCATGCTTACGTATTCCTATTCCTACGTATTTTGGGACTGGGACGTGACATATTTTTATTAGTGGCTTATGCAGGTCCAGTTAGTCATTTCAGTTACGTAATTGTACCAAGCGGGCCTGCACCTAGGATTAGAGCATAGGTCTCATCCACATATTTGACTTTCTTTTTTATTTTTGTTTCGGATACTTGAACTCACATACCTTCCTTGACCTTCAAAATTGTGCTTGCTTAATTCTCTTGACATCGGTATCCTTGTTTCCTCACCTCTTCATATTTAATGTACTTTTCTAATAGTTCCTTAAGTATAGCCTTCTGCCAGAATATAGGAATCCTTGTTGTTAGAAGATAATTATGATAGCATACCTACTAAGAAAAATATATTAGAATATTGACAACTCCCAAAAGTTTAGCATACCTAATGAACCCTAACATCCAACACCTATAAATTGATTAACCATTATCCAACACCTATAAATTATTGCCTTGATTTCCAACATTGTCTGGGTCAAGGCTTGCATCGACGCACTCATGGTCTGCATCATGGCCTCGAGGGTTTCGAGGCATTGTCGATCGTTGGGGCCCTCGTGACCGTCCCTTGCCATGTATGTTGTTCTCACATGGAGAGAAATAGATGGGACGGTGGACGTCGCACTTTTTGCCTCAGACTCTGGACGTGAATAGTCATCTGGGAAAGTTGGTAGAGCCGCATCCTCTTCGGACTTGGAGGGAAAACTATCCCCAGCGTAGGAAATTACATCCACTTGACGATGGTGGCTACCCTCAGGGATCTCAGTATCTGTTCATTGGGAATCGTTGTCTTCTCGGAACCCCGGATTGTCATAAACGTCCAGGGGATTACAACTCCCATCTTGCGTAGCCATGTGAGGTGCTAAGGAAGAACTACCCCCAGTGGCTGACAACTTATTCTTTTAGCGGATGCCCAGGAAAACACCTTCCACGGGTTTTGTTGCTTGTCCTCCTTGGATACGTCTTCTTGAATCACTGGTCGATAGAGACGGATTAGAGATGCTAGACTTCTGACCTCCCCTCATGGAGGGGGCCTTCCGAGCAGAATAGTACGAGGCAAAGGGCAGCTCCTCTTCCTCTGGTGCTTGCACCTGTTCTCCGGGTTGTAGCCGAGTGGGTGCCTTTGGTTACAGCCGCTGGAATATCGACTGCCTTTTTGTAGGTACTTATATTTTGTTAAAGCATCAGTTGATGATAACGTTGGCACAGTGATTCCCTGGGGAGGACACTTTGTATGTCGTGGTTGTTTTTCTCGTTTTGCGCTTGTGATTGTTCATGTTGTGCAAGTCAAGCGAGGGATGACACCTTTGCATCCTTCCTATGAGCCCAGGTAGACCGAGCACATAGGTGTCCAGGTGTTGATTTTGCTTTCTAATATGGGGTTTGTACAGGAACTTGCCCCAGGTTGCCAACAAAAGACTCTTTAGACCGACCCTATCTGATTTCCACTACGGGATGGACGCATGGGTCAATTTTGTACGAATTTCTGTTAGAGGCACGCATAGTAAGCGACGCCTACTGACGATCGGTCGAATGAGAAATTGCTTGATATTGGCGAACTCGTATTTCCCTAGACTTTTTTGTCCTAGCATGCGCTGGAGCATAGTATGAAGAGTCCAAGTTCACATCTTTTCTTTTTTGAGCAAGGCGCATGGAGTCAGTGTTGCATGAAATTCTGTCGAAGATGGAACTTCAGTGGTTGTTTTGGCCGCATGTGACCATCTGCTTGCAACTGCCGAGCGGTGTCGCATAGTCCTCTTTATGCGGCTATTGACGTGGCCGCACGGAGCGTATCTTAGCGCTCGAACTCCTGGCATCGTAGTATTTTTCTTGTCCGAAGAGGCTACTGCATGAGAGGTGGAAGCATGATATGCGATCCCTTCAGCCGAGAGAGAGAGAGAGACAGGAAGAGCATGCTCTACAGTTGGGTGAGACATAGCGGCCTTTGCAACCCAAATCCTGCGGGTCTTCAGGTGCTAAGCACTCTTCTTGTTTGAAGAGGATGTCACATAAGAAGTGGACGCATAATGTGTGGTCCCTACGGCAGAGAGAGAGAGACAAGGAGCGTGTGCTCCGCAGTTGGTGGAGGCACAGCGGCCTTTGCAACCCATGCCCTGCGGGTCTTCTTAGACTTTACTAGCCTTGGAGAAGTGCTGCCCTTAGAGAGCATTTCCTCGAAGGCTTGCTGGTCGAAGCATACAACCAGCATCCTCTAGGTCGAACCCAGCTTTGACCCGTAGGACTATGTCACGACCTTCTCATCAGAGGAGAAGGATGTCCCGGCAGAGTCTCCACCTTGTTCGCCATTACGGAGATTTGGAAAACCTTCGTTTAATAACAAACAAAAAGAGTACAAAAAAATCCTAGATAGACAATCTAAGTACAATATTTTTTATCTGGGTAGTGTGACGATGGAGATAGAGTACTGCAGGGACTCTTTTGCTCCGTTGACGGTCCAACGAGTGAATGAAGGATGCTCTCTTCTCTTCTCTCTCTCTCTCTCTCTCCTGAGCTTGTGTGCACGTACGTAGCTCACCTGGAGGATTATGATCTCTCTGAAGGAAAAAAGTACATAATTGGTACATCCAAGCTGCCTCTATTTATAGTTATCATATTGATGGGCTATTGGTGTCGCATGTCCTTCTGTTTGGTGGCCGTCGGGGGCTCCTTCAACAGAATGTTGTTGCAACTGTGGGCGCATAGTATGGTCTTCTGTTTGCGTGACTTGTTCAGCTTGACATGTGGCCCGTATTTAGTTGGAGAGAATTACGATAGAAAGACTTTGTCTCAGGGAACCTTGCCACGTTGGACGCAATGAGTCTGAGACGCATGGGGCGCATGGCATCAGGAACGCATGGGGCCAGAGACACATGGAACACATGGAGTCTGGAACGCATGGGACCAGAGACGCACAGAACGCATGAAGTCTGGAACGCATAGGGCCAAAGACGCATAGAGTATGGGATGTATATGACTAGAGTCGTATGGAGCGCATAGATTCTGGTATGCATGAGACCCCGTACACATGGCGCTACACGCTTGTCAGAAGTCATTATTAGTCTGACGAGAGATTCTTGTCGTTTAGTGTGCTCGCATTTTTACGGCGTTCAAAAAATTATTTTTGTCAGGATTCTCTGTCATACGTAATCTTGGCGTCAGGCCTTTAGGCGGCCAATATTTGGGGTGCATGGATGCTGCTTTTACTCTGCGGCATGGTCATCATGCGGCCTGGTTTCTTCTAAGTCAACTGTGAGACGCATATTTGTTGAGCGCATGGATTTAGATTTTATATGCTTCTATAGTGGATAATGGACATTATCGGGCCAATTAATCGACCTTCGTGTAAGGGATATCGGTTTATCCTTGCTATTACCGAATACTTTTACAAGTAGGCGGAAGCCGTACTACTCGCTGAAGTCAAAATATCAAACGTGATCAGCTTCGTCAAGCATCACGCCATATACCGCTTCGTCTTGCCACGAAGGATAATCCATGACAATGGTCCACATTTTGTAAGTTATACTTTTTACCGATTTTGTGACAAAAACTGAATCCAGAATGTAGCATCAACTGCCTACAATCCAGCAGCAAATGGTCTTGTGAAAGCATTCAACAAGACTATTATAAAGCTACTCAAATATTTTGTGTCATCCAATAAGCGCGACTGGAATGAGAAGCTGGGTGAATATCTCTGGGCTTATCAAACAATGGTCTGGACGCCGACTGGTAGCACGCCATTCTCCTTACTCTACAGGAGCGAAGCGGTCCTCCCCCTCGAGGTCCAAATTCCCTCGCTCCGAGTGGCTCTCTCCAACCGGCTAACCATCGACGAAAATCACCGTCGACGGCTACAAGAATTAGAAGCACTCGACGAGAAATACCTCTTAGCTCAATAACGCATTGAGCTGTACCAAGTTCTCCTCTCAGGAGCCTTCAACAAATGGGTCAAGAAGAGGACTTACCAAGTGGGTGTCCTCGTCTTGACAGTAAGAAGGCCAATAGTTATGACCCACAAGACGGCCGACAAGTTCCAACACAAATGGAAAGTCCCATTCTTCGTAGAATCGGTATTCTCCAACGACGCCTACCAACTAGCAAAACCTAATGGCGACTTGCTCATGATGCCCATCAATGACAAGTTCCTAAAAAAGTATTACGTTTAAGGCTAGGATTGTACTTCTTTCTATCCCTAGTAGGGCTACAAAGATGTACTTGGTTCCCACTTTTTGTTGTTCATCCCCAGAGAGTGCTTATGTACGATATTACCCTTCCTCAATAAGCCATTATCGGTATTCAGGAGTCCTGGATATGTAACGGATAATGGATCCTCAAAATCTTCCCAATGGAGCAGTCCCCAGGTCCATATGCACACTCCAGTTAGGACCACCTAAAAAATTAGTCTCGTTAGACGCTAGTTCACGTCCATATTACCTCTGAGTTATCGTCCTAACGATCGTCCCATAGGAGTAACCCTCAGGTTTATCTACATTCCCGGATAGACCACACTCAGCAAACCACTCCTCGGTGAGTTTTTCGGATATTGATTCACATCCATATTACCTCTGAACTACGGTCCCAATATTTCTCCTCGGCCGAGTTTGCCATATCCATATTACCTCTGATCAAACCTTTCGAGTTTGGCTATCAATTTTCACATCCACATTACCTCTGATATCAGTTATCATCTTAACTTATCAACAATATATAACTCTAAGTACACCAGCAGTATTAAGTCTATAAAATCTGTCACGTCTATATTACCTCTGGCAGGGCTTGTCTCGAACCCATTACTTGCACTCAGGTGCACAAGAAGTAATGGGTCCACAAAATCTATCATGCCCATATTACCTCTGATAGAATTTCATTTCGAACTTATTATTTGCACTCCAGTGCACAAGAAGTAATAGGTCCATCAAAGATCCTTCAGTGGGATGTCTGCAATGGAAGAAAATGGTTCACGTCCATATTACCTCTAAACTATGAGCTGTCCATCCAAAGAAAACAACCACATCCATATTACCTCTGGCTCGTTTCCTTTTTCTTCCATAAAATATCGGGATCGTACCTAACCTCTCGATATGACTATCGATTAGCTCACGTCTACGTTACCTCTGAGCTATCGTCCTCATATCCTCCCCAGTAGAGTTTGCCATGAGCAAACCTCTCTACTTGACTCTCGATTATCATGTCCATATTACCTTTAGTATCGGTCGTAATCTAAACTTATCATCCGTACTTAACTTTAAGTACGCCGGTGGTGGTAAGTCCACAAAACCTATCACGTTCATATCACCTTTGATAGGATTTTTTTTACTTCAAATCTGTTACTTGCACTCCAAGTGCGTAAAAATAATAGGTCCATCAAAGTCTTCCAGAAGGATGTCCTTAACAGAATACGATATTGTATAATGTCCATATTATTTCTAGTACGATATCCAAAGTTCATACAAATAATTGTAACAAACGGAATAGCTTTTATTTCTTTCGCCTAAGAGAAACTAAAAGCGAACTCACCTGAGGGATTACTAGGGTCCACAGCCCAAAGTCAAAACAAAAATTACAAAAAGAGATGTTGAAAAAAATAAAGGAAGACCTACTGGTGCTACTGGTTAGAGCATAACTCTGATATCCGCTCATAGAAATGGACGATATGGCCATCCAGGCGCACCTGGGCCTGACGCTTAACCTCTTTGGCCATAACCTCGGGATACTCGTAGCGAGCATAGGACTCGTGTCAGTCCTCTAGCTTCTGTACTATAACCTCAATGCCAGTTGTATTCTTTGCTACTAGGATCGCCTCGGTTCGAATAGCCTCATCTTCCTACTGGGCCTCCCGCAGCCTATTCTCCAGTGCATCAAGCTCGACCTAGAGCTTTCTAATTTGCTCAGTCAGGCCCTTCCGCCGGGAGTGGCACTCTTATCTGAGATCACTCAGCCGATCACACTTCTCTTATAAATTTTGGAGGTCGCGCTGCAAGCATTCCTAGACAAAGCAAAGAAGGCCTTATTCGCCTCCACCTTCTTTGAGAACTCATTATACTCGTGGGATATCAATATTTCCATGTCTACCTGCTGGTACTGTCACAAATCTATTAAGCATTGCTCCACCTCCACTAATTTCTGGCCCAGGAGGTCGTCCATCTGTTCAAAACTGGGGAGACCCCTTAGAGAGTGGACCTGGCCCTCGGTAAAGTGCCTTACCCAGTCAAAGGATTTGTTGTGGTCCAATACGCCTTTGAGCCCTTGCTTCAAGAACATATAGAAGCTCCGAATGGAGATTCTGATATTTTCATCAATCTCTTCCAGCGTAGCCGGAGTCAAAGGAGGCTGGATGGAGGAAGAAGCCACGGGTGCAATAGGTTGCGCATTGATGCTTGATGACCTTGGAGGCAAAGCAGCAGCAGAGGAGCAACTGACGGTCCTGCTTGTGATCCAATCCTTCATGGACGCATGAAATGCCTGGATACCCGGCAGCTGAGCAACAGATGATGGGGTAGTACCGCAACCTAGGACAGGAGTACCGGGGTGCCCCCCTGCTTCGGGCCCCGCCTGTGTACCAACCTTAGACTGCGTTACGGTAGCCTCAGAAGATGACCCAGCAACCGCAGTACCAGAGACATCGGGAACGGCCTCCTCGTGATGGCTTACCACCCCGCAATCCAGAGAGGTTTCATCCACAAAGCCCCCAGCAATAACGGTTGGGGGAGCAACTGTCGCACCAGAAGGACCTACAATAGTAGGAATCTCCTCCACCGTAGCCTCTTCAGGGGGCACTGCAGGGGGTCCTTTACCAGAGCTAGGCAGAGACTTAGGCATCTTCCTAACAAGCTCACTTCCCCCTTCTTCCATGACACCCTCCTCGGTAGCCACATCCATGGCCCTAAAGGGAGAGGCGGGGTCTGCAGAACCAGAACAACCGATAATTAACTTCACCCAAAGAATTGAAAGCTGAAGCCAGAAAATTTTCTCTTGAGAAGTTGCGAAATGACATACCCGAGGGAGGCGACACATTTTGTGGCTCATCTAGCATTGTCATAGCCTTCCCCATGGCATCTATGTCATCTACGGATATGTGCTCTAAAGGGGTATAAGGCTGCTCCGCTGAAGCTGCATCCGATCCCTGAGCTCCAGAGGCCTTAGGAACTGGATCTGAGGCACCCACATCAGACTTCGGGGGGTTTCCTCTTCCAGTTCGACGTAAAAAACCATCGAGGCAGTTGTTTACCTGGGACAGTCCCTTCTCTCCTATGTCTATAAATTTTTAAACAGACCAGAAGCGAGATATATATAGAGAGGACGAGGCAGAATCAAACTAAGAGGGTTTACGGATACCGCCATAGCATCTAAAGTAGGCTCTGCTTTAGAAACCACTAGTGCAAGGGGTCCTACCTCTTTGCTCACTGTCTCCTTCGCAAGGGACTTTGACTTTGTCGTAAGATTCATCTCTGGTACCATATCCGTCCTCGCCTTCTTAGAGTAGCGAGCATGATGTGTATCGACCTTTGACTTGCGCTTAGCAGGAAGAGGATTATCAGAAGGAGATATTGTTTCCTCCCCAATCGATGGTTCCAGCTCTACGATCAGAGGTCTGGCCACTCCAATTTCCTTTTCGAACGTCCTACGCGCTTTTGCATCCGGAGGCATTAATATGGTGCCTTCAATATAACTTCTCTCCAGGTCAAAGTTAGCCGGTGAAGCATTCGTCGTACAATAATACTTCATTGCTGTGTACATCATTTTTGGCACGACTCTGGCTATTGGCAATTAAAACCGGACCTGGGTGCCAGTAGCGTTATAGTGACTCCATACTCAGGCTCCGTCAAGCAACTGCTACTATATCCAAGAGAAGCACTCGGATGACCCAGTAAGAGATGATTGTAGCCGAACTGACGAGCGAATCGGCTGGGCTGGTAAGGTTCCACAAAAATAGCAGACTTATTCTGATACACTAGATGAGAGGGACGAATGGCTTGGAACCAACGGAAGAGCCTGCCAGATAGACTTTGAGGCGCTCCTCTATCATCGTAGTGAACGACGTTTCTTTCGTCGTCAGTAAACTCTAGCTCGGACGTGAAGAAGATTCATCCAGTCATAAAGGAGAGCTCCCTCCTACCAGAGGGGACCGTATCGCACTTCTACTTCATCGTCCGATACCTGTGGATCAAGGCATCTGCGGCCACCATGTCCTCATCGGTCCCAGGGCTCACCAAGGACCCATGATGCAGGAGAAGCCAACCCATCAAATAATGGTAAGGAAGATCGACTCTGTTAAAATGCCCCTTACCAGGATGGTCCTCCACCTTCTCAGCAAAGTTGCGGAGACCACGATGGATGCAACACACCATGGCCGGTAGAAGGGGCAGCTTATGGTCGAAAGCCAACTTCACGGCAACTAGAATGAGGGTGAGGCTGATCCTTTCTATCATTTCAGACCCGTCCGGGACTACGCAGTTGTGCAACCAGAGCATCAGATATTCTGCCAACATGGCCTTAGGGGACAACTTGTGCATATCCATATAAAAGTAGCTAAGCTCCTCTTCGAGGCCACTCAGTTGGTCAAGGGATTCGTCCTCTTCCTCCAAGGAACCCTCAACTTCCTCACCCCCTACAGCCAGTTCCTTCTGTGCTTGGATGGAATCAGCCACTTCCTGTTGAGACCGTGGCGCCCGAATATGAACTCTATTGGACCCCTTCGGCTCTAAGAAGAGATAGTGAGTCCAAGTCGTGATGTGAGGAGAATACCCCTTAGTAGACTTCTTCTTCTTCTTCGAAGACCTCCGGAAAATACCGTGATGGCATAGAAATTCTTGGTACACCGCCAGGATCTACGGGTTCTCTACTTCCAACTCCCCAAGTTTTTTATTGATCGGGGTGTACTCTTTGTTAGGTTCTTCACCCCCAAGGGAGTTTTGAGATGATATGCATATCATGCAAGGCCAGTCTCATCTTGCTGTAGGGCATAAAAAAGGTCCTCGTACGAAGGTTGTACAAGTCCATCAGGGAAACGAACAGGGGGCGGTTCATCTCCAAACTATAACACGTACCCCTCACAGAGAAGAACAAGTCTGCGGCCCTGAGCTCCGGCTCGTACTTTTTCAAAATCAACTGGGTCAAGCGGCACCAGGAGGCGTTATAATGCACTCAGTTGAGAGCTAGCAATTATCCTGTGGGATAGGTCCCCTTCTTGGCGACTTGATGAAGGAAGGTGCCTGCCGCATATACGTTGAGGTTTGGTCCCAGGTCACTTCCGACGAGACCAGGCTTCTGTCCCAGCAAAGAGTACGAGGGAGACTCCTTCGCACTATAAAAGTCCCCCTTGTTCTTTCTGGTACCACACTGGATATTGCCAAGGAGTGCCCCCTGTGGCTCAGGGGTCAAATTTTAGCCCATATGCCATTGACCCATCATCACCTTCAGGTCCGACAAAGGCAGGTGACGTTCAAAGGCAGGAAATGACATCTCTGTCTCACGGAATATGAAAGACCAATTCTTCCTGGTCGTTCCCATCTCGGGCTGAGAAGATTCTATTGCATTACCAAACAAGAAGTACGGCTTCTTGAAGAAGTGATTCCCGTCTTTAGTGAGAATCTCCCCTGAGTTGATCTGACTCAACAAGAAGAAAGGAGTCTGCTCGACGATCATCTGTTGTCGCTCAGGCGGAAGATCCTTATTAACCTATTTCTAGAGAGCCACAGCCAGGTCCCCAAGATTCATGTTCAAGGGTAGCGGGTTGTGCCTAAAGACCAGTTCGCCAGAAGGTGTGGCGAGCCAAGTCACTGCAAAAAACCACAAAGGACTTAGATTAGAACCATTGAGAAGTATCAATGAAGATATACATATGCGGCCTAGGTACTCATGAGGCTACGCAAACCATGCGGCCTAGTCACCCATGTGGCCGAGTCAGCCTTGCGGCCTAGGAACCCATGCGGCCAAGCAGGCCATGCGACAAAGCTCGTCCATGCGACATGGTTCTCCATACGACAGTGAGAAGTTGGCACATAGACGTATCCCTGCGTTCAATTGAGCATATATGTTCTAGAACCCTACTTTGTCTCCACAGGACCTACCCTTGATAGGAAATTAAACGTCGACGAGGAGCAGTGAAGGGTCCGCCGTAGCAGAGAGACCTTTACCCTTGATCTTGGCCTTACCCTTACCCTTAGAGGCTTTCTTGGCTGCGACAACGGCGGAGGAGGCAACCTTGGGAGCCATGGAAGCAGCAGAGAGAAAGAAGAGAAGAAAGTTTGGTAAATAAAACTTTTTCTCTCTCCTCAAACCCCCTATATATAGGCCGACGACATGTGGCTAGGGATAACAATGGCGAACGATTCGAATCTCGTTCCTCGCCAATCAATGTAACACTTTGACGACACAGAATCCCTAGGAGATCCATTCGAGGATCGAAGCAAATGAAGGCATTAAATTATCTGACAACCTGTTAGAGACATATATGCGGTCATAATACCATGCGACCATGCTTCTTATTCAAAGTATTCCAAACTTGTCATTTTGGAAACTTTGAAGGGGGGCTTGTAGAAGCATAAAAATCATACATGCCGCATAGAGGTCATGCCCCCTCAAAAATAAAAATAGGCCGCAGAGGAGCCACATGCGGACTGAACAAACCTAGCTGCAGAGGAGCCACATACGGTGATCAACCAAGGAGCTGGAAGCTGCATAGTACACCTATGTGGCCTAAACAACTACAGAGCATGGGGGCCGCATAAGACCTCCTTGACACGACATTCAATGTCTGGCAGACTCTCTGACACATCACTCATCACACTGAGATGCTTCGAGACTCGTGAAGACGACGACTCAGAAAAAGATGAAAAGTCACATCAACTCATTGATGGCCTTGTCAGACGTGCCATGCCATATGCTTACTCATATGCGGCTACATACACATGCGACCTCGTCATCATACGACCAGAGTGTCCATCAGACCAAGGCCAAATAAGAGCACATATACGGCCACAATGCCGTGCGGCCATAGTGTCCATCCGACCAAGGTCGATCAAGAGCACATATATGGCCACAACGCTATGCGGCAAAGACGTTATGTGGCTCTAGACTTACAGGATCTTTTCGTTACAACCGAAAAAGATTTCTCGCACGATCAGTGGTGACTACGTGTCCAGCTGACTAAGTCACACACACAACGGGTCAAAAATAACCCGAGATCTCATCAACAACATATCTTAACCAAGACCACGTGGCAGCCTGCCCGTGGCATGCGACTACAGTTACAACCATATTCTGTTGAAGGAGCCCTATGCGGCCACTAAACTGAGGCATATGCGGCATCAATAGTCCGTCAACACGGCGACTATAAATAGTAAGGTAGGATGCCCATAAGAGGAGAGCGAGCTACGTACATGTACATAAGCTCAGGAGAGAGAAAATAGAAGAGAGCATCCTCATTCCCTTGTCAGACCGTTAACGGAGTAAAGGAACCGCTGCAGCGCTCGATCTCCATCATCATGACCCTGATAAAAAATATTGTACTTAGATATTCTGTCTAGGATCTCTTTGTACTTTTTTGTTCGTTGTTTAAAAAAGTTCATTCACAACCTGTAATGGTGAACAGTATGCACTTTCTGCGGATGCACCATGGGGAACCATACTTGGCTCGTCATTAAAGTATAGTAGATTTGAAACCAATGTCGTGGGCGGACTGGCTTCCTCCATCTTCTTGAACTTATTTCGTCTATATTGATGCTCTACCATGTTGACTAAGGCGCACGTAAACTCTTCTTCAACAACTAGTCACAATTGCCACTTTTGGACATATGGTCTGGATGGTGCAACCATTTGAAGTATACTAAAGACAGGTGGCCTAGCAGATGCCACATGGTGCTTAGATCAGTAGTATTGGATTATGATTTGGTGACAACAAGTCAGGTGACGACCCATAGAGTCTAGACTGTAAAAAGTCTTCAATTTTTGATTGAAATGCTCCCGTAAATTCGCCTTTGTACGATTCAGTGTTGGGATCCTAACTGGGAAAGGAGTGGGTAGAATGCCTCTTTGGTGCTTTCTATAGGAGCGTGAGATGTATCAAAATTACCATCCTAAGAGATGCTCTGACCTCTAGCAGGAAATCCATTAGCACAGAATTGTCTACCCCCGATAGATTGATTATCCTCCGCAGGTAACCCGTCCTTGGGAGAACGACCACCCCTAGCAAATGTCTCATATAGAAATTCGGTGTCCAGAGGAGTACCTTGCTCGTTCTTGGAGATTATACCAGAGTAGTTTCTCCATTCGTTGAAGATGAACACTAGTATTGACATCTATGGGGTCACGACCAGCACCCAGATGAATCGGGCACCGGTTCGTGAGTACGTCCAGCCTACGCTGCAGTGTCGACGGTAGTACGCTGTCTAGATCATATTCACAGGTAATTTAAAATCTAGCTCATTCACAAGAATAAATAGGCAAGGATAATAACAGGAAATAGGAATGCTAAGATTTTATAAGACAAATTTTGTGACATCCAAATCCACAGTTTAATACAGAACCAGAAGATAAATCGGGGACAAACCCGAGTACTATGCTGAAAGAAAATACTAGCTAACTGGCTAACTACTCCTTAAAAGTAGTCTCCTGAGTAGGAACCGGCTCCTCAATAGTATCATCTGCTACGTCATATGGGCCATAAAAGGTGGAGGCATAGTCCTCATCGTCGCCTAATATCAACGGATCCAGTCAGGAAAGGAGCAAACTACCAATACACAACAAAGCTTAAACTAAATAATTATGACAAGTAGTAAAAACTGACTAAGTATCACGATAAAAATTATACATAATAAGTAGTAAAATGAACTAAGAGTTAACTGCTATAAATCAGGGATATGAGTAAAACAGGAAGATAATGAGACAAGAAAATGGAACTGCAACAAGACAAGAAACTATGTGTGTGAAATTGTATATTTAGAATACATAGTTGGCATGTAGGGGATTATAAGGCTAATAAGGCACGTCATAGACGGCTAGCAGTCAGGAATAATCGAGTATAAGGCTGATGGTACAGTCGCGTACTCAACAGCTAGCAGTCAGGACATGGGGAAAGGGTAAACTATATGCCTCCTAGTATTCTCCCTCCCGACACAAAAATTAAGGCAAAAATAAAATTCCTAACACTAAGTGTAATCATCCAAAGGTACTAGTAGAGCAAGGAAGTAATTATCATAATATAAAGAATAAACTTGAAGTGCAGGTACTTGCCTGATGTTTGGATTCCAACTACGGTTCTGTCCTCGGGAAATTTCCAGATATGCCTTCGGATGCTGAAATAACCATTACCATCATGCTCAGAAGATATCAAATAGCTAGAAATGCCTGTCCTTGAGTCCAATTTGGAGACAAGGACAAAAACGGCAATTTCGGGTCAAAACGAGGTCCACATGTGGGCCCGCTTTGCACCGAAAAACGTGTCAGGGTCAAAGGTCTCCAAATTCACCAAACTTAGTGTCAACAGGTCAGGAACGATGATACGAACCCAACGGAACTTCCAGAATTGGATTCCGATGAGCCGATCACAAAATCGCCCGTCGAGTGGGGCCTACGGGGCCCACAACACGTGATTTCGTCAACGTTCTCAGAATCAAACCAAACTTGGGTCACAGGACCAGCGTATCGCTACGTGTCCGATGGCGCAAGTTTTGTTTCGATCCGACATGTGTACACAAAGTTAGGACACGATTCAGAAAAGTCGGATACGGGGTGTTGTCCGCGGATACGCACTGATTTCGGTGTGCACGCACATCCGAATCAGCTTCTATGAAATTTCGCACGTCCGTATCAACGACGCGCACGTATCTTTGAAGATCGCGCACGACCAAGTCGTCCCGTTTGGCGTGGCGTACCCAGTTCCGGGGTGAATCGGGGCGTTGTTTTTCCTGTTTTTGGATCGCGGTTCGCGATCGCCACAGGACGCGATGCCCCGAGCGGGTTGCACGGGCACCGAGAGGGTCACGCAGGCTTCGTGATGCAAAAGACGGAATCAAAAATGGGCAAACGAGCAGGGAGATACGCGTACCTGAACAGGGTCCAAAAACTTGAATTTTCGTGTCCCACACGTGTCCGACACGTGTCCTGTACACAGAGTCCTAGGGTTAGGGTTTAGGGTTCTCAGGCGGAGCTCCGGCGGCGCTGCGGCGGGGGAGGATGGCCGGAGGGGGCTGGGTGGCACTGGCGAGGCGTCGACGGAGGCGTTGGCGGCGGAGCGGAGGAGTGGCGGTCGGAGGGGGTCTGGCCGGAGGGGAGACTCGGGGGGGGATTTAACAGGGGAGAGCCGCAGGGCCGGCCGGGAATGGCGGAGGAGGGGCCGACGGAGGCGGGCGACGTGTCCGAGTGGGCGGGGGCGCGTGGCTGCGAGCGGGGCGGCGGAGGAAGCGGGCAGCGGCGGGGAAATCGCGGGGGAGAGGGCTGGGGAAGGCGGGTCGGGCGGCGGGTCGGGTTCGGTCGGGCGGACCCGACCCGACCCGATAGCCCTACAGGCTGGGCCGTGGGCCGATGGGCTGGGCTGGGTTAAATAATAAAATAAATAACTAAATAAATAAATAATTAAATAATTAAATAATTAAATAAATAAATGTTTTTAGGTGATTAAAAATAGGTCTGGGGACCAATAAATTCCAGAAAAATTATCCTAAGTCCAGTTTTTTATTTTACACCCAAAAATATTATTTTCATAATATTTTAATAGTAATTAACAGCAAATAAAAATCAATTAATTACCAAGAGCCTAGGTTTTAATTACAGAAAAATCCCGAAAATTCCAGAAAATTGTGAAAAGTCCAAATTAATAATTCCTGAAAATCAGGGGGCTTACAATCTACCCAACTTATAAAAAAATTTCGTCCTCGAAATTAAAATATGGTAGGGTTCTCTCTATCCAATCTCACCTGATTACAATCTAAGGATTCCTCTCAAGTGAACATTGCGGTCTCTACCCAACTTAGAATTTACCCATCTATCATCTAAGGCTATACATCTAATAAAGCTATGTCCCAACTTATTTAATCATGGTATTGAATCCTTAAGTCTTAAACACCAAACACATCACCTATGGTATTCCCTTAATCATATATAAAAGGGTCATCATCAATGCGACCGGCCTGTGGGGTATATCTAGTACTGTCTATATATCAAACTTATACCAAGCACGAGATTTCGTCTTTCCGAAATAAGGAAAGACGAAGATCAATAATAAAGAGTTCAAGGGTGAGGTGATAGAATAGAAGTATCGGGATCAAGGCGTTTAAAGAATTCAAATGGGAATTGTCAAGCAGTGGTGGATTGAAATCCTATTCTGGTAGTCATTTGTTCGCATGCTCGTATTAGTACAGTTATGTAACTGATACGATATGCTCGGACATATCTAGAGGGCAAGTATACTAGTCAACTATATATCTTAATCCACGTAAAGTAGTCGTGCGAAGTGCGAACCAAAATGCACTAAGGTTGATCAGACCGTAATACACTGATTCTGAATAGACACTTGTATTAGTGGGGTTGATCAGGCCCCAATAACACATATGTCATGAACAAGCCCGATAAAGAGTAAGCTTGCAAAACTAGGCTATAGAATAGCAGCATAAGTCAAGTACAGCAAAATTAAGTACGCTAGATGATGATGAAAGGAGGTACAAATTATTCAAGTTCACAAAACAACACACAATAAGCACAATAACAAAAGGCTCTACAATCTCTACAGTTATCAAATATAAAAGCATACCAGGTTATTAGCAAGTTCAAAATTACTAGGTTGGGGCTGAGGTCACGAACCAATAGGCACGAGCTAAAACAAGACTAGAAACGGCAGCTACAAATCACTTACGCGCATTAGCTACTCTAAGAGTCTGCGCGTTCTCCACGGTCATCGCGAAAGCTTGTCCGCGTCCTTGTGGTGGATTCCTCTGCTGCTGCTGGGCCTGTTGGAAGAGTGCTGCTTGTGGTACCAAGAGTGGTCTCGGTTCGGGTGTTGGTAGAGCTTGTTGGTTTATCACAGCATCTCGTGGTGAACTTGTAGGAATCTCGTCGCTTGCTGGTAGATCCATTACTCTGCATCCAAAATAAACGATAAGAGGCGCACAGGAATCAAGGCAGGATGCAAGTCGAGAAATTAATTCGAAGTCGATATGGATATCAAGAATGTTTCAAGCAAGTGGATGAGATCCTAAAAACTTATTTTATTCTTATTGCAGGCCTGTTCGGTCCCTAAGTTGAAACCGATCAATTTGGTCGTAGACCTACATGGGCCACCACAAAAACGTGTCACGACCCGCACCCAGATGAATCGGGCACCGGTTCGTGAGTAAGTCCAGCCTACGCCGCAGTGTCGGCGGTAGTACGCTGTCTAGATCATATTCACAGGTAATTTAAAATCTAGCTCATTCACAAGAATAAATAGGCAAGAATAATAACAGGAAATAGGAATGCTAAGATTTCATAAGACAAATTTTGTGACATCCAAATCCACAGTTTAATACAGAACCAGAAGATAAATCGGGGACAAACCCGAGTACTATGCTGAAAGAAAATACTAGCTAACTGGCTAACTACTCCTCAAAAGTAGTCTCCTGAGTAGGAACCGGCTCCTCAATAGTATCATCTGCTACGTCATATGGGCCATAAAAGGTGGAGGCATAGTCTTCATCGTCGCCTAATATCAACGGATCCAGTCAGGAAAGGAGCAAAGTACCAATACACAACAAAGCTTAAACTAAATAATTATGACAAGTAGTAAAAACTGACTAAGTATCACGATAAAAATTATACATAATAAGTAGTAAAATGAACTAAGAGTTAACTGCTATAAATCAGGGATATGAGTAAAACAGGAAGATAATGAGACAAGAAAATGGAACTGCAACAAGACAAGAAACTATGTGTGTGAAATTGTGTATTTAGAATACATAGTTGGCATGTAGGGGGTTATAAGGCTAATAAGGCACGTCATAGACGGCTAGCAGTCAGGAATAATCGAGTATAAGGCTGATGGTACAGTCGCGTACTCAACAGCTAGCAGTCAGGACATGGGGAAAGGGTAAACTACATGCCTCCTAGTATTCTCCCTCCCGACACGAAAATTAAGGCAAAAATGAAATTTCTAACACTAAGTGTAATCATCCAAAGGTACTAGTAGAGCAAGGAACTAATTATCATAATATAAAGAATAAACTTGAAGTGCAGGTACTTGCCTGATGTTTGGATTCCAACTACGGTTCTGTCCTCGGGAAATTTCCAAATATGCCTCCGGATGCTGAAATAACCATTACCATCATGCTCAGAAGATATCAAATAGCTAGAAATGCTTGTCCTTGAGTCCAATTTGAAGACAAGGACAAAAACGGCAATTTCGGGTCAAAACGAGGTCCACATGTGGGCCCGCTTTGCACCGAAAAATGTGTCAGTGTCAAAGGTCTCCAAATTCACCAAACTTAGTGTCAACAGGTCAGGAACGATGATACGAACCCAACGGAACTTCCAGAATTGGATTCCGATGAGCCGATCACAAAATTGCCCGTCGAGTGGGGCCTACGGGGCCCATGACACGCGATTTCGTCAACGTTCTCAGAATCAAACCAAACTTGGGTCACAGGACCAGCGTATCGCTACGAGTCCGATGGCATAAGTTTCGTTTCGATCCGACGTATATACACAAAGTTAGGACACGATTCAGAAAAGTCAGATACGGGGTGTTGTCCGCGGATACGCACTGATTCCGGTGTGCACGCACATCCGAATCAGCTTCTGCAAAATTTCACACGTCCGTATCAACGACGCGCACGTATCTTTGAAGATCGCACGCGACCAAGTCGTCCCGTTTGGCTGGGCGTACCCAGTTCCGGGGTGAATCGGGGCGTTGTTTTTCCTATTTTTGGATCGCGGTTCGCAATCGCCACATGACGCGATGTCCCGAGCGGGTTGCACGGGCACCGAGAGGGTCACGCAGGCTTCGTGATGCAAAAGACGGAATCGAAAACGGGCAAACGAGCAGGAAGATACGCGTACCTGAACAGGGTCCAAAAACCTGAATTTCCGTGTCCGACACGTGTCCGACACGTGTCCTGTACACAGAGTCCTAGGGTTAGGGTTTAGGGTTCTCAGGCGGAGCTCCGGCGGCGCTGCGGCGGGGGAGGCTGGCCGGAGGGGGCTGGGCGGCACTGGCGAGGCGTCGGCGGAGGCGTTGGCGGCGGAGCGGAGGAGTGGCGGTGGGAGGGGGTCTGGCCGGAGGGAAGACTCGGGGGGGGGGGGGAGTTTAATAGGGGAGAGCCGCGGGGCCGGCCGGGAATGGCGGAGGAGGGACCGACGGAGGCGGGCGACGTGGCCGAGTGGGCGGGGGCGCGTGGCCGCGGGCGGGGCGGCGGAGGAAGCGGGCAGCGACGGGGAAATCGCGGGGGAGAGGGCTGGGGAAGGCGGGTCGGGCGGCGGGTCGGGTTCGGTCGGGCGGACCCGACCCGACCCGATAGCCCTACGGGCTGGGCCGTGGGCCGATGGGCTGGGCTGGGTTAAATAATAAAATAAATAACTAAATAAATAAATAAATAAATAAATAAATAAATAAATAAATAAATAAATGTTTTTAGGTGATTAAAAATAGGTCCGGGGTCCAATAAATTCCAGAAAAATTACCCTAAGTCCAGTTTTTTATTTTACACCCAAAAATATTATTTTCATAATATTTTAATAGTAATTAACAGCAAATAAAAATTTATTAATTACCAAGAGCCTAGGTTTTAATTACAGAAAAATCCCGAAAATTCCAGAAAATTATGAAAAGTCCAAATTAATAATTCCTGAAAATCAGGGGGCTTACATATGGCATCACCTTCATTTCGTTGGAGAGAACTCTCCTAGTTGTTGTCTTTTCACAACTCCTTGACGGCTTTGGGTTCGATCCTGGCCTTGCTAAAGGATTTGTTCCATAGATTCGAGGATGTTGAGAGCCTCGACATGCTCTGTAATCTCCTTGTGGAAGTATGATGTGCATCATTGGTCAGCAGGAGCAACAGTGTTCTTTGCGACGCTAGTTTGGTGGGAGATCTTCCTGTGATGATGTGCATGGGTTGGGCTAGTAAAGTCCTCTGAGAACGTTTCTTCGAACTTCTGTTGACCAAACTCGATGATCAGAGTATTGACGAAGGTTCCCATCATTGATGTGTCAGATTATGCCACTGGTTTCTCGTTGGAGGAGAAATAAGTCTCCAACAAAGTCACCATTTGTTTTCGAACAGAAAAGAAGGTTTCTTCTCAGGAAAACATTGTTGAACTTGCTTACCCAGGATTGATTTACAAAGGTAAGTAAATATAGCACTTTGAGACAAGATTTTGGAGTGATGGGACGATGGAGGTTTGATCAGAGCCATTCCTATTATCCATTGACGACCGAACACAACCTTTTGGATAAAAAGTGTGGGACTAGCATTGTTTAGTGTAACAAAAAAAGGCTCACTACTCTAACCTTGAATCACCTTTTGTCAAGGGTCGCACAATCACAAGTCGCAACTACTCTTGGTCCTATTACAGAGGCCAAAAAGGCAACCTGAAAATTCTTCCCATCGATTAAAGATCATCATAAATTAACTAAAAATGGTCATTTTTTTTTCCGGAAAACAACCATTAAAGTAACACATACACTAAGCAACAAAGTATTCAAATGTAAATTTCAAGAACTAATAAAAGATGAGAACTATGCCCACATCACATCAGAATATTATTTAATTATTTTAGAAACTTTTTCTTTAAGTGAATAGAATATCACTCGTATCTATAACAAATTCTAATTTAAATATATTCAAATTATATTTAAAATATTTTAATATAAATTTAAGTTTTTATTTAAAATTTTAATAATATTAGTAAATTCACGTCGTTGCACACCACAAGATCCTAACGGAAGAAAAATTAAAAAAAAAATTAATCCTAAAGTTTTTATCCAACTTTTTAAAGTTTTATCTAACTTTTTAATAGTAAAAAATTATTGTTGATTGATTAAAACGTTAATTAATTTGTTGTATCACGGAGGAAAATAAAAAAATAAAATACAGTTGGAGTAATACTCAGCAAATTGGTTACCCATGCGAGTAGTGACAAGAAAAAAGGCCTACCACAAGGATCCTAACGGCCAACTGAACCCTCTGCTCCATACTACCACGTCCCTGACATTCCATGCTATATTCCCCTTCTATTTCTTCCTCTCTCCGTTAACTTTTCCTCCCAAAAATAACTCAATCCCTCTCTCTCCTTCCCCACACCATTCCTCTCTCTCTTCTTCTCTTCTTTTTCTCAGCTCCCGCCACCCCCTCCCCCCCCCCCCCCCCCCCCCCGCGCCGCCTTCGAAAGGTCAGCTAAAGAAATCGAAGATCGATCCATTCTTCTTCAACAGAATTGAGCCACATTTTCACTATTTCTTGTATGCAGGCGAAAGGGCGTTCGACCGAAGCGGAGCTGCTGCTGCTGCTTCTTCTTCATACGTTTTTAACGTTTTTCTAGTTTGAACGTTCTGGCGAGCTAGCTAGCTAACTAGAAGCCATGGCCGCGAACAATAATAATAAGGAGGAGGAGGGCCCGACGTCGGCGGCGGCCGGCGGGGGGGCTCCTGTGGCTCCGCCGTCACTGGTTCCTCTGATGTCGGGGCCGCAGGGGCTCACGCGGCGGGGGTCGAGGAGCGCCGCGATGATGACCATGTCCATGGAGGTCTTCGACAACGAGGTCGTCCCCTCCAGCCTCGGCAGTATTGCTCCCATCCTCAGGGTCGCCGCCGAGATCGACGCCGAGAGGCCTCGCGTTGCCTACCTCTGTATGCCTCTCTCTATTCCTTTTCTTTCTTGGTCCATCCTTCGTTTACTCTTGTTTCTTTATATATATATATATATATATATATATATATATATATATAATTTAACAAAATTTTAAATTTTTTTTTACGTGAAAAGAGAAAAGTTATCAAAAGATTAAACACAATTTTTTTAAAAACATGTCTATACGGAATTATCTAGGTGTTTTCATTAAATTTAACTAGTGATATTCATGTACGATGTACATATCAATTTTTTTCCCCCTAGTTTAAATAAATAATTAAATTAAAATTAAAATTATATTAAAATAGTTTAAATATAATTTTAATTAAAAATGGTTATAAACATATTTGAAAATTTTGGATATATATTTAGATAATATCATTTAGTTGGTTTAAATAATTAAAAGAGTTTAAATTATATAGAAATTTAAAAAAATTTACGTGAAGGTGAAGGATGTACACATATGACACTTAAAAAAATTAAAAAAAATAATTTGGTTGAGGATTTACAAATGACTTTGACGACTCACTTTTGAACAGTTTTCAAGCCGCATTATATAATAGAAGATGAACATTGGATATTAGTATAGATTTACATGGAAAGAACAAAAGTCATCAAAAGAGTAAACACAATTTCTTTAAAAAAAAAGTATATACGTACTTATCTAGCTGCTGTCCACAGTAAATTAAATAAACAATTTTAATTAGTAAAGTTAGTAATCATATAGTTGGAAAAAAGACTTTCACAATGAAGCTAACTTTTTTTATTATATATTAGTATAGATTTACATAGAAAGAACAAAAGTCATCAAAAGAGTAACCACAATTTATCTTAAAAAAAATTATATACCTAATTATCTAGCTGTACTCATTGAATTTAATGAACAATTTTAGTTAGTAAAGTTAGGTAATGATATATTTGGAAGAAAAACTTCCGCAGTGTAGCTAATTTTTCTTATTATATATTAGTGTAGATTTACATGGAAAGAACAGAAGTCCTCAAAAGAGTAAACACAATTTCTCTTAAAAAAATTATATACAGCTAATTATCTAGCTGTTCTTATTAAATTTAATGAACAATTTTAATCAGTAAAGTTAGGAAATGATATATTTGGAAAAAAAATCACAATTTTAATTAGTAAAGTTAGGTAATGATATATTTGGAAGGAAAACTTGCATAGAAGCTAACTTTTCTTGTTATATATTAGTATAGATTTAAATGGAAAAAAAAACAAAAGTCATCAAAAGAGTAAACACAAATTCTTATAAAAAAATTCTATAGCTAATTACCTGGTTGTTCTCATTAAATTTAAGAAAAATGCTACCAGTACAATTTTTTTGACACACTCCATAGCCACACTGATGTGGCAGTACATTATTTGATATCAAGAAAAGTCTTAAAAGGAAGAAAATAATTAAGGTCAAATAATGCACTGCGACATCAGTGTGACTATGAAAAATGTGTCGTCATAACTTTATTTTAAATTTAATAAACAATTTTAATTAGTAAAGTTAGGTAATGGTATATTTGGAAGAAAAACTTTCACGAAGATAATTTTTTTTAGTAAACGGTGAAGCTAATTTTTTTTATTATATATTTGTTATACGGAAAGAACAAAAGTCACAAAAAAAAAGAAAAAGTAAACACAATTTCTCTTAAAAAAATGTTTGTGTTTATTAAATTTAAAGAACAATTTTAATTAGTAAAGTTATGTAATGAGATATTTCAAAGAAAAACTTATACACGGTGAAACTAATTTTTCTTACTGTATATTAGTATAGATTAGTATAAATTTAATGTTTTTTTTCTGATTTTGTCGAGAAGGTCGATTTTATGCGTTTGAGAAAGCACACAGGCTCGATCCCAGCTCCGGAGGACGTGGAGTTCGGCAGTTCAAGACCGGTCTTCTTCAGCGTTTGGAGCGGGTCTGTCAGCTACTACTCATTTCCTCTAATCTTTCTTTCTATTTTTTCGAAGGATAAATGCACTGAGTTAATTTATTATAAAAAATATTGTTATTCTTTCCTTTCAAAATTCTCAACAATTAGAGTGAATTTTGCTTAATGGGGCTGCCAGAGAATTTATCATATATTTATGACAATGGCAAGACTCGAGGATGAATTAATTTATTGTTTGTCTATAAATTTATAGCAACTCTCTTACATTACAAGCTTAAATTAAATGGCCGAACAGACAAAACGGGTTTTCTTTTTACCTTTTGTTTTCTCTAATATGATGAATAGTTTAGTCATTCACTTATACCTGGTGAATGAATTCCAATTTTAGTAGATTGCACTGTATTAGGAAAGATCAATAATTTTAGAGGGGACAGAGGAGTGTTTCAATATGTAGATACATGGAATAACTGCAAGTGTATATATGACTTTTTCTTTCAATAAATTTAATTTTGTCTCAAATTATTGGTGTGTTGCGAGGGAGTGGGTTATGTATTTATAATATTACATACAGTCCAGTAGACGGGCGGAACCATAAAGTAATGATTTGGGGGCCAAACTATAAACCAACAAAAATTAAAACATATTTTAAAAAATGTTTTGGGGGCCAAACAAAAAAAAATGTTTCTCGTGGGATTTGAACCTTGTCCATTACAAAAATTCTACCATACCAACCACATGGACTACAAATCAATAAATGATTAAAACATGTGCCACATAGACCGAACCTTTATTTTTCTAATGTCATGTTAAAGTCTCTGCCGCTACAGAATTATTAAATTATGTTTGGTTGCTAAGAAAGTGAGGAAAAACAAACGAAAATAAAACTCGATTATATGTAAATTGGATCATTTCCTTTCCCTCACTTGACACAAAATCAAACACAACCTTAGATTGTTGGTGGGAAATGAGGATTATATATTTATAGTATTCAGCATGACCTGTAATTTAAACTCATATATTGCAGGACAATACACCTAGTCTTGCCAAAAGAGTAAAGAAGAGTGATGCCCGAGAAATCGAGAGCTTCTATCAGCAATACTATGAGAACTATGTTAGAGCCTTGGACAAAGGGGAGCAAGCAGACAGGTGATCTTTGTTGCCTTGTTATTCTAGGTTATGCTTGCATAATCCTTGTTTTGAAGTAAACTATTTACGTCATGTTTTCGATCTTATCGTCAGAGCCCAACTTGGGAAAGCTTACCAAACTGCAGGAGTACTTTTCGAAGTGCTCTGCGCAGTTAATAAGAATGAGAAAGTCGAAGAAGTTGCTCCTGAGGTTTGTATTCTGCTTACTGGCAGTAGTGAATATTTATATATCATTTGAAGTTTGGATTTGATGTATGTTGGTTGAATTCTTGAGTAGATCATTGCAGCGGCTAGAGATGTCCAAGAAAAGAAGGAAATCTATGCCCCATACAACATTCTTCCCTTGGATGCAGCTGGTGCTTCACAACCCATTATGCAACTTGAGGAGGTATTGCCAATATACCAGTTTGGTTTTCTTGTTACCAACCTTCAGTATTAATTAAATTAACTCATCAAATACTATCCTATCCCATAACAGGTTAAAGCAGCTGTGTCCGCTCTGCGGAATACACGAGGGTTAAGCTGGCCTTCTTCATTTGAGCAGCAAAGGCAAAAAACTGGCGACCTGGATCTTCTTGATTGGTTGAGAGCTATGTTCGGGTTTCAGGTTTGTTATCAGATCCCTCATCTAATCATATTTTCTTCCTCAGTAGATATTTTATCTATCTGATCTTGTTTCAATCATATTACTTTGTTTACAGAGGGACAGCGTAAGAAACCAAAGGGAACACTTAATCTTGCTGCTTTCTAATGTTCATATTAGGTTGACACCCAAACCTGAACCTCTCAACAAGGTAGGTTTCTTTTGATTCCTTGTATAATTTGTAGGTGTCACTGCATAGTCATTTTCTTTTAAAATTTGAGATATATAAACTAGCACAGAAGGAAACTAAAGTTACTGAAACTAACTCTAAGACCTATGATTATTCGTATAGGAAGTTAGAAACTAAGGCGGGAAAAAAAATGTAGGTTTGCTAAGAGTAGTAAAAGGAAGCAGAGACGTGGACGATAGTAAATGTTATGAAAAGTGAAGACAAAAGAGTAGTGGTAAGACAAAATAATATCGAGAGGAGTTATTTCCACAAGTTGTTTAACAAGAGCAACCTAGAAAGATTGTTTTAGAAATAGAATTAGTGTGGGATACGTCATATTACTATTGTCGTAAAATTAGAATTTCTAAAGTAAATAATGCCATAAAGAAATCAAATACGATGCTTCATAGTAGGACTACTTTTTCTTATTATTTTCTTAGACAAAGGATGGGATCAAGGAGATCCCAACCAATCATTTACAATAGATCAACAAAATTAGCAGTACAAAATAACAACTATGGACCATACAATAATTAGATACAAAATGTCAAAATTGGAAGATAGAACCCGAAAAGGAACGACCAATCAAAAACGATAATTGAGCACGATTAAAAGCATCCCTTGACTTATTTGACTCCATTCAGTTGAATGTAACTTTTAGTTGAGTTTTTCGAATCTGGAATCCAACTTCTACCTAAAAATATCGAATCTTCCCAAAGGATATTAGAAAATAATTAGGATAGGCATATAAAATTCTCTGATTTCTCTTAATGTCATGCACACAAAACAATCGCCCTTATAGCACAATCATATACAACTAAGGAATCAATAATAGAGTTTTTGCGTGAGGTCCAATATTTCACTATTTTCATATGCAATTTTTAATATTAATGATATTATTAAGCTTCTCACAAAAAATTATGACAAAGTTACAATGGAGGAAGTTTAAAGAATCCGGATGAAGCGAAACGTCCCTTTTTGACGATAAATAAACAAAGCACAAATAACCAAAAATAATAGCACACATGAACACAAATGATATAAATTAGTTCGTCCGAAGAATTGCATGTCCACGGTTCAAGGGGAGAACTACTATATTAAATGAAAAGAAAATTTTACATGAGTTCACAAAAAAATTCTGTATCGCACGAACCCTCCCATATGAGATCTCCAACGAGCGCTCTTTCTTTCTCTCTCAGTTTTCTTAGAGCTTCCTAGCACAATCACTAAGCAAGCCTCCTCAATTCTTAAGGACACCTATTTAGGGTTAGGAGTCCCCTTAAATAGGATCTCCCAACTTTACCAAACGGAGGAGAAATCCTAATCGTCGAAAAAAAATTTAAACCTGACCTTTCATTGAGAACCAGTCAGAATTGGAATCCCGGATTAAGGACCGAATTCCGGTCCAAGTGCACACTAGTTCGTACTTTTACACCGAAAATCCGATATCTATGTTGTACTGGGTGCTAGACGAGGCGAGGAGACAATTATGTATATTACAATAAATATATGGTATAACTAAGCAATAATTAACAAGTATAAAAAGTAACACTAGTAGCAATAATAAGTTAATAACTAATAAGTTCTAATAAGCATTAAAGAAGCATTCATTAAGCAATACATAGTGAAATTTTTCTATGGTCTACCCAGAATCCGCCTATGTTTTCCTCTGACCGACCCTAGGCGGATGCCTAGGCGCCCCTAAGCGAGCATCACCTCACCTAGTGAATTTTTTTCTAGGTCGAGGCGAGCTGCCTCCAACCTGTACGCCTAGGTCGTCTAGGCACGTCTTGACGTTGCCTGTGACAACATAGCTCGGTATACTGGTTTGCAGAACCGGTATGCTGGTTTATAGTGTGCAATATGCTCAATAGGTTCTGGAAAATCCATAATTTCGGTTGAGGCCAGCTGGAATCCCGGTATTGCTACTTTAGCTTATTTGAGCCCTGCTTGTGTGTCGATTCCTTCATTGAACATGAGCTTTTATCTTCAAAAGGAAGAGATTAAGCTACTAGCTTTCAACGTAACATGCAAATATCACGTAAAATAAATTCCTTCTTTTTCAAGATGTCTACGGTAAGAAGTTTATTTTTAGTTGCTAGGTTGCTCTTGTTAAACAACTTGTAGAAGTAACTCCTCTCCAAAATAGTATTTCTCATTATTGAAGAGCTTGTCATAACTCGCTTATGCTGCTATGCAACTATCTATAGTATGTTCTCGTGTTGCGATGAGCTCTCCCCTCGACCAGGAAGGGAGAAGAAAAGTCGATCCACTATGCTCGTGATTCCCTATTGGGACATCCAACCTATCTTAACCTCACCGAAAGCTTGTAATATCGTCGGACGAGGCTATTATAGCAATTAATCCCATGAACGGGATTATTGGGGATACTACATCCCTAGTGGCTCTCTATAAATAATCTATAGACAGACTAATTCCGGGGTCTTTCTACTCCTTTTCGGCAGAAAAATCCCAAGAGACTTCTTGGGTCTTCTCGGTTGGAAAGCTTCCTCGTAGGAGTTTCCAAGTTCTATAGCTACTGCAAATTCGATACCATTTTGGTTGACACCAATGAAATCTTATCTAAACCAGGCGATAGGAGGAGCACGATATCTCACAGTTGGTAAGAGATCGTCCCATGCATCCCCGATCACCTCTACGGGAGTTTAGTAGAAGATCATGACATCTCTTGTTCTAGACTTGTTAGCTTTCCCACAAGCTACTTGTTTATATTTCAAGAGAAAATTTTGAAGACTGAAAAAGGATTTGAACACCCTGATAGTCCCTTTGAAGAGTTCTTACATAGATATCATAGGCTTCGAACAACCATTAATCACATGGATTCTCAAGCATCCGGTTGTGATCTCACAAGCAAGGAAGAAGAAGACAGATGTTGTCGTTGGATTGTCAACGGAACAAAGTAGTCGCGCGCTGACCAGACTTCCATCGACATATTTTCCCAAAACAATCAACTTTGTAGAAGATTCATTGTAAACACTCTTTGGAGTGATTTTCTTATAACTTTCTACACTATAAAAAGTTTTCTACATTTCTAATAGAAAACAAATGAGACTTTGTTGGGGAATCCCTTCTCCATCAATAAGAATGTTGTGTTTTAATTCAATACCAAGACCCTCGGGTCTACGGCTGAGAATGGCAATCAAACTGCAACTTAGCTTCTAGAAAAGCTGTCACCGCCTACAACGAGACTAACTCTAGCTACGAAGTTAAAGGCACTTACAACTCCTGCGAAGCTAAGACTCACCTACGTCGAGACTAGCTCCCACAGTGAAGTTAAGCCCATAGTAGCTCCTTCGGAGCTCCACAATTCCACGACAAGGTTAACTCATGCGGAGGAGTTAAAAGTAGCAACGTTTCATGTGAAACTAAAACAACCACCTTCTAGTCTTTGGCCATAGCCACTTCTATAGCTAAACTTGTAAACCAAGAGCCTAACATAGCTTTTGGAGAAGCTGTGACCAACCACGACGAAGCTATGATAGATGTCTATGGCAAAGCTACAAGATTAGCCTACAATAAGATATATTTAGAATGGCCTACAACGAAGCTTCCATAATTATCCTACAAGCGAAATTTTAGGGGATGCGACCCCCTTTAAGCTAACAGCCCCCACAATTATGGTGGGCTGTTTTGACCATTTAATGGGTCATTACACCTATATCCCTTTTTTGATGGTATAGTTAAGACAACCGGCTTGTCTTAGCCTCGTCGCTTAGCGGACTACCCTTGTCGACAGCTTTTAGCCTCAACAGACGAGGCTATCACAACAATTAATCCCACAAATGGGATTATAGGGGAACTACCCCTCTAGTGGCTCTATAAATAACGCATAGACGGACTAATTCCAGGGTCTCTCCTTTTTCGACATAAGAGACTCTGAGAGATTTCTTCGATCTTCTCGGTTGGAAAGTGCTTTCGGACTTCCCAAGTTCTATGGCTACTACAAAGTCAACACTACATTGGTCAACACCAGAGAAGGCTTCTCTAAACTAGACGGGATTAGGAGAATGACATCCAAAAATTGGCAAGAGATCGGCCCCAAGCATCCCCGATCACCTCTACGGGAGTTCAGCAATAGATCCCGCATTCTCTTGCTCTAAATTTGTTACTTTGCCCACAAGCTACTTATTTATCTTTCGAGAGCAAATTCTGAAGCTACTTGTTTCTCTTTCGATAACAAAGTCTGAAGACTAAAAGATGGTTTGAATACCCTGATAGTCTCTTTAGAGAGTTCTTACTGAGATCTCATAGGCTTTGTACAACCATTAACCACAAGGATTCTGAAGCATCGAGGAATCCACCGGTTGTGATCTCATAAGCAAGGCAAAAAAAAAAAACCATGTGTCGTCGCTGGATCATCAACAAAACAAAGTGGTCATGTACTAACCAGACTTTCATTGATATACTTCTCCAAAACAATCAACTTTATAGAAGATTAGTTGTAAATGCTCCTTCGAGTAATTTTCTTGTAATTTTCTGCACTATAAAAAGTTTTATACATATCTAATAGACATCAGTTTCAAAGTCTATTAGGGCGCCACAAGCAGTTACTTTTTATTTTTGTTTGTGTCAAGAATGCCAATATTTGTTTCTTGGATTTTTGCATACAAGTCCCTTAAATATATCATATTGTCACATAAGTCCCCTAATCTTGTTAATTGCTTACCTTAAATATATCATATTGTCACATAAGTCCCCTAATCTTGTTAATTGCTTAAAAGTCCCTTAATTATAAGGAAACTGGGTTATGAGTCCCTCCATCAGTGATAGATAAATATTAGTTAAGTTGATTAATGGTGTAAAATGATTTCATCTTCTACCCCCACTCTCCCTCTCCACGTTGAAAGTTGAAACCCATCATTTTTCTTCGTTTTTTCCTCAACACTTTATATCCCCCCTCCTCCACCTTCTCTTCTTCTTCTTCTTCTTCTTCTTACATTTTCTCTCATCTTCTACTCCTCACCTCTACCACTATAAGCCATCACCAACTTATCCCTCCACCGCTCTAAAGGAAGGAGGAAGAAGAAGAGGGGTGAAGCATGGGGTAAATATGTCAAAGAATATGTTTTCCATCTAAGTAAACATAGGGACTCATAACCCAATCATTAATGATTTTGAGGGACTTCCTAAGTAACTAACAAGATTTAGGAGACAAAACACTTTGCAGGTTTTGCTTTGCAACTCTGTTTCTATAGCTAATCCTTTTTTTTCTCAACTTAGCTGGATGAGCGTGCTGTGGACGCAATCATGAATAAAATATTTAAGAACTACAAATCATGGTGTAAATTTTTGGGACGCAAGCACAGTTTACGGTATGATGAATACTTGCTTGTTGTTTATTTGCTCATCTTTCTCCATATGCATAGCCATAAGCTGTTATTTTTCATGTGGATTTAGGCTCCCTCAAGGTCAACCGGAAATGCAACAGAGAAAAATCCTGTACATGGGTCTATATCTTCTGATATGGGGTGAAGCTGCCAACATTCGCTTCATGCCAGAATGCCTGTGCTACATTTTTCATAATGTAAGGTCTTATTGATTCACCTTCTTTTATCCTGATCAAAGTTCTAATATTATAATTATTCTTGCTGTAAATGTTTCTTTATCTATGTCTAATTTCTCAATCAACTTTCAGATGGCATATGAGCTGCATGGCCTGCTCGCTGGTAATGTCAGCATTGTGACTGGAGAAAATATCAGGCCTTCGTACGGTGGAGACGATGAGGCTTTCCTGAAAAAAGTTGTTACTCCTATATACCGCGTGATTGACAAGGTACTTGTTCTGTGAAATTTTGTGTCTCACAATTAAACCCTTTGGACTAGTGGCATGATGATGTTGATTTTATAGGAAGCCAAGAAAGGCAAACATGGAAAAGCCCCCCATTCAGCTTGGTGTAACTATGATGATCTAAATGAATATTTCTGGTCTGTGACAAGTATAAACTTCGATTATGTTTTTAGCATACTAATTAGTTGAAGATTTTTCTTTGATTACTGATTTAATTTAATTCATTTAGGTCATCTGATTGTTTCTCTCTGGGATGGCCTATGCGTGATGATGGAGATTTCTTCAAATCGACAATAACGCAGGTATGATGTGAGATATTTTCTAGAGCATGGCTTCTCCATGTCTCCTCAAATGTATTATAATCCTGTTTCAATCCTCAGGCAGGACGGCCATCACACAAAACATCGGGTAAAAGCACTGGGAAATCCAATTTTGTGGAAACGAGAACATTTTGGCACATTTTTCGAAGTTTTGATCGAATGTGGACCTTCTATATACTTGCCCTCCAGGTAGTAACATAAAGCAACAAGTACCCTTTGACATTTTTCTAGATACTTATCTTTGCTGATTTATTTCAGGCAATGGCAATCATCGCTTGGAGTGAAGGAGACTCACTGAAAGAAATTTTTCAAAGAGACACCCTATACAATATATCAAGCATTTTCATAACTGCAGCATTGCTCCGGTTACTGCAGAGTATGGAGTGATTATCAACAGCTCTTTTACCCCTTTTATATGGAAACATTTTCATTCTTTCTCTCACACGAACACACGCGCATGCATACACACACACACACACTGGAATCCCCCTATGCTTTTCTTTTTAAGTGTCACTCCTTACCATTAGAAAAACTCTATTAAGCTAAAATGAAAAAAAAATATCACTCATATAATGAAATTCTAAAAAATATAAAAAGAATAATTGATCAAGGAATCTCTCTCTCTCTTACCCTCTCCACATCCTCACTCTCTTGCCCTTCCTGTATGTCCCTAAGCCATCATTTCCATGTGCGGTGAAGGGCATGTAGGGGAGGTTTATGCTCCGGGTCTCTATTGTCGGGTTGCTATTGGTAAATCACACTATTGTCATCACTGGTGATGTCACTCTCCATGAAGGAGAGGAGAACCATTTTAATTTGCCTTTTGAGTTTTTTTTTAGGGAGCTGATGTTGTCTTTTTGATTTTTTTTTTTGGGTTTTTAATTGCCGAACGTTGTACTAGCGCCTTCTTTTGAAGCTAAACAAGCTTCAAACCTAGAAGCATCTTCCGGTTTGCTAGGTAGCTTATCCTTATTGATATGATATAACTGATTAGTTGTGCTACAACTCGGTAGATGCATCACTGACTGCGTTGACCTCCCGTTCCTTTTGTATGCTTCCTTTCATATAATAGAGATTGAACCTCTTGCTTCACCTGACACTAACCATAAAACCCTTCGTAAGCTTCCACGGATTGTTTTCAAAGAATCTGACGAACCTCTCATCATCCAACTTTTCAGCCGATACCAGGTTGAAGCGGGTATCTGGGACGTGAATAACTCCTTTGAAAACCAAAGTAGCTTATGTATTTGTCTTCAGATTTACGTTTTCAATGACAATCGCCTTGACACATTTATGTTACCTACCTTTATCTCTCTACAATCTCCTGTCGTTTAAGTAGAAAACGATGTCCTATTATGAGATGTGTTGAAGCCCTTGAGTCCACCAGCTAACTGTTGTCATCGTAGGCGAGGTTTATAGTCACCTCATCTACCACAATGATAATATCTTCTCCATGCATTGAAGTTGTTGTTGTAGTTTTCTAACTTTGCTTTTTCTTATCGTCCTTCTTCTCTTTTCTATGCAAGATAATTTCTTTTCATTTTACTCTTCTTACCACAATGATAGCACTTGGAGTCTTCATACTGACCCCTTTGACTTTTCTCTGCTTTTGTTCCTGCCACATGGATCCTACTTTTGCTCCTTCTCCGGCTTTCTCATACTAATGTCTTAGATCATGATGAAGATGATGTGCCCAGATTTTGTTTGTGTCTCCTCATTCAACATCGTACTTTTGACGAACTCCAGAGTAACGATACAACATAAGTGATCATAGACACTCGTACTAGTCCGGTAAAAAACCCAACAACCAAAGCCCTTGAATTTTGTTGTCGAATTTGAATCCCATTGTTAACAGTTGATCAACCACGCCTTGGAATTCATTAATATGATCCATAATCAGCATACCGTATTTGTACCTCTAACCTGTCATTTGTCGGATAAAAACTTGTTGATGCCGGTATTCTTGCCATTAGGACTCCAACTTCTCCCATAACGTCCTAGCATTATCAACATTTGCGATGTGATTGTACACATTCTCATCTACGAACTGTTTGATATACCCACATACTTGTTTATGCTCGAACGACCATTCCTCGAATTATCGTTGGCATTCTCGGAAGCAAACATTTTGATGAAGAGTAGATCCTTCATCTGACTTCGTGAATATTAATAGTTCCTGCTGTTCAGGTTAACCAACAAACTAGTTTCATGTCCATTGTTTCTAATTGGTCAACCTGTCAAAACACTTGCCACCTACAACTTGGTACTGATACTACTCTTATAGGAGCGGAGTGTATAACATAGCAAAATATATCATTCCTAACCAATAGAAAACTTGTGATGACTGAACTAAATCATAGAACCCTGCAAACTCACAATATCGCAACACAAACAATATAATCGTAAACACAATAATTTTTATGTGGAAAACATAGAAAGAGAAAACCACGGAATAATCAGAGCCCAACTAGGAAAAGCTCCACTAATGAAATAAAGGAATACATTGACTCCCCCAACTTCTTCCACCGATCCAGCACAACTACTACATAAAATGAATAGGAACAAATTCAATAGATTACTACATGAATAGGAACAAATTACAATGGATAAGTACATGGTTTATCGAAAGCGAGAACACGAAGACGAGCCGATATAGATCTTTTCGAACGATCTCCTTCGAATCAAGCCTCAAATCTCTCCCAATCTCCTTCCCCTTCTTATTCTTCTTGAAAGTTGTAGGGCCACCATTCTATTGATTATATGAAAATAAGGTCATGAGAATGTAATATAAACCCTTTGTCAATTCCGAGATAATCCAGATTGTTGAATTTGATCAAAGGTTTTGATCCCACCAGTATACTGGCGGTATGCCAAGTGAGCACTAAAATTTCTCCGCTAATCTTTTGCACAGTTTTAACATTTTATAGCATAACAGCAGTATGCCGCCACCTCTAATACACTCCAGAAATCCTTTGACATTGATTCAAATTGAGTCTCGTCATTCGCCTTCAACTTTCGGAACTTCTTCAACACACAAATGACGCTCGTCACACTCTAGGATATTCTCCACATAGGAAGGGAACCCAACCCAATACCAACCCCAATACCCTAATGATTAAGGAGCTTAGATGCTAACACAACAAATTTTTTCTATTCAATCCTATGCACTAATGTTTAATGAGGTTCACCATGTAAGATTGTGTCATTAGCCTTTAGAAGTTTAAGATAATGCTGATTCACATGACATTGAAATTTTTTTTTTTGCTAGAACTCCCCACCTGACTATACGTCAGGACTGGAGGAATCATTCAGAATGGAAGGTTAAAAAACAATAGAAGCTTTTGTTGAATGTTTGAAAATAAACACCAGTGGTAAATACAAGGGACTTAATGTGCTCTCGGGTATGGGATCACACCCTGTGTGGCACGAATATGGATACAGATACGACACGGTAAGGAAATGGAGACATAGACCCAATGCCTATTTTGGTGTGATAGTGTATTTTCGAGTTTTCAGGGTTGTATCAGTTACGTGTGTGACACGACACACATTTTTGGAGTGTCCGTGCTTGATTATACATCAAGTGATCAAGAAGGGCACATGCATCAATTCATGAGGTTTTGTGGATGTTGGTGGGCCAAAATTAGTTTTCTTGTTCAAATATCCTAAGCATTTGTTAATGCAAGAAATTAGAGTACAGGTAAAAATAAAAAATCTTGTCAGGCTTGGATTTAAAATATTTGAACTATGGGAGGATTCAAAATATTGAGAAGAAAAGGCATCCCAGTGCTATAACTATAAGGCTCCCGCATGCGTAGGATCTGGACCCTACCCCTATATATATGGAGGGGAGAAACTAAATACAAATTGGATGGATAGTAAGTATAATAACAGAGCTAACCATTTAAGATATCTTGAAACAAAGGTTTTAACTATATGCCGAAATTGATCCCAAAAACGAAACTGCCGAAAACTGACCACCAAAATCATCCTACCCCAACTGAGTTTTTTTTAACCTTGCTTGACAAGAGACGTAAATATTTCAATGAGACACAGAAACAAGGGATTTGCTCATGTATCCACTTGTTGATGGCCCGACACATTTCTGGCTATGGATCAATGGTAGAATAGGCAAAGTAAAGTGTTCCTTCAGCCCCCCATTACAAGTAGACAGATGGGGTTGGATGTCACTGGAAAATGGCTTATTGCAGCGGCAATGGGCTGTTGCAATGTTCACTAGTTAATTATCCAGCTAGCTTCTCCCATCATGGCCGATGAGATAGCTAGAAGTTTATGTGAGTTAATAATATTCATAATCGGATTTGGGACCTTGCACAGTTGAAAGTTGCAGTCTGATGACTGTTGGGTATTCGGGTACCTGGTGAGGGAGTGATGGTGACTTGGGCATTTGAACATGATGGTCTTAGCCCAGCTTTAGGTTAACAATACATGTGATAAGTTCAACAGATGACAAAAAATGAAGAAACAAATTCACATGCAAAATACCTAGATAACAAATATTATTCTTTTTTAAAAGTAGTGAATTGATGTTTTGAATAGCCAACTAGCACTAGAAACTTGAACTATCATGATGCAATGATTGATGATAAATTACCCTGAATTTGTCAATTTGAACTTTTGGAGTGAATGCTTAATAGCTAGCTATATGACTCCACTTTAGTGAACAACTTTCTTAGTTTCTCATGGAATTGTGTCATTTTTAGGAAAGGAAGATATTGGATGTTAAATTGGTGATATGCAATAAAATACTGAGACCTCAGACACAACAAAAGGATAAGTGCTGGATAATCTACTGATTGGAGGAAAGAAACTGTCGATGGAAAGACATGTTTACTCTCTTTTTTCAGGAAAAACAATATTTTTAATATGTCTACTCTTAATAAAACCATGAGATATATTAGATTTTTCATTTTGATTTATTATGTTTTTACAGATGACATGATTTTTTAGTGATATTGAGAACCATATCATTTTTGTATAAAGATATATTATTGGGGCTCCTTGCTAATACTCATTTCGCTGCACATAGGACACCAAAGGTTTGAATTCAATTGTTTATAATACCAACTCAAGTTTTATTCAGACTCCTTAGAAACAATTTTAGTCACAAGCTGCATTTCATCCATATTGCTTGATTATTTTCGTATTAATGTGTTTTCAGATAGTCTGTTGAAAGAAGACGCAGATATAGTCTTCCGAATTTATTCACATGTTTTTATGATTATGATGTTTTACTGTTGATCCATAATGATTTAGCATATATCTTTGGCAGATACATAAAACTATGAAGTCTTGTCTCTCTGATTATTCTAGATTTGTTGTCTGTGATCTTCATACTGCATCTTCAGTGATTAATCTATTTCTTTGGGTGACAGGTATTCTTGACCTTGTTCTGAACTTTCCCGGCTATCATAGATGGAAATTTACTGATGTGATGAGGAATATTCTCAAGATACTAGTCAGTCTTGTATGGGCCATTATTCTTCCTCTTCTCTATTTTCGTAACATGAATATTGGTCTACCAATTAAAGATCTTACAAAGTGGCTTCACCAAGTAAAAGGAGTACCACCTTTATATGTGTTGGCTATTGTTGTGTACCTGCTCCCAAATTTATTAACAGGATTTTTGTTCATATTTCCAATGCTTCGTCGATGGATAGAGAATTCAGATTGGCATATTATCAGGTTTCTTCTATGGTGGTCTCAGGTATTCTTACTCTCCCATTTTCTTCAAAAGCCAATATATGTGTTTTGTTTCATCCTCAGTTAAATCTCAAAACTTGAGTTCAGGTAGGATAGAGTGGGATAAGGAGCCTATTATACATCTACATTAGGGCTTTTAGTTAAAGGACCCTGGTCAGTGTTGGTCCCAAAACGTCGTAGAAGCGAACTTGACGATAACAAACTCCCGTCTCATGCACGCACCAAGACAGATCAAACAAAGTATGTGTTCGGTGACCCAATCTATATATTTCAATAAAACAAGATTGAATGCAAATATATGTTGGACCCTTTGCTCCCAAGTTCAACCCCTCACCAATTTCAAGAAAGAATAAGAATATTACAATTGAAACCACTCACTCAACTATGTGATGATCTCCCTGAACGAAGAAGACGACTTATCGAACAGATCTTC
Source organism: Iris macrosiphon (assembly GCA_036927795.1). NCBI lineage: Eukaryota > Viridiplantae > Streptophyta > Magnoliopsida > Asparagales > Iridaceae > Iris > Iris macrosiphon. The sequence continues at coordinate 147,747,499 of JAYESA010000009.1, read as the reverse complement.
CCTACAGACTATCTCGAAAAGCGACCCCTAAGAGCAAAATACGGATTTCTCTTAGATTTCTGTGGACTTGCTCCCTGAATCTCTCCCTTGAGCTTTTTGTTGGCAATCTCCTTAACCTCTATATATAGGTTAAGAAATCCTAATTCAGGATTATAAAATTTCTAAATTAGTCTAGTGTCAATCCTGCCCGTCGAGATTAGATCACACGGTCCACAAACATGTTGACTTGGGCCCATGTTTGAACCGAATTCCGACAGGCGATATACCGCTAGACTGTCAGAATAGGTTTTGAAACGAATCACCCAAAAACTGGTGTACCTTTGGTATACTGCCGCCGATATATCGTCATTGAAGTTTTGGCTCTTATTGAGCCCGGTTCAGCCACCAATCCTCTGCATCTTCAGAGCAACTTTCGTCGACGCTTTACGACACTCGGACTGTTCTTCCACACACCTCAAATCGAGGCTGAAATCCCAACAATCAGGACATCAATATATATTAAATTGTAGTTGTCTTCTTGCTTTCCTTAGCAACAAAACTATTGTACCAATCACTTTGATTTTTGACAGAGTTCCCAAGTGCAACTTATAAAGAACAAAAACATTAAGCTTAACCCTTTACATGAATGAACATAATTAATAGCTTTATCTTCTCATTTTTGTATGAGTAAGCTTTGTATAAAAAGCTTACCATATGATTCAGCACACAGTGGCATGGTAATTGCATTCCTTTGGCAGAAAGACATTTGAAGCATTTGTCAAGCTAGGTTGTATAGTAAGGTTTTGGAAATGACCCACTTCAAAAGGTCACTTTCTATATCTCGGTTATATTTTGCACGACGATGACGTACCCAATCACTTTTAACCATATTTGGGATCCCTTTGGAACCTAGACATTTGAGGGTCATATTCGACATGAGTGTTGAGGAAGTATCTGGTTCTGTACCGGGTATGCAAATGGATAGTCTATAGAGGAGTATCAGCACAATTCTATTATCAACCATAAAAGTTCTTTGGTTATTACTCTCATATTTAACTCAAGGATTGTGTAGAAATCATGTGCTTTCTTACTGTGTCTTGTTGCTTTATCTGTAATTCTCACGTAGAATGGGCAAGTATGACTTAAAGCACATTTCCCTTTAATGATGAGTTTCTTAAATTTTAGTTTTGTACTCTTTGACCTCATACAAAATATGCTTTTACCCAAGTGATAAGCTTATGTTAACTAGCAAATACATAACTTTCTGTATGTAGCCAAGAATTTATGTCGGGCGTGGAATGCATGAAAGTCAGTTCTCCCTTTTCAAGTAAGTCTGAGTAATTTCAAATCATAGGCACCTACTTTGTTATCTTTGAGCTCACTTTTTGTCCTTGGCAGGTATACTTTCTTCTGGTTTTTACTGTTGACTTCCAAGTTAGGATTCAGTTATTTTGTTCAAGTAATCTTCTTCTCATGCTTACTATACTCTTCCTAGGATAAAATCTATACATAAGACGATTCATTTGAACTTGAATTTATCTTCTTATACTTCTTATGGCCTTACAGATAAAACCTCTGATGAACCCAACAAAAGATATAATGAATGTTCACAATATTCATTATTCTTGGCATGAATTTTTTCCTAACGGTATGCAAGTAATTGCATGATTCCCCATGTAGTCTCCTGTTCATGTTATTTGTGCTTCTGACTCTTTGTTTCTTGCAGCTCGAAATAACATAGGTGCTGTTGTGTCCCTTTGGGCCCCTGTATTTTTGGTAAGCTTTGTAAATAATTTTTTTTAATAACTACCTTAATTGGTAGTTTAGTAGTTATAGGTATGTATTTGTATGTTTTACCCACCGATTACCTACAGATTATTTGTATTTTTTTCACAGGTTTATTTTATGGATACTCAGATATGGTATGCAGTTTTTTCTACAATATATGGTGGTGTATCTGGAGCTTTTGGTCGACTTGGAGAGGTAAATAAGTTCTGTGCTATGTTCAGGCAGCAAGCCTCTTACTAAGATTTCAGTTTATAAACACAACTCCTCGTCCAAGTTTTCTCCCTTTTGGTCAACCAGTTGATATAACATTATCCTATTTCAGTTAACTTAATCTATTTACGTAATATTTAGGATAGTAAATTTTCAGATGAATCTCAATATTTCTACTGATCATATGTTATCAACCATCCAAAAGGTTTCGTTTCAAGTCCTAATGGTTTATATCAACAAATATGAAGATTATTCTTGGAGATCTGGTTGTAATAGGTTTCCAGAATATGAATCTTAACATAATCCTTGTATTGATAACAATAACCAATTCAAGAAACCTATAAAAGATAAATGTTAAGTTATGGAATATCAACAATGGATGAGGAAGATGGATAGATAAATTTCATGGTAAAATTACACTAATTATAACCCTTATTGACAATTTTCATCATAAAAAATAATCTTGGTATATGGTAATAGAAACATCTTCTCACCATAATTGGAGACAGGTAATGTGAGAAGAACTAAAATTTCTTTGAGACCTTTACCATCTAATATCATCCTTTACATTACATAAATATTCAGCTACAGGAATCAATCAAACTTATGTTATCTCTAGACATGTGGTTTTATAAGGGTTTTAGGTAGTCGTGCCGGGACAAAAGAACATGTCCAATTTTGTTTTGAGGAAATGGACTCGTAGGCTCATGCATCGCCATGAAGTAGTTTCAATAGTTTTGAATTCAGAATGACGAAGAATATACCCCACGGTGGAACCAATTATCCAAAGTTGGGTTCGGGGGACGAATGATAAGTAGACTAAAGAAAGGGCATGAAAACAACTATGTAATTTTGTTTTCCATGTTCCTATGTACATGTCCACATGGGGAGAGAGAGAAAGAGAGAGAGAGAGAGAGAGAGAGAGAGAGAGAGAATATTAATTGGGTGGTTGAGTGGGAGTCTAAGATAAAGGGACCTTTAATAATAAGAATGGATAGTATGACGAAGAACATACCACAAGGTGGAACCAACTATCCGACATTGGGGTGGGGGAGAATAATAAGTAGATAAAGAAAGGGCATGAAACCAACTATCTAACTTTGTTTTCATGTTTCTATGTAAGGGGTGTTAATGAGCACCCCCATGATCTTGCTCGGCTCTCCAAGGAAAAATAAAGCTCGAGCTTTAAGATGAGCCTAAAGTTGAATTGTAGCTCTACTCTATATAATATTTGCGAGGTCAAGCTTGGCTTGCGGGAAGCTCTTTAAAATGAGAACTTGTTGAGATTGAATTAAAGACAAACTTGAGCCTAAAATTGACTTTGTTTAAGAGCTCATGAACTTTGTCTAAAAAAAATGTAGCTCAATATGCTAAATATCAAATTCACAGTATTTTCTATTTCCAATGATTTTTTCAATGAATAGGCAAGTGATTATACTAACTATATAATAAAATTGAAAAAGTATATCATGGAAAGATATTTCTTTAATGTTTATATATATATATATATATATATATATATATATATATATATATATATATATAAATGAGTTGGCTCATGTGCTCACGAGCCAAATACCTCTAAGCTTGTGTTTAGGCTCTTTTATCTAACAAGTCTATTTTAGGGCTTGAGTTGTTGCTTTCGAGCTCAATATGCTCCCTCATGAGTTTTTGAGCGAGCCAAGCTCGTTCTGGCTCGCGAATAGCTTGGTCCGTATTTGTATGTCCTTGTCCACATGAGACTTGGAATTGGGTAGTTAATTGGGATTCTTAGATAGGGGGACCTTCAATAATAAGAATGGATAGAATAGTTAAAGGGAATTTTATACTTGTTATAGTTATTTCTTTGGAAAAATAAACTAGGTAAAAGCAAACTTCTTATTATAAAAATCTATATCTGAAAAAAATAATAGTAATAATTATAAGCGACATTCTTTTCGGTCTCTAAAGCCATGACACAAAAGTAATCAGTTCCGAAACCCAAAGCTTACATTGTGTTGAAAACAAAATTGATCCACACTCTAGCATGCAGATCTCCGACATGATTGAATCAATTGATATGGTTTTTTGTCATACTTCTATCCTTAAGTGGTGAAGCTCACCGGAGTCAAGTGTCCTCGAGATGCTTATCCCCTTTTTCTTATCAGGTTCTCCTATCTATCTCGAAACGAGACTGTTTCCGGGAGTACCCTCAAAGAGGAACCTCTCCTCAGCCATATCATTTCGGGTTAAGAAGGAAGATGGGAAAGCGCGTTTCTCTCTATAAGACCGAGACTAGGAGAAAAGCTAGCAAGAAATGTAGACTTCACTCTCCGTTTTCACGGTTTAGGCTACACCCATTTCACTCGCCGCTACTAAGGGAATCGTTTTTTAGTTATATTCTTTTTTGAATTAACGAGGAAAGAGAGCCTTAATTTCGGTATCAACCTGTACGGGAGGGGTTAGTATCGAATCGGACATGCCGAAACCGATACGATATGTCCCTACTAATCTTTTTGTACTGATATAGGTAACCCTACTAATCTTTTTGTACTGATATAGGTAATACACACACGCAACACACACAAAAAGGTATGAAATCAAAACAAAGGACAAAGAACAACTAAAATCAAAACGTAGCCTATAAAAGCTACTTACACCTAAAATCAAAACTAAGAACATGAAATCAAAATCTCCTAATTATCTAAACTATCAACTGGAGCTATGTCGATTAAGGGTTTTATACATATTTATTCATGATATTTTCTCTTTGATTGTAGAAGTCATAACTTCAAAACTTACAAACGAAAAAACTGAAGCCTTTATCCGAAAGACTTTGGGATAATCTGTACGCATCCATTTATTCATCCATATATGATATTTAAAACTTATATCATGATACTAATAATATCCATCACAACATGGTTCTATGAGATTTATAGCTTTCTTTCTTTTCATGATAATTAACAACAAAAGCTATATATAGTTGTTGCTTATGTAAAATCTGCCACTGTGACTCAGCATCAGCTTTTTAATCATTTTAACTATTTATTTAATATTTTTGTTATTAAATATTTGTGGGTTTCCCTATAACATATGAACTGGACAGTGCTAAACAGTTGAAGTTTATCAGCACTGTATCATTCTTTTTGCTCCATGAAAAAGCACTACACATAGAAGTGGCAGTGTGCTTTACAATTGTAAGCTTTTCTGTGAACCATCTGAATTCTTGTATTTATCGTCTATTAGATACGGACACTCGGCATGCTGAGATCCCGATTCCACTCTATACCGGGAGCATGTAACACCTACTTGGTACCATCTGAGAAGAACAAGAACCGGGGCAGATTTTCTTTCTCAAAGCGCTTCGCTGAGGTTGTCCTGATGATAAATTAGTTATATTCTTCATGAAAATGTCCCTGCTTCTTAGACTTGTTTAAATATCCAATATGTCGTCTTGGATGTATTATTTAGGCTTCACCAAGTAAGAGAACTGAAGCTGCAAAGTTTGCTCAGTTATGGAATGAAGTGATATGCAGTTTCCGAGAAGAAGATCTTTTAAGTGATAGGAAAGGCCTTAAACTTATTTGAAATACTACCTTCGGCTTACTCTTTCTTATATTCTACTAAATTGTTATCCACAAAACTTAATATCATTTTCTGCATTTCAGGGAAATGGATTTGCTGCTAGTTCCTTACTCGTCTGATCCAAGCCTGAAACTTATACAATGGCCACCATTTTTGCTTGCTAGCAAGGTTTCTCTCAGACTTGAATTAACACTATTCTCCCAGTTTATATCTAAGTGGTGTAATCTCATTAATAATTTATGCAGATTCCTATTGCCTTGGATATGGCTGCTCAATTTCGATCCAAGGACTCTGATCTATGGAAACGCATTTGTTCTGATGAATACATGAAATGTGCTGTTCTCGAAGTTTACGAGTCTTTCAAACTGGTGCTGAACCTTCTTGTTGTTGGAGAGAATGAGAAAAGGTCTGCCATTATTATGTTTTTCATTCTCAAGGATTTTATTTTCGCAATAAATATTACTGTCAACAGGAATGTGATTGAAATTGCTGTCTTGTGTTATCTTTGATTATAGGGATGAATGATCATCTTGTTTTGATAATCATTTTATTCACTCTTCGATTCCTTGATTCTGTTCCTCTAAGAAATATAATTTTTGGGGGTTAATCCTTGGTGGATAGATTTATTCTTTATGACATATAAGATAATCTGTAGAACCTTTTGCCGATCTTGTAGGTTTCTCATTGTTTCCTTGCCCAGGAAAGTGACACCAACTCAGACAAGTGAAGAATATTCGTAAATTTTGGTTAATTGTGCCTGTGGGACTGTGTCAACTTAAAGTTATGCTCCATTATTAATCCATTTGATGACATAGGCTGAATTATTGATGACGATTCATAAACATAATGATATGACAATACTTTCTGATGTTAGTTTTGAAATTTTGTTCAAACATTACTGACTAAAGTTTATACAACATAGATATTTTACCAAACTCTTCAAGTTTATTTCAATTGTTACTTTGAAAAAAGACTCTTTCGGTCGTAAGTTAATGTTATAGGAATGCATGGTATTTTATCTAATCTTAATTGGTATTTTGACAATTTTATCTCACGAACTCACCCACATATGCCTAAGCAATGACTAGTTGCAGAACTAGAAAGGGTGAATTTGTGTGAAGCTTACTTTAGGTTATAACTATTCTGCGCACTCATCTTCTGGTGCCTACGGAAATTGTTTATAGTAGTCAAATTCAATTCCATCCTTGGAAATAGAGCCATATAGAGTTATTGAATAACTTTTTGTTGTTTGTTCTTAACAGTATCTTGAATTTGCTATGTGGTTCAACAGGATCATTGGCATTATTATTAAAGAGGCTGAAGGTAGCATTTCAAAGAACACATTTCTGGCCAATTTTAAGTTGAAAGCTCTACCAGTCCTATGTAAAAAATTTGTGGAGCTTGTGGAGATATTGGTGAGCCATATTTTTCTTTAAATTCTTTATCCTTGAGATGATGTATTATAAGGTCTACTTTTTCTCTTTCTAATCTCTCTCTCTCTCTCTCTCTCTCTCTCTCTCTCTCTCTCTCTATATATATATATATATATATATATATATATATATATATATGTTTGTGTTTGCACACGCACGGATATGTCCGCATGAATACTGTTGTGCTACTTTACATTTCTTCTATTTCACAGAAACAAGGTGATGCATCAAAGCGCGATACTGTTGTATTGCTGCTGCAAGACATGTTAGAAGTAGTTACCCGTGACATGATGCTCAACGAGATTAGGTTTGTGAATGATATTTCCTTAATAAATTATTGGATCTCAAATTTGTTTGAGGACTAGGTTACAACGTTTTTATTTATATTATTATGTTTAACAACTTTTTTTATTAGTGAGTTGGTTGAGCTCGGTCATGGTAATAAGGATTCAGTTCCTCGAAGACAACTTTTCGCGGGCACAGGTGCTAAGCCTGCCACATTGTTTCCTCCTGTAATTACAGCACAATGGGAAGAACAGGTGCGTAACAACGGTTTCTCAACTCTCCTCTATGTGATTCTTCAATATTCTGACATTAAAGCTTTGCAGATTAAACGCTTGTACCTTTTACTAACAGTAAAAGAGTCTGCCATAGATGTGCCTACTAACCTTGAGGCTCGTCGAAGGATAGCATTTTTCACAAACTCTTTATTTATGGACATGCCACGTGCACCTAGAGTTCGGAAAATGCTTTCCTTCAGGTATGTTCTATTTTCCACAAGCTTGCTATCAACAATATGCAAGCATGCCAATCTTCATATTTTATTGGTTTTGAACTCTAGGATCAAAGTAACAGTTCTCATGATATCATTTTTTTCTATAGAGTATTACATATATTAGCGTAAAGAATTATAGGGATTGAGAAATGCTGACTTGAAACATATACCATGAAGAAACCTGCATGTTCACACTATTGGCACAAATAATTATGTTTCAAGTGCTTGTCTTTGAACCTTTTCAAAATAATTCCTTCGATGGTTATGATTTGTAAAGTATTGATTAACAACCAATATATTCTATTCGAGGAGAGATGTAGCTGCCAACTACAAATTTTTTTATAGGACACATTATTTTTTATGTCCTCCCTCTTCAATGCTCCTAGATGTAGAATCATAACCATACTGTGGAATTACTTCTTGTACAACATTTTTTGGATAATATGGAGAAATACCCAGTACAAGTTACATTTAAAAAACCACCCCTTTTACAAAAAGTCACCAGTAACCTGTTTCACTGTAAGAGCACAAGGGCTTTTATACATGAAACTGAGTTATATAGCACACATGCATTTTCTTGGTAATTGCAGAATATGTCAGCGCGTGTAATATACAAATTTGAACAGTATCTCATAAAATTTTCAATATAGTGTAATCTGCTTCATTTCTCATTTAATACGACAGGGCTGGAAGTTTGAAATGAGTTGACAATAAGATTCATCAGTAGAACTTTATAATATGGAGAAACTTCCAGTACAAGTTACATTCAAAAAAGCAGCCCTTTTACAATAAAGTCACCAGTAACTTGTTTAACTGTAAGGGCTTATATACACGAAACTGAGTCATATAGCACACATGCATTTTCTTGGTAAATGCAGAATACGACGGCATGTGTGATATACGAGTTTGAACAGTATCTCATTAACTTTATGATTTAGTATAATTAATCTACTTAATTTTTCATTTATTACTTTCATGCTGGAAGTTTGAAATGAGTTGACAACAAGATTCATGTCAGTAGAACTTCAAAATATATAAAGAACTTTGTATAAGCAGGTCCTCTAGGAAATATTGCTCCAAGTGCTTAACACCAAGTTACTTCTATTTACGACAGATTTATCTTCAGTCTTGGATTCATCATTGACGCATATTTATTTCTAACTTCTTAGTTTATGTTACCTGATTTATTTTAAAAACTTACTAATTTAACATCATATTGGCAGTGTTATGACCCCTTATTATAGTGAAGAGACTGTGTATTCTAAAAGTGATCTTGATCTGGAGAATGAGGATGGTGTATCCATCCTGTTTTACCTGCAGAAGATTTTCCCAGGTCTTTAAGCTTTAAATTTTCTGGCTACAAGAAAATATCACTGGTTTCACTGTAATATATACATATCCTAACTTTTATGACTGGTTTAATGTCAGATGAATGGAACAACTTCATGGAGAGAATCAATTGTAAACGGGAGAGTGAGGTATGGGGAAATGAGGAAAATGTCTTGCAACTGCGTCACTGGGCGTCTCAAAGGGGCCAGACACTCAGTAGGACAGGTAGTGATTTTATTGTATATATATATATATACATGTATATAAACAAACATGTCACAGATATGTCTAATCATCCTTCTGCTGATCCAGTAAGAGGTATGATGTACTACCGACGAGCTCTGAAGCTTCAGGCATTCCTTGACATGGCTACTGAAAATGGTGAGGGTGTTCCCTCTTGTTTCTCATGTCGGAGCATACTTCTGGACACTAATGTGATTCTTTATTTACCTACAGAGATCTTGGAAGGGTATAAAGCAGTCACTGATCCAGTAGAAGAAGAAAAGAAAAGCCAGAGATCTCTGTCTGCACAACTGGAGGCAGTAGCAGATATGAAATTCACTTATGTTGCCACCTGTCAAATATATGGAAACCAGAAACAATCTGGAGATCGTCGTGCAACAGACATTTTGAACTTGATGGTGAAGTAAGTACTTTCAGTGTTCAAGAAAGTCCCGAATCGTTGCATATATGACGTGGAATTAAATTTGTCATCTGGAATACGCCAATGTACGGTAATTAGAAATGATTATTACTGCATGTCAACTATCCCTTGCAAAGGATTCCCTATTTGGGTCGATAACTATTTTCTACCCATAATAATTTTATATTGCAAAGAACTTTAATAGTTATAGTTTCATCATCCACCTATAATAGTGGGAAACTTCTCCCATGAGCATTTCCACATATTGCACATGTCATGAGATTGTCTGATGTAGTTTTAAACTTTTATTCTGCTTTACTATCTGTGTTTCCCACACAATTCATAAGGAAACAGAATGACAAAAGACCTGTATTATCCTACTCATATTTCAATGTTGTACTTTACATAATTGTTTTTTTACAACATGTCGTTCTTTGTATTATAATTTTACGTCAAGAAGCAAATGATTTCTCTTTCTTAAATTTTTGTTCTTCTAGCCATATGTGCAAAGAATTCGGTCATCTTATCTAACAAAGTTTCTCGAATCTAACAAAGTTCCTTGAATTCATTATATACATAAACAGAATAACCACTATATTGATACAATAGCAAAAGGGCAGTTAAAGACTTGGCCTTATTCTAAAAAAAAATGAGAAGAAGATAACCTGCATATTCATATAGTAACAAAAGAATGGTTGCAGGAAGTAGATGGTAGCTTCTCTAGCTTAGTAGGCTAAAGTCCGTAAGCTGCTGATCTACCCAAAATAAGGCAAAGAAAAGGTATCCCAGTGCCACAAAGAAGGGCGGAACTATACGGGCTGAGGTGGGCTCCAGCCCAACCAATTTTTTTTTTCTTTCTAATATGACACCAACCCACACCCCAGCTTAAATCCCAACTTAGCCCAAACTTATCCCATCCTAGCCCAACTTCCCAACCCACATACAACGCCCATTGTGTGTGTGTATATATATATATATATTGAAGAATGTAAATAGTATAGATGAGAAAACAATGTCACTTACACAAAGTAACTAGGGTCCTATGACCAGGCCAAGGTAAGAACCCAAGACTCAAAACTCCAAAATAAAAACACCAAAATAACCCTACCACTCTAAGTGAGTCTTCTACGATGATACCCTTTAGTGATATGCGAACTAGGAGGTTGTGTCGCTAGCATCTTCTTCAAATTAGCCTTTAAGATTCATCTTAGCTTCCCATGAAGGATTAACCGTAACAAGCTGACTTTTATGCTTGTTGATTAAAATATGTAGCAGAGTCGACTCCTATGTCTCCAGCTTGTTGGCTTTAGCCTCCTCAGACAGGACATGCAAGTGTCTAGAGATACGGTTGACGTTCATCCTGCTGAAGCAGCTACTAGGAGCACCAGACATACTCAAGAGAGACGCCGCACTCGAGACTCTGAAAGTGTGGACTGCCCCTGCTCGAGCCTTCTCATCTGCAAGAATCACACTCATTGGGTATGAACCATTAACATTCACGTAGGTATGAAACTGGATGTCATCAGGCAGCGACTCACCACCGGGTAGATTAGAAGTCTTGATGCCTACGTGATGAGGACACCCTCTCCCTTCTCTTAATTTCATCTTCGTGAAGCTCTATCCCTCCTTAGGATCCGACTCATGCCCAAACGAACACGATGCACCATTATGTCCAAAGCGGCTACACAAAGGTCACCTAATAGGGACCTACTCGTACTCAACCTCCCGTCGGCTATTCTTACCCTACGCAAGTTTGAATTGGATTTTTTTTGAAAATTTTGCACTTGCATCGACTTCAACAAAAACTCTTACATATGCCAATCTATGACGAAGTGCAGTGTCGTAGTCCATTCTCAGAGGGTTTCCATCTAGGCTATCTGACTTCATAATAGCCTCGACATTCCAGATCGCTAATGGCAGTCATGGTAGCCTAATCCATATAGGAATCCTAGATATACGATCCCTTTCAAAACTCATCTAAGGATCCCACCGTCATGTGATAGCTAGCTTACCATTAAAAGTCCAAGGATCTCCTTCTAGCACACGTTCAACATCAGTCTTCAGTTTAAATCTGAACAGAAAGAATCCATTCTCTCTAGATAAGACAGACATAGCCTCTCGAGACTGCCACAATTTCTTAGCTATGTTTGAAACAAAGTTGTAGTTGATTATGGTTCCAACCAGATAAAGAACAATGACATTCTCCTAGAAGCATTCTGCTTTTGCTTTGTCTTCAGCCGCGATATCCACCGTGGGTGTTCCATTCACAGAGACATGATGAACATACTGGGACTCAGCCTTTGCTGCAGATGACAGACTGCCAAACTCCCATATAGAACCAGGATTTAGAGGTTGGGGAAGTGAGGAACCGAGGCTTGCTCGGAGATGCCCTTAACGGAGAAGAGGGGTGCTCCTTCCCTCGGGGCTTCGGGACAATCTCCTCCCTTCCCCCTTGAGACATCCCGATTGAGCATCCCTTGGATTGGGCATCCCCACTCAACTCCCCTGACCGCCTCCCAGCCCCGCTTCAACCTGCGCACCCAATCGCGGTGCGAAACCCTGCACCACAGTCCCGCCTCCTGTTAGCGGCAGCCGTGTGTCTCCAACTCCTATGCTACTTGCCCCCCCTCCCCCCCCATAGAAGCACCAATAGGGGAGGGTTCCTGTGGCCCTTGACTCCTCTTCTCGGGGTCTGCGATAATCTATCCATGTTTTTAGAGCCTCGATCCATGAGAGTCTCCTTCCCTCTGGCCAGTTCCCTTCCATCCTCCCATCGATCTCGTGCCCAAAGGGGAGCGACCTTCCGCCGCCGCCTCGTGACCGTGGACCAGGCACCCTCAGATGAATTCGGCAATGGATAGAGGGATCAATGCGATCGACCACGGGTAGGAGAAGGGAGCCATCACCGACAACAAGCAGGAGGCCTGCATGCCCTAGGTCATGGGCGCCACAATCGCCTCCAAAATTAGGGAAATGAAGAGGAGAAGCATTCATCAGCCGACCGGACTTGGAGGAGGATTGGAGGGAGAGAATTGGGGAGGGAGAGAGGGCCGGAGGGGGGTTAGCATCTCCAGGGTCGAGATTGCCATAGAAATCTCTGAAAGCAACCATAATATATATATATATATATATATATATATATATGACTAAGTATAATAACTAAGTATATATGACTAAGTATAATGTAGTTTTAGTTAAGCCCAAGGCGGCTCGAATTCCTGATTCCGCCCTTGACCACAAGATTCGCACTTATGGAGGGTCATGGGCGGCTTAAGATGTATGTAGACTTACCGCCATATATGTAAAATGACCATTTCAGAGACTCAAACAAGCATCCTCTGGGATGCAAGCAACAAACCTTACAGTCGCGCCAAGCGACATTCTCTAAGAAAAAGGAATATTGATATTATTTGCTTTCATAGTTAGATCAACATGTAAAGCTCTTAATCGAGATATCCAATCTGTGAGTGCATTAGATGACTGAATTTGAAGAGGTTGTTACTTCTACTTTCTAATTTTGTCCAGAATGACATGTGGAAATAAGCAGCAAGCATCGAATTAATTGGAGCAAAACATTTACACTTAGGTTTTAAAAACAACTATATAGAGACCAAAATTTAAATAATGTGTGTCTACCTAGCTTCTATTTGATTTTAGATTTAACGAATTTCACCTACCATGGGAAACTAAACTTACATGATTCAAAAAATTTAGAGGAAGTCTCTTGACTCTTATTAAGCTATATATCCATATAACTGATGCATTTGAAACACTAGTCATTAACTTTAGAAGAAGACTCTTGACTCCTATTTCACTATAGATAGTTATGAACTGATGCATGCGAAACATATTTCATGAAACTATAATAGAAGACTCTTGACTCCTATTCACTATAGATCAGTATGAACTGATGCATCTGGATGTTGCCTCCAGCCATATTGCATTATATAATGCCAGTATACAACAAAATATATTTGCCCCAACACCAGACTTATTCATGGAGAAACAACCTATTCGTTTGTTCTATGATACAAAATCAAGCCTCTGGTTCTAAGATACAATTTGGTCAAGCAAGCTGACCCTTCTTGGAAATAACAAAGAATTCTTGGGAGTATGAAAAGAACCTTACGAATGAAGATAATGTAGTTAACATTTTCTGGTCATTTCTAGATGAGATTTCATACAAACAATCGCGACCCTAGGCTTTGAATATAACAGCTTTCAGAAGATTGTTTTCATGGCTACCTGTACCTTGGTAAATTAGATAGTAGGTCTTGCTGCGACTTGGAATATGATTTTTCTTAAGCTATGTTACTCACTGTTCTTGTAAAATTTATTTATGTATAGTATCAAGTTGAAACTTGATACATGAACCAAAATTATGATAATACATCATTTACAGTTTTGTTTAGAGAACACTAGGACTTGTAAACTATGATAATGCATTATTTGCAATTTAGTGAAATTTATGTTTGATGACAGAAAATAATTTCTCCTGAAATACAGTTATCCAGGTCTCCGTGTAGCATATATTGATGAAGTTGAAGAAAGAGAGGGCGACAGGGTGCAAAAGGTCTATTATTCTGTTCTTGTAAAAGCTGTGGACAATCGTGACCAGGTAATAACCATTCAGATTAAAGTCATCACATAAGAACCATTTCAGAAGTTGCTAACATGGTTTTCTTTGTAAAGGAAATATATCGCATTAAATTACCAGGACCCGCAAAGATTGGTGAAGGAAAACCAGAAAATCAGAATCATGCTATTATATTCACCCGTGGAGAGGCTCTTCAGACCATTGATATGAATCAGGTATTGAAAGGACAATTTCGTAGTGCTCCAAAATTGTCTTGTACATATTATTATAAGTTTGATTTGTAATTTCATTCTCCAGGATAACTATTTAGAAGAAGCTTTTAAAATGCGCAACCTATTGGAGGAATTTAATGAAGATCATGGGGTCCGGCAACCTACTATTCTTGGTGTACGCGAGCACATTTTTACTGGAGGGTAGGATCACTTCCATTACTTACAAGGTGTTAAGTTCTAAGTATTCACTAGGACCAATATACCAACCTAACATGAGGCTGTTCGGATTGTAGTGTATCATCTCTGGCATGGTTTATGTCAAATCAGGAGACAAGTTTTGTGACAATTGGCCAAAGAGTCCTTGCAAGCCCATTAAAGTAAGTTCTCTTAGTAGTCTTGTTTGGTCCTGCTGGGTACTTTTTGTCTTGTATGCTTGTTAGGTAGCTACAGTCATGTTAAACTTGTAATAGAATATTTTCTAGAAACTGCATTCATGTTTAATGGCTTATTTCCTTCTATCGATTTTTTTAAGTTTTTTTCTCCTTCAATTCATCAAAGTTACTTTTTCTGTAAATAATTATGAGGCTAGAATCTTCATAATGCTACAAAGCATCTCCCAAAGCCAGAATGTTTATTGCTCACCAATATCATAGCAATCTTTTAAAACTAATCACTTATTTCATTAATTTAAATAAATAATGGTTCTATAACAAGATGCTTGATAAGGTGGATCGATAAGATAGTAGTTAAAGGAGCTGATATAACTAGAGATAGGCCTAAACGTTTTAAAGAAGGATATGATTTTTATTAGTGTTACAGAACATGGTCCTTAAGGGCCTGTTAGGTAAACATGTAGTAGAGTTGAAAGTCCTCCAAATTCAGGATTTGGGCTTTGCAGAAGGACTTCCAATGTTGACTTATTGTAGCAATTTGGGGGTGAAAAATGCTGGATTTGACAAGCAGCAGTTCTTGTCCCCTCTCCATTCCTTCTGTCCACATCCTTTTTTTCTCTTGGATGTGGAAAGAATGAGAGGACTTAATTATTAGTGTTAAAATACCTAATAACTAAACAACAATCAACTAATATTTAGTTAACATTTTTTAATATGAACGTTTTATTTTTAATTAGTCTTAAGGTGTTAGTATAATAAAGTTAGTAAAGAAGATACTTAATTAATATTTACGATAATCAATTAGCTCTTATGTAATAATTAGTTAATAAAATAGATAACTAATTTAATAATATTTTTAATAACTATTGAATAATTATATTATTATGCAATCAGGGTAACTAATTAGTAAACAATATATATTTAAGATAATTAATAAGTTTTATTTACTAATTAACTAATATTTAACATTATTAATTTGTTCCTTAGTATTAATTATTTAACATTAATATTTCTTCTAATTTGCTAAACAAACTAATTCATAATTACTATTATTTCTTGCACTCTCCCTCTCCCTCTCCCTCTCCCTCGCTTTCTTAGCTAACCAAATAAGTTTTGGAACTTGGGAGGACAAATAAGCCAACGGATTTCCACACTTTCCATGAAAGTGTAAATCCAAATCCTCCTCCACTTACCGCTTAGCATTGATGAATGGAAGAAAATGATTCAAACATTTGATAATAAAGAATTGGGGCTATGTTTTTGTTGTAGTCAGGTGTAATGATGTGATTTACCCTTGCATTCAACTAGTTCAGCATTAGTCACTCAATTAGAATGTCAATTGGAGAATTGGATCTAATCATTCAGAAGTATGCTATTTCACTCATGGGAAGAGGCACTTGCATTGGTAAAACATGTATATTAGGTAGAGTTTCGTTGCTCAACAAGGTTAGCATATGTCGCACAGGCATCAGTACAAGATGACATGATATCAATATGACAACAAACACAGTACATATTTAGCGTTTTTGAATCAAGGTTTGCATTATGGGGATCGGGTTCGGACCCTTCGTATGAGTATCAAGATTGGAGCATTGGATTCTTCGTTTCGGAAAACCAAAAATGAAAAAAGGTATCTTAAAAAGCTGGAAAAATATTTGACCATATAGACATAATTTTATATATTATATGTTGTTTCTTGTTAGGTTTAAATGGAATAATATTCCACTTGCAATAGATACTTAATGGTTTACTTTCCTTTAGACATAGTACAACCATAATAAATAGTTTGAATGGATTAATATTAATATGGACGAATGTTGTAAATGTATAGATATAGAACTTCAACAAATGGTAATGATTAAAAAAAATTGATAAATTTTTTTGTTCCTTATTAACACACTATGACATTGCCAATCTTCAACAAAACTAAATCATTGTGTTAACATTTTTTTTTCGTTCATTTTTTTTCCTTCAATTTTTCTCTGCCAAATTTACCTGAAAAGAGATCCTATACAATGGTATCGGTTAGTATTGATGGTGGTTGGTGTCAGATAGGAACATGCCAAAACTAATACGTATCGGCTGTATTGTATCGACTATCGACTGATACAAAATGTGTTTTGAATATCTGTGTTGTGTTTTTCTCTCTGTCTGACTCAGAAACACTACTGATTTGGGGTGCCCATGCTTCCTAGAGCTACAAACATAGAAATCTACACACTAAAAGCGAAATTTTGTGTGTAAGATGCATGCTATTAACTCTTACTAGAGAAATTCTAGAATTCTCAGCAATATTCATAAAAACTAGAACAAGTATATTAAATCGTAGAATTCAAAATGTTATGAATATCTAGAAAAGTCATGATATATCTCATATTTGACATACCATATGGTATTGCGTTAGCGAACTTCAGAATTTATTGATTCATTAAAGTGAATCCTTACCAATTGGAGTAGATCACAGCTTTTCTAAAAAATATGTCCAGGGTCCGGTTCCATTATGGTCATCCAGACGTGTTCGATAGGATCTTTCACATTACTAGAGGCGGAATTAGCAAGGCATCTGCCGGGATCAATCTAAGCGAGGATATCTTTGCCGGTAATGCCTCTCTCAACCTTGCTTATTGACTTTGAGGATTGTACGTCTTGCATGTCTCTTATACATTCTTGTTTTCAGGTTTCAACTCAACTTTGAGACGAGGAAATATCACCCACCATGAATACATTCAGGTTGGGAAAGGTCGTGATGTCGGCCTCAATCAAATCTCACTCTTTGAAGCAAAAGTTGCTTGCGGTAATGGGGAGCAGATCCTTAGCAGAGATATATACCGATTGGGTCATAGATTTGACTTCTTCCGCATGATGTCATGTTACTTCACAACTGTAGGGTTTTATATCAGCTCCATGGTAACTTCCATTCCCTTTCTGCCAAAAAATAGAACTAACTTATAAAGCTGCTGGTATAGCCTGTTAGATTGGAGGCCAGAACTATCTTGACTGTTCTTGCTACTAATATATCGACATAAACAGATGATTGTTCTTGCCGAACATCATACTTGCAAACAATCTAAAATACTTCTGTTAAAACTTAGCAGAAAGTAGATTAGAAATATTTAATCATCATTCCTTGGAAGACTTCACCAAATCATTAAGAAAAACAAACCGTCATAATATGACGAGTTTATCAATTCAATGGTTGTTTACCTTTTTAATGTCTGGAAGCATAGCTTTTCTGTTTTACTATTTTCATTTCTTCTCGGGATGTTGAAACATTGTATTCTCTTATGTTACAGATGGTCGTCCTTATAGTCTATATGTTCCTATATGGTCGACTTTACTTGTCGTTAAGTGGATTGGAGGCCGCAATTATGAAGCAGGCCAGGATGAGAGGGAACAGAGCTCTTGAAACAGCCATGGCATCTCAGTCTGTCGTCCAGTTAGGTTTATTAATGGCGTTACCAATGGTCATGGAAATAGGCCTTGAGAGAGGGTTCAGGACTGCCTTGGGTGATTTCATTATCATGCAACTTCAGCTCTGTGCTGTTTTCTTCACATTCTCTCTCGGGACAAAGTCCCACTATTTTGGACGGACAGTGTTGCATGGTGGGGCAAAATATAGAGCCACAGGACGAGGATTTGTAGTGCGGCATGTTAAATTTGCAGAAAACTACAGGATGTACTCGAGGAGCCATTTTGTGAAGGGGTTGGAGTTGATGGTGCTGCTGATAGTTTACCAGCTATATCAAGCTGCTGCCGAGGACTCAGTTGTCTTGTTTCTCCTCACACTATCAATGTGGTTTCTTGTGGTTACTTGGTTGTTCGCACCCTTCCTTTTTAATCCTTCAGGATTCGAGTGGCAGAAGATAGTTGACGACTGGGATGACTGGACAAAATGGATCAGCAGTCGAGGAGGGATCGGAGTGCCTGGCAATAAAAGTTGGGAATCTTGGTGGGACGAAGAGCAGGAGCACTTACAGTCCACTGGCTTCTTGGGCCGCTTCTGGGAGATTGTTGTCTCATTGCGTTTCTTCATCTTCCAGTATGGAATAGTTTATCAACTTCATGTTTCTAACGGGAATAAGAGCATCATGGTGAGTGATCTCTCTCATATATTACCTTACCTTGGATTATTATTCCCTTTCTTCTTTTAAAATACCAATGCATGAAAGTCAGTCAATAAGGAGGTACATGACTAGAAAAATCTGATCCTGTTGATTATATCAATGCAAGTCATTATAACAAAAAAGCTTCTTACTATTCTCAGGTCTATGGCCTGTCCTGGCTGGTCATTGTGGCAGTGATGCTAATCTTGAAGGTCAGATATAATTTAGTTAATCCTCATGCATGTATTAAAACTGATATTGCTCTCTAGCTGAACTGATTCCTTCATGTTTTTGCAGGTGGTGTCTATGGGCAGGAAGAAGTTTAGTGCAGATTTCCAGCTCATGTTCCGGCTTCTCAAGTTGTTCCTCTTCATCGGGACCATTGGAACTGTGGGCATACTCTTCACCCTACTCAATCTAACAACAGGTGACATCTTTGTTAGCCTCCTTGCCTTCATACCGACAGGATGGGCTCTTCTCCAGGTATACATATTTTTTCCTTCCTTCCTTCCTTCTCTTTCTTTTTACTGTTTCGTTAACTGGTTATCATAATTCAAGCATTAAAATCCTTTCAAGTAAGAAATACACTGATGTGTTTGTCATCGTACTGTCGTGGAGCTGCAGATAGCGCAGGCCTGCAGGCCCCTTACCAAGGGAGTAGGGTTGTGGGGGTCGGTGAAAGCTCTAGCAAGGGGATACGAGTACTTAATGGGAATTGTCATCTTCACCCCGGTTGCCGTTTTGGCATGGTTCCCGTTCGTTTCCGAGTTCCAGACAAGGCTTCTGTTCAACCAGGCTTTCAGTCGTGGCCTGCAGATCTCTCGTATCTTGGCTGGTGGAAAGAAGAACAATTGATGGACGACTTGATTTATTATGCCAATAATCCTTTGTGCTTGCTTGACATCTGATGGCAGAGGAGAGAGAGAGAGAGAGAGAGAGACAGAGAGAGAACTATTCCATTATATTTGGAAGCACATTTTGGAGGGAGGGGTGGTGTCATTCACGATGTCTCTGAGAGTGGAGGTGCAGCGGTGCTCAGTCAATCCCAGGCCCCCTTGTTTCTTTTTTCAGTTGTTCGTTCCGTAAACAATAATTGGTCCTAACTTGCAATCTTTAAACAATATGCCTGGAAATAAATAACTCTTTTCTCTCATTCATGTGGTGAACATTTTTGTAGGGTTTTGTTAGAAATACACAACCCTAGCTACAACTCTGAGTTTTAGTGTAATGTAAGGATCTTTAACATGGATTCAAACGCAATTCAGTTTCAATTGCTTCGTCTAAATGGACTAAAAGGAAAATTATAACTCTCACCATAAAGTTTTCAGACTATTTCATAAAGGAGAGAGAAATTTAGAGTATTTGTGATGAAGAGAGAGAATTTGAAAATTTTGCAAACGGGGTGATCAAATGCCAACTCTAATGGTGCATAGTGACAGACGCCTTCTCCAATGGCGCCACACAAGAACGGAACATATAAAGCGTCATTTTTCATGGCGCACGAGTGGGGCGCCATCCATGTTGTCGCCCCCTTAGAATCATAGGGTACGGGGGTGCCAACTCCCGTACGCCCCATAGTGTAATTTTTTTTTAAAAGCAAAACAATATAGATTGATTGGAGGGAACTTGGGGGGTTTGGATCATGGTTTGGATAGGTGGGGGAGGGAGGAGGATAGTTTGCTAATAGGAAGGGGTTTGGGTTGCAGTGAATATAGAAGAATAGAAAGGAAGAGAGAGAGAGAGGGAGTGAACAACAATTTTGGGCGAGAAGCACTAGCAGCAAGGACGGTAGCAACAAGGACTAAGGTAAATTTTGTACAGCATGGTGTAGATATATGATATCTTTTGTCTGCTGGAGCTTCTTGTTGTATAACAGTGGATGTAGATAACAGTTTGTGTATCTACTGCATATTTTGATCACATTTTGTCCTGTTAACTATTTTTAGATAGAAAAAACAAAGCGTGTAGGAACTCTTCTTTATCGGAAAACTTGTAAAGTTACAACATTAAATCGATTACAAAGCTGTTTTAATACAAAATTTGAGCCAAGTTAAGATTATGGAGAGATGGGACGATGGAGGTCGAATCAGCACGCGATTCATATACTCCGTTGACGATCTGACAAAGCTTTGGGAGCTAGGAAGTATGAGACCGTGAGGGGAACAAGAGTTGTTGTAGTTAGATGGCTGAAATATGTGGATTCCTTTGTCATCTATGCCCTCGGTTTGTCGTCCTCAAAAAAGAGCCGTCTATTTATAGAAGTATATCTGAATGTAGTTATTGGCCTCTCCACGGGAATGGACTATCCTGTGGAAAGAAGACTATGGCTAGAATCACTACCTAACAGGAACAATCTCAGAGCGGGACTTGTGTGTCCCACGTCCGAACAGTTACTGACCATGAACTTAGCCTACTTCTTGCACACGAAGTGAGGCACATCCTCTTGAAGCAGGTAGATATGACATGTGGTTTATTATAACTACACAAATCACAAATCAATTATAGAGGAAATCATGGGTTTGATGGTTGTACACGTCTCTCCACGTTGGCAGCAAACTAGGACCTTGATGTAGAAGATATAGGGGCTAGACGATTGTATACGTCTCTCAACATTGGCAACAAATTAGGACCTTGATGAGGAGTTGGTGCTAGGAGATACGTCTTCCCACATTATCCACAAAATTAGGTCATTGATATAGGGGTTAGACGACTATACACGTCTTCCGGCGTCAGCAGCAAAATTAGTGCCTTGGTGCAAAATCTGTCCCGTTGTAGCATAAGGATGTAGACTAAAGCCTTTGTCACTTTTCATTTTCAATATACGTATTTGGAACATATTCTTGCTTGCTGACATGGTTGTCATGTTGGTTGGAGGCCAAACTATTTTCTGGTAGACTTGGTTCTTGGTTTATTTTGAGATCAGGGCTTGGTCATGACTCGAACCATTGGTTAAGTGAACCCAAACCCTCCCTATATAAACCAAAACACACTCTATCTTCTCATTATTTTCTTTTTATTCTCTCTCTTAGGTTTTCTCTCTTCCTCCATAGGCAAGTACACCTTGAATGAAAATGGAGAAACCTTCTATTTTATGAGTCCATTATGTTTGCTATATGATTCTCCATATGTTTAAAACTTGGTATTTTCGGATTTGGTGGATGGATTAGTATAGATCTATATTTTTAGTTTAGAACTTTTTATGTGTTCTTGAGTTTTCTTGGATTTTGATCTCTAAAAACTTGTTGTTCTATGTTGATGAGCATTTTATTTTGAGTAGTTTAGAACTTTAATTTGTTGGATTTGGACTTCGTTTGAGGTTTTCATGGAAGGAACAAAATTTGGGTTTTTGGAACTTTTATGGCCGAAACCTGCTATTCTGGGATGAAGGAGCTCCATGCGACACGCTTAGAATGCGGCCTGGACTTCTCGCTCCAAAGTCAGCATACGACCATCTTGTTGGACGCATGACTGAAATCTGCACATACGCCCCTTGGCCAAATGCATGAAACTTGAACGAATAAAATTTTACTAAGTCCAAAAGATTTCATGCGGCCAAGTGTGTATGCGGCCAAGAGGAGCATGCGGGCAAGAGCTATGTGTTTCCTTCTTCTTTGAACGCATGACTCAATACCGCCTTGGCTCATTTTTTCATAATTTTGTCTTGTTCTTCTTACATACTTTATTGTATATCATATCAGTCACATCCATCACTTTAAGTCACCTTTCTGACTTGCATTTATTGCCCATCACTTTAGCACTTGTCTCAAAAAGTGGACCTTGCTCCACTCATGCGGCCTTGACATCCATGCGGCCCGCGATTGCATGCGGCCTTGACACCCATGCGACCTCGACTTCATGCGGCACCGTGGCTTTCCGTTTACTGTTTCATGCACACATTGAACACTTGCTTGGTTTAAAATATTCTCGTTTGATTGAATGATTCTAATGCTATGTGTTTAACTTAGAAAGGACTTGTATGACCCAAATGTGACCCTGTGTTAAATTGACTAAGTACCTGACATGAGCCCTGTAGGTGTGGCCTTATATGCACTTACTAATTTCCCTTGATCACCTTATTATACGTTGGATAGAATAAGGGAAGTAGTTCAAATCGGAGGAAGGTATGTAATTTCGGTCCTAGTTTGGTTTAAGGATTGTGGATCTGACCTCGAGGAGTTCTCGCACTACTTGATATATATATATATATATATATATATATATATATATATATATATATATATATATATATATATATATATATAGTGAGCCGTCGTGCCATATACTCTTGCTACGTGATATACGTAATTATTTTCATACACGGATCTGGTAGTTGGACAGTGACTTTAGTCGTGTCTATGTAGTATTGATTGTTGCATCACACTTGAATAAATTCATATTTAACTTGCGAGTAGCAATATGGGTTCGTATCAAGAGTGCCCGTACTTAATGTACGACATCTAAGAATAATATTCATGTGTCACGGCATAAGATTATATTAACCTAGGGTTAACTAGGAAACTTAACTTGTAGAGCATTGGGAGGGAACGGTATACCGAGATCGTGCATGTCAAGCAATCCTAAATTAGCTGGGAGTAAAGGCTGGCCACCACGGATACTGTATATCATCTGCACTAGTGGAGTACAGTATCTGATCTAAATATAAGACCGAGCTAGTATTTTTTCTATAGAAAGCCTGGAACTATTACTAATCATTTATTAGCTCAGTGCCTTTACAAGGAACTGGTGCATCTTATACATATATTCTTGCTCGTATATCATTGGTTCAGACAGCCATGTTTGATTAGGGCACGATCTGAGGATACTTATGTATTGTATTACTGGGATAACCCAGAGATCACATATCAAGCCGAAATACATGATTGACAGTTTAAATTTCTTGTAGTGATTGCCTAGCCAGAAAAGTGGGTTATCATGGCATGATGATTCAACCCATGTCCTTGTTTGATTGTTGGGTTGAGTTGTTATGTTACGATAATCCATGGACTGGAGCTAGATTATTTTCTCCTATGTTATATCTTTGATTGTATATTGTGCCTTCTGTTAAGTGGAATTAGGGACATATATTGTTATAGCATGATGGTGCAACTCATGTCCTTGTTTGGTTGTTGGGTTGCGTTGTTGTGATATGATAAGCTGTGGACTGAAATTACTCAACGTATTCTATCTTGATGTGATAAGGGACTTCATGTCCTTGTTTGGTAAAGGGGTGTCATGTCATGTTATGGATATGATATATGCCATTAATTGTTGGCTCACGCATCTCATACTATAGAATTTTTTTTTTGTTTCTTCATTTCGTGCTTCCTTTGTGGTACTTGCTATTTGGGGTCTGACCTCACTGGTTTTACATGGCTAGGTTTAAAGCCAACACCTGAGGATCAAGCTTATTTTTCCCTCCTTGATGGCACACACTCGAAGGATGGTTGCTGAGGGACACGAGTGGGTTTCTTTATTCACTGCTCATTTTTTGTAAAATATATTCTTTTTGGCGTTTAGCCAACTGGCACTTGTTAGCCGGCAAATCTGAACACTAGTTTTCTACATGATTGTAATATATTTAGACTGTAGCTGACTCACTGTTATGTATACTTTTGATCTTGTATCTGGCTTATCATTTTGTCTTGCTAGATCTCTAAGAACATTTTGATGCAGCGTTTGGGATGCCTTACTATTTATGCTAAATTTTTTTATGTTATTGCTACTTGTGTGAATGATTGAGATATAGGAATTCTTGACCCTAGGAGACCTGATTGTAGTATGCACCCCCATGTCTCAAGACAATATTAATACATTGTGGGTTGCTTTGATATTCTGCAAGGTATAGTTGGTTGAGTCATTCTCCCGCTCTCCAGTATTATGGATCTGGGGCGTAACAAGGTTTTAGTGGTGGCCTATGCAGGTCTATTTTTCTTTTCAAACTTGTGGGGTTCCTTGATCATAGGAAATCTTAATCAAACATGTTCCTCATTGAATTCCTAAATTTGTTTCCTCGAAACTCAGCTTGACTTCGGTACCATTGATCCCTCGATCCTTTCTCGTACTGTTCTTGATTTATCTTGTTTCCTTTTCTTTAGGGCTTCTCCAGATTCGGTGGTTGGAACACCAGTAATTTTAGCAGGGCAAGGATCCGTTGGCCCACAGCGAGAGGCAACACCTCTTCCTGGAGGAATCAGGGTAGAACCAGTAGAGGAGCACGGCGAACATGTACTAAAAGCTCCAGTACCCCTGGTCGTACCAGTAGCGCCAGTTGAATTTGATACATCGATATTGCTGGAGATTATACGAGGAATGATGGTAACACAACAAATTCAGTAGCAAGAGCATAATGTCTTGTTGAACCAAGGATTACAGACGGCCTTGAAAATGAGTGTTAGAACAGACTAAGGGGCATCAGTGAGATTCTGCCAACTCAACCCCAATTACTTTGATGGCACAAAGAATGTCATTACCACAGACACTTGGCTCAAGAACATTAAAACAATACTGACAGCGGCAAAGGTTCCAGCTGAGGAACAAGTTGATCAGGTCCGATTGTAGCTCCAGGACCTTGCTAGAGATTGGTGGACAGCAGAAGAAGTTGGGTTAAGATAACCCATCTCATGGCACAACTTCAGGGCCCGTTTCAAGGTTAAGTATTTCGGAGTGGTACCACAATATAGGCTATAATAGAGGTTCATCAATCTCAAGCAGTCTGGAAGGACAATAGATGGCTACGTGGCAGAGGTCTGCAGGCTTAGCAGATTTGTCCCGACGATGGTAGCAACATAACCGAAGAGGACGATGAGGTTCCAGTATGGACTTTATCTAGAAATTCAACAACTGGTAGAGGGCCATAACTACCAAAATTTTGATAAAGTTTTGATCGCATCTAGGCGACATGAGATGACAATATAGAGGTTATCTTCAAGGACAGGAGGCCAGAAGAGGTCTCATGCCCAGAGCGGAGAAGGAGGACCAGCACAATAGACATTAGCACCATTTTTTGGTATTCACATTCATGATGCAGTACCAAGAAGGACAGTGGCATCAGCAACAACAACACCAGTTCGGCCGTATCAGCCGAGGCAACAACATCAACAGCGATTGGGAGCCCCAATCGGATGTACGTATTTTGGCAAGGGAGGCCATACGTTGGAGATATATAGGGCAGCAAACGGATTATGTCTGCGATATGGTAGTCCCAATCATCAGATTACCAATTGTCCAATGATGTAGAGGATTGAAGGACTGGTGCAGCAATTAACCTTACCAGCACCGGGGGCAGCTCAGTATAGGGGGCTAGCATTGGAAATCAGGCCATTGGCTCAGCGTCCATTGCCGATGCAAACTCAGATGTACATCCAGCAGAAGAATCAGCAGTACGGGAAGCAGAGGCCACAACTACGTCTTCAAGGGAGGCAGCAACAAGGAGCACCTCAAGGCCAAGGGCAAGCTTTTACTCTATCTCTGGAGGAGGCTTTGACTTCAGGTGACGTAGTAGTAGGTAACATTCTCATTACATCTTTTCCTGCCATGGTGTTATTTGATTTAGGATTATCCCATTCATTTGTATGTGCATAATTTACGACACGTGTTGGATTGGAGTTTGAGACATTGCCAGAGAGGCTAAATGTACTAACTGATAATGGTCTCGTAGGAGTCAGTAGAGTGTGTTTAGCGTGTCCAATCAAAGTATGTGGGCATCTACTACCCGCAAGGTTGATCGAGTTTCCTATGGATAACTTTGACTTTATTTTAGGTATGAACTAGTTGAGAGACAGTCATGCGACGATAGATTATCGTAGGGGTAGAGTGTTGTTTAACATACCGGGCAAAAAAGAGTTTATCTTCAACAGAATGGTGAATAACTAATATGAAGGTGGCATAGCAGTAGTAGCAGGAGTTGAAGATCAGTTTCCCATAAAAATTGAAGAATTTTTTGACGTATTTTCAGAAGAGCTTCTAGGATTACCCTCGGTAAGAGAAGTGGAGTTTTGCATAGAGCTGAAATCAGGAGCATAACCAATTTTTAACAAGGTCTATCATATGTCACCAATGGAGCTCAACCAGCTATATCAACATGTAGAAGAACTGAAGGCAAAAAAGTTTATTCAAGCTAGTAGATCACCATTGGGAGTACCAGTGGTTCTAGTAAAGAAGAAAGATGAGTCAACACGATTATGTATCGACTATAGACAATTGAATGTAGTAACAGTAAAGAACAAGTATTTGTTGCATAGGAATGATGACTTGTTTGATCAATTGAGCAGGGCAAGAGTATTTCCAAAGATAGATATTTGATCAGGATATTATCAAGTAAGAGTCCGGGAGCAGGATATACCTAAGACATCATTTCAATCTTGATATGGGCATTATAAATTCTTATTTATGTCATTCAGATTGACTAATGCACCAGCAGTATTCATGGATTTGATGAATCGTATCTTCATGCCATACCTATATCATTTTATAGTGGGATTCATAGACGACATTCTTATCTACTTCAGCAGTGAAGAAGAGCATGAAGAACATCTTTGGAAGGTATTGCAAGTTCTGAGGGAGCATAAGTTATATGTTAAACTCAGTAAGTGTGACTTTTGGTTAGATCATGTGTCATTCTTGGGGCACATCATCTCAGGAGTAGGAATATCAGTGGACCCTAAGAAGGTTAAAAAAGTAAAGAATTGGCCAGTCACGAAGAAAGTAGCAGATGTACAAAGTTTTTTAGGATTAGCTGGATATTACCGAAGTTTTGTGGCAGATTTTGTACGAATCTCAGCACCAATGACTCGTCTGACCCGCAAGGATATGAAGTTTGTTTGGACGGTAAAGTGCCAAGCAGCATTCGAGAAGTTGATATCAGCACCGATCCTTATACTTCTAGTAGGATTAGGAGGATTCACAGTTTATTGTGACGCATCTGAAAAATGACTCGGGTACGTGTTATTGTAGCACAGAAGAGTGATAGCTTATGCGTCTCGGCAACTTTGAGATCATGAGAAGAATTATCCAACGCATGATTTGAAATTAGCAGCGGTAGTGTTTTCTCTCAAGTTATGGAGACATTACCTATATGGTGATCGGGTGAAAACTTTTTGTATAGGAAGAACACAGACACAGTGTACACATAGAAACTTTTCATCGTCATCCTGCGCTCATATGAGTGAGATATGGCTCACTCTGCGCATACGTAGGGTGTTACAACATACAACACTTTGTGCAGGTAAGATATGGCTTACTCTGTGCATGCGTAGGGTGTTAAATTTTCCAATGCTCAGCGCATGTAAACCCCCTGATTTCCTATATTTTTTATTACTAGTATTAGTAATAAATTAAAATTTGATATACTATTAAATTTATTGATGGAAATGATCTTTTTTAGTTTTAATGGTTAATAGGCTATTAGCTTTCTTGTGGAGATTTATGTATTAATTCATCTAAAATATATGCATATAGATAAGTTTTAAATAATCTATAATAATTATTGTTGTTGTTCTTATTGTTAGTAGTGTTACCGTCAAACCTCATATATTATTATTATTATTATACCCACTACTAAGATATATATATATATATATATATATATATATATATATATATATATATATATATATATATATATATATATATATATATATATATATATATATATATATATACACACGCACACATATATATACCCCCACTACTAAACTACTAAGATTTTTAGTAATTTTATTATGACTAAAGTTATTATAAAAGACTACTATTATTTTTATTAGCTTAGTTATATATTAGCTTCTTAAATAAGTTTTGGAATTTTTATTAGAGTTCTTATCAATCCCTATTCCTAGTATATATTATTTGACCTAATACCCTCCTACACTCCCACTTGAACCCTCATCCTTACAATCTCTTATTTGTTAGCACTCTCTCTTTCTCTCTCTCTCCCACTCTATAACCCAGCAAGTAAACTTCCCTATTCCTTCATTCAATTCTTTTTCCAGCACACTCATCCCATCCCTTCCCATCCCCTCCTCATGATTTTACAAAGTAACTTCCCTCCCTACTATACTCCCACGTGAACATTACTAATACTGTTCACCTGTCTCTCACTACAAAAAAAGTTACATTAGCGACTCCGGATGATGACATCGCTAAAATTAAAGAAATTAACGATGGATTAATTAGACGTCGCAGGACGTCACTGTTAGAGACATTACGTGACTTCTAGCGACTACCATTAATATTATAAAAATGTACGTCGCCAGAAGTCGCTATTTTTTATTACCAGAGACATTTAGCGATGTAGGTATTTTTTTAAGTCGTTATTTTTTAAAACTTAGCGACGTTTAGCGACGTAGATACTAGGTGTCGTTAATTTTTTCCATATAGGTATTCGATTTTTCATTTCCTAACACAGTTTTACCCCCAAAATTTTTATTTTCCCCGATCGACTCGATCTTCATCACGACCCCCCACCCCGACCCAGGCGACCCTCGACTCCGGTTCCCTCTTCACCCCTGCGACCCCTCGACCCAGGCGATCCCCAGACTCCGGCCCTCTTCACCCTCGTTGTAACGACCTGTAAAACTCCTATTCCTAGAAATCGTATTTACCCTTTTTAATTATTAATTATTAATTTAATTATAGTAATTAGTGGCTAATTAGGAGAAATAGATTTTTATTAATTTTTATTTTAGGTGTTGGTGCACTTAGGGGATTTATGGGACCATTAGAAATTTTTTCGAATTTATTTCATGTAGGAGATCCCTTGAGCAGTTGCTAGCTTAATGGTATGCATTAATATAATTCTAGAATTTTTCTTTAAGTATATACGTGTATATATATATATATATATATATATATATATATATATATATATATATATATATTTATATATATATATTTAAAAGAAAATATAAAGGATTAGAAATAGAAAAGAAAAGAAAAGAATTATTTCCTAGCGGATCCTACCACTACCCAAACCATCCAAACCCACTCCAACCCACACACCCGCCCGTGCATGTGAGCCACCCTTTGCTATTCAGCAGCCCTTGCAAAAAAAAATACAGCAGCCCCTTTTGTTAGTAGCAGCCGCCCGTGGGAACAACCCACACCCCACTTGGTTTTAGCACAGAACCCCCCCCCCCCCCCCCGCGTTAACTGACCCCCCTTCTCTCTCTTATATACTTATATATATATTCACTTGTTTCAACTAAAATCCTAACCCTAGATCATCCATCTCTTCCTCTTCCTATATAGACCTAGAGAGCGCCGCCACCGCAGCCGGAGAACCATGCCAGGCTATCCAAACCAATCTCGACGACCGCGACCCCGCGCACCCCGCACACTGTAGAATTCAGCAGTGAGGTACCTGTGTTCCCGCACAGTTTCCCGTCGCCTCGCTCAACCAAATGCCATCCCGTCTTCACCGGTATGCTCACCCCTTAACCCTCTTTCATATCTGTGTGATAGTAGACCTCGAACAACGCATAACCATAGGCGAAAACAGTGCCAAAGTTGGCAGAAAAAGACCAATTTCTGGGATCGCAGAAAATTGCGGTGATCAACTATGTTCCCGGATTCGTATCTCCCACCATAGAGATCCGAATTCGATGATTTTTTTTTGTATGCGTAGACCACTTGACTTAGTTTAATTTCTGTTAAATAACGCTAGATTAATAACTGCTGTAGGTAGAATTTAATTCGTTGAAAAACCCCGCAAACACACTTTTTCCAGATTTCCAAAAGTTATGAAACGGAGCGCGCCCCGCCAAACGGGACCGCCCCGCCATGTACCAAGTGTACCAAATGGTGCGTGCAGTGTAACCGGATATGTGAGAGTTCGTCAGAGTGCGTGCCCCTCCAAACGTATGTGCCGGAATCAGCCCATATCCGTGGACAAACCCCGTGTCGCAACCTTTGCAAAAGTTGTGCGCATTTTTTGCACGCTCGTCAGATTGCGACGAAACTTGTTCCACTGGACTCATGGTAACGCGCTGGTCCTGTGACCCAATTTTCACGTAATTCTGAGACAGTTGACCAAGTCGCCAATTGGCAGGCCCCACGATTGACTTTTTGGGCGAATTTGTGTTCGGCCCATCGAAATTCAGATTTGGACATACCGTTAGATTTGTATTGACATTTAAAGTTGTTTGACCTATAATTTGTCCCATTTAGAGACTGTTATCCTTGGCACATTTTTTGGTGCAAAGTGGGCCACACGTGGACCCTACTTTTACCCAAAATTTCCGTTTTGCCCCTGTATCCAAATTGGACGAAAGGGAAGTGCTTTCTATCTATTTTGCTTATTCTGGGAACGTTGGTGATGTTTATTTCAGCATCCGGAGACGTTCATTCTGAGGCCGTAGCTTCTGACTCTTGGTGTTGACATCGGGATATTACATTTTGCAGCTTTCTTGCCAGGCTAGATACCTTGCCAAATTGTTTACAGTACTTTGCATGCTATTTATATTTCTATTTATTCATTGCCTGTGTAGTTTCGTTCAGTTATATTCATTGAATGTGTAGTTCATTCAGTCATTACTATATATATTAGATATGTTGACACACACTTGACACCTAGTATCATGAGAGGACAATCATTAGGCGTATGGGCTTTTAACTACTCTGGTAAACCGTAGTATATAGTTCGCACTACGGGCATGTGTCACGCTGGTCGCTACCCCCGAGGTATGTCAATTTCTGTAGAGTCGCGCTGGTCGCTACCCCCGAGGTATGACGATTTCTGATGTCCATTGGCGGGTGTGTGAGTTGTGAGACTTAGATCGAGTAGCCTACCCTTGCCCATACGTTAAAAAGTTATCCTCATTTGCATTCATATAGATTGTCTTGTACAGCGTACTTATATATTTTTAAATATTATGCATGTTCACTATATTCAATTGGCTTGCTTCTATGTATCTTGTTATGTCCCTCTGAGGACCTGGTCCCTTGCTAGGTATAGACGACCAGGAGTATCCGCAGGAGTACGTGCCTGGACCTGACGCATTATTTTCTGCCGATGAGGTCTTACCTTCTGAGCATCATTGGTTAGCTAGCGATGGATCTTTTTAGTTGATACACTGCTGACATTATTTTATATTGGAGATTTTATACTCCTCTCTCATTTTAGTTTTGGATATAGTCTTTAGTAGTGGATTTGTCTCTACCCGATTATTATTTTGGATATTTCAGACTCCTTATTCTAGTTTAGTATTTCTTTTCTATGACTTGTTGTGTGGATGGGACTAGCATATCTGTGACTTATGATAATATATATACCATATGTGAGTTTATATTCATATTACAGCGTACGTGTGTATGATGGTATCTATATATTGGAGTTGCCATATACATACGGCTGGCATGCTTACGTGTTTCTAGTCCTACGTATTTTGGGACTGGGGCGTGACACGACCCGCTCCGCATCTATGCGGATAGCCGATTCAAACGGTACAAGTGCGATAACCCAAACCGCTTTGCTCAGCGAGAAGACTTGCTCGAGGCAAAGTATTTCAGACTTGGCCCTTAAGGAGTTCAGACTTAGACTTTCAAAGGCTCGAACAGAGTATTATTCGACCAAGGCTAATCATCGCTAAGGTGGGTGGCTACGATGAACCTGTATTTGCTTAGCTTGATACTTAAAATATGGTTGATATATGCTAGTCGCTAGAAGAATCACTCTTGCATGCTAATAAAGAATACAATACATCTAGCCAAGGGAATAATCTTATATTATATCTTTTGCATAGAACATGGAAGCAGATCAGTTAAACGGAATGGTATGCTCGCTTTATAGTTCTTATAATTTTACCTCGTAGATTTACTTTGTTCCTTATATGTTCCTTCAAGTATATTGCTTCATATGTCTTGAAATGCTCGTCACATAGATATTGCCTTGATATAGAAGCATAATTAGATCATGGTTCACTAACCTGTGCCAGAAAGACTATCAAAATAGTCGTTCCAAGCCAAACAATAAAAACATAGAAAGTCTTCGGGACTGTTGGGTCGCCAAGGAAACTCCCAAAATGGAAGCTGCAACAAGTAATAAAACGTCAGCATAAATGGTGCATGGAACGGGACACACCAGATCATGAGATCTCTGAACGAGTAAATATATTCGCACTATGTCTAGTAGCTATGTTAATTCAAGGCCTTAAAATATTGCATATAATAAAAACTTAGTGTTAATGGTCAATGGTCATGGATAACATGTGCACATGCTTATGGATCATGCGGACGGTACGCTGGTCGTACCGGGGCTGATCCGATATAGCCAGGAACATTCAGATAGTCATTTGCTTTGGATGGGAAGACGTGTAGCGGGGCTCACTACCTGCGTTGCATTCCATTCCCATACCGAGACTATAACTTGTCCATGACGTCTCGTCAGGTCATAAGACCAAGTATGTGTCATTAGTATATATCATACGTGGCGGCAACCCGCGTATGGTTTCGTAGAAACTTGTGGCAAGTAACAGATGTAGGGCGCACTATGCATATAGAATATCGTTAATTGGATCAAGTAATCTGAAGCTTGAAACACATTTGAGTAGTCTGAGTATAACTTGCTTATACAAGTATAACATGCCGGTGTTAATGAGTATAAGATATCTGAGTAATCTGCACAACCTGAGTCACAAAGCAATACGAGTATAGTAAATTGTGTATATCGTGCACGTGATTTAGAAATACGCTCATAGCATACATGTGTTCGTTATGCGATCTTGGGATTTCTATATATCTATATGCATGCTTGGTTTAACTTGGTTTTATACTTGGACTGGGAAGAACAAATGGTAAGTTAGTAAGTATCGTCGTGTTTCTCGTATATCGTACGGCGCACTGCCACACGAGTTAGGCTTTGTATGTTATGTCATGAAATGGATCCTAAGGCAAGACTAGAAAGATAACTTAATAGTTGGTGCACGGAACTAATATAACGTGTTGGATTTGTCAAGCGGGCAAGAAGCCTCCCCACCAGTGCATTCATGTACTGATAACCCACCAGATTGCTTGCAAGGTGCGGAAGAACCTCATTCGGTGCAGAATATCTCCTCGTTTGCGCTAAGGTGTAGAGTTAGCTCTGGAGCCTTGGAGTGTTGCGTCCGAAGCTAGAGCACATATACTGGACATAATATTGGAACATTGCCTATGTATCATCCCAAGTTGTAAGCCGCTTGGCACGTCTTTATTGTTTGAGAGAGAGAGCTTGAGCGATTTGTAATATCGGCCTAGCGCCGCATGTAACCTTATTCACTTTCAATAAAGAGAGCTTGTTTATGTATTCATACTTGTGTTTATTCTATGCCTCCGCTATATCGACTTGGTGAACTAGTTATCAATGGCCGTTTCGGTATTTGCCTCGCGTGGGCTCAACTCCAGGCTCGCACAGCATTACGTCCCGATGGAAACGGTCGTCCTACGGGAGCACTGGCGTGGTGATTTGCGCCTAGCGGGGACGAACGATTCCTGCAGGAGATAAGGGTGTGACATTTTGGTATCAGAGCATGGCCTTACGTCCTTGGACTTATTATCGATTCTCTCAGTTTTGAAAGCTCATTCGTGGGTTATGTTACAGACGCTCTCTCTCAATGTTCCAACGGAATATTCCATATAATAAGTCTAAATATTTTTGATAGTGTATATGTATGATATGATTACTTATACAAAATTGTGAAACGATGGCCTTTGTGCCAATCTGTGTCAGACTTTGTGGGAATAGACTTATGTTAGAATCTGCAAGTTATATGTGAACCTGAATACCTATACGTGAACACCAAGCAGGTTAATGTACGAGATATAATATCGTTCAGACAGTTTCCTATGCACACAGCCTTTCGACTAAGTTGTATTGAGTATCGTGCACCTAGATCTTTTGGTGCGAGCAGGTTGCAAGCGAGATTTGGGTATCGTTCAGATAAGAACAAAGTCGGACTTAGAATGGAAATCGACAAAGACGTTATCGGAGTACCGCTAAGGCGAATAATGGAAATCGTGTTTGGATTTTGAGATATAGTTTGGACGGTTATTCGTAGCGATAAGTTACGATTCAAAACATAGTTTGTATGGAAGACTATCGATAAAGGTACATACGAGACTGAGATCGTCAAGGCAACAAATAGGGATCGTGCTGGAGTTCTAAGGAACATATTG
Source organism: Iris macrosiphon (assembly GCA_036927795.1). Lineage (NCBI taxonomy): Eukaryota > Viridiplantae > Streptophyta > Magnoliopsida > Asparagales > Iridaceae > Iris > Iris macrosiphon. The sequence continues at coordinate 147,712,328 of JAYESA010000009.1, read as the reverse complement.
GATATACGAGTGAATGATGCGAACACGATTCAGAAGTTAATAGGATAACTCGATTCCTGAGTGGAGTATGCGATAGTCTCAGGATCGAATATGCGAGTTGAGAATAAAATAAGTTATAAAGATTAATAAAGTATAGCTCAAATCCTGAGTGATGTATTGGTCGGCTTAGAAATGTTTGAACGAGTAGTGGATTTCGGAGTATTAAACGAGTCTAGCAGCAAGCGACGTAATTCTGCGAAGCCTTAGTATAAATATCCCCTAACATGTAAGCAAATTCGAGAGAATCGCACCGGATTTCATTCAAACGAGTTGGAATGTGTTGAACAAGTGATAAGGCTTTTATCGATTAGGGATTCAAAGGTGATAGAAATAAAAACTTTTATCAAGAAAACTTAGTAAATCATAAGAGCAATTTTGAATTGAATCAAATGAATCGAAACTTGAGTTTTGAAAAGGAATAATCTAGGATGCGATCATAGTATAGCGTGATGAAAGATAACGTGCATCAAAAATATGGATCGAGTAATATATCACTCGATAGAATTTTAGCGTGAGTATGAATGTTATGGTTTCAAATTTGGATGACTAATACGATATCGACAAGTGGAAGATAGCAAAGATTGATGCAAGTTAGAAAATCTTGGTTCAATGATTGAGGTAGGCGATAACGAATTTAACCTTGACTTGGACGAACGATCTAAAATCTAGTTCGAAAGGTAATACTTGACATTGGGCCTATGTGAGAACGATTATCCCGCGGGAGCACTGGCATGGTGATTTCACGTCCGGTGGAGATGATCGAACTCGCAGGAACATGTTCGAAGATTTTACAAATGAACTCGATGTATGAAAAGTAACAAAGTTGGATAGGCGAGGATTTGAACTTAGTTGTTTGAGGAATGTTAAAAGTAAACTACGGATTGATCAAACGATAATATTGAAGTTGGATGATTTTACTAGACGAATTATGATCATGGCCTGAACGGACATGACTTAAAGGATATATATCTTGGATGGATCAAAGTGTAAACGATAAGGTATTTGTTAGTTTGATGATAACCATAATATTTGACGTTCTTGTCTTGTACGAGTGAAACTCCATGCTCGTACATGCGTCACACCCGAATTAGGACGGTTATCCTGCGGGAGCGTTAGCATAGTAATTTTACGTCCAATGGGGATGATTAAACTTGCAGAAGACTAGAGCGTAGTAATTAAAGGATCGTCTTGACTTGTGGTTCGACATGATAAGATGAGTTTCAGGATACAAATAAATCAAAATATTTTGAGGAGGAGTCAGTCTAGAATGTAAAGTGAGATATACTTGATGGTTTCATAAACGGATACATAGATCGTGTTATACGGCTTAGAGTTTATGATATATATCTAAGATTTATAATGGGATCGTGACTTGGTGGTCTAGACTTAGATAAGAATGGATAGGTGAATTTTATCAAATGTAATGGAGGAGATAGACTATGCAAATTAATAGGTTTGACCTGCGATATGGATATATCATAGATTTGATTGAACGAACATGTCTTAGAAACGGTTTTGCTAAATGAACTAAAATCCTATGCAAATGAACGTGTTGATGTGGATAGAATGATTTGTGCTTGATATTTAAATATCTGAGTGAAACGAGCTTGAGTAGAATATTACGTACGAAAGAACAATGGTTTAACCTTAGGAATTTGGGGCAAGTATCGAGCAACGAATTTGCTCAATAAGAATTATGAACTTGTAATGTACCTATGACCTTGTGAGGTGACCTAGCGAATAGGCAGACGACCCTATGTCGAGTCAAAAAATTGTAGCGACCGACTTTAGAGTATTGTTTGAACAAGCCATAGAACTGGGGCAGCAAGACTTAGAGTTAGGCTTGGGTCGATAAATGTATACTATGTTTAAATGTGAACAAAATAGATAATAAGACTTGGATGCTAGTCAGTTGATCGGATAGATCGTGCTCAACGGTAGTGCAATACTTGGTTTAAGTGAGATTAGAAAGGATTCAAATTTTGATTGACCCTGTTGGAGGTATCGTTGTGATTCGTAAGACGAGAACCCTAAAGATTTTTGCGAGTAACTTGTCCGAATTCACTATCGCTAAGTTTGGTTGAATGCATATGTTTGAGGGACACCTTGAACGTGTGCATGATCCAAGAATCAGTGATATATTGACCTTGAGTATAAAGACTTCACTATTGCTAAGTTGGTTGACATGCATATGTGAGAGGGACGCCGTGAATATGTAAACGATCCAGACTCACGATATGCTGATCTCAAATGCTAGTGCAAGTAAATATGTTAGATTTTTATGGACAAGTATAACGAATTGAATAAGTTTGCCTCAGCCCTAGATCATTATTTGTGATGGATTATAACAAACTCTGCGTTAAGCGATATATGTTTCGTGCTAATTCGCAGTAAAGACCGAGTCAGAAGTTGGATTGAATGATAGGGTCATTCAATGAGGCAAACCCCGCGCATACGTGACACAAAATGAGAAGCGAGTAGGAAGTTATGTTCGAACGGATCTAATGATATAGATTGATATGCTTGAATTAGATTTGATAATGTGCGATAGAATGATTTGCGCCTAGGAAGTCTCAAGGACGAGACTTGTTTTGAGTGGTGTATAATGTAACGACCCGCTCCGCATCTATGTGGATAGCCAATTCAAACGGCACAAGTGCGATGACTCGACCCGCTTTGCTCAGCGAGAAGACTTGCTCAAGGAAAATTATTTCAGACTTGGTCCTTCAGGAGTTCAGACTTAGACTTTCAAAGGCTTGTTCGGAGTATCGCTCGACCGAGGCAAATCATCGCTAAAATGGGTGGCTACGATGAACATATCTTTGCTTAGCCTGTACAATTAAAATATGGTTGATATATGCTAGTCGCTAGACGAGTCACCCTTGCATGCTAATAAAAAATACAACATACCTAGATAAGGGAATAATCTCATCTTATATCTTTTGCATAGAATATGGAAGCAGATCGGTTGAACGGAATGGTATGCTCGCTTTATAGTTATTATAATTTTACCTCGTAGATTTACTTTGTTCCTTATATGTTTCATCAAATATATTCATATGTCTTGAAATACTCGTCACATAGATATTGCCACGATATAGAAGCACAATTAGATCATGGTTCACTAACCTGTGGCAGGAAGACTATCAAAATAGTCGTTCCAAGCCAAACAATAGAAATATAGAAAGTCTTTGGGGCCGTTGGGTCGCCAAGGCAACTCCCAAAATGGGAGCTACAATAAGTAGTAAAATGTCAGCATAAACAGTACATGGAATGAGACACACCAGATCATAAGATCTTTGAACGAGTAAATGTATTCGCACTATGTCTAGTAGCTATGTTCATTCAAGGCCTTAAAATATTGCATATAATAAAAGCTTAGTGTTGATGGTCAATGGTCATGGACAACCTGTGCAGAGGCTTATGGTTTATGCGGACGGTACGCTGGTCGCACCGAGGCCGATCCGAACCGGTTAGGAATATTCAGATAGTCGTTTGCTTCAGACGGAAAGGCGTGTAGCGGCTGTATTGCATTCCATTCCCGTGTCGAGACTATAACTTGTCCATGGTAGCTCTTCTTGTCATAAGACCAAGTATGTGCCATTAGTATATTTCATACGTGGCGGCAACCCGCGTATGGGTTCGTAGGAACTTGTGGCAAGTAACGGATGTATGGTGCACTATGTGTGCAGAATATTGTTAATTGACCAAGTAATATGAAGCTCAAAACATATTTGAGTAGTCTGAGTATAACATGCCTATACAAGTATAACATGTCGATGTAAATGAGTATAAGACATCTGAGTAATCTGCACAACCTGAGTCACAAAGCAATACGAGTATAGTAAATTATGTATATCGTGCACCTGATTTAGAAACACGCTCATAGCATACATGTGTTCGTTATGCGATCTTGTTCGTTATGCGATCTTGGAATTTCTATATATCTATATTCGTTCTTGGTTTAACTTAGTTTTATACTTGGACAGGGAAGGACAAATGGTAAGTTGGTTAGTTCGTTGTATTTTTCGTATATCGTACGGCGCACTGCCACACGAGTTAGGCTTTGTATGTTATGCCATAAAATAGATCCTAAGGCAAGACTAGAAAGATAACTTCATAGTTGGTGCATGAAATTAATATAACATGTTGAGTTTGTCGAGCGGGCAAGTAGCCTCCCCACCAGTGCATTTATGTGCTGATAACCCACCATATTGCTTGCAGGGTACGTGAGAACCTCGTTCGGTGCAGAATGTCCCCTCGTGCTCGGTAAGGCGAAGAGTTCGGTCTGGAGCCTTTGAGTGTTGCGTCCGGAGCTGGATCACATATACAGGACATAATATTGGAACATCGCCTATGTATCATCCCAAGTTGTAAGCCGCTTGGCACACCTTTATTGTTTGAGACAGAGTGCTTGAGCGATTTGTAATCTTGACCTAGCACCACATGTAACCTTATTCACTATCAATAAATAGATCTTGTTTATGTATTCATACTTGTGTTTATTATATGTCTCTGCTATATCGACTTAGTGAACTAATTATCAACGACCGTTTCGGTATTTACCTCGCGTGGGCGCAACTCCAGGCTCGCGCGGTATCATGTCCCGATGGAAACGATCGTCCTGCTGGAGCACTGGCGCAGTGATTTGCACCTAGCGGGGACGGTTGATTCCTGCTGTCACAACCCGCACCCGGATAATCGGTCATAAGTACGTGGTTATGCCCAGCCTACGTCGCAAATTCGGCAGTAGAACACTGTCTGGGTCATTTCTAACTATCTAACATCTCAAAAATATAATATGGTACCTGTCAATCATCTCAACTCCAAACGGAGGAGCAATATGGTATCTCACATGAATAACTAATCTCAATCACAAAACAAACTAAGAAAGAATAATGCACGAATGGAATAGCGAAGGAAAGAGTAAGATACAATCCATACTCTGAAATAATAATACAAACTGTGAATTCACCAAAAGAATAGTCTAATACAATCCAATATAAATATAATCTAGACCTCCTGAGGCTCTACAACTAAGTCCTCCTGGTCAATAGGAGTATCCTCTATAGGTATGCCATCCTGTGGCCCGTAGAATGTGGGACACTGCTCTAGAAGCCAGTCATCTGGAAAAATATATCCAATCAGGATTGGAGCGAAGTACATACCTCTGAAAGCAGTTTCAATAGCATAATCGAGCATATAAACAGATATAGAAATTAAATACAAGTTTACTAAACATATGAATGAATGAACAATAGATATACAGGTAATATACGAGAATATAGATCAACAATATGAATATCAATAATATGATAAAATAACTGTAATCTAAACTAACCAATGTGCCACAGAATATAAGTTTATTATGTGATTGGGTTGGGTGAACATGATCAGGTAAGACGGGTTACAAGTGAGGTATATAACCAGAATGTATACGATGCAACAATGGCTTTGATCACATAATCAACTCCTACTTTCCCTCCCCCAACTAATATCAATGGATCCAATCACGTCACGCTACAAACATAAAATATAATCACTGAACACGAGCAGTGGGTATATACGAATATCATAACCACCGAACACGAGTGGTGGGTGTACACGAATAAGCATACTGAACACGAGCAGTGTGTGAACACGAAATATAATCAATACCCAATATATACGATGAGATACAATGTACACGAGTACCAGCTGAACACGGTAGGGGATAACATCTCCTTATGGGATCCATAAAGTACCAGTACGTGAAATTACTATGTCGGGATCAAATATATAATTCTAGAACATGCATATATACAATATTAGGAATTAAAAACTATCAGAGAAATATACTCGCCTGAAGTCCTGAGCAAGGTGTGTCTTTCGATGCGCAAGCTGGTATCTCATAACCTATATATGGTATGTTGCATCAATACAAGGTTCAAGAATGAAAATAAGTGAAGTTAATGCAATTCTAGGTTCATACGCCATTTCTAAGTCAAACCAATGAAATCTAGGTTGCAAGAGTCTAACACTAAGTCACTAAGTCGATACACTAATAAACTATGCTATACTAGCTAAGCTAAGAAACAACAAGGCACTCAAAGAGCCGTATCCTAAGATATGCAAGTTTTCGAATATGAAAATAGGTTTTTAGATATATATATATATACAAGTCAAATATTTTAATACTAGATCAAAACAAGGAAAATAGGATACCTTGGCCTTGCACCAATGCGTATCGCACCTATCTCGATACCCAAAGTCAATACCTTGGGTATCGACCCAATACCTTGGTATCCCAAGCCTTTAACATAATAGCTAACACATATATGATACCCCAAGCGAATATGCTAATACATCTATACATAAACTTCTAGCACTAGCTATATCAGTATCTAACCACTAAACAATAATACCACACTATATCTATACATAACTAACTACTAATATACTCTCAATATCTTAATAACCCATAGTTACATATATAGATAGTACATATAGCTAGACTATATACTAAGTATCAACATAAACAGGTATATATATAATCACTAACTACTTATACTAATTATAATCTATTACTAATTAGCTAATATAGAACAACTAAACTTAATCAAATACCCATACCCAAGAGAAACTATACTGACACTACACTGAAACTGACTAAACAAAGAATACTACACTATCTATTAGCTAACTACCCAACACTAGACTACCTAAACACTAACTTAACTAAACACTTAACTAATCACCCATTGTCACGACCTACACCCGATATAGGGGCACGAGTATGCGGTACGTCCAGCCTATGCCGCAGCATCGACGGTAGAACGCTGTCTAGATCACAATATTATCTAATCAATCTCACACGAATATCCAACTCCATAAGAAGACACAGATATTATAATATAATATAAAATACTCAACCACAGAAGTAAAGCACGATAAGATATCAAAGAAAATAATCAAAATACAACACAAGTCTAAACAACAAAATAATCTAACTTCAAACAATAACATCCAAGTCTCAATGTATGCCGAAAATAAATCCGGTACCATAATCTGCTAAAAGAAACTAACTGAATAACTAGTAATCCCGGCTAGACCTTCCAAAAATTACACCTGAGCTACAAGGTCCAAGGCTGCAGCTACTCTCCCTGTGGTCCGTAATATGTCAGACACCAGTCCTCTAAGTCATAGTCTGGAAAAATATATCCAGTCAGGATTTGAGCGAAGTACAACCCGATAACAATTCTAATTAATTGACAAGGACTATAAAACAATAAATAGATGATACTATATACTGAGAGAAAGCAATAAATAGATGCAATGGCAAAAATAAAGAAAATAGACAATATAGATAATATGGTATAGCCAGTGCATATATGAAATGAAGAGAAAATGAACTACAATATCATATATAGGGTAATGTAGTATATGAACTAAATTGAAGAACTGAACTATTCTAATTGTTTGAAATAGTAGTTTCGATATGTGATCGGCTTGGAACCTTGTACGATTGTTATATGGGCTGGCTAATCATATGTGAGGTGTATGATTTACACTAATAATATTTTACACTTGTACGATAGGGATATTATCACATTTCTCACTAGCAATTTCCCCTGCCCCCAACTAGTATAGTGGATCCAACTATGACACATTACGATGCACGATTAATGTCCAATAATACCATGTACAATGTCTAATATCAATATCGTGTATCAATGTCAATACGATAACCAATATAACATCTCATGACTGCAGATCCAATCTATATACTAGTCCGTGTAGCACAGTGTCAAGAATCAAATGTAACATTTTTAAGTACTTGAATTATAGAAATGATCAAATAATGGAAATTATCAGAGAATGTACTCGCCTGTGGTCCTGAGCTGGCAATACCAATATCCTTCTCCCGAAGTCTCGCAGAATGATCCAATGGTCCTATATTTATATAATATAATATAATTACATCAGTCGATACACTAGTACAACTATACTGCACTTCGAAACTAACGCAAGTAGGGGTGGTAACCGGTCAATCTAGCAGGGTCGAGTGTGTGAGTCTAAAATGCACAAGTGTCATGTCCTCGAATACCGTGTACAATAAGATAATTAACTAACACTAACACTAACACATGTCCAAATCTCCAAATCTCGTATAACACTAACACATGGCCTAGATAGCAGGTTAGTGTACACAAGGTAGTGAGTTACCAAAATACTTTAATATATATATAGTGCCTTAATATTTTACTTAGTATTACCCACTGCTTATATTTATACTAATACACCTAGGGTCTAAACAAACATATAGAAATATGTGACACCTACAACTAACAACTTAAATTCCCATGGAGTAAATACTAAACCTAATTATTATACAAACATGCACACACATACACACTAGTTATTAGGGTTCACTAATATACAGTGTCACACAACAACACGACATGAAAGAAAAAGGGCAGGTACAAACCTCGGTGTGCGCATGACCAAGAAGGGGTGACGCTCGTCCCCGGCCCGTGGAGGTCGATCTCCAGCGATGGTGCTCCGGCCAACAGTGGCAGCAGGTAGCACGGTGGCGGAAGTCAGTGGCACGGGTCGTGGTAGTGGAGATGTTGACGGTGGTGGCTGGTAGTGGCCGGGGTGGCTTGCTGCTCCGGCGGAGAAAGGTGTTGATGGTGATGGTGGTGGTGATCTTTTGGTGGTGGTCGAGGTGTAGATGGTGGTGGGTGGTCGTGGTGTGGTGGCTATTGGGGTCGAGGTGATCGGAGATGGAGGTCGTAGGAAGGAGGAAGGTCGGAGAAGGAGCTGTGGTGGCGGTGTTTGATGGATGCTGCCGAGGATGATGTCAACGTAGTCGGGCGGGGGTGGCCGTGAGGAGTCGGGGAAGATGAAGAATTGTGATAGTGACTACGGTGGTCATGAGGTAACGATCCGGCGGAGGAGATGGAAAGTCGGGGATGAAGATAGTGGAGAAGGCTGCTGTCGGTCGCTGCTTGGAGGAGGAGATGTCCTGGTGGTGGTGGAGATGGTTGTTGTGGGTGGGTCATCTCCCGGAAGGAGAAGAGAAGTGGTGCTCGATGGTCGGGGTGACTGGTCGAGTCGGCTATCGGGGACGGATGACTGGTCGAGTCGGTTGCTGTCGGGGACTGGTGACTGGTCGAGTCGGCTGCTGTCGGGGACGGCCGGAGTTGGCCGGGAAGGGGTGATGGTGGTTGTAAAGAGTTTAGGGTTTTAGGTTTTTTGTGTTGGTATTGGCTGTTGAAAATTAATGGAGAAGGAGAGAATGGTTTATGTAGGAGAGAGAAGAGGGTGATAGCCTTGGGATTAGGGCCGGCCATGTGCTCCTAGGGATGGGGGAGGGTTTCTACATGAAGGAAATGAAGGGTGGAGATGGGCTAGTTTGAATGGAGGGCTAGGATGGCTAGGGGGAAAGGTTAGAGTGTTGTACACTCCAAAAAAAGGAGGAAAATTCATTTGACCAGTCAACAAAATAAAAGAGGGTTTCTACATGGCTTGACTCCAATGGCAGGTGGACACCTCATTGTACTTTTGCACAAAAGCCCCCAACTATTAAAAAATTGCACAAATAATGGGATTTGAGATTAGATGAGAAAAAACACCATTTTTGGTGTGATATAGTGGGTTAAAAGGGTATATGGTGTTTAGTATGAACCTTGAGGGTGTGAGTGGGGGATTTGGGTTGGTGTTGGGTCTAGTTTTGGGTTAGGTTGGGTCCTTACACCAATTTAATTAAAATTAATGTAAATAGTGTTCTTAATTTAATTGGAAGTGCATAGGGTTAAAATTGGGTGAGACACAAGTGTCATGGACGTAGAAGACTCAGAATAAAATATTATCATAATTTGGGTTACACAAAATGGGTCGAGGTTGTGTCTCCAACTTCAATTGGAACAAACAAAGATGCAAAGTTAGATTTTTTTGGATTTAAAAATAAATGTTTGTAACGAATATTGTGCGACTAAAATGAAGCACAAGAGAGGGTATTTATGAGTTACACAAAGGTCAGAATGGAAGACTGGCATATTTAGGAAAAGGGTGTGAAATTTGTTGGAAGGCAAAAACTAGTGTAGTGCTCCAAATATCGAAGCAACGGTAAGATACAACAATTGAATAAAAATCACGGTAGTGAATTATAACCCCAATAATCAATCCCGAATAATATTAATTAAATCTATAATCCTATATTTTGGTCAGGGGTTTAGTAATACATGTGAGGGATTAAAATAAATGTTAAATAAAATATTAGGGATTTGTCTAGTAGGTCCTTAGGTCTAGTCCACTAATACATGCATTAATGAACACAGTAATATATATATATATATATATATATATATATATATATATATATATATATATATATATATATATATATATATATATATCATGCAATAAAATATACACAATACTTAAAATAATAAAAAGATAAAAATACCCCTATTTTAGATGTGGTAGTGACAAGTCTACCCCCTTAAAAAAATTTTGTCCTCGAAATTTAAGACACCTTATTTCTCTCTGTCCAGTCATAACCTCTTCATTAATCTTCCCTACGGTCAAACCCCCAACAACCAAGGTCTAAGGAAGTCCTACCTACAGTCATACAACATGCAATCTAGAGAAAAATATGCATGGTTATGGTCTATTTTGTCATGGTATTGCGGTCTCCGTCAGGGTGTACTACTAATTATATTCTAGCAAGAAAATCACTAATACAAGCTACGGTACTAAGGAATCAATTAATCAATCAAATAAATGAAAAAGAACAGGAGAAAAGAACATAACAGAACCTTCTAGCCTATCACCTACAGTATCGGTCTCCTCTATTGTCATCGCAAATTTCTCGCCCTGCTGGGGTGGCTCCCTCAGCGGGTGTTGAGCAATCTGCGGTTCCACAGGTGGGCCAACTGGATCTCTATGATTTAGAGCTGCAGGCTGGCCGGGAAGATAAGGAGCTAGAAGATAATCCCTCACTCGATGTTCCGCAGTGCCATAGTACAAACAAAGTCCTAACCTCACTCTACTACTCTCCCAAAGGTGACCTGACTTCTTACAGAAATGACAAACCTGTTGTGTCTGCCTCAGAGGCTGCTGCTAATCCTGCTGAACACGAATATGTGCCTGGTGTTGCTGGTGGTGATGCTGAAACATCCTAGGCTGCTGCTGAATATGGGGACGCTTGGCCGGTCCTGCACTGCCACTCGTATCTCCAAAAATATTATGACTTCTCTTAGGCCTGAGATCCAGATCCTCCTCTACAATCTGAACATCCATCAAGATATCCTCAAAGGTAGCGGTACAACGACCAGAAGTGAGCGACCTAATCTCCCTCGTCAGCCCCTTTCTAAATTTTTAGGCTCGATCTTCTGGGTCCCGAATCATAGACGATGCAAAATGGCTCAATCGATAGAATTCTATAATGTACTCGTCGACCGACATGTTTCCTTGGACCAAGTCATGAAACTGACTCTCCAAAGCTCCCAGGGCCACGTCGGGAAAGAACTTATCCTTGAAAAGCTCCTTGAAGGTCTCCCAAGTAAGTCCATGAGCAGTAAGTCTTAGCTTTGTGTGATACCACGTGAGTGCAATATCGATCATCTGACTGTCGGCCGCCTCTATCTGCAAGCTCTCCCGAATTTGGGCTAATCACAGGTTTTTCTCCATATCCTCTAACCAATCATCAGCGTAGAGTATCCCCTTGATACCCTTGAACTCTCGAGGTGACATCCTCTTAAAGTCCACTATAGTTCCTGGTCTCTACTGTTGCTGCTGACCAGGATACTGCTGGGCAACTCTCTCAACTACTTGTAGTGCCATCTGGTGAGCATTCTCCATGTTCTTTCTCATCAGCTCAGTCTGTGCTTGGTGCGCCTCTGCCTGCATCCTCTGAGCCTCAGCTTGAATACGCTGGGCCTCTGTCGTCACTCTCTGGGCATCTGCCATGCCCTGAATCAAGGTAAAAACATGTGTCCTATCAGCAGGCATACCTCCAGGGAAAGGAAGGTCCTCCGCAAAAGCTGGAGCAACCCTCGGAATAGGAGATATAGGAGGAACTCCAGATGTCTGTCCGTTAGTTCGAGAGGTGGCAGACCTCTCTGAAGCTGATGCTCCCAATCTCAAAGACCTTGTCTTCGGCGGCATCCTGAAGACGGATCAAAACAAGAAAAACTCATTAAGGCACAAGAATACGATATCTTCAATGAAGGACAAAATATTCAAAGAAGCAATATTCAGAAAGAATAAGGATAACAAGATCAATATGTTGTAAATGTTCCTAGTTGTGATTGAGTATTCGCTCTCATCCTAGTATGCTATATCCTAGATCCTATCACAGGCTCGTAGTAGTACAACTAAGTCGTTATACTACCACGACATCGCTCTAATTGTGAAGCTCGACCTGTATGGGCTACCACTAAAAATGTGTCACGACCCGCACCCGATATAGGGGCACGAGTACGTGGGTACGTCCAACCTACACCAAAGCATCAGCGGTAGAACGTTGTCTAGGTCACAATACTATCTAATCAATCTCACACGAATATCCAACTCCATAAGGAGACACAGATATTACAATATAATATGAAATACTCAACCACAGAACTAAAGCATGATAAGATATCAAAAAAAATAATCAAAATACAACACAAGTCTAAACAACAAAATAATCTAACTTCAAACAATAAAATCCAAGTCTCAATATATGTCGAAAATAAATTCGGTACCATAATCTGCTAAAAGAAATTAACTGAATAACTAGTGATCCCGACTAAATCTCCCGGAAATCACACCTGAGCTACAAGGTCCAAGCCTGTAGCTACTCTCTGTCACGCCCCAGTCCCAAAATACGTAGGACTAGGACACGTAAGCATGCCAGCCGCATGTATATGGCAACCTCAATATATGGAAACAATAACACATGCGTACGCTGTATCATGAACAATAATTCATAAGTAGTATATATTTAACACAAGTCATAGGGCATAAATAAATCTCATCCACAGAAATCAAATAGACATAAATAACCAATATCTATTAAATTAGATCCCAATCTAAAGTATCTAATGATGGTAGTCGGATGGAAACAAATCCACTACCGAACTAGAATATAGAATAAACAAGATAAATACAATATAAGAATATCAACTAACAATCACGGCTCGAAGAGAAGACCTCCTCGAAGTATACATAGCAAGTCTGGATCTGCGCTCCTACGAATACTCATGAACATCTACACCTGGAAAGGGACCAGGTCCTCAGAGGGACATAACAAGATACATAGAAGCATCCCATAAAGTAAATACTATAAAAACTTGAGGGTGATCTAACCAGCTAAGTGAAATATACTTTGAAGACAACCTTGGTACGTATGGGTAGGTGAAAGATATAAAGCATAGCGTCGAGCCAGAGGCTAGTTCCTGGCATTAGCTATAAACTGGATGCCAGGAGTATATGCTAACAACATCACCGATCATGATAGCGCGCAGCTAGTAACCTCTGCCGGATGTATCGATAAGCATATACGCCCATAACTGGGTAACACTGGCCCATAACCGGGTAACACTAAGGCTCACAGCCCCGCAGTTTACTCTGAAACTACGACAGCCAAATGTCTGTCCCATACGCTTAGTAATTATCTTCCATGCCCAATGATCTATGCATGTTGTATCCATAACATGTTGTAGCTACTACACCGAGACGGAGTGCAAGTATCGGTGTCGTAGCTCTGGCTCATAGTCTATCGTGAGAATAATAGTCCAACCTTACAACCAAACAAGGACAAGGATTGGACCTTCATACTACAATAGTCTATGCTCCGACTACTAATAACTGCTAAGTCTTCTAACATGCATCACTATTAGCAGTTATACCCTATCCGTCGTACGACCTACACGTACAGGTGGCCAACCACATACGCAAGTCTGTGCCCTACATAAGACTCACAACACGTGTAAGAAATGTGTCAAGGTCTGGGGAGTCATACTGATAACTCCACGACTTTAGGTGGGTCTACTAGACACTAGGTCAGACACAAGTCCTAACGTCAACGCCTTTGTTGACTGCACCCGAGTCTTCTCGGACGCGTACAGTTAAATAATAAACATGCAACTAATAATACATAATTTAAACAGTACAACAAGGCAAGGTATATTTACCTGGCAAAAAAGCTGCGTAGTCCCAATATTCGGCTCCGGAAGTTGCATAGAATCTATCCAATATCCTTGGGGTACACGTACGGGAATTATGGTGACGACGATGGGGTTGACGACGATGATGACGATGATAGGGTTATGATGAGGGAATAACTACGATGATGGCGATGATTACGACTACGACGACGAAGATAATGGTGATGCTCATAGTGAAGATGATGGTGATGCTCATAGTGAAGATGATGGTGATGATCATGATGGTTATGACGAGGATGATGATGTGGGTAATGATGATGATGAGATAATAAAGAGATGATGATGATGAGATAATGAAGAGATGATGATGATGATGAGATAACGAAGAGATGATGATGATGATGAGATAACAAAGAGATGATGATGATGATGAGATAATGAAGAGATGATGATGAGTGTTGATGATGATGCTGGTGATGGCTGCTGACCGGAGTTTGGCCAGGGGGAGGGGAGGTCCGGCCAGGGAGGTCCGGCCATGGAGGTTGACCAGGGAGGAAGGGGTCGATGACAGGGAGGAGCTGGAGTCGACGAGGGAGATATCAGGAAGATGGCAATGGTGGTGGTGGTGGTGTACTCCGGTGATGGGAGGAGTCGGAGAGGAGGTGGCTGCTGGCGGTGTGGTGGTGTTCAATGTTGATGGTGACTCAAGAAGAAGGAGATGATGACGATGGTAGGGTAGTGACTGAACTCCGGCCAGGGGGATGTCCGGCCAGGGCGGAAGTGGAAGACAGGGAGATGGTGGAGGTAAAGTGCTGGTGGCGGGTGGTGTTGGTCTGGGTGGCCCGGTGCTGCTCCGGCCATGCTCAGGCGGCCATGAAGAAGTCAAGTAAGGAGGAAGGAGGTCGAGGGGGATGCAATGGTGGAGGCTGCTGCGGTGAGGAAGTCGTCGTGGGATGGTTGGTGGCCGCGGCGGAGGGGCCGTGTTCAGGTGAGGAGGATATGCTGCTAGCGGGGGTTCAGTCGTCGAGGAGGGGTGTAGAGGCGGGGGAGAAAGGAGGACAGGGTGGAGAGGAGGTCGAGTCTGATGGTTGGGGCAGCTCCAGCCGGCGGTTGGCAGAGGGGGGTCGGGCACAGGGAAGGAGGGAGGAAGATGAATAGGAAGTGGGTTGGGTTACGGCTAGGTATTTCCTTTAGGTTTTGGTTTTGGTATTTTGGGAAAAATAAAGGAGAAGGAGATATTTATACCTGTAGGATTTTTAGGTTTAGGGTTGACCTAGGATTAGGGCTTGGTCAATACTCCTTGCGATTGGACCTTGGGCTCACATGAAGATGTTTGGAGGGACATAATTGCATTGTTTAAATGCAAGAATAGGTTTAAAATAAAAGGGGGCGATGTTGCGTGTTGAACATTCCAAAAATTATGAAAAAATTCCTACGAAGGAGAAAGTTGGATTTCTTTATGTATTATCCAATGGTGTGGATACCTTAATACATTTTTGCATAAAAGCACCCAACAATTAGAAAAATTGCACAAAGATGGAAATTAGGTTTTAATTAATTAAATTAAATGCGCAAGGTGTTCTTGAATTAATTAGAAGTATATGGGGATAAATTTAGGTGGGACACAACTATCATGGACATAGAGGATTCAGTGTAAAATATTATCATCAATTTGGGTTGCATAAAACGGTCAAGATTGTGTCTCCAATTTCGATTGGAACGCACAAGGGTACAAAGTTGGGATTTATTTGGAATTAGGAATAACGTCTGCGACGTTTATTGTGCGACTAAAATGTAGCACAAGAGAGCATAATTATAAGTTACACCGAGGTCAGAATAGAGGGCGGGCATGTCTAGGACAAGGATGTAAAGTTTGTTGGAAGGTAAAAGCTGGTGTAGTGATCTAATTATCGAAGCAACGATAAGGTGCACTAAGTGATATAAATATTGCATAATTAAATAAAATGTCGTGTTCTAATTCTAATTGGATTCAACTAGCCCTAATTTTACTATCTAAGCCAAGTAGGCCAAATTTTGGGTGAGGGGGTTTACAATCTATCCAACTTAAAACAATTTCGTCCTCGAAATTAAAATAGGGTAGGGTCTCTCTTTCTAATCTTACTTGATCTCTATCTAAAAGAATTCTCCTCAAGTTTTAACAAATGCGGTTTCTACCCAACTTAGAATTTACCCATCTATCACCTAAGGCTATACATCTAAGAAAATATCCCTCTAATTATTTAATCATGTTATTCAATCCTCAAAGTTTTAACACTAAACATATCATAATGATATGTCCTTAACCAATTATAAAAGAGAGTCACCAAGTCATATGATTAGCCTATGGGGTATATCTAGTACTTATCAGTGTATCAACTTATACCAAACCCGAGGTTTCGTTTTTCCGAAATAAGGGAAGATGGAAAACAATAATAAAGAGTTCAAGGGGGAGATAATAGAAGTATGGAGGTCATGGCATTTAAAGAATTCAAATAGGAATTGTCAAGGTAGTTGTGGATTAAAATCCTATTTGGTAGGTTCTTATGCTCATATCAGTACAGTTATGTAATCGATATGATATGCTCAAACATGTCTAAGGGCAAGTACATTCATTTACTAGTCAACTATATATCTTAATCCGCGTAAAGTAGTCATGCGAAGGATAAACCATGCGCACTAAGGTTAGCTAGACCTTAATACACTGATTCTGAAATATATTAGTGTATTGACCCAATAATACATATATCAAGATCAAGCTCGATAGGAGAGTAAGCTTGTAAAACTAGGCTATATTAGCAGCATAAGTCACGGTAGTTTTAGAAATATAAATACGCTGGATTATGATGAAAGGAGGTACAAAATAATTCAAGTTCATAAAAAGATAAGACTCTACAGTCTCTACAGTTGTTATACAAACTCCTTGTCTAAGTCACTTGTTGACTAAATAGGAGTATGGGCTTCTAAGTTCTACAATTTGAATAAATAGTATCTTCTTAGGTAAGTCTATAGTTAAGGTCATTCAATTACACTTCATTAGTGTGTCAAGAGGACTATGTGATACTATGTTATGAGGCATACTACCCAACTTAAAATAATTACTAGCACTGTACTGCCTTAAGGTTACAGTAGAAACTCCTGTTAAGGTTTACGAGAAAGGGTCTTGTTACTTATTAGGGTACCTCTTACATTATATAGGTCATGTCCATCTTAAGTCTTAATCATAGTGCTTATAGAACACAAGTATTAATATTAAGAATGGAGAAGTTACTAACTCTCAAGTGAAAGATGATATAACTTATATCGACGTGGGGGTATAATTTACGTAATTTAAAACTAAGGGATAATCATTAGGTCATAATCTACAAGAAACTTAAACTATCAAGTTCTAACTACCAATCACATAAATTCAAAATTTAACATTAACAACTATAATCCTAGCAACTATATGTCCTTAACACAAAATAAAATTACTTGGCCTACAATCAGAAGTGTCAGGTGGCACGAATTGAAAGATGAAGAAAAAAAGCATAATTAGTCATTGCACAAATAGCGAGCGCTAAGGTTTCAGAGGAACTAGACATGAAATAAAATAGAGAGGCTATTGATAATGTCATGGTTTCCTAAGGGAAAATGCTATGCTAATCTCTGTGTTTGAGGTATGATCAAGAAAATATTCTATACATTGCTCTTGGCTTTCTAAGATACTGTCTGCTAATCTCAAGAATCTAAATTTATAGTTCTATAATACTATCTCACTATAAGGGTTAGGTTTAGTCCTAATGTTCAACCTTGGATTTCTATCGGTTCCTCAATACTAGGGTCAAACACTATGGTCAAATTTTAAACTAATCCTAGTAGCGTCTGTACTACTCTCAAGTCCTTCATAACTATATCAAGGGGTAATAGTCAATCAATCTATAGGTAAGGGATGCTAGGGTTCATTAAGTATTCTCATCTTAGTGATGTGTCAATATCCTAGTTGTATCCTTAGTAGGTGTGTTACCCTAATTATCATCCTAACAACAAGGATTCCTATAATCTAGAAGGGGCTATACTCAAGGAATTATTAGGGAAGCACATGAATCAAGCAGGATGCAGTTATTCAAATAGAACAGATTGGAAGGAAGGTGAATCATAGTCAAATATGGATAAGATCCTATACTCTAATCCTAGGTACAGGCTTGCTCGGTACAGTAATATAATCGAGACAATATGCTCTTGACCTGTATGGGCCACCACAAAAATATGTCACGCCCCAGTCCCAAAATACGTAGGACTAGGACACGTAAGCATGCCAGCCGCATGTATATGGCAACCCCAATATATGGAAACCATAGCACATGGGTATACTGTATCATGAATAATAATTCATAAGTGGTATATATTTAACACAAGTCACAGGGCATAACTAAATCTCATCCACAGAAATCAAATAGACATAAATAACCAATATCTATAAAACTAGATCTCAATCTAAAGTATCTAATGATGGTAGTCGGATGGAAACAAATCCACTACTGAAATAGAATATAGAATAAACAAGATAAATATAATATAAGAATATAAACTAACAATCACGGCTCGAAAAGAAAACCTCCTCAAAGTATATGTAGCAAGTACGGATTTGCGCTCCTACGAATACTCATGAACATCTACACCTGGAAAGAGACCAGGTCCTCAGAGGGACATAACAAGATACATAGAAGCATGCCATAAAGTAAATACTGTAAAAACTCGAGGATAATCTAACCAGCTAAGTGAAATGTACTTTGAAGATAACCTTGGTACGTATGGGTAGGTGAAAGGTATGAAGCGTAGCGTCGAGCCAGAGGCTAGTTCTTGGCATTAGCTGTAAACTGGATGCCAGGAGTATATGCTGACTACATCACGATCATGATAGCGCGCAGCTAGTAACCTCTGCCGGATGTATCGATAAGCATATACGCCCATAACCGGGTAACACTGGCCCATAATTGGGTAATACTGAGGCTCACAGCCCCACAGTTTACTCTGAAACTATGGCAGCCAAATGTCTGTCCCATACGCCTACTAATTGTCTTTTCCGCCCAATGATCTATGCATGTTGTATCCACAACACGTTATAGCTACTACACCGAGATGGAGTACAAGTATCGGTATCGTAGCTCTGGCTCATAGTCTATCATTAGAATAATAATCCAACCTTACAACCAAACAAGGACAAGGATTGGACCTTCGTACTATAATAGTCTATGCTCCGACTACTAATAACTGCTAAGTCTTCTAACGTGCATCATTATTAGCAGTTATACCCTATTCGTCGTACGACCTACACTTACAGGTGGACAATCGCATACGCAAGTCCATGTCCTACAAGAGACTCACAATACGTGTAAGAAATGTGTCAAGGTTTGGGGAGTCATACTGATAACTCCATGACTTTAGGTGGGTCTACTAGACACTAGGTCAGACACAAGTCCTAACGTCAACGCCTTCGTTGACTGCACCCGAGTCTTCTCGGACGCGCACAATTAAATAATAAATATGCAACTAATAATACAAAATTTAAATAGTACAACAAGGCAAGATATACTTGCCTGGCAAGAAAGCTGCGTAGTCCCAATATCCGGCTCCGGAAGTCATGTAGAATCTATCCAATATCCTCGGGGTACGTGCACGAGAATGACGGTGACGACGATGGGGTTGACGACTATGACAACGATGATGACGATGATAGGGTTATGATGAGGGAATAACTACGATGAGGGCGATGATTACGACTACGACGATGAAGATGATGGTGATGCTCATGGTGAAGATGATGGTGATGATCATGATGGTGATCACATGATGGTGATGATGAGGATGATGATGTAGGTGATGATGATGAGATAATGAAGAGATGATGATGATGATGATGATGAGATAATGAAGAGATGATGATGATGATGAGATAATGAAGAGATGATAATGATGATGAGATAATGAAGAGATGATGACGATGATGATGCTGGTGATGGCTGCTGACCAGAGTCTGGCCAGGGGGAGGGGAGGTCCAGCCAGGGAGGTCCGACCATGGAGGTTGAGCAGGAAGGAAGGGGTCGATGACAGAAAGGAGCTGGAGTCGACGAGGGAGATATCAGGAAGATGGCAATGGTAGTGGTAGTGTACTCCGGTGATGGGAGGAGTCAGAGAGGAGGTGGCTAATGGCGGTGTGGTAGTGTTCAATGGTGATGGTAACTCGAGGAGAAAGAGATGATGCCAGGGCGGAAGAGGAAGATAGGAAGATGGTGGAGGTAAAGTGCTGGTGGCATGGTGGTGTTGGTCTGGGTGGCCCGGTGCTGCTCCGGCCATGCTCAGGCGGCCATGGAGAAGTCAAGCAGGGAGGAAGGAGGTCGAAGGGGAGGCAATGGTGGAGGCTGCTGCGGTGAGGAAGTCGTCGTGGGCTGGTGGGTGGCCACGACGGAGGGGCCATATTCGGGTGAGGAGGATATGCTGCTGGTGGGGGTTCAGTCGTCGAGGAGGGGTGTAGAGGCGGGGGAGAAAGGAGGACAGGGTGGAGAGGAGGTCGAGTCCGGTGGTTGGGGTAGCTCCGGCCGGCGGTTGGCAGAGGGGGGTCGGGCACAGGGAAGGAGGGAGGAAGATGAATAGGAAGTGGGTTGGGTTACGACTAGGTATTTCCTTTAGGTTTTGGTTTTGGTATTTTGGGAAAAATAAAGGAGAAGGAGATATTTATACCTGTAGGATTTTTAGGTTTGGGGTTGACCTAGGATTAGGGCTTGGTCAACACTCCTTAGGATTGGGCCTTGGGCTCACATGAAGATGTTTGGAGGGCCATAATTGCATTGTTTAAATGCAATGATAGGTTTAAAATAAAAGGGGGCGATGTTGCGCGTTGCACATTCTGAAAATTATAGAAAAATTCCTACGAAGGGGAAAGTTGGATTTCTTTATGTATTGTCCAATGGTGTGGACACCTTAATACATTTTTGCATAAAAGCACCCAATAATTAGGAAAATTGCACAAAGATGAAAATTGGGTTTTAATTAATTAAATTGAATGCACAAGGTTTTCTTGAATTAATTAGAAGTACATGGGAATAAATTTAGGTGGGACACAAGTATCATGGACATAGAGAATTCAGTGTAAAATATTATCATCAATTTGGGTTGCACAAAATGGTCAAGATTGTGTCCCAATTTTGATTAGAACGCACAAGGGTACAAAGTTGGAATTTATTTAGAATTAGGAATAACGTCCATGACGTTTATTGTGCGACTAAAATGTAGCACAAGAGAGCATAATTATAAGTTATACCGAGGTTAGAATAGAGGGCGGGCATGTCTAGGACAAGGATGTAAAGTTTGTTGGAAAGTAAAAGCTGGTGTAGTGCTCTAATTATCGAAGCAACGGTAATGTGCACTAAGTGATATAAATATTGCATGATTAAATAAAATGCCGTGTTCTAATTCTAATTGGATTCGACTAGCCCTAATTTCACTATCTAAGCCAAGTAGGCCAAATTGGATTCGACAGTTCCATTTAATTGATAAGGACTATAAAACAAAAAATAGATGATGCTATATACTGAGAGAAAGCAATAAATAGATGCAATGGCAAAAATAAAGAAAATAGACAATGTAGACAATATGTTATAGCCAGTGCATATATGAAATAAAGAGAAAAGGAACTACAATATCATATATAGGGTAATATAGTATATGAACTGAATTGAAGAACTATAACTATTCTAAGTATTTAAAATAGTAGTTTCGATATGTGATCGGCTTGGGAACTTGTACGATTGCTATATGGCCTGGCTAATCATATGTGAGGTGTATGATTAACACTAACAATATTTTACACTTGTACGATAGGGATATGATCACATTTCTCACTAGCAATTCTCCTGCCCCCAACTAGTACAGTAGATCCAACCATGACACGTTACGATGCACGATCAATATCCAATAATACCATATACAATGTCTAATATCAATGTCGTGTACAATATCAATATGATAACCAATGTAACATCTCATGACTATAGATCCAATCTATATACTAGTCCGTGTAGCACAGTGTCAAAAATCAGATTTAACATTTCTAAGTACTTGAATTATAGAAATGATCAAATAATGGAAATTATCAGAGAATGTACTCGCCTGTGGTCCTGAGCTGGCAATACCAATATCCTGCTCCCGAAGTCTCGCAGAATGATCCAATGGTCCTATATTTATATAATATAATACAATTACATCAGTCGTTACACTAGTACAACTATACTGTACTTAGAAACTAACGCAAGTAGGGGTAGTAATCGGTCAATCTAGCAGGGTCGAGTGTGCGCGTCTAAAATATACAAGTGTCATGTCCTCGAATACCGTACACAGCAAGATAATTAACTAAAACTAACACATGTCCAAATCTCCAAATCTCGTGTAACACTAACACATAGCCTAGCTTGTAGGTTAGTATACTTAAGGCAGTGAGTTACCAAAATACTTTAATATATATATAGTGCCTTAATATTTTACTTAGTATTACCCACTGCTTATATTTATACTAATACACCTAGGGTCTATACAAACATATAAAAATATGTGACACCCACAACTAACAACTTAAATTCTCATAGAGTAAATACTAAACCTAATCACTATACATACATGCACACACATGCACACTAGTTATTACGGTTCACCAATACACAGTGTTACGCAACAACAGAACATGAAGGAAAGAGGGCAAGTATAAACCTCGGTGTGTGCATGACTGAGGAGGGGTGACGCTCGTCCGCGGCCCGTGGAGGTCGATCTCCAGCGATGGTGCTCCGGCCAACAGTGGCAGCAGGTAGCACAGTGGCAGAAGTCAGTGGCACGGGTCGTGGTAGTGGAGATGCTGACGGTGGTGGCCGGGGTGGCTTGCTGCTCCGACGGGGAAAGGTGTTGATGGTGATGGTGGTGGTGATCTGTTGGTGGTGGTCGAGGTGTAGATGGTAGTGCGTGGTCGTGGTGTGGTGGCTATGGGGATCGAGGTGATCGGAGATGGAGGTCGTAGGGAGGAGGAAGGTCAAAAAAGGAGCTGTGGTGGCGGTGTTTGATGGCTGCTGCTGGGGATAATGTCGACGTAGTCGGTCGGGGGTGGCCGTGAGGAGTCGGGGAAGATAAAGAATGGTGATGGTGACTGCGGTGGTCGTGAGGTGACGATCCGGCGGAGGAGATGGGAAGTCGGGGATAAAGATGGTGGAGAAGGCTGCTGTCGGTCGCTGCTCAGAGGAGGAGATATCCTGGCGGTGGTGGAGATGATTGTTGTGGGTGGGTCATCTCCGGCGAAGTAGAAGTGAAGTGGTGCTCGTTGGTCGGGTGATTGGTCGAGTCGGCTGCTGTCGGGGATGGGTGATTGGTCGAGTCGGCTGCAACACCCTGTTCCGCTCAAGTGGACTGCCGATTCAAACGGCAAAGTGCAATGTCCCGACTCGATTTGCTCAGGCAAGAACACTCGTTTGAGGCAAAGGATATCCAGACTTGTCCCTACAAAAATTTGGCTTAGGCTTTCAGAGACTCGCTTGACGTATCGCTTGACCGAGGCGAATCATCGCTAAGGTGGGTGGCTACGGTGAACTTGTTTTTGCTTAGCCAGCACACTTAAAATACTGAATGTTCATGCTATTCGCTAGTTGAATCACCCCCTGCATGCTAATAAGAATCCAACGCACCTAGCTAAGAGAATAATCCCAACTTGTATTGCTTATGCTAGAACATGGAAATGAAACATTGCTTATAAATATGTTCAGACCCTCGCATGCTACCCTAGAACGTGTCGCTCGGGAAGTCCCTTAACGGTTTCACTCCTTGGGTTACCTTCGGGCCCGAGCTAACATGAATGTTATGTTTATATAAATGCATGCTTGTCTGCTTGTATGTTGCCTTGTTTTCATCCAAACCCCGGGAGACTACTAAGTAGTCGTTTCGTGCCTGAATAAACCTGCAAGTATCCAGGACCGTTAGGTCACCAAGGCATCCCCGAACTAGGGGCATGCATCAAGGCAAGTGAATACTGAACGAGAATCCTGTCACGTTGCAACTGAATGATAATCACATCAAGTTTAATTCTGAACGAGAATTACGTCATGTAACGAATGAATCCCAGCTCGTGGAGCAAATGCTCGGTTCAGATCACGAATCATGGATTATCATATCAAGTTATGGATTTGGAAAGACCCTGACCTGCATGTCGCAGACAACTTGAAAAAGGTGATCTTCGGATCTCGTTCCACGGGCGGTCTCCGGGGTACTAGAACCGATCCGATCCGGATGAAACATCACGATTAGTCTCACGCATCTGGCAGAATGGACTGTAGCACTCACGAATCTTAGCTGCATGCCATCCTTGTTCAAAACTAAAACGGTCCTTTATGGCTATGTCAGCGACAAACGTTCATATAGATAAGTCATCCTCGCTGAGCGGCTATCCGCGTGCAAGTCATTGCATCGCATCAATGAATAACTGAACACCTGAATGATCATGATACAACAACAATCATGTTGTATATGCTATTGCCTTAGTTTTTATTATAAATGCCCCTGAATGTTTATACCTGCTCGTGCTTGAATTAATAATGTTTGCCTTGGACAGGGAAGGCCAAATGGTAAGTTGGTAAGTCTCGTCGTATTTCCTCTTAGGTCGCACGACGCACTGCCACACGAGTTAGGCTATTCAATATTTGCATGAAACTGATCCTAAGGCAACTAGAAAGACAACTTAATAGTTGGTGCACGGAACCTGTATTACGTATATAGATTTGTCTAGCGGACGAGTAGCCTCCCCACCAGTGCATTCAATGTACTGATAACCCACCAGATCGTTTGTAGGGTGCGGGAGAACCTCATTCAGTGCAGATGCCTCCTTCGTACGCGCTAAGGCAAGGAGTTCCCTCTGAAGCCTTATGGCGTTGTGTCCGAAACTGAAGCACATATACAAGACCTAATGTTAGAATATAGCCTGAATATCGCCTGTACAATCATTCCACAATTGTAGCCACTTGGTACGTATTTACTGTTTCAGAGAGAGAGGCTTGAGCGACTTGTAATCTTGGCTATACGCCGCATGTAACACTTGTTTATATCAATAAAAGAGTTGCTTTACTTCTAATTGTGTTATTTAATGCTTCCGCTATATTGTCAACTCAGTGAACTTGTTACCAATCGCCTATGCGTTCATGACTCTGCTGTACTCGAACAATCTGTGCGACTCTATGGCTTAGAACTCTTACAGCCAACCAATGAACCACGATCTTGCACGGGCGTGGCTCACGCTCGTGCGGCATCACGCCCAGATGGGTCAAAGCGATCGTTCCGCGGGAGCGCTGGCGCAGTGATTCTCGCTTAGTGGAAACGGCCGATTTAGGCTACGGGAGATCGGGGCATGACATGTTGGTATCAGAGCTTGGCTTATACGCTTTTGGACTTCGTTCCGAATATCTCAGTTAAGAAAGCTCGTTCGTGGGTTATGCGTACGCTCTCTCTCAATGTCCCAAACAGAATGTTCCAATAATAAGTCTAAATACTTTTAAAATGCATTTTGAATGATGTGAATGCTTGTATGAATCATGATGCGAGTGGCCTTTATGCCAACCTGTGCGAACCCTTAAGATTATCGCAAGTAGCTTGTACGATTTTACTAACTCTAAGTTTGGTTGAATGCATATGTTTGAGGGATGCCTTAAACTTGTGCACGATCCAAGACTTAAGAAAAGGTAAAACTCGAGTGCTAAGACTTCATTATCGCTAAGTTGGTTGGCGTGCTCATGCTAGAGGTGCACTTCGAATATGCGTACGATCCAGACTAGCGATATGCTGATCTCGAACACTTGTGCAAGTGAATATCCAAATGAACAAGTACAACGACTTGTATAGGTTTGCGTCAGCCTTGTATCGTTAAATCAAAATTGATTGAAACATACTGCTTGTCCTCAGTAAGTCTCGAGGACGAGACCTTTTCTGAGTTGGGTAGGATGTAACACCCCATTCCGCTCAAGCGGACTGCCGATTCAAACGGCAAAGTGCAATGTCCCAACTCGCTTTCCTCAGGCGAGAATACTCGTTTGAGGCAAAGGATATCCAGACTTATCCCTACAGGAATTCGGCTTAGGCTTTCAGAGACTCGCTTGACGTATCGCTTGACCGAGGTGAATCATCGCTAAGGTGGGTGGCTACGGTGAACTTGTCTTTGCTTAGCCAGTACACTTAAAATACTGAATGTTCATGCTATTCGCTAGGTGAATCACCCCCTGCATGCTAATAAGAATCCAACGCACCTAGCTAAGGGAATAATCCCAACTTGTATTGCTTATGCTAGAATATGGAAAT
Source organism: Iris macrosiphon (assembly GCA_036927795.1). Classification (NCBI taxonomy): domain Eukaryota; kingdom Viridiplantae; phylum Streptophyta; class Magnoliopsida; order Asparagales; family Iridaceae; genus Iris; species Iris macrosiphon. The sequence goes on along the minus strand of JAYESA010000009.1, from coordinate 147,685,800 downwards.
AAAACATTGCTTATAAATATGTTCAGACCCTCGCATGCTACCCTAGAACATGTCGCTCGGGAAGTCCCTTAACGGTTTCACTCCTCAGCTTACCTTTGGGCCCGAGCTAACGTGAATGTTGTGTTTATATAAATGCATGCTTGTCTGCTTGTATGTTGCCTTGTTTTCATCCAAACCCCGGGAGACTACTAAGTAGTCATTCCGTGCCTAAATGAACCTGCAAGTATCCGGGACCGTTAGGTCACCAAGGCATCCCCGAACCAGGGGCATACATTAAGGCAAGTGAATACTGAACGAGAATCCTGTCATGTTGCAACTGAATGATAATCATATCAAGTTTACATCTGAACGAGAATCACGTCATGTAACAAATGAATCCCAGCTCGTGGAGCAAACGCTCAGTTCAGATCACGAATCATGGATTATCTTATCAAGTTATGGATTTGGAAAGACCCTGACCTGCATGTCGCGGACAACTTAAGAAAGGTGATCTTCGGATCTCGTTCCACGGGCGGTCTCTGGGGCACTGGAACCGATCCGATCCGGATGGAATATCACGATTAGTCTCACGCATCTGGACAGGATGGACTGTAGCACTCACGAATCTTGGCTGCATGCCATCCTTGTTCAAGACTAAAATGGTCTTTTATGGCTATGCCAGCGACAAACGTTCATATAGATAAGTCATCCTCGCTGAGCGGCTATCCGCGTGCGAGTCATTGCATCGCATCAATGAACAACTGAACACCTGAACGATTATGATACAACAATACTCGTGTTGCATATGCTATTGCCTTGGTTTTTATTATAAATGCCCCTGAATGTTTATACCTGCTCGTGCTTGAATTAATAATGTTTGCCTTGGACAGGGAAGGCCAAATGATAAGTTGGTAAGTCTCGTCGTGTTTCCTCTTAGGTCGCACGGTGCACTGCCACACGAGTTAGGCTATTCAATATTTGCATGAAACTGATCCTAAGGCAACTAGAAAGATAACTTAATAGTTAGTGCATGGAACCTGTATTACGTGTTTGGATTTGTCAAGCAGGCGAGTAGCCTCCCCACCAGTGCATTCAATGTACTGATAACCCACCAGATCGTTTGCAGGGTGCGGAAGAACCTTGTTCAGTGCGGATGCCTCCTTCGTGTGCGCTAAGGCAAGGAGTTCCCTCTGAAGCCTTGGGGTGCTGCGTCCGGAACTGAAGCACATATACAAGACCTAATGCTAGAACATAGCCTGAATATCGCCTGTACAATCATTCCACAATTGTAGCCACTTGGCACGCTTTTACTGTTTCAGAGAGAGAGGCTTGAGCGACTTTTAATCTCGGCTATACGCCGCATGTAACACTTGTTTATATCAATAAAAAAGTTGCTTTACTTCTACTTGTATTATTCAATGCTTCCGCTATATTGTCAACTCAGTGAACTTGTTACCAATCGTCTATGCATTCATGACTCCGCTGCACTCGGACAATCTGTGCGACTCTATGGATTAGAACTCTTACCAGCAGCCAATGAACCACAGCCTTGCACGGGCGTGGCTCATACTCGTGCGATATCATGCCCGGATGGGTCAAAGTGATCGTTCCGCGGGAGCGCTGGCGCGGTAATTCTCGCCTAGTAGGAATGGCCGATTTAGCCTGTGGGAGATCGGGACGTGACATCGGCTGCTGTCGGGGACGGCCGGAGTTGGCCGAGAAGGGATGATGGTGATGGTGGTTTTAAGGAGTTTAGGGTTTTAGGTTTTTTGTGTTGGTGTTGGCTGTTGAAAAATAATAGAGAAGGAGAGAATGGTTTATGTAGGAGCGAGAAGAGGGTAATAGCCTTGGGATTAGGGCCGGCCATGTGCTCCTAGGGATGGGGGAGGGTTTCTACATGAAGGAAATGAAGGGTGGAGATGGGCTAGTTTGAATGGAGGGCTAGGATGGCTAGGGGAAAGGTTAGAGTGTTGTAAATTTCAAAAAAAGGGGAAAATTTTATTTGACCGGTCAACAAAATAAAAGAGGGTTTCTCCATGGCATGACTCCAATGGGAGGTGGACACATCATTGTACTTTTGCACAAAAGCCCCCAACTATTAAAAAATTGCACAAACAATGAGGTTTGGAATTGGATGAGGAAAAATACCATGTTTGGTATGATGTAGTAGGTTAAAAGGGGGTGTGGTATTTAGTATGAACCTTGAGGGTGTGAATGAGGGTTTGGGTTGGTATTGGGTCTTGTTTTGGTTTAGGTTGGGTCCTTACACCAATTTAATTAAAATTAGTATAAATGGTGTTCTTAATTTAATTGGAAGTGCATATGGTAAAAATTGGGTGGGACACAAGTTTCATGGACGTAGAAGACTCAGAATAGAATATTGTCATAATTTGGGTTGCACAAAATAGGTCGAGGTTGTGTCTCCAATTTTGATTGGAACGAACAAAGATGCAAAGTTAAATTTATTTGGATTTAAAAATAAATATTTGTAACGAATATTGTGCAACTAAAATAAAGTACAAGAAAGGGTATTTATGAGTTACACAAAGGTCAGAATAGAAGACTAGCACGTCTAGGACAAGGGTATAAAATTTGCTGGAAGGCAAAAGTTAGTGTAGTGCTCCAAATATCGAAGCAACGGTAAGGTACAATAATTGAATAAAAATCATGGTAGTGAATTATAACCCCAATAATCAATCCCGAATAATACTAATTAAATCCATAATCCTATATTTTGGTCAGGGGTTTAGAAATACATGTGAGGGATTAAACTAAATATTAAATAAAAGATTAGGGACTTGTCTAGTAGGTCTTTAGGTCTAGTCCACTAACACATGCATTAATGAACACAATATTATATATATATATATATATATATATATATATATATATATAATGCAACAAAATATACACAATACTTATAATAAATAAAAAGACAAAAATATTCCTATTTTAGAATGTGATAGTGGCACCCATAACCCAACTAACAACTATCAGCTAACTCAATATCTCAAAACCTAAACTAATTGACTCTTACAGGAACTAATGTCACGCCCCGATCTCCCGCAGGCAAATCGGCCGTTCCCGCTAGGCTGGAATCACCCTCGCCAGCGCTCCCGCGGAACGATCGCTTAACCCATCCGGGCGTGATGCCGCACGAGCGTGATCCACGCCCGTGCAAGGCCATGGTTCATTAGCTGGCGGCAAGAGTTCTAAGCCACAGAGTCGTACAGATTGTCCGAGTGCAGCAGAGTTTAGGAACGCATAGCGATCGGTAACAGGTTCTCTGAGTCGACAATATAGCGGAAGCATTGAAACAAAGTAAAGTAATCTCTTTATTGATATGAACAAGTGTTACAGGCGGCGTATAGCCGAGATTACAAGTCGCTCAAGCCTCTCTCTCTGAAACAGTAAAAGTGTGTCAAGTGGCTACAACTGTGGAATGAATGTACAGGCGATGGTCAGGCGATGTTCACAACTTATGTCTTGTATATGTGCTTCAGTCCCGGACGCACCGTTGCAAGGCTTCAGAGGGTCTGGCCTTAGCACGCACGAAGGAGGCATCCGCACTGAACGAGGTTCTCCCGCACCCTGCATACAAACTGGTGGATTATTAGTACATTGAATGCACTGGTGGGGAAGCTACTCGCCCGCTCGATAAATCCAAACACGTAATACAGGTTCCGTGCACAACAATTAAGTTGTCTTTCTAGTTGCCTTAGGATCAGTTTCATGTAAATATTGAATAGCTTATCGTGTCGGGCAGTGCGCCGTGCTATGTTAGAGAAAACACGGCGAGACTTACCAACTTACCATCTCCTTCCCTGTCCAAGGCAAACATTGTTAATTTAAGCAGGGGCATGTATAAACATTCAGGAGGCATAGCATATGCAAACACGAGTACTTATTTCAAGATCGTTCAGGTGTTTAGTTGCTCTTGATGCGATACAGTGCCTCGCACGCGGATAGCCGCTAAGCGAGGATGAATTGTTTATCTTTCGTTTACAAGCAAGCATGCAATAAGTTTATCACAAGGCGATCACTGGCGTATGCCATATGGACGGTATAGTCTAGACGAGATGGTTTGCAACAAGAACAATAGGTGCTGCAAGCCATTCCGACGAACAAGAGACTATTTAGTCTAGACGAGAATGCTTTGCAACAAAGTACAAGAGGCGCTGCAAGCCATTCCGCCTGAACAAGAGACTAAGAACAATTGGTCTCGCCCAGACCGGGTCGATGCCAGTGCCCCAGCATCGCCCACGAGACCGTTACCCTGTGCACTGGTTGTCCATGATCGAACGGGACCTTGGTTGGGGCAACAAGAGTACAAGACAAGAGTACAAAACAAGAGTACAAGACAAGAGGCAAGCTGTTGAGGCGACAATGGTACAAGACAGGATGCTTTGCCTGTTTCGTTGTTCAGTGACTGTCTTTGCCTTGATACAATTCTCCTAGGGCAGAGATTGCCTTGGTGACCTAGCGGTCCCGAATACTTGCAGGTTCGTTCAGGCACGGAACGACTACGTAGTAGTCTTCCGGGGTTTGGATGAAAACACGGTAACAATCAAGCAGACAAGCATGCGTTTCTAAAGGAACATAAGCAGGCACGTTACTCGGGCCCGAAGGTAGTCCGAGAGATGAAACCGTTAAGGGACTTAGCATGCGAGGGTCTGAATATAAGCAGTATTTCCTTTTCCATGTTCTAGCAAGCAATACAAGTTAGGATTATTCCCTTAGCTAGGTGCGTTAGATTTATTAGCATGCAGGGGGGTGAATCACCTAACGACTAGCATAAATATTCCAGATTTTATGTGTGCTGGCTAAGCAAAGACAAGTTCACCGTAGCCACCCACCTTAGCGATGATTCGCCTCGGTAGAGCGATACGTCTGAGCGAGCCTCTGAAAGCCTAAGCCGGATTCCTGTAGGGACAAGTCTGGATATCCTTTGCTTCTTGATCGAGGCAAGGCGGGTCGGGACAGCTGCACTATTGCCGATTGAGATGGCAGTCCGCTTGAGCGGAACAGGGTGTTACATCCTACCCAACTTAGAAAAAGTCTCGTCCTCGAGACTTACTAAGGACAAGCAGAAATCTAGGGTTGAGGCAATCCTAGACAAGTTGTTTGTACTTGTTTCATTTGGATCTTCACTTGCACAAGCTTCGAAATCAGCATATCGCTTAGACTGGATCGTGCGCACTTTCGAAGGTACCCTCTAGCGTGAACACGTCAATCAGCTCAGTGATAGCGAAGTCTTAGCACTCGAGTTTCACCTTTTCTAAGTCTTGGATGGTGCACTAGTTCAAGGCGTCCCTCGAATAGATGCATTCAACCAAACTTAGGGTTAGTAAAAATCGGACAAGCTACTAGCAATACTCTCAAGGGTTCGCACAGGTTGGCTCAAAAGCCACTCGCAGCATACAACCAGACAAGCAATCATATCAATCAAAACGTATTTTGAAAGTATTTAGACTTATTGTTGGAACATCCCATCGAGGCATTGAGAGAGAGCGTGCACATAACCCACGAACGAGCTTTCGAAACAGAGATATCGAATTGAAGTCCAAAGGCGTAGAAGCCAGGCTCTGATACCAACCTGTCACGCCCTGATCTCCCGCAGGCAAATCGGCCGTTCCCGCTAGGCGGGAATCACCCTCGCCAGCGCTCCCGTAGAACGATCGCTTAACCCATCCGGGCGTGATGCCGCACGAGCGTGATCTACGCCCGTGCAAGGCCATGGTTCATTGGCTGGCGGCAAGAGTTCTAAGCCACAGAGTCGCACAGATTGTCCGAGTACAGCGGAGTTTAGGAACGCATAGCGATCGGTAACAGGTTTACTGAGTCGACAATATAGCGGAAGCATTAAAACAAAGTAAAGTAATCTCTTTATTGATATGAACAAGTATTACAGGCGGCGTATAGCCGAGATTACAAGTCGCTCAAGCCTCTCTCTCTGAAACAGTAAAAGTGTGCCAAGTGGCTACAACTGTGGAATGAATGTACAGGCGATGGTCAGGCGATGTTCACAACTTATGTCTTGTATATGTGCTTCAGTCCCGGACGCACCATTGCAAGGCTTCAGAGGGTCTGGCCTTAGCACGCACGAAGGAGGCATCCGCACTGAACGAGGTTCTTCCGCACCCTGCATACAAACTGGTGGATTATCAGTACATTGAATGCACTGGTGGGGAAGCTACTCGCCCGCTCGACAAATCCAAACACGTAATACAGGTTCCGTGCATAACAATTAAGTTGTCTTTCTAGTTGCCTTAGGATCAGTTTCATGCAAATATTGAATAGCTTATCGTGTCGGGCAGTGCGCCGTGTGATGTTAGAGGAAACACAGCGAGACTTACCAACTTACCATCTCCTTCCCTGTCCAAGGTAAACATTGTTAATTTAAGCAGGGGCATGTATAAACATTCAGGAGGCATAGCATATGCAAACACGAGTACTTATTTCAAGATCGTTCAGGTGTTTAGTTGCTCTTAATGCGATACAGTGCCTCGCACGCGGATAGCCGCTAAGCGAGGATGAATTGTTTATCTTTTGTTTACAAGCAAGCATGCAATAAGTTTATCACAAGGCGATCACTGGCGTATGCCATATGGACGGTATAGTCTAGACAAGATGGTTTACAACAAGAACAAGAGGTGCTGCAAGCCATTCCGACGAACAAGAGACTATTTAGTCTAGACGAGAATGCTTTGCAACAAAGTACAAGAGGTGCTGCAAGCCATTCCGCCTGAACAAGAGACTAAGAACAATTGGTCTCGCCCGGACCGGGTCGATGCCAGTGCCCCAGCATCGCCCGCGAGACCGTTACCCTGTGCACTGGTTGTCCATGATCGAACAGGGCCTTGGTTGGGGAAACAAGAGTACAAGACAAGAGTACAAGACAAGAGGCAAGCTGTTAAGGCGACAATGGTACAAGACAAGATGCTTTGCCTGTTTCGTTGTTCAGTGACTGTCTTTGCCTTGATGCAATTCTCCTAGGGCGGAGATTGCCTTGGTGACCTAGCGGTCCCGAATACTTGCAGGTTCGTTCAGGCACGGAACGACTACGTAGTAGTCTTCCGGGGTTTGGATGAAAACACGGTAACAATCAAGCAGACAAGCATGCGTTTCTAAAGGAACATAAGCAGGCACGTTACTCGGGCCCGAAGGTAGTCCGAGAGATAAAACCGTTAAGGGACTTAGCATACGAGGGTCTGAATATAAGCAGTATTTCCTTTTCCATGTTCTAGCAAGCAATACAAGTTGGGATTATTCCCTTAGCTAGGTGCGTTGGATTTATTAGCATGCAGGGGGGTGAATCACCTAGCGACTAGCATAAATATTCCAGATTTTATGTGTGCTGGCTAAGCAAAGACAAGTTCACCGTAGCCACCCACCTTAGCGATGATTCGCCTCGGTAGAGCGATACGTCTGAGCGAGCCTCTGAAAGCCTAAGCCGGATTCCTGTAGGGACAAGTCTGGATATCCTTTGCTTCTTGATCGAGGCAAGGCAGGTCGGGACAGCTGCACTATTGCCGATTGAGACGGCAGTCCGCTTGAGCGGAACAGGGTGTTACAACTAATACCTTGACTGAAACTGGAATCGATACTGTGCTCAGGCACAGTATCTGAAACCAATATCTAGTGGCCCGAGCCCCCCTCCATGCTTGGCTGCAACTGCTAGCTGAATGCATATGCATGCTGCTGCTCATTCTGAAATAATGTTGTACATCTCATGCCTTGGCTGCTGCCCTTAGTTACTGTACTGCACTTGCTACTACAGTGTTGCATTGGCTCGAAATACTGTGCCTTTGCTGTGTTACCTGCGGATGCGCAGTTGCTGCCTTGCTATATATCTGCTATTGAAATGGATGCTGTAGCTGCAGTTGATGCTCTGTAGATTGTTGTACAGGCTTGCAAATTGCTGCTGAATTGCTGTTTGCTCCTCTCATCTACCTGATGTACATTATGCTCTATCTTGACGCCTCCCCTAGCTGAACTGCTACTTGCTGGGAATGCTACACTTTATTGTGTACTCTGCATTGGCTGCTGGAGTCCATGCCACTGTAGTTGGCTTATTGCTGCAGTGGTTCATACTCCTTGCTGTGCTTATTGCACTTCAGTTGTTGTTGAATGCCTAGGCTACATGCTGCTCTACTACTTGCTGTGTTGAGGTTTCTACGACTGATGCACTGCTCTCTGCCTCTCATTGCTGTAGTGGATGCCCGATGCCCCCTCTCTCACACCAACACACATATATATATACAAGTACATATATATATATATATATATATATATATATATATATATATATATATATATATATATATATATATATATATATATAATCACTATATACACTAGTATATACACACATAGACACACACATAGACACAAACTCATATACACTATTATATATATATATATGGCACATAAATATCATATATATATATATATATATATATATATATATATATACACATGCACATATAGCAAAGAAGACAAAACATCAAATACGTGGAGTGCACCGCACCCGTATCATACTTGCTCTATGATACGCTTACGATACGGCTCCAACACATAACCAAACGCATCCCGGAGGACACGAACAAGTCTAATACACTAATTATGAATAATACGTAATTCCTTCTACCCCTACCGTTCTCCAGCTTGGCAGTTTCCACTGCCTGTCCAGGGTTGAGCCCTGGGATTTGACGACTATCTACGTATCCAATGTGATATGCACAAGGCCCCGTGTCCGAGAAAAATCTCCAAAATCAACCCATTTTGTCAAATTGACGAGATACGGCCTACACATACCAAATTGTGGATACGACAATAGTCACAAAACAAGCAATCATATATTAATTAGATCATTAGACCCAATGACAACCACTACATGTGTTAATCTCGGAATTCCCCCAAATTGATACCAAATTGGACATAACTTCCACTGTAGGTCTCTGATGAACCTAAAACTAATTTCTTTGGGTAGCCTATGCATGTGGGTTAGTTTCTCATAGTTAAATCTCAGATCTAGAGTCTATTAGAAGGGGGAAAACAGAAATGTACCTATTGAAAGATGGATTCCAAATAAAAAAGTCCCCAAGTGCCAAGTAGCTCATCTCCTTGTAGATCTTGGCCTCCTCCTCCTTGCTCCTTGCTTTCTTCTTGTAGATACTTGATATAGCAGCCTCAATGAAGAATTTAGAAATATATTGGTAAAGAATTGGTGAGAAAAATGGAGGGAATTGGAAGAGGAAAATTATAGATCTAAGAATTTGGGAATTGGTGAATGAAATGAGCACTCTTTCTCTTCATAGGTGGTCGGCCATGTGTCACGCCCCGGTTCCATGGATAAGGAACCGAGACACGTGGCAATGGCCAGCAGTATACTTCGGCGGGCATTCCAATCCAATGGGCCCGTCGGAGTACACTTAAGCTGTAAAGTACAATGAATAACCCAACTCGTAACACAAGTATACGCAACTAAAACTCATCCACAGGCAGCAATAAGAGCACAATAGAAGTAAATACAACGACTAATGTGCAGGAAGGAAATATCCAAATAAGTATCAAGTACAAATACTAGAGTAGTCACACGGGGACAAATCCGCTAGTACAAATATGCTGGAATAAAAGTAAGCAATAAGATAACTTGGGACGGCAGCAGGTAACTAGGTAATGATACCGTCCTAAGGAAAGAGTCACTACCAGCGATCAGGCAAAGTCCTCAGGAATGACCTCGTCCTCGGCAGTGAGTACAACTGCTGGATAGATGCCCGGTCCGTACTTCTCCGGGTAATCCTCGTAACCTACACCTGGAAGGGAACCAGGTCCTCAGAGGGACGTAACAAGGTACAAAAATACAATATGCCAAGTAAACAGATAGTACAAGTGCAACAATAGGGTAATCTAACATAACCAAACAAGTGTGACACAGTTTAAAGACAATGTTCGACGCGTGGGCCGTCCAAAATAAAACCGTAGCTCCGGACACGGAAACACACGGCACGTACCGCAGCTCCGGGCAAAGAGTCACACGGGTAAAACAGCTACACTAGATACAGGTATCACTACAAAATACTACATATATATAAGCGCGTGCAGAGTAGCCCAAACGTCTAGTAACTCTCTTCTCCTTCCCAAGCGGTCAACGATTATGCGTTGAACCTGAACCTCTAACTACAGTCTCGACGCACAGAATTAACTCAACAGACGCGACCCTAAGGTCATCCCAGTCTCTGGTCATGATGTTAGTATCAGGAAACAGGAATCTGGTACGATCACGGTGTATAAATGTGTCCTGGGGTATCGATGTACTCAAGTACGTGCATCGAGATGCTGTGAAGCATCTAGCAATTATACTATGACGTTACGTCGAATGTCAACACCCGGTTGTGAACCGGATACGGAGTATCGAACGTCAATATAAATATGCGCACGAAGTACATAAAGAAAAAGTATCTGCAAACTGAAATACAGGGTGGCAAGGTACACTTGCCTGTGTGCGGCTGCTGATGTGGGGGATCTGGTACCGCGTCCAAGTCCTTAGGTCCCGCAGTACCTAGAGATGAATTATAAACCATAATCAATAATCTATTTACGATAGACAGGGGTGCTACACACATCTACACCAAAACTCAGCCTCAGCTACGACTCACAGGGACAAGTCTCTAGGGGGTTGACCACAGTTGACTATCGGTTCGATGGTCAAATCGGCTAAACATCTGTACACTCTCCTCGATTTAATTATCCATAAATAAACTAACATTTTTTTCCACCATGTAAGATACATCCTGATTAGTTGGCTCCAAGGTCAAAACTCTATTCTCCTCGAGTACATATTTTAATTAAATCGCGATAATTTATGTAGAAGCCAACCCTAATTTTCATCCAAGTACCACATCCAAATTCATCTTCATAAAACATAAGTTACAAGGTCACTACACTAAATGAACCCTAAAACATGTTAACACCACCTCAAGTCATAAAAATCCATTTTCGTATTATTCATCATTAGCCTTAGCCAATATAAACCTTAATCCCGTAGTTCAAGTATTACACTACACTAATCATTTACATCAACACTACATAAACACTAAAAATATATTAACCTCATTAAGCACAACCTCATCCATATTCATATTTAATCTTCATTAACATAATCCTCATCCATTTTAATATTTAATTATCATAACATAACCTATATATATATCTCAACCATATATTTTATTTATCACATTACACTAACCATCCATATATGTAATCCAACAACCCTAGCTAGCATAGCAAATATATATAATCACCATCCTAATTAACCAAAACAAATCTGGAAATAAAATGGAGATAGGTGGAGAATCGACCTTGGCGACGACGGTGCCGGGTACGGTCGGAGAAGGTGGCCGGGGGTGGTGGTGACGATGGTGGTAGTAAAAATTGGTGGTGGTAATGGTGTTGATGGTGGTGGTAAACTGGTGGTGATGGTGGGGGTAAACTGGTGGTGATGGTGGGGGTAAACTGGTGGTGATGGTGGTGGTAAACTAGTGCCGGCGGGAAGGTCGGATGGGGGACGCACAGCGGGGGGGATTCTATGTCGGTGGGAAGGTCGGACGGGGGACGCACGGTCCGGCGATGGGGACGCACAGCCTCGGGGCAAGGCTGCTGCACAGTGACGCACGGGGAGAACAGGCGGTCAGACTGCTCAGTCGGCCAGAGAAGCATAGTCCGGCTGGAAGCTACAGCGGGCCGGAGCGGCGGCGCCGCCTGGCCGGAGTCGAGTCGTCGGCCGGGGTCTCCAAGAGGAAGAAGAGACTAAGGAAGAAGAAGAAGAAAAATAATGAAGAATGGAGAAGCTTTTGCATGGAGGGTTTTAAATGAAGGAGTGAGGAGAGAGAGAGAGAGAGAGAGAGGAGTTTTCTTAGGATTAGGGCCGGTGGTGTGTGCTGAGGGTGGGGTGAGGTGTTACTTTATAGGGGTTTGTGAAGGGGATGGAGGGTTGTGATGGTGTCTTTCAAAATGGAGGGTTGTGATTTGTCATGAAGGAAAATTAGTTTCTTCATGAAGGGGGTGAATGGATGGGTGAGAATGGGACCCCATTTTGGGATCTCTCCATTGTTCATAGCCAATAGGGTGATGACACATAATTTTAATATTTGCAACTTAGCCCCTTAAATTCGGGAAATTGTATGAACACATAAAATGACACAAAAATTATGGAGAAAATTATGTTTAGTAATTTTCATGGTGAGAGGGTGTTGTGCGTTAGGCACGAGTTTAATTAGAAAGGCATTGGAATTAATTTAGGATTTAAAATGGGATTTACAAAGTTGGTATCCCCGATTTAAATAGAAATAAAGTGTCCCGCGAATTTAAATTAATTGGGGGCACTTGGGGTCAAAATCCGGAAATGACGCAAAGGTCAAAAATGGTGGGGGCTTGGAGTCAGTCTTGGACCCTTTAGTTGGTCCGGCTCAACGGGTTAAGTTGGTATCTCAAAATTTAGGGTAACGACACAAGTGTCCGACACGGAATTAAATATGGATTAGGGTTTCGAAAAATTGTGCAATTAATTTAGAGCACAACGAAAAGCTGATTTTGATCGACAGAAAAGTCCAGTGCCTAATTTGGCGAGTCAAGTCAGAAGTATAATAATTGAACAGAATTTATGGGTTGATATTGGGCTCCGAATAATCAAACAATGATAGGGCGCGCCAAGGGTTTTAATTAATTGAATTAAATACCAGATAAATTATCTCCACTCTAAACCTCGACCTCTGCTACCAAAACCAAAAATTTTCCAATCCACTCTAACTATCTACAGAATAAATCGAGGGGGTTTACATTCTTCCCAACTTAGAAAAATTTCGTCCCCGAAATTAAAAGTAAAGCACGATAATATCTAACAGAATTTTAAAACAATCTAGTAATCAAATGCCGTACGTAAATTCGTACCTTGCTCCTCAAATAAGTACAGGAATCGCTGTCGAATAGAATCCTCGCGCTTCCAAGTAGACTCACCTGGTGAATGGTGCTTCCATGCCACTCTGACCAGTCGAATCGTCTGCCCTCTCAAAGTTTTCTCACTGCGATTGAGGATCTCAACTGGCTGCTCTACGTAAGACAGACTAGGCCCGATTGTAATCTCCGAATGATCAAGCACGTGTCTAGGATCTGCGACATATCTTCTCAGCTGCGATACGTGAAATACGTCATGTATTCCCTCTAATGATGGAGGTAATGCAAGACGGTAAGCCACTTCGCCAACTCGTTACAAAATGTTAAAAGGCCCGATGTACCTCGGACTCATCTTGCCTCTGCCTCCGAATCTGATGGTACCACGAGTGGGCGATATCCTCAAAAATACGTGGTCACCCTCCTTGAATTCCAATGGTCTGCGGTGCGCATCTGCCCAGTATTTCTGTCTGTCATGTGCTGCACGCAGGTGGCTCTGAATCTGCTTGACCTTCTCTACTGTCTGTGTCACCAACTCTGGACCAAGTATCTGACGCTCTCCTAAGTCACTCCAATAAACTGGCGACCTGTATTTCCTGTCGTATAGTGCCTTATAAGGTGCCATCTGTATGCTAGCCTGATAACTGTTATTGTAGGAGAATTCCACCAAGTGTAGATGGTCCTCCCAAGATCCTCCAAAATCAATCATGCACGCTCTCAACATATCTTCTAATATCTGTATCGTGTGCTCTGACTGCCTATCGGTCTGTGGATGATACGTAGTGCTGAACTTGAGACGAGTTCCTAGGCTCTCCTGCATAGTCCACCAAAAATGTGACATGAATCTGGAATCACGATCCGATACGATGCTGACAGGTACTCCATATAATCGTACTATCTGCCTCATATACATGTCAGCTAGTATCTCTGTGGATTGCCCAACTCTGAAGGGCAAGAAATGTGCAGACTTGGTGAGTCTGTCTACGACAACCCAAACTGCATCCTTCCCGCTAGGGCTCTGCCAAAATCCTGTGACGAAGTCCATGGTAATGTGTTCCCACTTTCACTCGGGAATGGGAAGTGGCTGCAATAATCCTGCAGTCCTCTGATGTTCAGCCTTGACTTGCTGACAAACTAAACACTTTGCCACAAATCTTACAATTTCCCTCTTCATCCCATACCACCAGAAATGCTGTCTCAAGTCTCGGTACATCTTTCTACCCCCGGGATGTATAGAATAAATCGAGCTATGAGCCTCAGTCATCAACTCTTGGCGTAACTCGCCACTCGGGATATATAGGCGATCTTCGTACCTCAATGTTCCGTCTTCGTGAATCCCGAGTCCCGTCTGCATGCCGGCTTCTGTTCTCTCTCGCAGACGTCAAAATCTCGCATCCGTAGGCAATGCTGCATTGATCCTCTCAATCAAAGTAGACTGAACCTCAAGACTGGCCATCTGTCCATCCATGCCTGGCAATACGATCTCTATCCCAAGCTCCTGGAGATCCTCTAGCAACTGTCGCTGCGTCGTTAAAAAGTATGCCATGGGCTTCCTGCTTAAGGCATCTGCTACGACATTCGCCTTGCCAGGGTGGTACTGCAACTCAATGTCATAATCTATCATTAACTCTAGCCAACGTCTCTGTCTCATGTTGAGCTCCTTCTGCGTGTAGACATACTTCAGGCTTTGTGATCTGTATAAATCTCAACACACTCACCATAAAGGTAATGTCTCCATAGCTTTAGTACAAATATCACTGCAGCTAGCTCCAAGTCGTGCGTCGGATAGTTCTTCTCATGAACTCTCAAATATCTCGATGCGTAGGCTATCACCTTGCCGTGTTGCATCAGTACACATCCCAATCCGCTCCCTGACGCATCACTGTACACTATAAATCCTCTTGATCCTGAAGGTAGTGTCAAAATCGGTGCTGATGTCAGACGCTTCTTCAGCTCATCGAAAGCCGTATGACACTCGTCGGTCCAGATAAACTCTTCGCCTTTACACGTCAGTCGCGTCATAGGCGCGGCTATCCTCGAGAAGTTTTCCACGAACCTCCGATAATATCCGGCAAGTCCGAGGAAGCTCCTAACCTCCGTAACTGATGTAGGGGTAGGCCAGGTCTCCACTGCAGCTATCTTCTCCGGGTCAACTGATAGTCCATCTCCGGTGATTATGTGTCCCAGAAATGGTACTCTATCCAAGCAGAACTCATATTTGCTGAGTTTGGCGTACAGCCTCTCATGTCTCAGCGTCTCCAACACGATCCTGAGATGTCTCTCATGCTCCTCCTGGCTCTTGGAATATATCAAGATATCGTCTATAAATACCACCACGAACTTATCTAAGTACTGGTGGAAGACATTGTTCATCAAACACATAAATACTGCTGGCGCGTTGGTTAAACCAAACGGCATGACTAAAAACTCATAGTGGCCATACTTCGTCCGAAAGGCCATCTTCTGGATGTCCTCTTTTCGTACCTTGATATGATGATAACCGGATTTGAGATCGATCTTCGAGAATACACATGCACCGCTAAGTTGATCAAACAAATCATCGATGCGCGGCAGTGGATACTTATTCTTTATCGTTACAGCATTTAGCGCCCTGTAATCGATACACAAGTGTACCGTCCCATCCTTCTTCGGTACAAATAGAATGGGTGCTCCCCATGGAGATATACTAGCACATATGAAACCCTTATCTAAGAGATCATCTACTTGAACCTTCAGCTCAACCAACTCCTTCGGTGCTAGTCTATAAACGGGGAAAGTAACTGGCTCAGCTCCTGGAGTCAACTCTATAGTGAACTCAATCTCTCTGTCAGGTGGCAGTCCTGGGAGATCCTTTGGAAACACATCCTCAAACTCTGCTATAAAGTAAGGGTACGTCGGTTCACCTTCTGCAATGTGTGTCGCTAGGGTAGGTTGGACACCATGCTCTCGGGCTCCCCGAAGAAACTCAAACTTTGGGTGATCTGGGGGTCTAAAGATGACACAACCACGATGGCAATCTAGCGTTGCGTGGTATTGGCTCAACCAATCCCTGCCTAGGATAATGTCATAGTCCGGCATGAAGAAAACCAAAAGTCGGGCACGCATCTCTCGCCTGTAAACAACTACTGAACATGATCTACAAGTGTCGCTAACAGGTACTATTCCACCTCCCGTAAGGATCCTCTTGACCTTCGGAAGGGGTCCGGTGGCTATTCTATGGGTAGCCACAAAACTAGCAGCTATAAAAGAGTGTGTGGCACCAGAATCAAATAGGACTAATGCTGGTAATGAAGCTACTAAGATTGTACCTGCGATCACTTCTCCGGCTGTTTCAGCCTCCTCTATGGTCATAGCATAGGCATGTCCCTGTCTCGGTGCCGGTGCCCTCGGCTACTGCTGTAGAACATGCTGGTATCGATTTCCCTGTGGGGCCAAGGGTGGCCTCCTCTGGTTTCTCCCTGGTGCCGGTGGTCGCTGTGCTCCAGCTCCTGCGTAAGGTGGCCTCGGTCCAGGAGGCTGCTGATAAGGTCTCGATGCTGGCAGGGCTGGCCGGTGAACCATCTGTGCTGGAGCCCTCTGATCTGGGCAATCTCGGACTACATGTTGGTCCGATCCGCATCTCAAGCAAGCACCCAGTCTCCGTCGACAGTCCCTCAATATATGTCCCTTCTTGCCGCAGAAATGGCAAGTGGGAATGACTGCTCCCTGCTGTGGTGCTGTCCTTTGGTGTTGCTGCTGTACCAGAGGACGCTTCGCAGGTCCTCCCTGCGGGGCTCGGACTGCTGATGTTGACGCATAGGAGCATTTTTGGCTGGCCTCCATCTTGTTGATGCGGTCCTGGCGTCGCACTGCAAGTAGTACCCCGGAGTAAGAGGTGGGGGCTGTGGACCCGATAAGCCTCTGGGTCTCATAACTCAGGCCCTCATAAAACTTCTCGGCCTTCGCTTCTTCAGTGGGGATCAGGTATGGTGCAAATCTGCTCAGGCGGAGGAACTCAGAATTGTATTCCTCTATAGTCATACTCCCCTGCCTGAGGTTCTGGAATCTGTCCCAAAGCTCTGCTCGGGCGGTAGAGGGTATGTACATCTCCTGGAAGAGTCTAGAGAACTCTTCCCAGGTGGCACGATCCGGTCCCAAACGCTGCTCCTCGAAAAGCCACCAGTAATGAGCGTTGCCGGTGAGCTGCATCCTGACAGCCGTCATCCATCGGTGTTGGGGGAGGTCAGTAGCCTCCAGCTGGTGCTGTATGCCGGTGAGCCAAGCGTGGACCTCCGTCGGCTCCACCGTGCCCACAAAAGGTTGCGGCATCAAATGACGGAAGTCTATGACAGATCCTCGCGTCGGCTCGTATGCTGGTGGTGACGCCTGCCCCAAGGCCGTTGTTTGTGGTATTAAACAAAAGGATGAAAATACATTCAATATGGGGTTTACACGGAAATTGCCTTCTTTTGTTTACAAACAAACATGTACAATTTGATCCTATACGAGGATATGGGAGTACAATTTATTTAATCTGGGTAGATATTGCTATAGGTGTCTGATCTGCAGTCGATCACTTTAGCCCTTGGACTACACGATGTTGAAGAAGTGTCGTAGAAGGTAGGAAGCAGCTTCGAAGGTTGCAGAAGAGGGTGGATGTACGATGCCAAAGTCGTCGATCCCTACTCTTTGCCAAAGCTCTAGACTCTCTCTCTCTCTCTGGTTCGATCTTCCAATTTGTCGACCTATGGTTCGATCTTCCAATTTGTCGACCTTTGGTTCGATCTTCCAATTTGTCGACCTCGTTCCTCATTGATAGAGGTCTCTATTTATAGAGTTTTAGTGACAGTGACCACTCCGTCGGTGTAGAAACCGAGGAGTGGAAAGTACAGCACCCTTTTACACAACAGTTAAAGTAACCAATGCCTGCGTATAGATGATCTTTTGAATGAGCGTGTGACGCGGGTCCAACTAAGGGACACAACGCGTATAATTGCTACGAAGATCACGACGTAAAAGCCACGTAGGTGGGTATCCATGTGTAGAAGAGGTTGGCATAAAAGCCAAGTGTCTGTCACCATGGCATAGAAGCCAAATAGTTATAAAACCGGCATAGAAGCCGAACATGCGTAGAAGCCGAACAGGCGTAGAAGCCGAGTGGTCATAGAGGCCGAGCGGGCGTAGAAGCCGAATGGTTGTAGAGGTCGAACAGGCGTAGAAGCCGAGTGGTCGTAGAGGCCGAACAGGCGTAGAAGCCAAATGGGCACAGAGGCCGAGAGAGCACAGGAGCTGGGTGGGCATAGAAGTCGCTGCGTACCGTGCCAGAGTGCTGATGGGGACGTCTTAGCCGGAATTACGGCTTTTGAAGATATAATCAAATCTCTTTCATTAAATGCTGAGATTTGCCACCATCCTGTGCATTAAATATGGAGGCGTGTTCTTTGACGGTCTGCAACCTTTTCTGCGCATCAGTCGCAGAGACGTACCTTGAGAAATTGTCACCGCTCTGTGCTTTAGACGTAGAGACGTGCCTCGAATCCCATACGGAGTGCAGCTTTTGACGTGGCAGGTGGTTTGTTTTCTGCAAAACGTAAAACACTCGTGTCTGCCTATGTAAAACAAGGCAGCGTATCCCTTTGTGCTTGAAAAAATAGTTTACGCAAAGGGAATGGCGGTATTTGATAGCCTGGGTCGCAGTGCTGTGCCATCATTATAGCCGTCGTTTGGGTAGTCGAGCCGTATCCCTTTGTCAGAAGTCCAGACGTCAGGTTCATTGCAGGATCTTCTTGCAGGGTCTGACAGGTTCACCTCGGAGAATACGAAGCGTCTCTTGTACACCTTAATGCTGCGTCTGAAAGAGGATGAGTTTTACGCCCTGGAGGCGATGAAGCACCCTGTTTACGCTGAAGCAGCTTGGACGTACTGCTTTACGCGGATGGTCCTTCGAGCTTTTATATTTTATGCTGCGTTCTTGGCGGAAAGAGCTCTGTTGCACGCTTGATGGCTCTTAAGGCCTCTGCTTACGCTGCTCTGCACCAATATGCCGCGTATAGTCATCCGGCGTATTTTTTATGCTTCTACAAGACCCCCTTCAAAGCTTTCAAATTCCTCAGAATTTGGAACGCTTTGAATGAAGCATGAACCGCACCTCGTGACTCGAAATATTTTTGAATAGAGCGTTGAAACGGTCGATACTGTCTTTATGGCAGATTTATTGGGGACAGGTGTGACCTCTTTCGCCTATAAAAAGGCTGGGGGAGTTAACCTGTTCTCCCCACATTTCCATCACCACGCAGAGATGATCGCCAAAGTTCACCGGGTCGATCTGAGGAAGAAGGAAATCATGTTCTTCCAACATGTAAGGAGCCGGAAAAGACGGCATCTTCGAGCAAGTGTCCACTGCAACGATGGATCATGGAAGGATATCTTAGCCTCCCTTGCTCGGGATAATCAGCAACTTTATGTGGTGGTTCTTCGGGAGAGATAAAGAATCATATTTCACCACGCTGCTTGCAAGTGGCGCCCTCTCTAGCTACCTCTGGTGACGAGAGGCAGACAGGCCGGCCAGAGTGGCGGTGGTCTGTAGGAAAGCAGAATTACCCTGCTTTCCTTCTGTTGGAGGATGGGTCATCTGCCCAATTTTGTATCCTTCTGCCACTGATCATCTTCTTAGAAGAAGAGGAAGACCATCACCAGCGCGAGACCCTGTCAGAGCGGCTTCTCGGTGTGGTCTTTAGACGATCACGAGGGGCCCCTTTGTCGACGGAGTTTCCCTCAGATGTAATCATGAAAATGAAAAGAAAACCCTTGTAGATTAGATTTCCCTCATATGTAATCATGACTTTAATCTTTAATAAAATTGTCTTGCTTCTTCATATGATCATCTTGCCATACGTTGCTGTGAAGTCTGAATATGTGTAGCTTCGACACGTCTGATTCTTTACACTGACTCTGTATAGAAAGAGTGCTAGGTCCTGTCCTTTATGCATAGCAAATAGTCCACAGAACGTTGTTGAGCATTTTGAACATTTAGAACTGTCCTGCTGCTAGGATTGAGGAACCGCGTAGAGTTTTTACTTCTGATGAACAGAATTTTTGTTCAGACTTCGTCTTCAAGAATGACTTCTCGAAAAATCCCTTAGAACAGGGTCAAGAAATGGCTATCAAACTGAGTTGCCATCTTGACAGACGAGATATTCAGACTGGAGTCTGGATGAACCTCCAATTGACCCGAGAAGAGTAATTTCTCAATGTTTGAACTCTGTATGCTTCGGGTACTTAGGATATATTGAGGTCAAGAAGGAGTATCTTCTGTGTGAACTCCTGTAATCGACCGCCTTGCTGTTCGGATATGCAGAAAGTCAGAGATCCGTAGTGTAGATGAGCTAAAAATCCTGAGTTCGTAGTCTATTGAGCGTAGAAAACCACCGAGCGTGAGATCGTAGATTCGGAGCTGCTGAGCATGAAGTCGTAGGTTTGTAGCCTCTCGAGCGTAAAAGCTACCGAGCACAAAGGCATCCGGGCATAAAACCATAGACTGATAGCTGGCGAGCGTAAAACCGTAGATCTGTTGCTATCGGGCGTAGAAAGCTCTTTAGCGTAGAACTGTAGATTTGTAGCCTGTGAATGAATAAAATCTTCCGAGCGTAGAGGTTGCGGATCTGTTGCCTCCGAGCGTAAACTAAACGCCATCGAGCGTGAGACCATCGATTTGGTATCTGCTGAGCGTAAAGTCGTAGGTTTGTGGCCTCTCGAGCATAAAAGCTACCGAGCACAAAGGCATCCGGGCGTAAAACCATAGACTTATAGCTTGCGAGCATAAAAACCGTAGATCTGTTGCTGTCGAGCATAGAAAGCTCCTTAGCATAGGAACCGCTGACCTGCTTTTGCACGAAAAACTCTTCGAATTTGCTGACTGTCCGTCTTTCGAGAGTAGTGGGCTGACGTAGTACCCAATCATAACCAAATATTTAATTTTGTGGGATTTAGTTGGGGTTTCGAGGAGCCCGTCTGAGGATTCGAGGAGTCGACCCAAACTCTATATATATCCCAAGCTTTGGAGAGAAAAACTTTTTATCCGTCTTCTACGAAAGAGAGCCTTGGTTGTTTGAGTTTTTTCCCTCTTTCTTTCTCCGAGCACTCCGAGTTTCCAGAAATGGCGCCGAAGCAAACCCCCTCCACTAAGGGAAAGAGTATAGGCTCTTTCTCTCGTTCTTCTGTCCCAGCGAGAGAGTCTTCGATCGGGCTAGGTGAACTTCCTTCTGAGAGAAGGATCCTGCCGACGAGTAGCACACCCGGCCTTAGAGGTATAGCCATTGGGAATGACAAAGAACGATGAAAAAATCCTTCGCATACGTTGAACGTGACCGCGCTAGGTCATCTTCTGTGCTGATAGCCTCTTCGAGGAAGATGACGCACGAAGACGTTTTCATCTTTTACGCCCACATTTCTAATGTGTCAGCATAAAAACTCTATGTCTTCGCAGTTATGAACGTAAAAGCTCTGGCTGCCGAAGACTTGGTGTATACTATAAAATTTTAGTTTTACGCTTTGGATGGGACCTCCGGCGTAATAACTAGAATTTTAGCAGTCTAGCGTAAAGCACGGACCGTATACCGCCAATTACGCTTCAGGATGTGATTTTCAGCGTAAAATGACCAAATTTTGTACAGTCTTGGCGTAAAGCACAGACTGTCATCTCTTGGTCTTTTTGTTGCAAGATTCGTAATGACGTGTTTTTCTTGCACTCTCGCATTTAACTTATAGGAGTCTCCACTGGCTGAGGTGATGGGTTCTGCTGCCGGGATGCTGCACTCGAACTACTTGGAGGATCTGTCGCACGTGACATTTCCTATCTCCGGATCCCAGTACCCTGAAGGAAGGGGGGTCTTGATATCGGCTCAGGGCGAGCGAATGCTGTTGAGCATGATCAATGGGAAGCCCCTAACGTACGTAGACAGGGAGCAGTACATCAAGCCGACCTTTCTCTTTGGGGACATGATAGACAAGCAGTCCCAGACGAAGCCCAAGAGAGAACCCTGGGTTTTCCCTGCCGAGAGCGTGGTCTTGTATCTGCCCATGATGCTGAGAGATTATCCCATCTCGGCTTTCTTTTATGCCACACATCGCAGAAGGATGTCGTGGACGCTGACTCCTGATCTTCACGGGAAGCCGAGGAAGATCTTTTACCTAAAAGGAGCTGACCAGGGGTCATTTGTCAGCCGCCCTTCTAGTGTCGTGACGTTGTTTAGGGGACTGTGCCCGGGCAGCGTCCCGAGTGAAGACAGTTCAGTGATCCAGTCGGTCCAATTGCCGACTTTTTACAATGACTTCATGGTGCGAGGGGGGGTATATCCCAAGGAGAATCCTCGGTGCAATGGGTGGATCACCCAAACAAACCTCCGATGGTCCTGCCTAGTTGACTGGGCCTTAAAGCATTTTCGGAGAGAGTTGGAAGTCATTGGACTGTATGCCGCCGTGAGCGTGACGAGTGTCGGGTTGCCTCCCAACCCTAACCTGTTTCTGGCACTGATGGAGCGATACATTTCGCTCACCGGGACCTTCCCCACTCTACTGGGGAAGTTGGGGTTGGCCCTTCGCGAAATGGCAGCGATCTCGAGACTGTCGATGGGGGATACTCCGTATAAAGAGTATGTTTCCACCAACCGGGAGTTGGAGGACTCGGACCCTCGGGTTGTGGAGGTGTATCAGGAGCTGATGTGCCACTACTTCGCGTGCACTGCTTTTTATAATGAGCCTTCTGACTTGGCTCATACCACTAAGTGGATATCCTACCTCTTCTTCCACCGGGCCAGGGCCGTCAAGTCGGTGAAGGTTTCGGGGGACAAGCATGAGCCCGTGAACTGCTTGGACATGCTCAGTGCCCAGGTCGTCGAGGATCTTATGGAGGAGGCTAAAGCTCCAGATCAGTTTCTCAATGACGGGGTAGGAAAGTACCCTGAAGGCACTAAGGCCTATAGTTACTTGAGGCGCTGCCGCAGGCCTTTGTCTGAGGAAGCCAAGCTGGCTGGCTTTCTCTCCCTATGGCTGCGTCGAGTAGTGGTGCCCGGTATCGCATCCGCGGACCGCATTCACCGGAACATCCTGTGGCCCGCCGTCCGTCTGGTGTTCGGGGCAAGGCTGGGCTTGCTCCCTGCCATGGTGTGCCGTATACAGGCTGGACTGAGAGCCATGACTGATGGACTGCTCGTCGATGAAGCTCGACGTGATAGCTTTCCCCGGGTAGAGTTACCATACCTATACTTGATGGGATGGTTAATTCTCCACAACCCCCGGGTGATGTCTCCCGGTCCTGGTAGCAGCGCAGGGGGTAGTTTCTTGCTGAACTACAAGGACTCCCTCTGGAACGTGAACACAGTCGTGGATTGTCGGCTGGCGCTGAGCCTCGGTCATTGCTGGAAGCTCCTCTGCACTGTCCCTTCTGTACATCATAATCAGTCGGGGATTAGGCTTAAGGATTTAGGCGAAGAAAAGACCAATCTTTCTCCGAAAGCTTTTAATTAGTTGGTCTGCATCAAACCCTCCCATTTGCTGTACAGAAGCGAGGATCATTGCTTCTTCGAGCCTAACTTGCCCAGTCGGTTCGCCAGACAGTTTGGGTACGATTAGCTGCACATGGGCAATGCCATCACCAGCTTCAGGTCCAGGGGCGGACTCATTGATGGAGTCAGGGGATGGCGGTACTTCATCATGGGCTGTACGGGAGCAATATTTATCGTGCCGGTCGCCATCCTCTCCACGGAGCTGCGGATCCTCTATTCGTACGCTCAGTTCTACGTGGCGATCAACAACCTCCATCATGATTTTGACACGCGTGGAAGCTTCAGGGTACCTTCTTCCAAGCCTGGGGGAAGAATCAAAGTCCCCTCGGTTTTATCTGACGAGGGTGAGGAGTCTGTCACTCCGGATGAGCCCCTGGTGTCGGTGCTGAGGTGCGAAGTGCCTCCGCCTGCGGGGGCTTTGGCGGTCTCTGGGAAGCGAAGGGCTCCTGTTTCGAAGCAGACTTTCCCTCGCAAGAAGAAGAAGAAGACGGTTGATCGCCCTCTCCAGATTCCTGGCATTGAGGCTCCTAGAGAGGAACCTGCTGCCTCTCCTGTTGGGGATGTCCCTTTGATTGGAGGTTTCCTGCCTCTAGGAGAGGGACCCTCAGTTTCAGCTGGCGGTGCCAGAGAACTCCTGCTTGAGGCTTCCGTCGTTGCCACTGCCTCCGATAGTGCAATAAAATCGCCTGCGTGGCCGAGGCGAATGGGAGAATCTTCCCCTGGACCAGCAACGGAGGAAACTCCTGCCGCGTCCGTGATCATGACCAGCGAGGTTCCAGCTGACGAACCTCGAACGCGTCTCGGTAAAGGCTTGGTGGAGCTCCTGGCGATGTCGGTTGGCCCACCTCCTTCTCCAGGTATGACAGTTCGTATTGCGTCATTAAGACGTGATATAGCTACATCGGCTGCAGACGCGGCATATATACCGTTGGCTACGGGTAAAGGTCATCTTTATGTCTTCTCTTAGAAAGATTACTATCATATTGATATCAACTTTCTTGTCCTCTTCTCAGGAGATGGCGTCCACGGGGAGTATAGCGTTGAAGCGCATTCCGGCTCTGCTCGGGCTCCTGACGATGATACGGAGGCGTTCGACTTCGAGGGGAAAATAGCTTCGAGGACCAGCTCGCCCGGAGTAGTTTTGTCACCTCAAGAGGAGGACGAACCCGTTATCGTGACCTCGTCTCTTGCGAGTATGCCGATGACTTCGACCGTCGTTGTCGTGCCTTCTTTGGTCGCACCACCTGTCGAGGCGGCGGCTATGGCCACCTCGTCCGTAATCATTCCTGGAGGGGAACTCGCTAATATCGCGGCCACTCCTGGCGTCCAACCAGATCTGGTTGCGCTGACCGAGCTGTATACCAGCACCTTCTACACCAATTTGAACACGCTGATATTAATGGTGTTGGCGAAGAATCTGGATTTTGAGTGTCTGAAGAAGGCTTCCTAGTTTTCGATTGGGACTGTCAGAGAGTTCGGCGATTCCGGGGTAGCTGACGCCCTGGAGGCGATGGTTAATGGGTTGGAGCAACCTATTAACGAATACTTGCAGCTGACTCGGGGCAGTTTTGAAGCCGAAGTCCAGGCCAGATACGACTCCATGACTGCGCGGCTTACCAAACAGCTGGAGAGCTTAGATAATTCCATCGAAGCACATAAGCTGGAGATAGATAAAAGAAAAGCTATCGTGGAGGAGGCTCTTGCTCTTGAGACGAAGTGCCAATCCGAGCACGAAGGGAACGCAGCGAGGGTTCGCAAGTTGAAGGAGAAACTCGCTCTGCCAGAGGAGTGGGCTTCTCAGTCGCTAAGAGGTCTAGGCGTAGCGACTGGTCGACTGAGCACCGCGCGACGGGACCTGGAGCGTGCAGAAGCTGTCCGAGCTGGCTCTCTCCGGGCAAGGGCCGAACTGTCCTTCACGAACAATCCCGAGGCACGGCTGGAACAGGCGCGTGCTGATGCCTTGGTTTCCAGGGACGAGAGAGTGGCTGCACTGGCGAAGCTGATTCGTGATCTGACTGCTCCCCCACAATGATGTACCCTTTCTTCTCTTCGCTTCCCCAATGTAATTTTGCCCCTTTCGGGAATAAATAAAGCGAATCTTTTCTGACTTTGTGGACCCATCATTTCGGAATATAAATGACAGGTTTGGGTGAGAGTGATATCAGAGGTAGTATAGACGTGATAAACTCTCGATAAACTTCTAGCAGGACATACCTATTCAGAGGTCATACGGACATGATAGAATATGACCTAACTAGCTTCGTTGTGGAAGTAGTTTTGTCAGAATTGAGATTCTCGCTATATTCTACTTGAGCGGAGGAGGTTAAGCATAGTACCTCTTCAGGAATTTATCGTTAATAGGAGCCATTAACAGGTCTCCATTAGGTTGGGCTAACCTGTAAGCGCCGTTCGAGAACGTTGTCTCGATCACATAAGGGCCTTTCCACTTGGGCTGGAATTTTTCTTTACTCTTGTGAGTAAGAATCATCGACCTTCTTACGGCTAAAACTAGCTCGCCGACTTTGAACACTCTTTTCTTTACTTTATGATTGAAAGCTCTGGAAATGCGTGCTTGGTAGAGTGCGATGCACTGTTGAGCTTGGAGGCATTTCTCGTCTAATCCTTCCAGCTCTTGAAGCCTTAACAGGTCATTCTTTTCTCGAGTCAGCTCATTAGTCACGGCTATCCTGAGCGACGGGATCTGGATTTCAATGGGAAGAACTGCTTCGCTCCCGTAGACCAGAGAAAATGGGGTACAACCTGTCGGTGTCCGTACCGTTGTGCGGTATGCCCAGAGACATTCGCCCAGCTTCTCATTCCAGTCTCTTTTGTTTGAAGAGACGAACTTCTTCAAGAGTTTGATAATGGTTTTGTTGAAAGCTTCCGCCAAACCATTAGCAGCTGGATAATATGTCGTAGAGGCAATATTATGTATTCAATTTTTATCGCAAAATCGATGAAACGCTTGGCTGATGAACTGAGGCCCATTGTCATGGATTATCCTTTGGGGAATCCCAAAGCAATAAATGACGTGATGCTTGATGAAGCTGATTACGTCAGACGCCTTTACCTCAGCAAGAGGGATCGCCTCTGCCCATTTGGAGAAATAATCCGTGATGGCCAGTATGAACCGGTGACCTCTGGAAGAAGCCGGGTGAATAGGACCAATGATATCCATACCCCATGCTTCGAAAGGCCAGGATGCAACCGTAGGATTTAGATATTCAGACGGTTGGTGTATGAAGTCTGCATGAACCTGATAGGCCCTGCATTGTCTTGCATAGTTGATCGCGTCTATGATCATAGTGGGCCAGTAATAGCCTATTCTCCTGAGACGATCCTGTAGCTTAGGACCGGGCTGGTGCGCTCCGCATACGCCGTCGTGAGCTTCCCAGATAATCTGATGTGCTTCATCGTCAAAGAGACATCTTAATAGCAGTCTGTCGTAGGTCCGGCAATATAGGCATTGCGAAGATGCATCGAAGTAGAAGCGTAATGATCGTCTTTTGACGGATACTGCTTCTTTGGGGTCCTCCGGCAAGATTTCGTATGCGACGAAATCTATGAAGGGACTTCTCCAGTCTCTTCTAGGGGGATTCGTGTTCACGGCGTAGCTGCATTCTATGTGAAAGTTATTCTTTACGCAGAATAAATCTCTGTTAAGAAGGATTACCGAATCCTGCCTTCTTATAGGAGTGGCTAAATCCGCAGCTAGACTGGCTAGGGCATCAGCTTCTAGATTCTGAGATCAAGGTACATGCTCTAGGAAGAACCCTTTGAATGTCATGGCTATCTCGACCGTTGCTCGGTGATAGGGGATGAGGTCTGGATTCCAGACTTCATATATTCCTCTGACTTGATTGACGATGAGCAGAGAATCGCCGAAAGCTTCCAGGGACTCGACCCCCAGCTCTTTAGCAACTTGGAGCCCGATTAACAGAGCATTGTACTCTGCCACATTGTTGGAGCATGGTTCGTTGAGAGAATACGCTCGGTAGATGACGAGTTTATCAGGAGTGACCAGGACGATTCCTACCCCCGAAACCACGTTTCCCTGGGGACCAGTCCTGGAGGCGCCGTCGAAGAACAGTTGCCACGCGTCACTTTCCATTGCGGAATTACATTCTACAACTTCGTCGGGAATGTCCTCGTATAATTTGGAGGCCTCCGGGATCGCATGAGCAGCTAGGAAGTCGGCCAGCGCTTGGCCTTTGATGGACTTCTGCTGGACTTATACTATGTCATATGGTGTTAACAACATCGCCCAAGTTTGAAGCATCCGCCGGTGCATCTTCCTGACTCGCTCCGTAGTCGTTGAGGTAGGCTTTCCCTGAACGGGTTGCAGCAAATACCTCGTCTTCGTCTGATGGCGAAGAAGTTGCGACCATATGGCATGGTTTTCATTTGGAGCTTTTTCTAGACGTAGTAGCTTTAGTAGCTTTAGTCTCCTCCTCGAGCTCTGACACCAAATTCGGATAAACCCACATAATCTCGCCCTGCCGGGTGGTTAGGGGTACCAGGTCATGATTTCGACCCCTAGCTGGAGGAAGATTGACGATGTCCATCGTGGTCCGAGAAATGGGCGTGACACCGTCCATGACTTCTTGGGAAGGCAGATCGCCAAACTGCAGAGAAATCATGTTGGCCGTGACCGTCTTCTCGGTGTTGTGCAGAGTAATGGCCTTAGCATCGATTAACCCCTAGATCTTCCTTTTCAGTATGTAACACGCCTTTGTTGGGTGGTGTACGTATCTGTAGAAGATGCAATATTTGGGGTCGTCAATGCTACCGACTTCTTGGGGCCGCCTTAGCTCTGGAAGGGTGATCTTGTCGCTCTTGACGAGACACTCGAATATACTAGGGATATCGTCGTCGTCAAAAGAGTAGACTTCGACGGGCCTGGAAGTCCCGAATTTCGTCTACTTGGTCGTCGCGGTCTTTTGCCTGGACATATTGACCGTCAGAGCTTCTTTTCCCTTGGAGCTGCGAGGATGGTCGCTGTTGGGAGATGACCTTTTGCCTCTATCGGAGGCGGAGATCATGATGCCATTGTCGCGCGTCTTGCGACTGTTGTCTTCGGCGGCTACTGCCGAGATGATGAACAAGGGCCACTCATGGAATTGATATGGTCCTGTAAACACCGAGACTACGGGAAGGAGATTTTTTCTGTAAATATCTACTAACGCAGAGTCTGGAACTCCTAGAGGCATCTGTAAGGTGGCCTGACGAAAACGTTCGACGAAGGTGCGAACGTCCTCCTTTTGCTTTTGCTTGACTTCGATAAGAGAGGACATAGACATGTCCATTCCACTCTCATAGAATCGCGTGAAGAATAAAGCTTTGAAGTCCTCGAAGGAAGTAATACAGTTGTCCGCCAGGCTACGGTACCACTGATAGGCTACTCCTGAGAGGCAGCCTTTGAGCACCCGAGTGAGGAGGGCGTCGTTCCCTTGTAACAACACCGTCATCATACTGAAATAGTTCATGTACTGACTTGGTGATGTTTTTCCCTCGAACAGAGCCATAGTCTGAGGTTTGTACCTCGAAGGGAAAGGGACCTCTTCCCAGATAGCTGGGTAAGGCTGGTTGATTCTCAGTTTCTTGAGCTGATCTTTGTGCTTCAAGGCGTCGAACTGGGCTTTCAACTCCCGTACTGCCTGCATCAGATTTTCAGTTGGAAGTGGGGCTACGGTGTAGTGCGGAGTTGGTTGTATCGTGACTCCAACGGGAGGTAATATATTCACCGAGTGAGGAAGCGGAGGAACTGCTGACTCTTGATCTAGAGCAGGCTCTTGGCTCGGGTTGGATGGTGGTAAGTCCACCCCCACACGTATCTGAGTTGGCGGGGCCGACGTTTGAGCCATGGCAGCTGCGTGCTGAGTCAGCATCATCTGGTGCATGTTCTCCATCATGGATTGCATTTGTTTCAGCGATGTCTCCAGCACAGTGATGCGTTGTTCCACGTTTCCTGACGGCGAAGCTTCCTCGCGTTCATCTTCAACGGCGTAAACTCCCATTTTCCTGGGCGTCCTCGAAGGATAAGTATAGGTCGCTGCAGAAGTCGACTCTATACTCTCAGCATCTGATTTGGGAGATTGGCGACCCCCAGCGTCGGAATCAGACGAGTACGAAGCTGGTTGCTGTGACCTTGCACGGGTGTTTTGGAACACCCCAGCTTCAGTGTTCCTGAGGAGGTCTTCGAATCTCCTTCGGCTCGGAGGCCGAGAGGGATGACGTCTTGAGCTCGTCCCTCCTCTAGGTATGTGTGAAGCCATGTTCACGGATGCATACGCGGGCTCTTCTTCCGGGAAAGACTGAGAGTAGCTCAATCGGTCAAAAACCGACCGTTTTGCTTTAGAACAGCAGCAGTCAATCATAATTTTATGACTATTACAACATTGCTCGCTAGGGGGCATAATAGACATGTTGGAAGGTCCCCTTTCCTTACGCTTCTGGATTAGACATGCGTGCAAGTCAGGAGGAGTAGAGGAAGAAGACGACGGCTTGTTCCTTCTGTTCCCATCAGTGGGCATGCGGAGATTGGGCACCATGGTTTTCCCTACGCCACCTGTGTACAACAGATTGGCCATCTGGGTGGCGGATAATCCCCGGGGAGGTTGCCTTTCCGTAACCCGAGCTTGCTTTACGTCGTGGGACTTCGCCTGGCATAATTTGGAGATTTGCTCAGACTGGCGTAAAGCTGAAGAGGTCCTCAGTCGGCCGTCGGCTTCCCGCATAATCCGGAGGGTAGGTAGATTGCTTCTTTGCTGGCGTAACGGCCGAGAAGTTGAGTACCCCACCGCTTGCTTCCCCCTGTGAAAATCACGGCGCTCATCTGGTTCCCCGTAGAGGTCAGATGTTGTCTTGCGCATGGAGCGTGATTTATACTTCTGACTTGGCGCTGAGGCATCATCAGAAGTTTGGTCTGTACCGCGCGTAGTGGGAGACTGGTTTCTGCACGTAGAGCACAGTGGATACTTCTGGGTTAGCGCTGAGGCTTTGTCCGAAGTTTTGTCTGTACCGCGCGTAGCGGGAGACTGATTCCTACGCATAGAGCACAGTGGATACTTCTGGGTCAGCGCTGAGGCTTTGCCCAAAGTTTCGTCTGTACCGCGCGTAGCGGGAGACTACATTTTACGTGCAGGGCACGGACGGAGCAATGCTACAACCTCATTGGTCGGAGAGGTCGGAGAGATCGGAGAGTCTACAGGAATGGTAGAGGATGTCTTGGGCATCCAGACCTTGCGCAGCTTCCTGTTGTCTTGGACGGAGAGAGAATGAGAGCTACCCCCGGTTCGAAGCATGTCTTCGTAGGCAGACTGGTCGAATTGGATGACCAGTGTCTTCTACACGGATCCCACGGATACCGCATCGTGTTGAGCAATTGCTTCCTCATCAGAAGAGAAAGATGTCCCCAGCAAAGTCGCCATCTTGTTTGTGGTATTAAACGAAAGGATGAAAATGCATTCAATATGGGGTTTATACGGAACTCGCCTTCTTTTGTTTACAAACAAACTTGTACAATTTGATCCTATACAAGGATATGGGAGTATAATTTATTTAATCTAGGTAGATATTGCTATAGGTGTCTGATCTGCAGTCGATCACTTTAGCCCTTGGACCACACGATGTTGAAGAAGTGCCGTAGAAGGCAGGAAGCAGCTTCGAAGGTTGTAGAAGAGGGTGGATGTACGATGCCAAAGTCGTCGATCCCTACTCTTTGCCAAAGCTCCAGACTCTCTCTCTCTCTCTCTCTCTCTCTCTCTCTTTCTCTGGTTCGATCTTCCAATTTGTCGACCTTTGGTTCGATCTTCCAATTTGTCGACCTCGTTCCTCATTGATAGAGGTCTCTATTTATAGAGTTTTAGTGACAGTGACCACTCCGTCGGTGTAGAAACCGAGTGGAAAGTACAGCACCATTTTACACAACGGTTAAAGTAACCAATGCCTGCGTATAGATGATCTTTTGAATGAGCGAGTGACGCGGGTCCAACTAAGGGACACAACGCGTATAATTGCTACGAAGATCACGGCATAAAAGCTACGTAGGTGGGTATCCATTGTGTAGAAGAGGTTGGCATAGAAGCCAAGTGTCTGTCACCATGGCATAGAAGCCAAATAGTTATAAAACCGGCATAGAAGCCGAACAGGCGTAGAAGCCGAGTGGTCATAGAGGCCGAGCAGGCGTAGAAGCCGAATGGTTGTAGAGGTCGAACAGGCGTAGAAGCCGAGTGGTCGTAGAGGCCGAACAGGCGTAGAAGCCGAATGGGCACAGAGGCCGAGAGAGCACAGGAGCTGGGTGGGCGTAGAAGTCGCTGCGTACCGTGCCAGAGTGCTGATGGGGACATCTAAGCCGAAATTACGGCTTTTGAAGATATAATCAAATCTCTTGCATTAGATACTGAGATTTGCCACCATCCTGTGCATTAAATGTGGAGGCGTGTTCTTTGACGGTCTGCAGCCCTTTCTGCGCATCAGTCGCAGAGACGTGCCTTGAAAAACTGTCACCGCTCTATGCTTTAGACGTAGAGATGTGCCTCGAACCCCGTACGGAGTGCAGCTTTTGACGTGGCAGGCGGTTTGTTTTCTGCAAAACGTAAAACAGCTCGTGTCTGCCTGTGTAAAACAAGGCAGCGTATCCCTTTGTGCTTGAAAAAGCAGTTTACGAGAAGGGGATGGCGGTATTTGACAGCCTGGGTCGCAGTGCTGTGCCATCATTATAGCCGTCGTCTGGGTAGTTGAGCCGTATCCTTTTGTCAGAAGTCCAGACGTCAGGTTCATTGTAGGATCTTCTTCCAGGGTCTGACAAGTTCACCTCGGAGAATACGAAATGTCTCTTGTACACCTTAATGCTGCATCTGAAAGAGGATGAGTTTTACGCCCTTGAGGCGATGAAGCATCCTGTTTACGCTGAAGCGGCTTGGACGTACTGCTTTACGCGGATGGTCCTTCGAGCTTTTATATTTTACGCTGGGTTCTTGGCAGAAAGAGCTCTGTTGCACGCTTGATGGCTCTTAAGGCCTCTGCTTACGCTGCTCTGCACCAATATGCCGCGTATAGTCATCCGACGTATTTTTTATGCTTCTACAGCCTTCACGATGCTCTCTCTCAGAGTCTCAGCCTGGTGCTGCTGGGCCTGCTGCTGAGCCTGCTGCTGGGCCTGCATCATCGCATACATCATTTGGAATATCTGGGTTCCATCCATCGGTTGTCCTGTGGGGAATGGCATAAAGGGCATCTGGGGCGGGAATGGTGGAGGAGGTGGTAGCTGCTGCTCCTCCTGACTCGGAATCCTCCGATCCTCAGGTTCTGCCTGATGTGGAGTCTGGTGTCCGTCTGAAGGCACCTCGGGATGTCCTGATGACTGCCCCATGGGAGCTGGAGTCAGTAGAAGAACATCGCCAGGCTGCGCGACACGTCCACTGCGGAGATTCATAACTCTGAAAAGAAGTCATGACTGCGATCAGCATTTTGAGAAAAATAAACAAGATGCAATTTGGTAAACTATATCGAGATAGAGGTGTCATATGAAGGTTTCAAACTTTGCAGATGAGATTTCTAACTCTATTCCTAATTTGCAGGCTCGCTTGGCACAGTCAGGTGACCAAGATAATTTAAATCGGACCTGCATAGGCCACCACAAAAACCTTGTCATGCCCCGGTTCCATGGATAAGGAACCGAGACACGTGGCAATAGCCAGCAGTGTACTTCGGCGGGCATTCCAATCCAATAGGCCCGTCAGAGTACACTTAAGCTGTAAAGTACAATGAATAACCCAACTCGTAACACAAGTATACTCAACTAAAACTCATCTACAGGCAGCAATAAGAGCACAATAGAAGTAAATACAACGACTAATGTGCAGGAAGGAAATATCCAAATAAGTATCAAGTACAAATACTAGAGTAGTCACACGGGGACAAACCCACTAGTACAAATATGCTGGAATAAAAGTAAGCAATAAGATAACTTGGGACGGCAGTAGGTAACTAGGTAATGATACCGTCCCAAGGAAAGAGTCACTACCAGCGATCAGGCAAAGTTCTCAGGAATGACCTCGTCCTCGGCAGTGAGTACAGCTGCTGGATAGATGCCCTGTCCGTACTCCTCCGGGTAATCCTCGTAACCTACACCTGGAAGGAAACCAGGTCCTCAGAGAGACGTAACAAGGTACATAAATACAATATGCCAGGTAAACAGATAGTACAAGTGCAACGACATGGTAATCTAACATAACCAAACAAGTGTGACACAGTTTAAAGACAATGTTCGACGCGTGGGCTGTCCAAAATAAAACCGTAGCTCCGGACACGAAAATACACGGCACGTACCGCAGCTCCGGGAAAAGAGTCACACGGGTGAAACAGCTACAATAGATACAGGTATCACTACAAGATACTACATATATATAAGCGCGTGCAGAGTAGCCCAAACGTCTAGTAACTGTCTTCCCCTTCCCAAGCAGTCAACGATTGTGCGTTGAACCTGAACCTCTAACTACAGTCTCGATGCACAGAATTAACTCAACAGACGCGACCCTAAGGTCATCCCAGTCTCTGGTCATGATATCAATATCAGGAAACAGGAATCTGGCACGATCACGGTATATAAATGTGTCCTGGGGTATCGATGTACTCAGGTACGTGCATCGAGGTGTTGTGAAGCATCTAGCAATTATACTAAGACGTTACGTCGAATGTCAACACCCGGTTGTGAACCGAACACGGAGTATCGAACGTCAACATAAATATGCGCACGAAGTACAAAAAGAACAAGTATCTGTAAACTGAAATACAGGGTGGCAAGGTACACTTGCCTGCGTGTGGCTGCTGATGTGGGGGATCTGGTACCGCGTCCAAGTCCTCAGGTCCCGCAGTACCTAGAGATGAATTATAAACCAGAATTGATAATCTATTTACAACAGACAGGGGTGGTACACACATCTACACCAAAACTCAGCCTCAGCTACGACTCACAGGGACAAGTCTCTAGGGGGGTTGACCACAGTTGACTATCGGTTCGATGGTCAAATCGGCTAAACATCGGTACACTCTCCTCGATTTAATTATCCGTAAATAAACTAACATTTTTTCCACCATGTACGATACATCCTGATTAGTTGGCTCCAAGGTCAAAACTCAATTCTCCTCGAGTACATATTTTAATTAAATCGCGATAATTTATGTAGAAGCCAACCCTAATTTCCATCCAAGTACCACATCCAAATTCATCTTCATAAAACATAAGTTACAAGGTCACTACACTAAATAAACCCTAAAATATGTTAACACCACCTCAAGTCATAAAAATCCATTTTCGCATTATTCATCATTAGCCTTAGCCAATATAAACCTTAATCCCGTAGTTCAAGTATTACACTACACTAATCATTTACATCAACACTACATAAACACTAGAAATATATTAACCTCATTAACCACAACCTCATCCATATTCATATTTAATCTTCATTAACATAATCCTCATCCATGTTAATATTTAATCATCATAAAATAACCTATATATATATCTCAACCATATATTTCATTTATCACATTACACTAACCATCCAGATATGTAATCCAACAACCCTAGCTAGCATAGCAAATATATATAATCACCATCCTAATTAACCAAAACAAATCTGAAAATAAAATGGAGATAGGTGGAGAATCGACCTTGGCGACGACGGTGCCGGGTACGGTCGGAGAAGGTGGCCGGGGGTGGTGGTGACGATGGTGGTAGTGAAAACTAGTGGTGGTAATGGTGTTGATGGTGGTGGTAAACTGGTGGTGATGGTGGGGGTAAACTGGTGGTGATGGTGGGGGTAAACTGGTGGTGATGGTGGTGGTGAACTAGTGTCGGCGGGAAGGTCGGACGGGGGACGCACAGCGGGGGGGGGGATTCTGCGCCGGCGGGAAGGTCGGACGGGGGACGCACGGTCCGGCGGCGGGGACGCACAGCCTCGGGGCAAGGCTGCTGTACAGTGACGCATGGGGAGAACAGGCGGTCAGACTGCTCAGTCGGCCAGAGAAGCACAGTCCGGCGGGAAGCTACAGCGGGCCGGAGCGGCGGCGCCACCTGGCCGGAGTTGAGTCGTCGGTCGGGGTCTCCAAGAGGAAGAAGAGACTAAGGAAGAAGAAGAAGAAAAATAATGAAGAGTGGAGAAGCTTTTGCATGGAGGGTTTTAAATGAAGGAGTGAGGAGAGAGAGAGAGAGGAGTTTTCTTGGGATTAGGGCCAGTGGTGTGTGTTGAGGGTGGGGTGAGGTGTTACTTTATAGGGGTTTGTGAAAGGGATGAAGGGTTGTGATGGTGTCTTTCAAAATGGAGGGTTGTGATTTGTCATGAAGGAAAATTGGTTTCTTCATGAAGGGGGTGAATGGATGGGTGAGAATGGGACCCCATTTTGGGATCTCTCCATTGTTCATAGCCAATAGGGTGATGACACATAATTTTATTATTTGCAACTTAGCCCCTTAAATTCGGAAAATTGCATGAACACATAAAATGACACAAAAATTGTGGAGAAAATTATGTTTAGTAATTTTTATGGTGAGAGGGTGTTGTGCGTTAGGCACGGGTTTAATTAGAAAGGTATTGGGATTAATTTAGGATTTAAAATGAAATTTACAAAGTTGGTATCCCCGATTTAAATAGAAATAAAGTGTCCCACGAATTTAATTTAATTGGGGGCACTTGGGTCAAAATCCGGAAATGACGCAAAGGTCAAAAATGGTGGGGGCTTGGAGTCAGTCTTGGACCCTTTAGTTGGTCCGGCTCAACGGGTTAAGTTGGTATCTCAAAATTTAGGATAACGACACAAGTGTCCGACACGGAATTAAATATGGATTAGGGTTTCGGAAAATTGTGCAATTAATTTAGAGCACAACGAAAAGCTAATTTTGATCGACGGAAAAGTCCAGTACCTAATTTGGCGAGTCAAGTCAGAAGTACAATAATTGAACAGAATTTATGGACTGATATTGGGCTCCGAATAATCAAACAATGATAGGGCGCGCCAAGGGTTTTAATTAATTGAATTAAATACCAGATAAATTATCTCCACTCTAAACCTCGACCTATGCTACCAAAACCAAAATTTTCCCAATCCACTCTAACTATCTACAGAATAAATCGAGGGGGTTTACACCATGTAACCCCCTCTCTAAGCAATATAAAATATCTCAAATAACCCTTAGGGCCTCTCATGAAGAATTTAATTAGGGAGAGAAGGTTCTAGTCTAATGGTTTTACTAATTAATCTAACCTCCTAATCCATGGGTCTAATTCATGGGCTCAAGCTAAACTCATCCAAAATGTTGGGTTCATGCATTCTAATAAATAGATTTGGTCCACTACACAAGTCTAAAATAAATCTATAACTAACAAACATAATACAATTAATAATCATGCATGCACAATATTAATTACAAATAATCCTAAAATAAATATTACCCATTGTCAATTATCAAACTACCCTTGAATGAAAAAGTGAGGGTGATAATCCTACCTACCTTAGAAATATTTCGTCCTCAAAATCAAGGAAGAAACTATCTACCAAAAGCAAACAATATAATCAAGAAAGAATTATACCTCACAGCTCGAACATATATGGATATCGCTCGCGCATCTCGGCCTCTCGCTCCCAAGTACTCTCTCCTGGCGAGTGATGCCTCCACGCGACATGCACCAAAAGAATCGTCTGGTTCCTCAGCACCTTCTTTCTCCGATCCAGAATCTCCACCGGCTGCTCTGGATAGCTAAGAGTAGGGCCCACCTCTATCTCCGAGTGATCCAACACATAACTGGGATCTGCCACGTACCGTCTCAACTGCAATATGTGAAATACATTGTGTACTTCCTCCAATGCAGGTGGTAAGTCTAGTCTATATGCAACTGCACCGACCCTCTCAAGAATATTGAAAGGTCCGATGAATCACGGACTAAGCTTGTCGTCTCCACCGAAATGAATTATGCCACGTGTCAGAGAAATCCTCAAAAAAACCAGACCGCCAACCTCAAACTCCAAAGGTCTCCGGTGACTATCGGCCCAATGCCGCTGCCTGTCCTGCGCCACTCGAAGTCTATCCCTGATAAGCTTCACCTTCTCTGCTGCATACACTACCATCTCTGGTCCCAATAAAGCTCTGTCACCAACATCATCCCAGGACAACGGAGTGCGGCATCTCTGTCCATACAACGCCTCGAATGGTGACATCTTAATGCTGGCTTGGTAGTTGTTGTTGTATAAAAACTCTACCAAGTGAAGGTGATCCTCCCAAGAACCTCCAAGATCTAAAACACAGGTGCGTAGCATGTCCTCGAGAGTCTGAATAGTCCTCTTCGACTGTCCATCAGTCTGAGGGTGAGAAGCGGTACTGAACTTGAGCTGAGTGCCCAAGTTAGCCTATAAATTCCTCCAGAAATAGGACGTGAAGAGACTATTCCAATCTGAGACTATGCTTACTGGAACACCATGCAATCTGACAATCTGGCGCACATACATCTCCGTAAGTCTCTCCGTAGATGTACCCACTTTGAATGGCAAAAAGTGGGCTAATTTGGTCAACCTATCCACGATGACCCAAATTGTATCTTTCCTTCCTGGAGAACGCGGAAGTCCCGATACAAAATCCATGGTCACATGTTCCCATTTCCACTCTGGAATGGGCAAAGGCTGAAGCAATCCACCTGGCCTCTGTCTCTCCGTCTTGACCTGCTAGCAAACTAAGCATCTGGATACGAAGCTAGCTACCTCCTACTTTATGCGATACCACCAGGTATGCTCTCTCATATCTCTATATATCTTGTTGGAACCTGGATGCATAGAGTACTGGGAACGATGTGCCTTCTGTAGATTCTCCTCACATAATACTCCTCTCAGTACACATAACCTGGTACCATATCGCAATGATCCATCATCTACGACAATAAAGTCCTCTGCCAACCCGACCTGAACCTGTGCTCTGATGCTCCTCAGAGACTCGTCTTCATACTGTCGGCTCTGACCCAGTCCATCAGCTCCGATTGAACCTGAAGTCCCCACATCTGTGATGCGACTCCAAGAACTAGTACCTCAATGCCCAAACTGTCAAGATCTGCCAATAAATGTCTGTCTCTAGTCAAGCACATAGCCACGGGATACCTGCTCAAAGCATCCACGACTACGTTGGCCTTCCCTGGATGGTACTACAAGGATATGTCAAAGTCTTTCATCATCTCTAACCATCGCCGCTGCCTCATATTGAGCTCTTTTTGGGTAAACACATACTTCAAGCTCTTATGGCCTGTGAAGATCTCCACTCTCTCTCCATACAAGTAGTATTTCTACAATTTGATAGCAAAGATAACCGCTGCCAACTCCAAGTCATGGGTATGGTAGTTCTTCTCATACGGGCGTAATTTTCTAGAAGCATAGGCAATCACATTCCCGTGCTGCTGTAACACACAACCCAAGCCCTTTCCTGATGCATCACTGTAAATGAAAAATCCTCTCCTAATGGCAATGTCAAGATGGGAGCTATGGTCAATCTCCTCTTCAGCTCCTCAAATGCTGACTGATAATCCTCAGTCCAGACAAATTCTACGTCTTTCCTAGTCAGTCTAATCATCGGCTCTGCAAGTCTGGAAAAGTCCTGAACAAACCTCTGGTAGTAGCCTGCTAATCTAAGGAAACTCCTGATCTCTGCCACTGAACTCGGGGTAGACCACGATTCAACTGCTAAAATCTTCCTCGGGTCCACTGGATTCCATCTCTTGTAATAACATGCCCAAGGAATTCAACCTTATCAAGAAAGAATTCGTACTTCGATAACTTGCCATACAACTTCTCCTTCCTGAGGGTCTCTAAAATAATCCTCAAGTGCTGCTTATGCTCCTCTGGGGTCTTCGAATATATCAAAATATTATCAATGAAGATTATAACAAACTGGTCCAGGTACTGATGTAACAGCTTGTTCATCAGGTTCACGAACACTGTCGGGGCATTGGTCAACCCAAACGACATCACCAAGAACTCGAACTGCCCATAACGAGTCCTGAAAGCTGTCTTCGGGATGTCTTTCCTCTTCACTTTCACCTGGTGGTACCCTGACCTCAAGTCTATCTTGGAGAATACCTTCGCTCTGCTCAACTGGTCAAACAAGTCATCAATCCACGGCAACGGGTATTTGTTCTTGATAGTGAGGTTATTAAGTGCCCTGTAGTCGATACACATACGTACCGACCCATCCTTCTTTGGTACAAAAATTACTGGAGCACCCCATGGTGATAAACTGGAATGGATAAAGCCCTTGTCTTGCAACTCATCCACCTACTTCTTTAACTCCGCCAGTTCATTGTTGTTTACTCTATAGACGTACTGAGATATCGGCTCTGCGCCTGGCACTAAATCTATAGAGAATTCTATATCTCTGTCCGACGGCAACCCCGATAACTCCTCTGGAAAGACATCCAAGAACTCTACAATCAACGGATATGGTGGCTCCTACTCCTCGACCAAAGCTCCACAAAAATTGCCTTTGCTCTGCTCTGCTCCTCGAACGAACTCGAACTTTGGCTTTCCTGGCGATTGAAATAAAACTCTGCCTCTACGACAATCGATACTAGCGTGATGCCTACTCAACCAATCCATCCCGAGTACTATATCGTAACTTGGAAGTAGAATTACAAATAAACATACGCTCAGCTCATGGCCTCCCAAATAAACTCTCTGGTTCTTGCAAACATCACTGACCAGGATGATGCCACCCCCGGTTATGATCTTGCAAGTCCTCGCCAATGGTTCAAACTCAAGATGATGCCTCAAAGAAAAAAGATATTGATACAAAGATATGAGAAGCACCAGAATCGAACAAAACATGAGCTAGAAAGGAATCAAGATAAACTGAACCTGAGATGACATCGCCAATCGGCTCCTCCTCCTCGACAGTCAAGGCAAAAGCTTGTCCTTGTCACTGCGCTCCTCTCTGCTGTTGATGCTGGGCAAACTGCTGCTGTTGCGGTGGAAGAGATCCTCTTTGTTGCTGTCCCGCTGGTGGTCTAGCAGGTGCCCTCTGTGCCTGTCCTCCACCCTGAACTGGACGAGTTGGGACTTTAGAACAAGCCTGCAACTGATGATCTCCCGATCCACAGAATAAACATTAGCCTAGCCTCATCCTGCATGCGTCACATCCGTGTCCTTGCTTCTTGCAGAAAGTGCAAGGAGCTACTTCCCTCTGGATATGATGTATCTGTTGAGCCGGCGCTCTAGCTGGCCCATGATACTGCTGTCTCTGGTGCTGGTAAGGCCCCTAGTACTACTGTTGGATGTAAGGCCTCTTTCCTGGACCCGTGTTGTTGCTGGATCCTCCTGTGTCCCTCGACCTCTTAGAGCCAAGCTCTAAGTCATCCTCCGCTCTCTGCGCCTGCCTGAGTATCTCCTCGAAGGTGGCGGTAGGATCTCCGTTGGTGTGGGGTTTGACTTCCCAGTTCAGGACCTTTCTGAACTTTCTGGCTCTATTTCTAGGGTTCTGACCCTCCATGAAGTGACCTAGTTGGCAATACTTCACCGTATACTCATCCACTGATATGCCTCCTTGGACGAGGTACTGGAACTGACTCTCCAAAGATGTAAGAGCCATGTTTGGGAAGAACTTCTCTTTGAAAAGCTCTTTGAAGGCTTCCCAAGAGAGTCCTGGTACTGCAATCCTTGGGTCTGTCCGAAACCATGTCAATGCAATATTGAACATCATATAACCCGCTGCCTCTATTTGTAGCATCTCTGGAATCTGCGCCAGCCGCAGGTTCCGCTCGATGTCCTTGATACACTCATCTGTATAGATAATCCCCTCTGTGCCCCTGAATTCCTTCGGCCCATCCTCTTAAAGTCGATGATGGTACCCGGCCTCGACTAATGCGGAATAAACTGAGCTGGTGCCGTTTGTGGCTGGGCTGTAGTAGCTCTCTCATCTGCTACAAGTACGATCTGGTGAGCGTTCTCCATGCTCTATCGCAGGACCTCTGACTTTTGCTATTGTGCCTTCATCATCTGCTGGAAGAGCGCGAACATCTACGTCTGATCAGCTACTGGTGGTGGAGGTGGAAGATCCTCAGAAACTGTCTGCCCTCTCCTCGGTACTGGAGGTGGAGCACCTCCAAAAGCTACTGCTGATATGCCCACCTGGACCGGTGAAGATGACCTCCTGAATGTAGGTACTAGACCATCGTCTGAGGGTGCTTCCCTCAAGGGTGATGAAGTGACTGATCGCGCTGTCGCGACACCTGATCGCTGGGAACGCGTCTTCGGCGGCATCCTGAAGATAGATTAAAATACGAAATCAATATTAAATATGATACGATATCATCAAAGAAGGACAGAACTTTGTTCAAAGTAAAATAATATTCAATAGATAAGGATTTGCAAAAATAGATTGGAATTTTCCTAGGTGTGATTGAGTAAACTCTCAACCTAAATCATGTTTCCTAAAGCAGGCTCGTAGTAATACTCTAGACGAGCACTACTACGATATCTATCTAGACCTGCATGGACCACCACTAAAAATGTGTCACGACCGGCACCCGGATAATTGGGCACGAGCACGTGGTTACGCCCAACCTGTGCCACAGAATCTGCTGTAGAACGTTGTTTGGGTCATTTCTAACTATCTAACATCTCAACAATATAATATGGTATCAGCCAATCATCTCAACTCTAAACGGAGGAGCAATATGGTATCTCACATGAATAACTAATCTCAATCATAAAATAAACTAAGGAAGAATAATGCACAAATGGAATAGCGAAGGAAAGAGTAAGATACAATCCACAATCTAAAATAATAATACAAACTGTGAATCTACCAAAAGAATAGTCTAATACAATCCAATACGAATATAATCTAGACCTCCTAGGCTCTCCAACTAAGTCCTCCTGGTCAATAGGAGTATCCTCTATAGGTACAACGTCCTATGGCCCGTAGAATATGGGACACTGCTCTAGAATCCAGTCATCTGGAAAAATATATCCAGTTAGGATTAGAGCGAAGTACATACCTCTGAAAGCAATTTCAATAGCATAATCGAGCATATAAATAGATATATAAATAAAATACAAGTTCACCAATCATATAAATGAATGAACAATAGATATAAAGGTAATGTACGAGAATATAGATCAACAATATGAATATCAACAATATAATAAAATAGCAGCAATCTAAACTAACTAATATGCCTCAGAATACAAGTTCATTATGTGATCGGGTTGGGTGAACATGATCAGGTAAGATGATTATAAGTGAGGTATGTAACCAGAATGTACACGATATAACAATGGCTTTGATCATATAATCCACTCCTACTCTCCCACCCCCAACTAATACCGATGGATCCAATCCTGACACGCTACGAACACAAAATATAACCACTGAACACAAGCAATGGGTGTACACGAATATCATAACCACCAAACACGAGCGGTGGGTGTACAAGAATAAGCACACTGAACACAAGCAGTGTATATACATGAAATATAATCAATACCCAATATACACGATGAGATACAATATACACAAGTACCCGCTGAACACGGTAGGGGATAACATCTCCTAACAGGATCCA
Source organism: Iris macrosiphon (assembly GCA_036927795.1). NCBI lineage: Eukaryota > Viridiplantae > Streptophyta > Magnoliopsida > Asparagales > Iridaceae > Iris > Iris macrosiphon. The sequence goes on along the minus strand of JAYESA010000009.1, from coordinate 147,642,728 downwards.
TATAGTACCAGTCTGTGAAATTACTGTGTCGGGATCAAGTATACAATTCTAGAACATGCATATATACAATATTATGAATTAAAAACTATCAGAGAAATATACTCGCCTGAAGTCCTGAGCAAGGTGTGTCTCTCGATGCCCAAGCTGGTGTCTCACAACCTATATATGATATGTTGCATCAATACAAGGTTCAAGAATGAAAATAAGTAAATTTGATGCAATTCTAGATACGCCATTTCTAACTCAAACCAATAAAATCTAGGTTGCAAGAGTCTAACACTAAGTCACTAAGTCGATACATTATGAAACTATGCTATACTAGCTAAGCTAAGAAACAACAAGGCACTTAAAGAACCGTATCCTAAGATACGCAAGTTTTTGAATATTAAAATAGGGTTTTAGATATATATACAAGTCAAATATTATAATACTAGGTCAAAACAAGAAAAATACGATACCTTGGCCTTGCACCAATGCGTATCGCACCTATCTCGATACCCAAAGTCAATACCTTGGGTATCGACCCAATACCTTGGCAATACCTTGGTATCCCGAGGTAACCCAAGCCTCTACATAATAGCTAACACATATATGATACCCCAAGCTAATATGCTAATATGCTAATACACCTATACATAAACTTCTAGCACTAGCTATATCAGTATCTAACTACTAAATATTTTCCCTCAACTTCAAATCTATCTGTCGTTCCCGTATAGTCTGCTTCCAGAGAGCCGGAACTAGGGACGGGATATGAGGCCACCTCCCCTAGTCTCGATTGGTATTCCCGTCGTTCAGTGAAGGCTCGAAGCCATCTCCATATTAATCCCCACCAGCTGCCATTTACCCCTATGCTGCATTCGATCCATCTGTCCCATCACCAGAGGTAGATATGTGCCCAGGCATCTGATGCCTTTCGGACCTGTAAGGGAAATCAGTCATAGGCAAAGCTTATGAATGAGGTTCAACCTCCGTTCCATATCCTTCTTTTTCGGTCAGCATCCTCTCCTAACTGGAGGAAGAGTTCGCTTAATCAGAATCAGATGGAGCATCAGAATCGGCATAAGCTCGGGTTGTTGGATCGGGTCTCAGGGAAGCAAGAGAGCACAGCTAAGTAAGCAAAGAAGCAAGACCGCGAAGAGACCAGTTCGTACACCTTTCATCCTGCTGGGGCAGGGCGCTTCCCTATCTGTATGGCCGGGCTGGAGTGGGAGATTCGCATGGCAGCAGTTCTATCCAAATATGGATTTACCACACTACATCTATACATAACTAACTACTACTATACACTCAATATCTCAATAATCTATAGTTACATATATACATAGTACATATAGCTAGACTATATACTAAGTATTAGTACATATAGCTAGACTATATACTAAGTATCAACATATATAGGTATATATATAATCATTAACTACTTATACTAATTATAAAACTATCTATTACTAATTAGTTAATATAGAACAACTAAACTTAATCAAATACCCAAACCCAAGAGAAACTATATTGACACTATACTGTAACTGACTGAACAAAGAATACTACACTATCTATTAGCTAACTACCCAATACTAGACTACCTAAACACTAACTCAACTAAACACTTAACTAATCACCCATAACCCAACTAACAACTATCAGCTAACTCAATATCTCAAAACCCAAACTAATTGACTCTCACAGGAACTGATACCTTGACTAAAATTGGAACAGATACTGTGCTCGGGCATAGTATCTGAAACCAATGTCTAGTGGCCCGAGCCCCCCTCCAAGCTTGGCTATAACTGCTAGCTGAATGCATATGCTTGCTGCTGCTCATGCTAAAACAATGTTGTGCAGCTCATGCCTTGGCTGCTGTCCTTAGTTACTGCACTGCATTTGCTACTGCAGTGTTGTATTGGCTCAAAATGTTGTGCCTTTGTTGTGCTACCTGCTGATGTGCAGTTGCTGCCTTGCTATATATCTGCTATTGAAATGGATGCTGCAGCATTGTTGCAGCTGTAGTTGATGCTCTGTAGGTTGCGGTGCAGGCTTGAACATTGCTGCTGAATTATTGTTTGCTCCTCTCATCTACCTGATGCACATTGTGCTCTATCCTAATGCCTCACCTAGCTGAACTGCTCCTTGCTGGGAATGCTGCACCTTCTTGTGTACTCTACACTGGCTGCTGCATTCCATGCCACTGTAGTTGGCTTATTGCTGCTATAGTGGTTCATACTCCTTGTTGTGCTTATTGCTCTTCAGTTGCTTTTGAATGCCTAGGCTACATGCTGCTCTGCTACTTGTTGTGTTAAGGTTTCTGCGACTGATGCACTGTTCTATCTGCCTCTCATTGCTGTAGTGGATGCCCGATGCCCCCTCTCTCACACCAGCACACACACACACACACACACACACACACACACACACACACACACACATATATATATATATACACACACACACATATACACAAACTCATATACACTATTTTATACATATATATGGCACACAAATATCATATATATATATAAATACACATGCATATATAGCAAAGAAGACAAAACATCAAACACGTGGAGTGCACCACACCCGTATCACACTTGTTCTATGATACGCTTGCGATACGGCTCCAACATACAACCAAATGCATCCCGAAGGACACGAACAAGTCTAATACACTAATTATGAATAATACGTATAATAATTAGAGTATCTACGTGTCACTACCACGTTCTAAAAACAAGGGTATTTTTGACTTTTTATATATATTTGATATTGCGTATATTTAATTTAAATAATTGTATGGGATGTGTATATATATTATGTACAGTGTTCTTAATGTTTGAGCTAGTAGACTTGACCTAGAAGCCCACTAGGTGAACACATGACCGAATTATAGGGTTGTGAATTTATTTGTATTATTTTAGAATTTAATTATTTGAGGTTGTAATTAATTACCGTAATTTTATTTAATTGTTGTGCCTTGTCGTTGCTTCGATATTTGGAGCGCTACCCTATCTTTTGTCTTTCAACAAATTTCACAACCTTGCCCTAGACGTGCCCGCCTTCCATTCGGACCTTTTTGTAACTCATAATTATGCTCTTTTGTGCTTCAATTTAGCTGCACAATATTCGTCACGGACGTTTATTTAATTTCTAAATAAATTCTAACTTTGTATCGTTGTGCGTTCCAATCGAAATTGGAGGCAATCTTGACCCATTTTTTGTGCAACCCAAATTAGGGTAATATTCTGTTATGAGTCTTCTTCACTAATGATATTTGTGTCCCAACCTAATTTTGGCCCCATGTACTCCTAATTAATTTTAGAACATCGCTTGCATTTATTTCTAATTAAATTGGGGACACTAACTTTGACTAATCTCATTTTAACCCAATTTAATCCAAATACCCTATTCATTAAGCCCATACAAAACACACAACACCCTCTCACCCTACAAAACACCAAATACCAAAATCTCCCACCAATTTTTCATTATTTTATGTGTTTGTGCAAATACCCAAATTTAAGGGGACTCATTTATAAATTTTGCATTAGGTGTCAACACCCTATTGGTTCAAACTAAATGGAGAAGCCCTCAACCCTTGACCGGTTCAAACCTCATCCCACTCTCTACATTGTGTGAACCCAATTTTCTCATGACAAATCTGAGCCACACATTCAAAATGGGGCTCATCATCACCACACACCTCCCATCACATCTCCTATAAGATGTCTCTTCATTCACCTTTCCCAACATGCCCTAATCCCCAAACCTAGGAAATAAGCCCCCACCTCTCTCTCTCCTCCCTATTCTCCCAACGTAAGAAAATTTTTCCTTTCTCTTCTTCTTCTTCTCTTTTTCTCTTCTTCTTCCTTCTTCTTCTTCCTCTTCACCTATTTTTTGGTTTAAAACCAACTCCTCCACTCGAACCTCCTTCCCCGGCGTTCATCCGGCCCCCCCTTCGGTCATCCAGTCGGGCCATCCTCCTGCACTCTGCCTCCTCCTCGACCAGCCTCCTTCATCGTACCACCACCCACAGCTCCACCTCCGGCCATCTCTTCCCCGTTCGAGCCCGTTCCTCCATCACCTCCGAACTGTCTCCGGCGCAGCCACGCTCCGGCGAGTTCCCCCGATAGCCACCGCCGCCATCAACCTACACGGCGGCCTGCTGACCCCGCATCCAGCCACAAGCCCCCGCGACTCCGACGAGCTGCCACTCCGGCCAGCTTCACCCACACACGAGCCACTGCTTCTCCTCCGGCTGATGCTGCGGTCATCACCCCGACCCCGCTCCTCCTCCATCTCCTCCACGCCGAGCCTCCCCCTCGGCCTGAAGCTCTCCCCCTCAGTCCCGAGCTCCCCTAGCCTGAGACTCCCCGCCAGCTTTCCTCCTCTTCTCCTCCGACTACACCGCCATTAGAACCACCCCTACACAGCATCATACTCAACCCCGCTCCACCATCCACCGCCTGGAGCTCCCCGACGTCGCTGCTCCTCCACCTCCAAGCCACAACTCCTCCGGAGATACGGTATCCTAATATTTAAGATGTGGTTTATGGTTTATATATATATATATATATATATATATATATATATATATATATAGAAGGATGTATCTCCTAAATTGCTAATTTTATTATAGTATATAGAGTAGTATGTATGTATGTATGTATGTATATATATGTTACGGGTAGTTAATATAACAAGGTATTTAGAATTACCTTGAGGAAACTAAGGTAATTGGGGATACCCAAGATTTGGGTTTGGGTATCAAGTTTGTGATTATTGTTGAGATACCAAGTTGGTTCAAAATCACGGTACCTATTTAATGTTGTAATTGTGATTCTATATTATTAATAATTAATTGTTTGATATTTATATATTGATGTTTTACCTTGGAATTTACGTATCCGGAGATACGGTATCCTAATATTTAAGATATGGTTTTCATGGCTTAGACTTTAGTATCTTGACCCAATATTTTTGTGATAGGCTTATGCAACCTAAAAATAGATTAGTTGACCATAGTTTGAATATAGTTGACCATAGTTGGCTTTTGACTTAGAATTGACTTGTTGACCTAGAAGTTGACTAGTTTAACTTATTCTCTTTTCGGAACCTTGTATTGATGTTGTATTCCATATCTAGGTCTTCGAGGCACTGTGTCAGACATCTGTGTGACTATTCATTAGACTTCAGGCGAGTACATTCTCTGATAGTTTATCATTTATGATATCCTCTATGTTCATTGTATCTAGTGTAGATATCCTTGTTCTCTTGACACGATGGTTACATGTATTGGTATATCCGGATCTCGTCATGAGATGTTATTCCTTGGTATATGGTGTATCTTGTGCAAGCCTTGTTTCATTGATTATCTTGTACATGTACAAACACTGATTCTCGGGAAGACTAGCTATCTTCTTGGGGAATCTCGTGCCATAGCATACCATGGTTGGATCTATTATACCAGTCGAGGATGGGGAGTATTTTAGTGTAGATATGTGATCATATCCTCCTTGTATCAAGTCTTGCATTGAATAGTGTTAATCATACACCGCACGTATGATTAGCCAGGCCATATATCTTGTATCAAGTTCCCAAGCCGATTACATGTTAAAGCTAGTACTTACACACTTAGACATTAGTATTCTTGTTCATTGACATATTGCTCATTATTGTATTTATTCCAGTATTTCCTTATTGTATATATATCTCTCGTATCTATTGTGTATCTTGTATATTCACATCTATTTACTGTTACATAGTTTTTAATTATTGATTAAAACTGCTGTTAGAGATGTACTTTGCTCCTTTTCTGACTGGATATATTTTTCTCAGATGACACTGAGGACTGATACACTACCTATTATGGACCTCAGGATGTTGTGGGTCTAGAGTCTGAGACCCTAGCTCAGGAGGGACTTATCCTAACTGAGACAGTTGACCCGGGAGTGGTAGCTTCTTAGTATTCTTGTACTGGATTTGTCTCCAGCTTATTTGTTAGTATTCTTTCAGACTCATTGATGTATTATTTTAGACTCATGAGTTGTATTGTGACTATTCTATTCTTTATCTGTTTTGTGCTCATTTCCATATTAGTTCTGTGATTGAGTATATTATCATTGTTGGTGGTTTATTATATTGTTAGATAGATTATCCAGACAGCGTTCTACCGCCAATTCTGCGGCGTAGGCTGGGCGTTGTTTCCGACTTGTACCCTTACATCGGGTGCGGGTCATGACAACACACATCTACAAATCTAATACACACATACACTCACTCATATATATATATATATATATATATATATATATGTCACCACATAACCATACTAGTGATGCACATACACTCTTTTATTCTCCCATGACCACCAATACATCAAATAAAAATATATAACATACATATAACTATATATATATGCATATATATCATATAACAATTATAATTATAATATTATAATAGCTATAACCAAGACAAATTGAATTAAAATGCAATGAAACAAACACGTTGAGTGCACCGCACTCGTATCACACTCATTCTATGATACACTTGTGATACGAGTCTACCACACCACCAAACGTATCCCAACGGAAACGAGCAAGTCTAAAATCACAATTAGAAGCAATATGAAGTGTTAGCTACTCAACTATGTGTCCGTATTAGTGTCAAAATATGACATGCTCAAACTCTTGTGTCGGAAAAATTTTCCCAAATAAACCCGTATCGCAAAATTGTCTGGATATGGCCTACACGTATCCAATTATGGATACAACACTAGCCACACACAACCAAACACATGTCAATTTGGTCTAATTGACCTATTGACAAACACAAGATGTATCAATCTCGGAATTCTACCAAAATTGACACAAAATACCAAATAACTTTCTTCATAGGCCTCCTATGAACCTAATTCCAATTCCTATGGGTAGCCTTAGTATATGGAAGGGTTCCGCGTGATTAAATTATAGATTTAGAGTCTAATTAGAGAGAAAAAACTGAATTATATCTATTGGGAGATGTATTTCTAATAAAATTACCAAATTGAGTGTAAAGAGCCTTCAACTTGTTGATCATTGCTCCTCCTTGTAGATCCTTACTTCCTCCTTGTAGATCCTTACTTTTTCCTTGTTCTAATGGCCTCCAATGATGATTAGGGAAGGAATTGGAAAAAAATTGGGTACAATTTGATGTAGGAATAAAGAAATTTGAAAGAGAAAAATTCTAGATCTAGATTTAAAATAAAAAATGAAGAGAGAGAGAGAGAGAGTCTCTCCCTACTCCTATGGGGGATAGCCACTAACCCCTCCTCCAAGATACTATAAAATATCTATAATATCCCTTGGGGCTTGTCATGAATAAAATAATTAAGGAGGGAAGGTTCTAGTCTAATTGGTTTCACTAATTAATTCATCCTCCTAATGAATGGGCTTACTATTGGGCTCAATTCTAACTAGATTTAAATGTTGGTCCATGGATCTAATCTAACTAGTTAGGTCCACTAACACAAGTCCAAAATTAAATCTAATATCTAATAATAAATAATACAATAAATAAATATACAACATGCACAATATTTAATTAATTATGAAATGACCAAAATATTCTTTCCTAGAAAATGTGGTAGTAACAAATACTGACTAGATTTAGGTGATAATGTGGAGATTATGGCCCATTGCACTCATGGATCAGATGGCGATCCTTGGAGGGATCTAGTTAGGATTTTCCTGTTTAGTTTCTATTTCCTTTAATAGTTTGCTTTCCTTAGTTACTGACTGAATTTATCTCCGGAGAAAACTTTATGATTGATGTAATAATTTGTGGATCAAAACTCATTTGAATCTATGATATATGGAGTATGATTATGAATTTCCAATTATCCGTATTGTCTATAATTTACTATGATTGAGTAGATTGATGTTCATATTTATTGTTGATGATTATTAAGGTCTAGACAATGTACTACCACCGATGCTGCTGCGTAGGCTGGGTATCCGGGAGCGGGTAATGACAGGAAGAGAGAAATGAAAGTTTTTCTTTAACTTTCCTATATAATAACTAAAATATAAAATAAATCCAAAGACATCATAATTACCCCTATATGGTGAAATGACCAAACTACCCTTTCCTCTTCATGTAAGAGGACACATGGTTTGTTAGGTGTCATGTAAAATTAGAAAAATACAAAACTAACTAAGGGGTTATTTGTAAGCTAGTTAGAAATTTTTAAAATAAAAGCTTATTCTCTATATATAAAATATAAAAGAGCATATAAATATAAAAATACTTAAAAGAATTTTGAAAATAAATAAATACGAGGTTAGTAGAAATGGTTATGACACTTAATAAGGGATATTTTGGTCATTTACTAAAAATGACCAAAACACCCCTATGGTAACTATATTTTATAGGTATTTGTGGTCATTTGGCAACAAATTTTTTTCTATAAATATGACTTAATTCATCCAAATTTACGACAATAAATTTTTCCCCCTCTTCTAATATTTTCAGTCACTCATGGCTCTATTCGGTGAAATAACTACTTTCTGGAGACTAAAGTGCATAAAAAATTGCAAGAGTTCAAATTTTTTTGGAGGATCCAACTTGATTGACCACCACCAAACTGCAACATTATACATCTGGCTTTGGAGAAAATAAAGTTAAGATTTAAGTATTTTCTTTATTATATTATATAAATAGTTAATTTTGATATTTTAATTTGATTAATTTTTAATTACAATTAGAAAAAAGAGTATGGATCATAATGATGCTATTGATTCTAACAAACACTTTGATCATCTTTTAAAACATTGTTATAATATTTATATAATAATTTTAATAATTATTATTATGTTAATAATATAAAAAATTAACAGCCACCGACACAAATGTCACCTCCAGAAAATAAAAGTATTCATAGTACTATTCCAACTAGAAAAAGATCAATTTATTTAGAGTATTTTATTAAATTATTTATCACAAATGACGAGGGACATGAAGTCATAGTTTCCATCAACAAAAAATAATACATAGAGGTACACAATGCAAGAAATACTAAAACAATCTTTAAATGGAGAAAAAATGACAATACGAGAACTCAGAAAAGACACTATGATAGTTGTTATAATAATGACTTAGTTGATGCTAAACAAACACAATTAACCATCGGTCCTTAAGGATCTTTATTAGGATTATTTTACTTATTCGGCTGTTTGTAACAAAACCAACTTAAAAAAATATATTATGTGTGATGAACAACCTTTCACATTTAGTGAGAATAAACAATATTTTGATCATACAAGTAGTACACTAAATCCTTGTTTTACTAAAGTTTATATATCTAGTACTATAATAGAAGCAATTAATATTTGGAAAAAGCGTCTTTGAAACAAAATGTTGAAAATATTAGTAAATTTTCATTAACTTCAAATATATGGACTAGTAAACAAAACTATCAATTTGCTTGTATCACAACACATTATTTAGATGCAAATTTGGTTTTGCAAAAATAGATCTTTGTCTAAGATCGTTGTGGAGCCATATTAAAAGTTTTACATGAATATGATATTCATAATAAATTTTTTATAATTCTTTTATAATGCTAGTAATGATACATTTATCAATATTTTGAAATCATAATTTCTATCTATATTATAAGGATAACTTTTTCATATAAGATGTTCTTGTCATGTTATTAATTTAATTGTAAATGAATGCCTTCAATTTTTAAGCAAATTTTTTTAAAATATTATAACATGTCTAATTAGTTTGAACACTTCAACAAGTAGGTAACAAGAGTTTAAATCGTTATGTGCACAATATGGTTTGAGATTCATAAGATTTGTTAAGGATGTACCTAGATGGAATTCTATTATTTGATGTTGAAATCATGTATTAAATATAAAGATGTTATTACACACTATATTAATGTAAGTTCATGTAGTGATTACCAATTAATTGTTAGGGAAATAATAACTTTCTAAAATTGTTAGTGAAAATAATATAGAAGAAACAAAAATGGCTTTGAGGCGTATCTGTATGTCAACACTTTATTTAGAAATTTATTTGCCCCCGCTCGGAAAGAGTTTGCTAACAATTCAGGTGTATACTTCTCCCAGGATACAACAAAGTCTTGAGCAAAAGATGCACACCGCAAATCTGAATCTTTTCTTCTTGTTGAGTAGAAGTAACTTATGTTATACTTGTGATGGTATGATTTTGTGACTTGTTATTGTGTTTTGTGACTTGGATATACTCGACTTTATATAGAAACTCTTATGTCTTTTCATGAATAGGTATGTCTCTTCCAACATTAAGAACAAATCTATAAGTGAACGAATCTGAACGAAGAGTCGCAACCAAAATCCCAAAGTCATAACTAAAATCTAACAAATATTATAATTCATTGAACCCAATGAATCTGGAGATTTGTTCAAACACAATGAATATGAATATTCGTTCAAACACAATGAATCTGAATATTTATTCAAACTCAATGAATCTGAACATGGAAGTTTGTCTTTGTGCAATCAAACTAAAATTCTCAACAACTAAGAATGATTGATTAATTGCTACTTTAAAGTTTGATTTTTTTTATTTTTTATTTACATTAATATATGTATTTTATCCGGAGTTTTACAATATTACATATATTTTATTCAAAAAAAATTATCCAACTTCTTCTTTAGATTAGAGATAATTAATATCTCTACCTTATTCATAAAATATATAAATATTCCTGGTTGTGATTATGTCATTTCCAAAATGGAAGTAAAGTTTCTATAATATTGGTGTGATATAGCTCTTTTATATTATTTGATTATGGTTTTAGGTCCTAAAATAAAATAATTAGATGGTGTATTTAATTGTTAGATGATTAATATGACAATATGAGCATTGAGATAACTAGTTTAAATTAAAGAATATTATGATGCTCTAATTAGTTTATATGAAGAAGAAAATTATATCGAACAGACCTAGTTTAACCGTTCAAGGTAGTAGTAGCTCTGATTTAATTTATAAGTTATAGTAGCTCTGATTTAATTTCTAATTTATCTCATGCTAATAGTATACTAAACTAAAAATAAAAATTACCCACCAAACTCAAGAATTGTCATTGTATTTAAACTCACATGGTTAAGATGACAATAATTCTGGATCTTATTTTTCAATTCTCATAGTGGTGGAAAAAACATGAAAAATGTGTCATATACCTTTTTTCTTTGGCACATGATCTTCTAATGACCCTTGTGTCTAAGGTAGCAATAAAATCTTATTTTAGTATATGTTCAAAAATGCTAAGCAAGAAGAAAAATATAATGCTACCAAATTTTTTGGTAGTATGCGTTTCCTTGAATATTGGATTCGTGCGAAAAAAGGACTCAACACTTAAGATATGAAAGTGCTGACATTAATGAACTATAATTTTAATCTCTTATTATAGATGACGCTAATGGAGTGAAGAATGAAGTGACGAAGTTTTGCTGAGTTAGATCAATGTCTCTAAAAATCAAAGATTTGAGGATATTAAATAAAAAAGCTGGAAATGAAGACCAAAGATCGAAGAACAATTGAAGAGGAAATTTGAGAAAATTTGTACTTTCGCTCTTTAGCTTTTCTAAAAATAACTAAATATGTCATTAAATTTCTCAAATAAATAAAATTAGTAAAGTTTCTTTATTTTTATTAATTATTTATTCTTTTATAATTTTATTATATAAACAAAGCCCAAAGCCAAAATAAATTTTGGATTTTTTTTTGAAAAATGGGCCAACTCGGTCCTAGCCAGCACCCGAACCAGCCTAGTCAAGCCTGACACGGTTCATATCGAATGTGGGTCGTACTAGGTTTAGTGTTTCAACGATGAGCATAACCTAGTTGAGATCGCTTCCCTTAACCAGGCTAGATCGGCCTGGTTAAATCAATCAAATCTGGATCCAAGTTGTCCCGACCTTGTAGCATCCGCTACTTTAGAAACACTAATTTGAGATTGAAGGCTTTTTTATTAGTTTTCATTTGGGAAACCCTAAAAACCACTAAATACTTATGAATTATGTTAATCAAATTGGTTATTCGGGGATACTAGGACAATGTTGCCTAGCCTACAACGAATAATAATAGACTAAGACTAGAAGATAGCATCCAAGAACCCTAAGAACTCAAATAGGTGATTAGCAACTATTCTAGGACTCGTAGGAATTGTAAGGATTTAATAGAATAAATTACAATAGAAAAGTGGTAAATTTTGTGAGCCACAGAAATTACTGCGGGCAACATATAGTTTGATCCAAAAACCTAGACAAAGGTTCATTTAGCCATAAATTAAGCCATATATTTTTTCCATAATTTTAGAATTATTTTACTAATTTTTAAGACAAAAAATGAATTATTATAATTATTTAGTAATTAAAATAGTTAATTAAAAAAATAGTAGAAATTCTCTAAGGAAAAGCCTAGAATATTTTTAACCCAAACTAGGTATGTAGACTTCTAATAGCCTAAGATACTTTTTTGGTAACATTTGGTAAATTTATTTGCATTCATTTTAATTAATGAAAATAAATTAATAAAAGAGAAACTGAAAAGTAAATTAAAAAGTGAAAACCCCAAACTTTACCCACCTTTACTTACCCTCTAGCACAATGATGATAGCGTGCGGCCCAGTCTGTCAGTGAGAGTTGGGGGGTACACCCGTGCATGTGCTCGGGCTGGAGCTGAGCAGGATATTGACTGGACTACATAAAGGCTTCTCCTCCACCGAATTGCCTTAGGAATTTTGTTAGGGTGTCACGCCCCAATCCCAAAATCTATGGGACTAGACATGTGGCAATGGCCAGCTGGTACGACTTCGTAGGGCTTTCCAATTTAATGGACCCGACGAAATGCACTTACGCTGTCCACGGTCAAGTGATCCAGTTGATAAACTAATTCTAACATACAACAAGTAAACTAAATCTCAATCCATGGTAAATAATCTCAAGAAAAAATGATACGCATCATCAGTCTGCAGCCCAATAATACGTTCGTTCGAATAGACCAAAAGAACAACATAGGCCTATAAACACTAGGCTATAAAAGCATAATCAAATGGAAAGTAATACATGACTGTAATAGCTGAAAATGTAAAGATACCTGCAATGATGTCTATACTCCACTAGATCAAATATCCTGCAAACTGCACAAATAACCTGGAAGGGAACCAGGTCCTCAGAGGGATGTAACAAGATACAAAAAAAATACATGCCATAAAGTAAATACTGTGAAACTCAAGGGTGAACTAACCAGCTAAGTGAAATGCAATTTGAGGACAACTTAGTGCGTATGGGAAGTGTAGGCTAGACATATGCTGACGTAATTCACCAATCGTCGTGACTGGCTAGTATATGCCACATATGCCCCCATACGAGGGCGCTCTGCAATATAATAACGTCCAGCTCCGAAGAGCCTAGAATCTGCATAGTATAACGTCCATATTGTTTCGTAGAACATGGAATCTGAATAGTGTATCGTCCATATCGTTTCGTCGAACGTGGAATTTGAATAAAGGAAGTGGGTGTCCCATACGCCTACTACTCGTCCTTTCTGCCCAATGCCAATGTACAAGTCCCAAGTGCGACGTGTACATATCGTACTATAATGCAAGTCACTAAAGAAATACAACTAAGCTAAATATCGTCACACGTGCTGCTCATACCGATGGCCAGTCAAGCATGACGCACGAATCCCTACATGAACTTACTCTGTGCCGTGCAAAGATACGTGTCAAGGCCTGGGGAGTCATATTGATAACTCCTCAACTATAGGTGCGTCCACTAGACACTAGGTCAACACAAGTCCTAACGTCAACGCCTTCGTTGACTGCACCCGAGACCTTCTCGGACGCGCACAGTTATATAATATTAAAATAATAAAATATGCAACTAAATAATGACTGAATTTAAACAATACAACAAGGCAAGATATACTTGCCTGGAAGCCAGGCGAAGACTCGAACACGATCTAGCCATGGAAGTAGTAGTGCAACAATGGATACTGGAGCTGATATCCCCGGATGTTGTCACAAATATCACCAACAGTCCAGGGATGAGTAAGATACTCAGAAAAATATATACATACGTCCAATTTGGACACAGGAACAAAAATGGAGTTTCTGGTCAACACGGGGTCCACAAGTGGACCCGTCTTGCACCAAAAATGTACCAGAGACAAGGTTCTCCAAATTCGTCAAACTTAGTGTCAACAAGTCCAGAATGAGGATACGAACCCAACAGAATGTCCAAAACTAGATTACGATAAGCCGATCACAAAATCGCCCGTCAATTGGAGCCGCGGGGCCCACAATACGAGATTTTGTCAACGTTCTCAGAATCTAACTAAACTTGGGTCACAGGACCAGCGTATTGCTACGAGTCCGATGGTGCAATCAACGCATTTCAAAACGACGAGCACACACGAAGTTACAATGAGTTCCAGAACAGGGCCGATACGGGGTGTGTCGACGGATACGCTTTAATTTCGGTGTGCACGCACATCCAAATCAACTTTCGCAAAATCCCATATGTCCGTATCGACAGCGCGCACCTTTCGGTAAAATTGGCACGAGACGAGGATACCCAGATTGGCGGGTCCAACTCCGTATCGGAGAATTTAAATATTTATAAAACAAAATTTTCTACGATTTGGAACTCAAATAATTTCCAATAGAAATCAAACAAAATTATTCTAATTAAACACGTAGCATGAGGGTTATGCAATAAACACAGCTACGGAGGGGGCTCGCAAAACGATGGAGGGACGGAGGTAAAATTATGCCGTAAAGAGGGGTTAGTTGGGGCTCACATATTCTGATTTGGAGAAGAAGAAGAAGAACAGCAGCGACAACAGCGTTCGTAGTCGCCGCATCGGTGGCGGCCTGCTGGTGGAGGTGGCTCGGCCGTGGGGGTGAGGGTGGCTCGCCGACGTCGGGGCGGTGCTCGGTGGTCCGCTCCGACCAAACGTGGCAGCAGTAGGCGTAGCACAACAACAATCGTTCTCAATGGTGGCACGCGACGAGGATGGTGGTGGGGATGACGACGGGGGCAGTGGTGGTGGTCGCGTAGGCGAGGGTGGCGGTGGTTCGGGTCTCCGGCAGGTTGGTGGTTCATGAGGAGGAGGTGAGAGGATTTTGCTGTGGTCGACTGGTGGTGGTGACAATGGCGGATGCGGGGATGGCCGGAATCCGGCAAGAGCTGCTGTGGAGGTTGGGCTCCGGCGAAGGAGGTCTTGGGGAAGTCGGGGTGCGGTGGCGAGTGGCTGCTCGGGGAGATGGCGGTGGCGGGGTTGATGACGGTGGCGGTGGCTTGGTGGAAGAGGACGAAAGAGGGTGGTGCAGCAAGGTCGACGCTGCTCAGGTGGTTAGAGGCTGCGAGGTGACCTGGGCTGGTGGTGGGCCGATCGAGTCTCCGGCGGGTCGCTGCCCACTCCGGCGGAAATGGGGCCAGCGAGGAAGGGTGATGATGATGGAAGGGAAGAAGAAGAACAGGAGAAAAGGAAGAATGGAAGAGAGGTTTGGTTGGTAATGTAAGGAGAGGAAGGAGAGAGAAGGTGGAGGAGGTTCCCAAGTTTGGGGATTAGGGCCTGCTTGGGAAATGTGTAGGAAGAGCCATTTTATAGGGATGTGTGATGGTGAGTGGGTGGTGATGATGAGCCCCTATTTGAATGGGTGGCTCAGATTCGTCATGGAGAAATATACATACAAAGGAGAGAGGGGAGTGAGGTTGACTAGTCAATGAGTTGAGGGTGACTTCTTCATTGGCTTGGGCCAATGAGGTGATGACACCTAATGCAATATTTGCAAATAAGCCCCTTAAATTTGGGGTATTTGTACAAACACATAAAATAATGGAAAATTTGTGGGAGAATTGGTGTTTGGTGTTTTGTAGGGTGAGGGGGTGTTGTGTGTTTTGTAAGGGCTTAATTAATGGGGTATTGGATTAAATTGGGGTTAAGTTGGGTCATTACATTAATTTAATTAAAATTAATGCACAAGGTGTTCTTTAATTAATTGGAAGTACATAAAATTAAAATTGGGTGGGATGCAAGTATCATGGATGTAGAAGACTCAGAATAGAATATTGTCAATAATTGGCTTGTACAAAATGGGTCGAAGTTGTGTCTCCAATTTCGATTGGAACGGACAAGGATGCAAAGTTGAATTAATTTGAATTATTCGAATGGACGTTTGTAACAAATATTGTGCGACTAAATGAAGCACAAGAGAGGGTATTTATGAGTTACACAAGGGTCAGAATGGAAGGCTGGCATGACTAGGAAAAGTGTGTACAATTTGTTGGAAAGCAATTGCTAGTGTAGCGCTCCAAATATCGAAGCAACGGTAAGGTGCACAAGGTATTACGAATATTGCACAATAATCTAAAACAATATGATTTAAATTCTAATTGGCTTCAAACTAACCCTAGTCTCTCGATCCAAGTTAAGTAGACCTAAAATTTGGTCGATGGGGTTTACATAGGGTCTCATTTCTTTTATAGAATTCCTTTCCCAAGACACAATATACTGCATCTTGGGCACAATTCTAAATAATCCATTCCATAAAAAGGAAAAGATCTTAATTCACTTGTCCCGATCAATCGATATTGGCAATGCTTCCCCATTATCTGATTCAGACTCGACAATTCCAGCCGCTAGCCTACATCGTGCTTTGCAACGAGGTCGGGGCACTAAAATAACTAGGAATTACCCTGTTTTAGGGTGCCCGATACCCTAGGATATGGTTAGCTAGGTTGGCACTATAAAATTCCTGGTTGTTCTAGATGACTTGTTGGCTAAGCAATATTAGAGATATTTTGATAATTTGCCTGGCTAAGCAATATTAGTGATATTTTGATAATTTGCCATATCTAACCTAGTTCGTTATTTTGTACAGGAATCATGGGAACATGATTGTTTGCTGATTGTGTGGGATCTACAAGATTTTTCTTAGGGATTAACTATTCAGATTCAATCTCTTAATCTGTCGGAAGGTTCAAGCAAGTACAATAATACTTTATTGTTACCATTATTGTATATGCTACTTTCACTTCTTGTGTTGTTCCTAGATCTTGATTCATGTTTATATACTTCTTGTGCATGATATATAAAGTTGTCTTGATAATGTTTACATACATGTTCACTACTAATCATTATTGTTTATTATTTTTTTTTCCATCAATGATTATTGTTTTCAATGCTATCATGATCGTGTTTAGTAGTGACATACCATGAGTACACATGTGATCTTTCCAAATAATGTTCAAATCTCTAGTAGTCACCAATGAGTGCTATCGGTTGTGCACCATACGTTATGACTGACTGATATCTTGTCCCAACCACATGCAAAAAATTGGTATTCTAAAACACGCTGTTCACTGTCTATTATTCCATGATAGAGACTTGTGGATGCTAGATTCTCAGTGTCACCGTATGCATATTGTTGTAGATTTTGTTTCTAATATTTTTATTCTACTTATAGATATAGTTGTTATACTTTGCTTAGTTGTATTCGCTATCACTCTCATTTTAGTGTTAATGGATATATCATGATTTGTAACTATATTGTATTTTTGTGCTTTGTTCCAATCATAACTGAATAACATTGACATATTTGGACGAGGGCTACCATACTCACTATAGTTCCTACGAGGATGTGACGACTTTCAGGGACCAATCTTAGATCCTTAGTTGTTAGATGATAGTAGTTTAGTAGCTTCTTTAGAACTTTTAAATTTAGTTTATTTGACAGGGTTTGTTCCATAGAATTAATTACTTTCTGATGTATTGTTGAGGATTATTTTGGAGTTTTGTTTTATTAATTAATTTAGAGGCCTTTAGTTATAATTGTTGTCTTTTTTATTATAGTTAATTCATTTCATTGAACTAGCTAGTATGATGATCTTGATATTGAATAATAATATATGAATTGGAGGTATAAACACTGTCGATGCTACAATGTAGGCTGGAGTTGGCCATGTACTCGTATCAAATTATTTGGGACTTTGTTTGGAGTTTCAATGCCGAGTCCAGCCTAGCCTGGACCGCTTTCCTTAACTAAAGTTGGACCGATTCGATCAAACTTGGTAAACTTTGGACTGGGTTGGCCCGACTTAGCCAAGTTTAACTAGGGGTGATCATTCGGTTTATTCAGTTCCAACCAAGCTGTAATAATCAAAACTGAATAAACCGAACTTCTAAAAAATAAAAAAAACTGAAACTGAACCGAAATTAGCATGTCTGAAAACGAACCGAACCGTACTGCTAATTAATTCGATTTATTTTGTTTATTCAGTTCGCTATTTTTAATATTTAATCGGCTGAACCCAAAGTTTGGATTGTGGTTAAATTATACTAAAAATACACTTTTTATACATATTTTTGACATATTTTAAAGTTAGATTAGTTATTAAATGATCAAAATTAGACTTTAACACACACACACACACACACATATATATATATATATATATATATATATATATATATATATATAATTATTGTTTTCATAATATATACAATTTTAATAATAAAATATGCATATTTTAAAGGTAAAGACATAATTGCGTAAGTTTGATTTTCGGTTTTGGATTGAAATCCAAAACTGCTAACTTTTTTTAGTAATTTCGAAATTGAAATCAGACTAAATTTTTTTTCTTAAACGAACTGAATTGTTATTGGATTAGGCTGGGTTCGTAGTCGAAAAACGAATAGGACTAGGGGACAATTATTATTTATTTCTATAATGGAAAAAGTAAAAACGTAAAACCCTAGGTAGTATGACCAACTTTTCTTATATAAGTCTATCAGCTTCTGTTTTCGAAAACAAATACCATACTCAGCCACCCCTCCATCAAAACTCAGGAGATACCATTGCTCCCTTCCCCTTCCCAATGGAGAGTGTTAGAGCTTCGTACAAGGATTGGGAGATGGACGACTCCCTCACTTTGGCTGATATTCTAGAGTTTCGTAACAGCAACAGCAACAGCAACAACAACAACAACAACAACAACAACGAGAAAAAGAAGAAGAAGGAGGAGAAGAAAGAGGGAGAAAATTTTAGGGTTCCCAACAAAATTTTCCGGGCGGAGAGATTCGACGATTCCGACGAGGAGCTCCTGTTCCGGAAGTCGGCTTCCGCGATGGTGTGCTCCTGCCGGAACCCCCGTCCGGAAGCCGCTTCCGAGAGGGGTTTCGACCCGGAGGAGCTGCTGGGATCCCTCCGCACCGCCGCGACCTCCTTGACGTCGGTTTCTTCCGCCACGAGGGCCTCCACGCTGTCGGCTCGGGTCTACGCGTACCGGCGTTACGTTTCGCTCTGCCGGACCAGTGAGGTGGACGAGGGGTTCCGGCCGGAGAGGCTGCTGGGTTTCCTCCGCGGCATAGCCGTTTCGTTCGGCGATGTCGGGGAGGAGGAGGAGGAGGAGGAGGAGGTCGGTAGGGAAGTCGCTCAGCTTGATTCCTATCGGGAGTTTGTTTCGGTCCGGCCGGGCTGGAGCTATCGGTCGGAGGATGACGTGGAGCTCGGCGACGAGGAATGTCAAGGTATTAGGGCTTTTCTTCGAATAGTTAGTTTTTTTATTAAAGTTTCCGTCTTCAATGTCACATTTAGGTGACATTGGTTATAATAAGAAATTCATTTATGAGGATGCAAGCGAGACGAGTCTAGTCGAGCTTTGCATGTTCAAGCTCGGCTCATTTAGGATTGGTCTTATCTAGCTGAGCTCGAGCTGTTCCAGCTCGAATGCTGGGCTTCACCAGCCATGGTCATTTATAGTTCAGTCATCACGTTCCATCTATAAAGTCTTTCCTATTGGATATATTCCCAAAATTGCAAAAAGAACAAAAATCATAGAAACTAGAAATAAACATATAGTGATGAGGCTTCGAGGCGCGTTATTGACGTCCTTAGAATAGATTTTGCCTCTACGATCGGTGCAATAGTGGAGATGATGATCTACTCCTGAGATACAAGCAATCCCGTATTGATCCGCATCACCGTGCGCTCGATGGCGAATCGAAGATCGATCAAGAAGTCTTTGCCAGATGGAGAGGATGGAAGAAAGTGGAGGTTGGAAGAGTTTTTGATTGTGGATGCTTTTCGAGTTCTATCTCTTTTCTAAGAATATTTCAGATTGAAAAGACGAAAAACAGAAAATTGTTTTAACTCCGATCCTCTGGAACGTTTCCATGATAACTTTGTCACTAATCCCGTAACGGAATTACGTGAGACTCGTAGGAGTAGAAGACCAGCAGCCGTAGGTCCGTAACTCAAACAAAATAAAGAAACAAAATTTAAAAAGATATAAAATTACCATTTTACCCTTGTTCCAGTCTGCGACATGCTGTGTGCGTCAAAAACGTGCATTAAATTGCGTACCTGCTCGCAGGTTGCATCAATTTGAGCCCATCACAAACAAAACTCACTAACCCAATAAAGTGAGAGTAACACTTTAAGCAAATGAGAGTACTACCTCCTATGCGATGTGAGACTAAAAATTCCTCCATATTGAATCACATAAGCAACAAGTTGTTGCTCCCAAATAAACAACAAAACCAACATACATTTCAGTTTCCAACCAATATGGTACTATAATTTATGCTTTGTTACTCTTGAATTTCACGTCCAAATATAGAAATTAGAAAAATATATTTCTTGACTACTCATATCGAGTTGAATCATAATCGAGCCGTCGAGTCGAGTACTAGTCGACCTCTTCATGAGCTTAGGAGTCGACCTCTTCATGAGCTTAGGAGTCGACCTTCCTATGTTCAAGCTCGACTCATTAAGGTAATCGAGCTTATTTTCAAGTTCAAGCTCAGCTCGTGTATCGAACCGAGTCAAGCTGAGCTTAAAAGCTGCTTTGTTCATTTATTGCCCTATTTATTTATCTTCGCTTAGTATAGACCACAAGTCAAATATGCCAATTTATTCACTTATATATATTAATGATTTCTATTATGGAAACACTGTTGCAGTCATTGACAACTAAATGAGAAAAAGTTAAGGTTTCTAATAACTTTGGACATTCGCGCTTGCCATTTGGATGGTTGATAGGTCATGGTATTATGTGGACTGGGCAGCTCGAATATCGGTCCTGGACCAGCTTGGTCAATCCTGACTTGGGCTAGCCTAGGCCCGACCAAAGCTTAGGATCGGATCGGCCTACGAGGTTCTCGTGTCAGCTAGGTTTGCTCCCCTATACTCGTGCCCGATCCGGTTAGAGGTCCAGTAAAACCCGACACACACATATATATATATATTTTAAAATCTAGGAATCGAACCCTGGATAGGGTGACCTTCTCGAACTCCTTAGCCCTTACTAGCAAAATACAAGTCCTACATGTCACGACCCACATCTTGATGATCGGACACGAGTACGTGGGTAAGTCCAGCCTATGCCGCAGTATCGGCGGTAAAACGCTGTTTACTAACTCACAAATATCCAACAACTCACGCAATATATATGAAATAAATCATAGTACTCAAATTGCATTTCTAAGGAAGATATCACGAGAAGGAATAACCAATACGAACATTAAGACCAATATATATATATATATATATATGTCCTAAAGTTTTAAGTCAAAACAACTTCAAGAGTCTAGATCCGAAAGTATAACATAAGACAGTAGACTACCGAAGACATTCCGGTCAAAAGATATAGTCTATAAGCTATACCAAAATTAAGTAGTCGCAGCCGGGATCTCCGTTGTGAGGGTTTCCTGAACCTTTTGTAGGGCAGGATCAAGCTCTGCTAAAAGGTTCTCCTGGGGTCCATACTAGGTAGAATACTGACCCTCATAATCGTCCTTTATTTACATCAACATCCGGTCAAAATTGGAGCAAGTACATCAATGAAAGCAGTTCCAATACATGGTAGAGACGGTAAATCAGAATCATGACATGATTACATGTGATAAAACAAGTAATCACGAGAATCCATGATCATAAATAGCAAAGTATCAAAATGACAAAAGGAAAGACTGTAAACACTCTAAGTGATTTAAAATACTACTTTCAACATGTGATCGGCTAAGGTAATCTGGCACATCTGTCGATGGCTATTTACATGAAATGGATCTGGCATACTCATACGTGAATTGTATGATTTGCTATTCACATGAAAGTAACATGAAAGACGGGCTTTGATCACACATCTACTTAGTATTTTTTTTCTTTTCCGACTAATACTCATGGATTCAAGGCGTGATACAATGATTCTAGAAACATGAAAATTACCAAGCGAGATAGACATGAGATACGTGATCATGAACAACAACATGACCAACCTACACCATATGACCCACTTGAAACGTGAGAATCACCATTCACACTGAGAATCAATACAATACCAATCTGTGTATTAAGCGTGAGTGTAAGACATAGCTAGAACATGAATTATTGAAACTATCAAGTAATGAAAATAATCAGAGAATGTACTCGCCTGCCGTCCTGAGTTGGGGCTATGTGTCCGGTAACAAATCCGAGTCCAAGAAACCTATTTATGAATAAATTGTAACAATAGACGAAATGAAACAGTCTTTTCTATTTCTTGAGGAGTTAGGTTTCTAGGTTCAATTACCTACTCTAGTAGTAACTTATCTAGGTAGGTTTATAATAGGTTTAATATTATCTACTTGTGATACCTATATAATAAGTATTTTTATATTAAAAATAGTTTATATAGTTCAAAGTAGCATATATAACATATATATATATATATATATATATATATATATTGTAGGTTATTCTAACACTTATTATACCTTATATAACACTTCCAGTTTCCTAATTCAATACCTTGGTATTCCAATACCTTGGTATTTACCATAACACTTATATAACCAATCCCCAACTTACCTTGTCAGGAATCATACAAATATACACAACACATCTAACCCACTCTAGGATACTCACTTGTATCTTATACATAACACACTAACTATACTTGACACTAAACTCACTACACATCTCATTCACTTAAACATTCACACATACACACACTCGCACCCTTGATCAAGATAAAGAGGTGGTGGTGATGCCACTACTGTTGCTTGCTACTGCCACTAATGCTACTGCATGTTGCTGCTGCTGCACGTTGTTGCTGCTGCTGCCACTGTTGCTGCCACTGCAGCTGTTGCATGCTCCTCCCCCCTCTAACACACACACCCCTTTATATATATATATATATATTTATATCTCTATATACACACACTCCCATATATACACATAGATGTATATAATAACACTAATATACATACACTTTAACACTCACAACATTCCCACTATTTATGTATGTAGGTAGACACTATAATACACTTTCTCTTGATACTAAAAATATACAAACACACAATCCTAATTCATATCCTTGACACCAAGTATCACCCTATGATACTCAAACAAAATTACCTTCCCATGATACCATTTTGGTATCCAGAATACTCAACCCAACAATATCCAAGATACTCATAACCATGGCATATATTTATATACAATAATCTAAAATCTTATAAGCATGAACTAGACCATTTAAACTACCATTTCTATTTATCTCAAAATCTAACCATACGTATCACGTAGTATCTTGACACTACACTAGGCATCCTATTTAGGACACCTAGACACATGCACAACTCACATCAAGATACAAAAAATTCTTTGAGGACACAACATAAACACTTGGTGGATACCAATCCATTAGTGTTACAAATCATTAATTAAAACACCTAGATTTATTACCTAGGAGTCTATTAGAACCTATTATTACCATTAGAAGTTAGGCCTAGTTGTTAGTAAATTTTCTATGGATTTTAGATTAATTATTCTACCATTGAACTAAAAGAAACTAATGTTTACCTCTTGGCAAGGGCTCCCAAGTACAATCCTCACTAATGAATGGTGTAGGAAGAAGAAGTGTGTTCAATCCTCCTTGGTAGTGTTCCTTGCTAACTCTACTTGAGCTCCCAAGCTTTTGCTCAAACTTTAGTAGAAAGTTGAAGAGGGAGTGAGCTTATTTCGAATGGTGGGGAAAGGAATTAGGATTTAGGAATCTTGGAAAGGAGAAGTGGAGAAGAAGAAGTGTAGTGAGATGTAATGAATGAAGGTGGAGTGTTTATATGGATGTTTGGGATATTTTTCAAATGTTAGCTTCTCTTGGAAGTCATCAAAGTTCTTTGTTTGAAGAGGTGGGAATGGTATTTACAAGTTTAACTCTAGATATTAATTATGGAAAGGTGGGATTAAAAATATCTAGATATTTTTTAATCCAAGATTAATCCTAGGTCCCTAACCTAAACATCAATCTCCCATTAACCTAAACCAATGTTAACTCTAACCTAAATACTAATTAGGATTAATTAACTAATCACTATCTAAATATTAATTAATCATGACAATAATAAATAAATAAATATAATTAAAAAAAATATTTTTAAAAGTGGAGGTTACACTACACTAATTTGTTGTTATATTTACATATACATAATTTAGTGTGTGTGTGTATATATATACACACTAAATTCTAATGTTTTTTTGTTAATTGAATGGGCCCTCGGTCAACTTGGACCTAGTCGGACATAACTCGAATCCAGCCCGAACCAACGCTATCTAGCTTTAGGCACGGTATGGGTTTGAGACTTTATTTTGAAGCCCTACCAAGCCTTGCCAGGAGCATTTCAAAGGTCTGGCTTGTCCCAAAACTCGGTGAAGCCCAGTCAAACTTGGGTTCGGTTGGCCCAAACCGGCCTACTTAACAACATGATTGATAGGAAGCAGTTGGTAGATGTATTACTTGCATTTTCTCATTATATATATATAAAGTATCAAGGAGGTGTAGGCTAGATGTGTTCGATCTCACGGGGAAGCGTATTATTTCTTCTATTTAATGGAGAAAAAGTTAAAAAATATATATATATACACACACGTAGCCTTAGTAATGTATCGTCATTGTTTTGAGTTGTTGTACCGGTACCTATGCTTTATAGGCCCAAGGAGCATCCGCCAAGTTGCCTTAGACTAAAAAGAGTATAAGATGATATTGTGCACTATATGAATTACATTCATCTCTATTGAAGAGGGGATTAGTTATTTATTTTTCAAACTTATTATGTAATTTTCTAGGGTTAGTGATGTACATGTTTTATAGTCCTATAAATAGTAGCCAAAAGTTCTAATAAAATATTATCTCATTCAAGCGCAATGTACTCTCCATTTTCTACATGGAATCAGTGCCCTAAGTTCTCCTAGGTTTTCTTTTAACTGAATGGCTTTTTCTATGGAGATGCTCGTCGTTGTATTTTCAACGACTACTTCAGATGCAAATTTTTTGGGATATCTTCGGTAGTCGGGGTCCCGACTTTCGTCTAGACTTTTTTGTTATGCGAATCCTCGTTCTTCTATTGGTCTATTTCTGGTATTTATTGGAGCCCTGGCATTCTTCAGTTTTCTTCTAAAAAATTTTGTCCTTTCGATTCCTGGCATATTTCAGATATTTTCTTTCGGATTTCTTCGGATTTCCTGATTTTTTTAGCTATGACGACGTATTTTAGATATTTTCTGCCCCCAGGATTTCTTTTTCTACTTATTCCGACCTATTTTAGATGTTTCTTTCTGAATTTTCGTTTTCTCCAAAGTACTTTCGATATTTTCTCCTGGGGATTGTTCAAGTGTAAAGCCTCGATTCCCCTTTTTTTTGTCTCCAGAGATTTCTTTTGTTTTGAAGCCCTTCTCTCATTTGACTTCTTCGAGGATTACTTCATTTGTGAAGCCGTCTTTTTATGGTTCTTTTTAAGTTTTTTTTTGGGTCTCAGAACCCTAGCTTTCTTTAGAAGGTTTCTTGCAGAATTTCTTCGGCGATGAAGTCCCGACATATAACAGATGATCTCTAGTTTTTTTGTTTTCCACTCTCTTCATGCTTGACTTGTTTTCACCAAGTTCTAGCTTGCAGAAAAGTATATTAGTTATTTTATATTCAGTACATATATGATTTATTCTTCTAGGGTTAATGGAGTCTTTTACATGTTTTGTAGTCCTATATATATTGGCCGAGAGTCCTAATACATTATTATCTCTCTCTAGCACAGTGTAACCTCCAATTTGTACAATCTATAACACTTCTAGGCAAAGAGTGAAAGTGAAGGATAGTCCTAAGAATTTTCAGTATATTATACATTTTAGGCGGTAAATGACATCAATGTGGGGAAAGCGACATCATGTTAGGAAAAACAACATTATGCAGCCAAAGAAGAAAAGCGCCATATAGATGTTGGTCTAGTTATTTTTTGTTCATAAATTATTTATTTGGCATGATTCCTTTTATTTTTTGGTTAGTTACCAGAAAATATTTATATTGACCTTTTATTTTTATGTTATATTATTTTTGGTGAATTGTAAATTATAATTATATTTGTTCAATACTTGTTATTGTAGTCTTTGGTCCATTTGGGTGTTTGCTAAAGTTCTTTATAATGTTATCCTTGTTATATATATACATATGTATATAAGTATGTACCTTTATATTATTTTCAATGAATTAGAAAATCCTAAGCTTTTTTTAAGGATAACATTTTTTCCCGCAGAATCCGCCCGCATAGTCACCTGGGTGCTAAACGTCCCCTTGCCGCATAATAGCCGCCTAGTGTTTTCTATAACATTTGTTGCAATGTACTATCTCGTGTTAGTTGACTTTTCACAACCAATTATAATTTTAACCGGGGTTATTTACATTAACATTCCCTATGTTTTCGGTTTATTAAACGTACCTTTCTTATTTTGAAAATAATTACACGGACCTCCCTTATGTTTTATGTTTATTACACGGACCCTATGTTTGTTTTATGTTTTACGTAAAGGGTGGGTTATTACACTAACCACCCTTACAACATAAAGGGGAGGGGAGGTTCGTGTAATTATTTTCAAAGTAAGGAAGGTCCGTTTAATAAATCAAAAACATATGGGAAGTTATTGTAAATAACCCTTTTAACTTCCACTTTTGATGCTCAATTGTATTTGTAGCATACACTAGAACCTAGATAATTTAGTATCCGATAAATTAATATCCTAGATTAAATAATATTTTTGGCTTGTCCCGACTTGGGAATAATGTGCTAAATTAATAATTTTCTAAATTTATATAAATACATTATAAAAATAGATCACACGTAATATGTAAATTAATAATAGTTCACACGTAATATACATAGTATTTATGATTCGACTATGTGGTCTTCCTAAGATATGAATTAAATATTGTTTCTTTCTTCTTGAAATTAATGTCTTCTTGAATTTCCTCTCTTTTTCTTAACATGGTCTGGCGTGGTTTATTGATATTGCAACAAAAAAATATTTGAAGTCATCACCACTTTAAGAGCTTCTTGCGAAAAAGACTCCATACTAGAAATATTATCTTCCACTTCATCATCTTGATCATTTTCCATGACGTTC
This sequence comes from Iris macrosiphon, assembly GCA_036927795.1. Lineage (NCBI taxonomy): Eukaryota > Viridiplantae > Streptophyta > Magnoliopsida > Asparagales > Iridaceae > Iris > Iris macrosiphon. The sequence continues at coordinate 147,615,262 of JAYESA010000009.1, read as the reverse complement.
TCAATTATCTGTTCGTTAGTCAACTACATAGAATTTTTGCTTGGTTAAATGTTCAAAAATAGAATAATGTAGTACATTGAACAATGTACAATCTATTTTTGGAAAAAAATAGATTTATAAATTGTATTTGGTTAGATAAATATGTAGAATTGTTAGTTCTTAAGAGGAGAAACAATAAAATCTACAATATTTAAGAAAATAAGGAACACCTTGATAAATTAATAAGTTATTAATAATCAATTAATTAATCAATATTAATTTATTGATTATTTAATATTTGCTAAATTAGTAGATTTTCCTTGGTCTCAAAGCTATTAAATTTATAGAGGTTTAACTGTACTTCTCCATATTATCACAAAAGTGAGCTATAGCTCCTATACTTGTAAAGGGCCACCTGTAAAGCCTTTCTGCTATTGACTTTTTATTAGTCACAGAGGTTAATTTCGGTATCCTTACGTATAAAATGCTATGTTGGAGTTTCTTTATACTATCACAGGTTTAGCTCTTGAATGGAGTTTAAAAATTGGAATACATACCATTATCGTCTTATTATTAACAGGAAAATCTATGATTGTTGGTTTCATTTTAGAATAGCAATAAATATACATTCTTAACGTTGTATAGCATAAGTACTTGCAGTTGTGCTCTAGTATTAGAGTTCTAACAGTTTGCTTTTTTATCTATAATGAAGAAAATCTTGTAATTACTGATATGCTGATGTCTCAATATACACTTACCCGGAAGAGATACTACATGCAATCCATTTCAGGAATCCACCAGGAGATCTTCGATTCCTCATCAATGAGTGAAGAAGAATATGTATTAACCAGTGAACTGGAAGATGATATCCAAGAGGAGGAAGAATTCCAGGATCAGATGCAGGATGGTAGAGTTTCTTGTGTGGTCAACAAAGAAGTGTTTAGCATTATAGATGAAGAATGTGATTATATGTTCAGTAAACTTGAAGTTGGTGATTATTGTGACGGGTCAGCAGGAGAAGATAGCTGTAGCAGTGAACACATTGAGACGAACAATTTATGTACTGATTATTCATCACAAGAATCTGAAGTAGATGTTCACGTAGAAGGAAAGAAAGGCTTTTCACCTGTTAGACAGGTTGATCAGACAGGAGCAAATGGGACTGAGTTCCTTGTGGACGAAGAATCTACAGGTCTTTTTCCTGGACATGTATCTAACGATTTACTTAAAAAGATAGATGACCATGGGAGGCATGAACTCGTTGTTCCGACTGAAATAGATATAGGTTCTGACAGAATCTCAGAGTCCACTTCAGAAAATAATAGGCTAGAGAAAGATAACTTTACATATGTTGATCAGATGATACCAATACTAGTAGACAACTCTTCAGTTGAACCCACTCCTTGTTTAGAAGAAAGTTTGCCCAAAAGCCTTACTAACAAAGGTGTAACACATTCATGTGATGAAATGATGTTGGATGTCAAGTTTGAATCAACTGTTAGTGCCGTTCACTGTATGAACTCTGCTAGAAATGGAAGTACACACATTCTCTCTGGTCCTGGCTCTCCAAAAGAAGCTTCACATGATTGTTCTGATGAGAAAAGTATGCTCAGTCAATCTACTTGCACTACAGTTGAGCATGGAACATCAAATAATGGGATTGTCGTAAAGAAAAGGAGGCGTGAACCATATATTGCATCTGATAACTTGAATTGCATTTTCACGTCATCATCGAGAATTATGGCATATGCAAGCCCCAGGATGAGGGATCCAAGTTTTACCCACGACGTAACTAGACCTAATGATGAGGACATTGGATCAAGTGCCAGAAATTTCAAGAAGTTTTCCCGTGCGAATGATGCTACTACTTCTTATACATGTGATGAAGGTGCTAATATGGATAACAATTTAAGCTCAACTTTACTGCAGCAGGCATCGAAGACTGCTCATAAGAGAAAGAGTAGTTCAAGTTTGTCTTTACCGAAAGATGCATCTAAGAGCACTTCTCATAAGAAAGAGCGAAGCAGTTGCCATACTGCTGCTGATTTCTCCCAGTGGTGCAGATTTTATGCAGCTCCCTTGATAAGAGACGAGTCAAAATTACCTAGCCTTTCCCATGGATGTAATGAAGAAAGTACTACAATGGATAAGGATTCGAGTTCGACTTTACAGGTGAATGCATCTATGAGCTCTGATATAAATAAGAGGAGCAATCTAAACCCAAATTTACCTAAGCATGCAGTCCGGAGTAGTTCCCATAAGAAGAGCAGCAGTCATCATCCTGCCGCTGATCTCTCCATTGGGCAGAGAGTATGTGCATCTCCCTTGAAAATGGATAGAATCAAGTCATCTAAAAGTTCTAGGAAAGTGCAAATGGATGATAGATTGAACAATTTTCCAAAGTCATTGCACATGAAATTCCCTAGGGATTTTAGTTTGCCCTCCAAAGACCAGCTGGTAAAGAAATTTTCAGTCTTTGGACCATCTGACCATCTAAGAACCAAGGTCTCCACCTTAACAGGAGCTGGACAGGTGGTCTTCTTAAATCAGGCTGATGCATATGCTGCTTATGAATATGTGAGGAGGAAGAGTGTATTCGGTCGTGCAAATGTTCGTTACTGGCTTGATGAATATGAGAATTATAGGAAGGGAATCCATGGTTTATCTACAAAAAAAGCTTCATCTGTGAATCCGAAGCCATGCCTTAAAAGATCTGAAAGTGATAAAAAGGAAAAACGTAAGGTCAGTTTTTTAGTTGATAGGCAACCCAGTGCTGGGTCGGCAAGAGTTGTGTGAGTGCTCTTCTGATAGAAATTGTCAAGAACTACAGTAGAAATGGAGTTTTGCACCTATGTAATTTTGGAACTCGGAAATCAACTTAGTAAGTTGAGGGTGTAAGTTTAAAATCAGGAGATATATGCATAGGTTCCATGTTCCAATGGTGTATGACATTTTCCAGTCTCTTTAACACTTACCTTCAAATCTTTCCCAGTGGGGAAGGTTCAAATACTACAACAAAGCTTTGTCCTTTCCTTTGCAGTTGCAGCTAGGACTCGGACGTGGACAAAGGCACAAAATGGTGCATTGATGATGCACTTTGTACTACACATCGAACGTAGAGATGACACACTTTTGTGCTCCATATGCGGTTTTGGTGTTCTGCGGGCTTCGGTAGTTTTGTGGTTCCACGATATTGCGAGTTTCGAGGGCCATTTGCTTTGTCTTGCCGCAATTTTGATGTTGCTGGGACGATTCAGTTTGTAATTGCCATATTTATATGAATTTATTGCTATAAGCCTCCGCTCCCAAAAATGTATTTATTAGAAATATTTTAGCCAACGCCAATATTGTATGTGTGCGGTAGTCTTAAACTATATATATATATATATATATATATATATATATATAAAGGGATATGAGCCATAGGCTCATATTCCTACATAGGCTCATATTCCTACATGAGCTAATGCACATGTGGACCAATAGGAATAAAGTGTATTAGTGCACATGGGTACACATGGGATGTAAAAATTTATTCCTATTGGTCCATATGTGCATGGCTCGTATCCTGTTTACACACACACACACATATATATATATATATATATATATATATATATATATATATATATATAATATTTGTATTATACGCTCTTAGATAAAGGGTTGTGTGACCATGAATTGGACAAGATTAAGTATATGATAATTTAGTTCAACTCAACCTAGTGTAGTTAGTCTAGTTTTGTTCGATTATGCTAGAAAAATCAATCCAGATGAACCCAACCTGAGACCAATGTGTAGGGGGTTAACCAACTAGGATTAACCTGAGACCAATGCTAGAAAAACTATCCAGATAAAGGGTGGGGTGGACTGTTTACGGGTTTTGGATGGCTCCTTCAACCATTGTAAGTTCTAAAAACTATCCTCCACTCCTACTATAATCAAGCCAATATCTCCTAATTCCCTTCTCCCACAGCCATAACACTTATTCTACTCCTTATTCTTCTCAATTTTCTCCTACTACTTTCAATCCTGGTTGAACTTGCCCCCAAGTTCTGCTAAAATCTGTTGCTGTTCGTTCCTCTTCCGTAGCCAAATTCGGTGGTGCTACGACTACGGTAGATGCCCGGGAGATTGTCCAACATGTGGTAGTTCTTGGGGATGAAATTGTGATGCTTTATTGTTGTTTTTCTTTTGTGTACAACCTTCTTTTCCATCAAGTTCAGTACCTCTTCTTCATTGAATAGCTACTGTCTACTTGTTCTAAATAGGTATGTATCCTACTTACCTCTTCATTTTATGTCACAAAACTTAAGGACTATATAACTACTTCAATGATCCAGGTAGAAACCATAATTAAAACATAAAAAATTATGTTTAAACATGCTAAACTCCCTCACGTATGCTGAATTCCTGAATTGTACTCTTGATGTTTGTACCTACAATTTCACTTGTGAATCTTTCTTTTTGTGCTTAAAATCCATATGAATATGTACCTACACCTAACCACTTCATTGTCATATGTAGAAACCATATTAGAATCAAGGAAACCATGTTTAACTATGCTAAATACGTCCACGAACACGAAATTCCAGAATTGAAACATATCGTTTTTGTACACAAATGCACATGTTAACCCTTTATTTTATGTGCGAATTTCACATGAATATATACCAAACTTTTGTCGTGATATATACCCTCAATTTCATGCTAGAAACCCTTTACGAAACATGTTTTTTCATTGCTAATTTCACATGTTTCTGACACAATTTAGCACAGTTTTGCACTTGATCATGCCAAAAATCCTATTATTTGAACTTGTTTCCAACCATGATTAGTTAATATTTTGATTTGGGGTTAGTACATGTGACTTGATAATAGGTAGTTCGAAGTTGTTAGAAAACTATATGAATGATACATATATGGTTGGTAATTGCCAAGTTGACAAGTGGTGGATGTTGTCATTCACAAGTTGAACATATATTGCAACCTTGACAAGTTGTAGGAATATACATAGTTAATCCCTACTAATTTGTGACACGATTTCATGTGTTAGAATGGATAGAGAATAGTGCAATTATGATTTTAAAGCTTAGATATTTAGTTGGTAACTTGAGCATGAATTCTAGTAAGTGTTACAAATAGATCATGACGCACGAGATTTTGACAACATTTGGATATCATATTGTATATGATAAAACTCTAATATGAGGAACACTTAGCACCTACGTCTTGAGGAGAAACTTAGCAATCATTTATAACATAGGTTATATAAATATTAAGGATATTAGGTTGTTAGAGGACCAGAAGGTTAGACTACTTTCCTTGATTCTTACTTAGCCTATCTAGACAACTACCTAGTTAAACTGGTTAGAAAAGTTCTTTGAGTCATCTTTCCTTTTAATTCATGATTTCATAACAATTTATGTAGAGAGAGAGTACTTGTGTGCATGCATAACAAACCCTAGAATAGTGACTAATTTAATATTATATATATAGGCTCTCTGGACAGTTAGAACTTGGATACAGGATTCAAATTGTAGTATTTCCATCTCGGAGATCTAGACAAGTATGTCTTTCCTTGTTTTACTTTTAAAACTTAATCAATATTGTTCATATGCTTCTGTTTTGAATATAATATAATTATGCACGTATGAGAATGCCTCGGGTATAGACGACGATGGCGTCGATACTTAATCTTGTGTATTGACCTAGTCTCTAGTGGACATACCTGAAGTTGTGGAGTTATTATTATACCTCCCAAGACCTTGACACGAACCATCTCACGACACAGAGAGGGAGTTCATTTATGACTTTGTATTGTACTAACGAGATGACACGTGTGATGGCATATCGTGTAGTTGAATTAGCTCTAGTCTATTTATGACTTTGTGTTATAGTGACGAGTTGTCTACGTCGTAACCACGACTTGTACATTGGCATTGGGTGGGAAAGACAATTAGTAGGCGTATGGGACAGACAAATTGGTCTACCGTAGTCTTCAGAGGAAACTACGAGGTTATGATCCTAATGATTTTATAGTTTATAGTTCATAATTATCCAATTATGGGCTCATAGTTATCCGGTTATGGGCATATATGTTGGACAATATATCAGGCGATGGTCACTAGCTATACGCTATGTCGGTTGTTGATATATGGCAACATATATATGGCCTCCCTTGAGATTTGCTAGATTCCCTATTTTGGCTAGACCTATCCATACACACCAAAGTTGTCTTTAAAGTGTATTTACTTAGTTGGTTAGTTCAACCTTATGTTTATTCAGTATTTACATTATGACATGTAGTTTTGTATCTTGTTACGTCCCTCTGAGGACCTGGTCTCTTGCCTGAATTGTAGTGTTAATTGACGTTGAGTTCTGTTGGAGCTGCTGATGAGTATCATCTCAGTGTACATGTATTGTTATTAGGTATTTCTATCATGTCTTTCATTGTTCATCTATTATGTTCTTATTGCTTATTTTTCTGCTTTTATAGTCTAGTTTTTATAGGCATGTATTATTCTTTTGGCCTATTCGGACGAAGGTATTATTCAGCTGCAGACTTCTGATACCTATCGTTCTTTCTTGATATTATTTTATCATGGATTGAGATATAGTTAGCTGTTGGATCATAGAGATATATAGCTTGATAACTTGACCTTGGACATCGCAAGTACGCTTCGACGGGTCCACTAAATTGGAAAATCTTTTAGTCTTACCAGCTGACCATTGCACGTGGCTGGTCCTGTATATTTGGAACTGTGACGTGACAATTGCTGGTAACCGCACGTAGGCATCAACCACATAGATGGCATGCTTTAGCGCGGTGATAGCATGGAAGCATTTTGGCTGCTTGTGGATCTACAATATTCCTGGGTTCCGCAGATACGTGGTTTCGTGGCATTCTATGGTTCTGTGGATCTGTGGTTCCACAGGCTTTGCAGCTTCGAAGTTCTGTGGCATTACGGTGTTGTAGTTTAGCACGATTGCAGTTTCGTTGGCCATCTGTCGTGGTTTTGCTACTAATGGGATGGTTAGTTTTATAACTGCCATATTTATAGGGAGTTAATGCTAGTAATCGCCTATTTAATGGGGATTAAGCACCAGGTTTTTTGTCCACATTGTTAGTGGACGATTATGGCTTCTAGCGATTATCTCCCCTATTTAAAGTCTATTTTATGAACTTGTGCTAACACTAGATAAAAGAGAAAAGATTGCGACAATATCACCAAGAGGGCTTTATTCGTGCATCGTCCAATGTCCAGTGAGGTGACAAGAGCATTCCAGAAGTTCTTTCGAACTTGCTGGTTCTTGAAAGCAGATCGATGAGATAGGTTGAATCTTACTTTGAGCAACGATAATCTTCATCACCCTAGCAGCGCGACGACAACCATGTTCTAATAGTGTTATACTGCGGTATAGAGCTTTGCTCTATTCTTTAGTAAATCTGTTATAGTCAAGAGCTTTGCTCTATTACTAGCAACACTATTGATTTATTTCATCAACTTCACAGCTTATTTTTTAGAGGTTTTCACCATAGTCATAACCTCTATGGTTATTAGCAAGTTTTCTTGTAATTTCACAACTTCAATGGTCTTAATTTATTCAAGACTTGTACATATTTCTGTGAATTAAATAACAATCTCAAGCAAAATTTTGTGAATTACAAATCTAAGATGGACAATCATACAACTCTGTTAGACACTAGCTTTCACAAGCTTTAAAAATATGACAGAGCACAACTGGAAAATGAAGATTAGTCTGAATCTTTAACTAGTCAATGTAGAACATCTTCTGACTGATCCAGAATCAGTGATTCAGATATAAATAATGTGCAGGATGTTGCCACCATGATTAATGCTTTAGAGTAGTAGAAGATGGATAAGAATCTTTTCAAGTTGTTAATCATCAACTCCTTGGAGGATTCATTGGCCGAGTCCTACAACAAGAATACAAGGACAATGAAAATATGTTCGAAGTATACCTCGTTAATAAATTCATGAAAATGGAGTTTGAAGCCGAAAAGACCAATGTTATCGCATGTCAAGAAGCTAGGGGAAGAGACTATGCTCTAGTGGATAAATTCATGGTAGGAGCTATTCTCTCCAAATTCCTACTAGCTGGGATTGGTTCTCTATCCATATGTACCACATGATGGTGAAAATAAAACTTAAAGATCTTATGTGATTCATCGGCATTAAGGATGAAGCAAAGGAAAAAAAAATCAAGATGGACTCACTGTCCAAGTAGTTTGCCGAAGGATTAGAAAGGCAACCAGAAGACGACCTTCAACTGAAAGATGAATGACTCCAACCATCTTAGAGTGAACTATACTTCCTTCAAGTTTAAGACTAAGGAGAGGACAACTTGCTTCAATTGTGTCAACAAGGGTCACTTCAAGAAGGATTGAAGACCAAAGCCAAAGGAACACAAGGAACGTAAGTTTAACCTTATTGCTAGGATTACGCAGGTTGACTTATCCGGCATGGATACCAACCGGTGGGTACTTATGATCCTCCTGCCATGTGTTTTGTGAAGTAGTTGTTCACTACATATGATCCTTCGTTTGGCGAACTAGACCCAAGTTGAAGTGATGGGAATCAGGATAGTGATGCTGTTGTTGGCTTCAGAAAAGTCACTTACACTGGAGAATATGAAGCATGTACATGCTGTCGCAAAGAACATGATTTTTGAAAGCCTGCTAGGTAAAGGAAGCTTGAGGATGGAATTAATGCTTGTCAAATAATTATGTACTACAATGGAGCATACTTTGAGAAATCTTTTTTTACTGAAAGAATGTTCAAACTTCAAATTGTAACTCTAAGTGATTGTATTAATAAAATCTCTATTTTGGTTTATCCCCTTGAGATGTGGCATAATAGACTAGGAAATGTTCATTATAAAAGAGTAAATAAAATGTCTAGTCTAGGTCTTATATCTAAGTATGGGAGTAACGAGTTGGAGAAATGTGAAGTTTGCACTCATACTAAGATTGTAGGAAAGTTATTCAAGCGGGTGAACCGAAGTACAAATCTACTAGAGTTGGTAGACTCATATATCTATTACTTCAAACACTTCTCCATAAAGTCTAAGATGAACTACTTTCTATGCCCTGTTTCTTATCAAGTGACCATGTCCACCACAAATATAACATCCATGATCCTACCACTTGTCAACCGAATCGAGCCAGGCACCTCGTATCACACGTATTGACACCATAACCCATTTTGAGATAAACTTTGTTAGATCTTTGAATATGGGAAAAGTAATATTCCTATCATGTCAGGAATTTAATTTCACCCAAGTTAGAGCTTTGGAAAGTCGAATTTGGAGTTAAAATGAGAATTTTATGTCCGAAATAGTTTTTGAACTATAAGTTGTCATGCTAAATTCGAGTCTAGCAGTATACCAGGCAATATACTACCCGGTATATTGCCAAGAATGAATTAGCCCATTTATAGTGTTTTTTCGAACTATTTTTTGGTTGGATCTTTTTCGTACTTTTGCTTTACTCCTTCTTGACTTTAAAACTTATAACCTTATTTTTAATGAATTGATTTTGTAGCTATTTAGTTGTTATTTATGGTATAATATATTAGGCTTTTGACTAGGAGATCCTTGTGTGCATATCACGAGTTCTTACTCGAGCTCGAATGTGTTGGCACTCATGACGACCATATAGTTTTCTAAATGACGGCCGCCTCGATCGCCTAGGCGGCACCTAGGCGGTGGCGGTCTCTCACCGCATCGCTTTTCAGTAGGCGGTGGAGTAGGCAACCAACGGAATTTGACGACGTAAGTGGGAGCATAGACGGAGTAATACCTAACAAGATATTTTGGCCAAACGATTTTGCAAGCATTATGGGCCTATGATTATTTTTTACAAGACTAAAACTTAATAAATTTTTGTTCTACAACGTAGTTAAGCATGAAGCATCCTTAAAATATGTATATATGCAAAAGAATATGGTAAAATAGTAAAAAATGTCCAAAATGTATCAACCGCCTTGGCAATGCTTAGGCGGCCTACGCGGTAGGCGTACTCTTTCTATCGTGTACTCGCCTACCGCCGTTTAGAATCTTGCGTTCATAGTTCGTTTAAACTTGTTATATCATACCCATTGATCCTTCTAGACAACGTGGACTAATTTTATTGGTTATGGTTGGTTCTTTGTTTAATATACACACATTCTTGGCAGTGGAAAATTTTGATTGCATTATTCAGTATAGTGCGTGTTGCAAGATACATAAATATTTGCTAGTAATGGCTGCAATTATCTTCGCTCATGGCGTACTTCATTATAGGTCGATTCTCCATTTTTTCACGGATCGAGAATCATAATGAAACTTGACAGGATAATTAATTAGTATTATTATTAAGTACGTTGGGTAGGGGATTGTAACACCCCGTTCCGCTCAAGCGGACTGCCGTCTCAACCGGCAATCGTGCAGCTGTCCTGACCCGCTTTGCCTCGAACGAGAAGCAAAGGATAACGAGACTTGTCCCTACAGGAATCCGGCTTGGACTTTCAGAGGCTCGCTTGACGTATCGCTCTACCGAGACGAATCATCGCTAAGGTGGGTGGCTACGGTGAACTTGTCTTTGCTTAGCCAGCACACATAAAATCTGGAATATTCATGCTAGTCGCTAGGTGATTCACCCCCTGCATGCTAATAATTCCAACGCACCTAGCTAAGGGAATAATCCCAACTTGTATTGCTTGCTAGAACATGGAAAATGGAAATACTGCTTATATTCAGACCCTCACATGCTAAGTCCCTAACGGCTTCATCTCTCGGCTTACCTTCGGGTCCGAGCAAACGTGTTTACTTATGTTCCTTAGAAACGCATGCTTGTCTGCTTGAATGTTGCATTATTTTCATCCAAACCTCGGAAGACTACCAAGTGGTCATTCCGTGCCTGAATGAACCCGCAAGTATTCGGGACCGTTAGGTCACCAAGGCAGTTCCCGATCCAGGGGACTGCATCATGTCAAGAAAATGAATCATACTCCAGTGGCAAGACTCATTCAGGTATTCGGATCTCCCTGCAAGTCTCCCTCCTGTGCGGGCTTACAGCAGCCCAGGAGACTGTGCATATCCAATAGCTAAATGAATCATGCATTACTGCTTGTCGTGTTCTCGTGTGTAAATTAATAATCGTGTTCGATCATGGACAACTTGTGCATAAGGGTATAAGTTCTGCGGACGGTGCTGGGGTACTGGCACCGATCCGATCCGGGCAGACTTCGTGTGTAGTCATCGTGTGCGGACTGGATAGCTTGCAACGCATCGTGTGTTATCGTGTATTCAATATGAGCTCCCGTTGCTTGCTATCCATGTCCATGACTAGTCCATTATGGCATCAAGCCAGTGATTATCGTGTGTATATGCTTGCAATGCCTCGTGTGTTTATCGTGTGAATATGGCTTGCAATGCATTGTGTGATTTTCATGTGTGTTTAAGCCTGCTGCATGCTTGCTTGTAAAATGGAAGATAAACAAGTCATCCTCGCTTAGCGGCTATCCGCGTGCGAGTCATTGCATAGCATCAATGAATAACTTAACACCTGAACGATCATGTTAAAAGAACCCTCGTGTTTGCATATGCTATGCCTCCTGAATGTTTATACTTACCGTGCTTGAATTAATCATGTTTGCCTTGGACAGGGAAGGAGAAATGGTAAGTTGGTAAGTCTCGCCGTGTTTCCTCAAACTTCGCACGGCGCACTGCCCGACACGTTAGGCTACTCAATATTTGCATGAAACTGATCCTAAGGCAACTAGAAAGATAACTTAATAGTTGTGCACGGAACCTGTATTACGTGTTTGGATTTGTCGAGCGGGCGAGTAGCTTCCCCACCAGTGCATTCATTGTACTGATAATCCACCAGTTTCTATGCAGGGTGCGAGAGAACCTCGTTCGGTGCGGATGCCTCCAACGTGCGTGCTAAGGCGTGGACAACACTCCGAAGCAACGGTGCGTCCGGAACTGAAGCACATATACAAGACATAATGTTGAGAACATAGCCCGAACTCGCCTGTACAATCATTCCACAATTGTAGCCACTTGGCACGCTTTATATTTCAGAGAGAGAGGCTTGAGCGACTTGTAATCTCGGCTATACGCCGCCTGTAACACATGTTCATATCAATAAAAGAGCTTGCTTTACTTCAACTTGTGTTTCAATGCTTTCGCTATATTTGTCGACTCAGTGAACCTGTTACCGATCGCCTATGCGTTCATGACACCGCTGCACCTGGACAATCTGTGCGACTCTGTGGCTTAGAACTCTTACCGCCAGCCAATGAACCATGGCCTTGCACGGGCGTGGCTCACGCTCGTGCGACATCACGCCCGGATGGGTTAAGCGATCGTTCCGCGGGAGCGCTGGCGAGGGTGATTTCCGCCTAGCGGGAATGGCCGATTGCCTGCGGGAGATCGGGGCGTGACATGTTGGTATCAGAGCCTGGCTTCTACGCCTTTGGACTTCGATTCGATATCTCTGTTTCAAAAGCTCGTTCGTGGGTTATGTGCACGCTCTCTCTCAATGCCTCGATGGGATGTTCCAACAATAAGTCTAAATACTTTCAAAATACGTTTTGAATGATATGCTTGCTTGTTTGCTGCTGTGCTGCGAGTGTCCTTTGTGCCAACCTGTGCGAACCCTTGAGAGTATCGCTAGTAGCTTGTCCGATTTTTACTAACTCTAAGTTTGGTTGAATGCTTCTATTCGAGGGACGCCTTGAACTAGTGCACCATCCAAGACTTAGGAAAAGGTAAAACTCGAGTGCTAAGACTTCGCTATCACTAAGCTGGTTGACGTGTTCATGCTAGAAGTGCACTTCGAAAGTGCGCACGATCCAGTCTAAGCGATGTGATGATTTCGACGCTTGTGCAAGTGAAGATCCAAATGAACAAGTACAACGACTTGTCTAGGATTGCCTCAACCCTAGATTACTGCTTGTCCTTAGTAAGTCTCGAGGACGAGACTTTTTCTAAGTTGGGTAGGATGTAACACCCCGTTCCGCTCAAGCGGACTGCCGTCTCAACCGGCAATCGTGCAGCTGTCCTGACCCGCTTTGCCTCAAACGAGAAGCAAAGGATAACGAGACTTGTCCCTACAGGAATCCGGCTTGGACTTTCAGAGGCTCGCTTGACGTATCGCTCTACCGAGACAAATTATCGCTAAGGTGGGTAGCTACGGTGAACTTGTCTTTGCTTATCCAGCACACATAAAATCTGGAATATTCATGCTAGTCGCTAGGTGATTCACCCCCTGCATGCTAATAAATTCAATGCACCTAGCTAAGGGAATAATCCCAACTTGTATTGCTTGCTAGAACATGGAAAATGGAAATACTGCTTATATTCAGACCCTCGCATGCTAAGTCCCTAACGGCTTCATCTCTCGGCTTACCTTCGGGTCCGAGCAAACGTGTTTACTTATGTTCCTTAGAAACGCATGCTTGTCTGCTTGAATGTTGCATTGTTTTCATCCAAACCTCGGAAGACTACCAAGTGGGCATTCCGTGCCTGAATGAACCCGCAAGTATTCGGGACCGTTAGGTCACCAAGGCAGTTCCCGATCCAGGGGACTGCATCATGTCAAGAAAATGAATCATACTCCAGTGGCAAGACTCATTCAGGTATTCGGATCTCCCTGCAAGTCTCCCTCCTGTGCGGGCTTACAGCAGCCCAGGAGATTGTGCATATCCAATAGCTAAATGAATCATGCATTACTGCTTGTCGTATTCTCGTGTGTAAATTAATAATCGTGTTCGATCATGGACAACTTGTGCACAAGGGTATAAGTTCTGCGGACGATGCTGGGGCACTGGCACCGATCCGATCCGGACAGACTTCGTGTGTAGTCATCGTGTGCGGACTGGATAGCTTGCAACGCATCGTGTGTTATCGTGTATTCAATATGAGCTCCCGTTGCTTGCTATCCATGTCCATGACTAGTCCATTATGGCATCAAGCCAGTGATCATCGTGTGTATATGCTTGCAATGCCTCGTGTGTTTATCGTGTGAATATGGCTTGCAATGCATCGTGTGATTTTCATGTGTGTTTAAGCCTGCTGCATGCTTGCTTGTAAAATGGAAGATAAATAAGTCATCCTCGCTTAGCGGCTATCCGCGTGCGAGTCATTGCATAGCATCAATGAATAACTTAACACCTGAACGATCATGTTAAAAGAATCCTCGTGTTTGCATATGCTATGCCTCCTGAATGTTTATACTTACCGTGCTTGAATTAATCATATTTGCCTTGGACAGGGAAGGAGAAATGGTAAGTTGGTAAGTCTCGCCGTGTTTCCTCAAACATCGCACGGCGCACTGCCCGACACGTTAGGCTACTCAATATTTGCATGAAACTGATCCTAAGGCAACTAGAAAGATAACTTAATAGTTGTGCACGGAACCTGTATTACGTGTTTGGATTTGTCGAACGGGCGAGTAGCTTCCCCACCAGTGCATTCATTGTACTGATAATCCACCAGTTTCTATGCAGGGTGCGAGAGAACCTTGTTCGGTGCGGATGCCTCCAACGTGCGTGCTAAGGCGTGGTCCGGAACTGAAGCACATATACAAGACATAATGTTGAGAACATAGCCCGAACTCGCCTGTACAATCATTCCACAATTGTAGCTACTTGGCACGCTTTATGTTTCAGAGAGAGAGGCTTGAGCGACTTATAATCTCGGCTATACGCCGCCTGTAACACATGTTCATATCAATAAAAGAGCTTGCTTTACTTCAACTTGTGTTTCAATGCTTTCGCTATATTTGCCGACACAGTGAACCTGTTACCGATCGCCTATGCGTTCATGACTCCGCTGCACCTGGACAATCTGTGCGACTCTGTGGCTTAGAACTCTTACCGCCAGCCAATGAACCATGGCCTTGCACGGGCGTGGCTCACGCTCGTGCGGCATCACGCCCGGATGGGTTAAGCGATCGTTCCGCGGGAGCGCTGGCGAGGGTGATTCCCGCCTAGCGGGAACGACCGATTGCCTGCGGGAGATCGGGGCGTGACAGGGATGACTCTTTATTATGCTCAACCCCGCTTGCTAGGATGGTGAGATTTGGTGACCTCGATTGGCGAGGGCCAATGATCTTTAGACATTATTTAGTCACCCAGCGTGATAGACAATTTATGATATGTTTATGCTTTGTATTTGTTATATGTTATTATCTATAAGAGCCTCGTAACTTAGGAGTATGCAACACATAATCTTCAAATACGCTATTTTACATGTGTTAGTAATCAAAATGGTGATAACTATTGTTAGATTAATGAGTAGAAAATCGTAAATGATGTTTGGCCGTGCATTGTTGAATGTCATCTTTCCTGCTCAAGTTCTCATTTCTTTATTTGTGTTTTGGTGCCCGACAAATGTTGATGTTCATTTATTATGACAGTTCACCAAGGCCTCTTTCCTCCTAATTTTTCTGTTCATTCGTAGGGTCCGGACCTCCCTCTCCCTCGGGGTGGGGGGGGGGGTGGGGCAGTCAACTCAACATCTTAGTCACTGGCAGGAATTCCACCCGCATGTAATCCCCAAATATGTTCTACTCGAAAAATGATCTGCAACACCAATTCTTGTTTGGTTGAAGGGTTATGGTCCAGGTCCAGAGTTGTCCCTATACTCTGTTGACATTCTTCGTCCATTTCTAGCTTAATTACTTGTATTATTCAATATTTTTATGTCAATCATTTAATTTCTCGAGATTCATGCATTGGTATTGCATACATCTTGACCTGCCTTATTATTTATTATATTTATATGTTGTTATCTCTATTATTGTTGTGTATTGTCTTGGACACGCGAATGGTCACATGGTTGGAGTTCTACCTCTTGTCCTTATTTGTTAGGATTTTATCTAGTGGTTATTTGCGGGTTCTCATCTTTATAGTTCTTGTTAATTTTTGTTTCCACCTCGAGATTCTCTTGTGGTACTTGTTGCTTGGGGTTTTGAACCAATAATTTTACTTGGCTAGATTTACACGTGGAGGCCGATAATTTATTCTACCATCCACTAGATGGCCCATACTAGATCAACGACTTTGAGGTGCGTGTAGGCTTTATTTCTTTCCAACTCGTTTTGTTTATATTCATTTTATGACGTTTAGTTTTGACCAAAATCTACCACATGTATTTTTGCAGTTGCATGGAAACTATTATGCACTTTAGTCAACACCGGTGGTAATGCGATCTAATAGGAAACATGAGCACCTTACTTAAGAAATTCAAAAAGGGCTAATAAAATTTGGGCTCAACTTGCCTTTTGCACCAAATCTCATAACTCCTTGAATGGGTGTTATTTTCGAAAACATAGTGTTGTCGACTATGAGCTCTAAGGATCATTAATGAGTGTCCGCATAACTCTTTTATCAATTTTTGCATCTTCAAATCTTTTGCGAATCAAGCAAATCTTTTGAATAGTCTGCTCCACTAATTCTGGAGCAAGGACTTGTCATTCACCAACTTCATTCCCGCATATGGGCGACCGGTATATTTTCTTTTAAAGTGCTTGATACAGTGCCATTTGTATACTGGATTGCTAGCTACTGTTGTACGCAAATTCCTCCAACGACATGTGGGTGTCCTAAATTGTCTTCAAATCTATGCCACGAAGCCATAACATGTCTTCCAGGATTTGGTTTACTCTTTCTGTTTGGACATCAATTTGACAATGCCATGCCGAATTGAACTTCAACTTTGTTCCCCTCGGAGACTAAAGACTATCCCAGAAATATGATAACAATTGCCCTTCCTGATCAGACAATATTGAAACTGGAACTTCATGCAATCGAATGATCTCATCAAGATAAATCTGGGCTAACCGATCAATGCTCCAAAACTTTGATTGCGATAAAATGAGTCAATTTGGTCAATCAATCAACAATAACACAAATCACATCATTCCTCCACTACATCTTCAACAAGCCTACTATGAAATCTATTATAATATGGTCTCACTTCTACTCTGGAATGACGTAGTTTTGCATATTTTCGCCATGCCTTTGGTGCTCTTCTTTTACTAGCTGACAAGCTAAGCACTGCAACACGAGGAGAGTTACTTTTTTCTTCATACCATGCCACCAAAAAGTTGTGTGAAGATCCTTATACATTTTTGTGCTTCCCAGATGCAACATGTATTTTGCAACGTGAGCCTTAGTCAGTATATTTTTTGGAGTGCTTCATCCTTTAGGATGCATAGCCTTCCCCTTAGCCGCAATGTGCCCTCTTTATGCTTTGTAAAATTGGTTGCTTCACTTTTTGCCACTAGACCATGTATTTTTTGTAGAAATTCTGGCTAGGATATTGGAACTCAATGCTTATAGTCTCTAGGACTTGTAGTATCTTTCTCACTATTGAAAGTGCTTCCACGAATTTCCTATTCAACTAATCTGCTACAATATTTGCCTTCCCTGGTGAGTATGCAATTTAAAGTCATAATCCTTGATAGTTCCAAATAGCGCCTTTGCAGCAAATTTAACTCTTTCTTAGTGAATATGTGCTTAAAACTTTTATGGTCGGTTAAGATCTCGCAAGATGCACTATACATATAGTGTTGTCATAACTTTAATACAAGTAGGGTACCTGGTAGTTCTAAGTCATGTATTGGATAATTCTTCTCGTGCGGCTTCAACTGTTTAGAGGCATCTGATATGCTTAAGTATACACCCCAAGCCTACTCCTGATACATCACCATAAATTCGAAATCTCTCGGCCAGATCTAGAAGTACAAGAATTATAGTTGAAACAAGCTGTTGCTTTAACTCTTCGAAGCCAGCTTCATAATCGTCAATCCATTGAATGCTACTCCCTTCTGGATGAGGCAAATCAGAGGTGATGCAAGTTTAAAAAAATCCTTTATGAATCTTCAGTAATAGCCTGCTAAGCCAATGAAACTTTGAATCTTACTAGCCGATGTGGGTTAGTTCCAATCCTTAACTACTTCTGTTTTCTTTAGGTCCTGAACAACTCCTTTGACCGAGATAACATATCCAAGAAATGACACACTACTCATCCAAAAGTCGTACTAGCTTAGCTTTGCATATATTTAGTGTTCTCATAGATTTTGCAATATAATTCGTAAGTGTTCCACACGATCTTCTTTGATTTTTAAGTAGATTGCAATATAATCGATGGACATGACCACAAACTTGTCTAGGAATGTTCTGAAGACACTTTTCATCATGTCCATGAAAGCATCTGTGGCATTAGTCAAACTAAATGGCTTGACCAAAAAAATCATAATGTCCATATCTTATGCGGAATGATGACTTTGGCACTTCATCGAGCTTAATCTTTAGTTGGTGATAGCCTGAACGAAGATCTATTTTTCAAAATATGGTCACATCCTGTAGTTGATCGAATAGATCATCTATCCTCGATAATGGATATTTATTTCGAATTATAACTTTGTTCAATTCTCGATAATCGATACATAGCCACATGGATCCATCTTCTTCACAAACAATACGGAAGCTCCCTGTGGAGAAATGCTAGGGCGAATGTATCCACGGTATAACAATTCTTGTAACTATACTTTGAGATCCTTTAGTTCCGTGGGTACCAACCTATACAGAGCCTTCGATATTTGATAAGTGTCTGGAAATATATCGATTGTCAATTCTCTCTCTCTGTCTAGTGACATTATGGGTATCTCATCTGGAAACAAGTCAGAAAAGTCTGCCATAACTTCAGTCTGAACTGTGTCTACACCTTCCCTTTTAGTGTCTCAAACAGAAGCCAATTGCCCTTCATAGCTAGAATGTAGCATCCATCGAGTCATTATTGTTGATATCACCAGTCTTATACATCGAACCACACGAATATGAGAATCCAGTTTCCCCATAGAGGTAAAACACAACTCTCTTGCCCATGTAATCAATCATCACATAGCATGTATCGAGCCAATCCATTCAAAGTATGATGTCATACTCCTTAATATAAGGGACTATCACATCTAGAGACAATTTTGTACCTCTAGTACAAATGTATCCATCCTTATAAATTAAGTTAGTAGGCATCTCCACTCCTGATAGAGTGGTAACACTATGATTTAGGTCTAATAATATATTTTTCTTCGATATAAAGCTATGGGTTGTACCAGAACCAAATAAACTCTTGTATGAATTTTATTAAATAACATTATACCTATTATAGAAGCATAGAAAATATGCACATAAAGCAACTCTACAAACAATCCAAAAGAAAGTAGTCTTTAGGAGAAAGGGAGCGCACTTTCTAAATTGCAGACTAAGACAAATGCGCACATTTGTCTCTCAGTCGTGACAGGTTCAAATGCACATATTTGTCCCTCCCTCCCAGTAGAAGTCCAAACGCGTACATTTTTTCCAGTAGATCAAAATATGTGCACAAAAGTCTATTAGTAAATGACAAGCTGTTATCAAAAGATGTGTCTGACGCCTGATATTCCTGCACAGTTTACGAAGACTAGGTAGAGCAGTCGAGGCAATTACATTAGAGTAATTACGATCTTTTAATTCTTTCCTCGAGGAGAAGGGCCACGTGGAAGTCCCCAATAGAGGCTAGCCTAAAAAGTGCATATATATTCACATTTTTCCCTCAAAGAAGAAGAAATGTGCACGTTTTTATGAAATTCAGTTTTTTGTAAACCGTTAGTGGACGGTTGAGAATTCGAAAATATCTCGTACATTTAATGGTGAGATATAAATGAACGTGGAGAGACAATTATCTCCACAATCGAAACTCTTCTCGTACTGGTGGCCACGTGTCAAGTTATATTAATTGTACGAGAAGTAAGTGCAACATGGGTGGCAGTTACTGTCATGACCCGCACCTGGAATAAGGGCACGAGTACATAAACCACGCCCAGCCTACGTCGTAACAACGACGGAGAACACTGTCTAGGTCAACAGTACTATCTAAATATCTCACACAATATATATAAGGTATCTGTCATGTCATCTCAACTCCAAAAGGAGGAACAATATGATATATGATAATGAAATCAATACTCAATCATAATATCAAACTAGAGGAAGAAATAACACGATATGAAATAAAGAAAATAAGTACAAGTGTCACAAATACATCTCAAGTCCAACAACTAATCACAACACCATAATCTCTAAAATAATAATACATGCCAAGGCTCTAAAGAGTCAAAAACAAAGCAATAATAAAAGCTAAGTCTCATCTGTGGCTAGTGCTACATCCTCATGTACTAGATGTTCTCTCTCTCCTGCTGGCTCACCATCTTGTGCCCCGTAATATGTGGGACATATCTCCACTAACCAGTCATTTGAAAAAATATATCCAATCAGGATTGGAGCGAAGTACAAAACTCTAAAAGCAGTTCCAAATACATGGTAGAGCATATATGATAGGTAATAGAAAAGAATACAAGATATACTAGTATCTAAGAAATAAAAATGAACTAGAATAAGCATATAAGATACTGGAAAGAAAGAACAGGCAATATGGAATAACTGCAAGTAATAAAAATAGATGATACTAGCTATGTGCCTTAGAGTACAAGTTCGTTATGTGATCGGCTTGGGTTGAACATGAGTTAAATATGGTAACTCGATTATACGTGGGGTATATAATCGACATATACATGAGGTAAATAGGGTTTGATCACATAACCAACTTTTACTCCCGTCCCCAACCAATACTCATTGATCCGATCATGACACATTACGAACATGAGTAATATGGGCACACTGTACATGATACAGTGTGAACACAATGTACATGATAATCAATACGATAAAATACATGTGAAGGAGTACCCGTTGGACGCGGTAAGGGGATAATATCTCCTGACATGATCCATATAGTACCAGTTCGTGTAAACCACTGTGTCGGAATCAAGTATACAGTTCTAGAACATGTGATATAAACGCTATCATGAAATAAAAACTAACAGAGAGATGTACTCGCCTCTGGTCCTGAGCAAAGGGTGTATCTCGATGCCAAAGCTGGTGTCACACAATCCTATTTAGGAAATATCATGTTAAATGATGTAATGAAGTGATAAAATGCTAAAATGAGCTAAATCATGATGTTCTAGATCCATACTAAGTCATACACAAATTTCTAGGTCCAAGCTAAGGTTATTAGTCTATATTGGTCACTTTCTAGCTAATACTAGCTTGTACTAGCTATACTAGGTTATTACCTTAGTTAATAACTATAACCTATTACTAACTTATTAACTGATATCCTTATACCCTTATACTAACTGATATTATATATTAACTAATTATACTAACTAACTATACACAAATTACGCTACATACTAACTCCTAACTAATACTCATATACTTAATAACTGATAATATAGTCACAAGAGAATGGCCACACACAGACACATATCCACTCTAATCATCACACACCCATTCAGTAATCTCAGTACCTTGCCCTACTGATACCCACTTCATGATCACTTGCCCATCATTCATGTCCATGTCTCGTTTGCTTGATACACACGATAATCTACACACAATGTGCCACTAGCATTCTACTGCTGTTGTTCTCTACTCGTGTTGATATTCTTCAAATGCAGGTTTGCACTTGGATACTCAAGTACTCACATACTTACACAAATCCTGGATATATTCACCTACAGGTAATTGGTATCCTCTCCTTGGCTAACCTGGAACACACACTGCATTCAACACAAATCCCTTACTTGCAGACCATACTCCCCACATCCTATTGCTACTGCTTTGATACTCAGTTAACACCACCAACAATAACAATTACATTATGTGCACAGGTAGGTATAACCTTTCTTCCACTGCATATGCACTGATACTTACATTCACTTATACACACTCACCACCAACATCACCACCACACTCCTAACTCCAAGTACACACCCTCATACACTTGCATCACTCGAGCAACATATACCTGAACACAGTGCACACAGTCACATATTACAGTCACTTAATTACTATACACACACTCACCACCACAGTGAAATTATATATATATATATATATATATATATATATATATATATATATATATATATATATATATATATATATATATATATATATATTAACACACACCCACAAAGTCATTTGGCCAAAAACATAGAGTGCTCAAAATAGATTGCTTATGATACTCAACAAATAGAGAGGTCCTAACCCACAATTCACCATAAATAAATATTTTTTCCAAGTCAAATATTCAAAATAATACTATTAGAACTTGCTACAATAAGAATTGAAGAAAAAAAATACAAATTACCAAAATTGAGCTCCATATCGCAAAGTATCACACCGTATCACGATACTGCCTACTCGTGTCCAATTGTGGACACGTAGCTAGTTCCTCAACCCCGATCTAATTCTAATTAGACTAAAATAGTCTTATGATACATACTTGATGTGTCAATCTCATAATTTTTTCAAATTGTACACAAAAATTTATGTAGAAGTGTCAAAACTAGACCTATATCTTCATCCTATAGGTAGTCCTATGCCATGTGAGGGTTCCTAATAGTCAAATGCATGATTTAGAATCTAAAATGAAGGAAAATTCAGATCTATACCTATTGGGAGATGGATTTCCAATAAAATGCTCAATTGGACACGATTCGGACATGGTCTCCTTACCACAAGCTTCTCTTCCTAGTGTTTCTTATAAATCCAAGCTCCAATGTTCTTCAATTGATGGAAAACAAAGAGAAATGAGGTGAATTGGTGGAGGGATGAAGTGAATTATGGATCTAGAAAATTGGGGATCTAAATGGAATGAACAAATGGAGAGGAGAGGGAGAAGTCCCCTCTTTAGTGGCCGACCCCCGTTTCCCCCTCTCCAAGTTTTAACAAATATCCAAGTTGCCCCTACATGCTAAATTATGAAGAATAATTAAGGAGGGCTATTTTGGAAAGCTTCTAAACTAATGCTAATTAGGGTAACCCTTCTAATTAACTAGAGAAAATGGGTTTAATGGGCCTAGTCCATGTTGGACTAAAAAGTTGTCATGACAAGTCTAATTGGATTCACTAGTTTCAAGTCTAAATAATAGGCTAGCACACCATCTATAAATAAATAATACAAAGCACAATTAAATTTAATAGCCCTATAATTAAATATTAATTACAAAAAAATACAAATAAAAAATGACTTGAGTACCCTCATCTAAAAATGTGGTAGTGACAAGTCTACCCTCCTTAGAAAAATTTTGTCCGCAAAATTTAAGGAAGAAACTAGCACTACAACAAGCAATCCCAACAAGCAAGAAAGAATTATACTTCACGGCTTAAACAAATAAGGGTATCGCTTGCGCATCTCGGCTTCTCGCTCCCAGTTAGACTCTCCTAGAGAGTGATGCCTCCACGCGACGCATACCAAGGGAATCGTCTGTTTCCATAACACCTTCTCCCTGCGATCCAGAATCTCCACTGGATTCTTTGGATAACTGAGAGTCGGACACACCTCGATCTCCAAGTGATCCAATACATGGCTAGGATCTGCCACGTACTGTCTCAGCTACGATACTTGGAACACGTTGTGCACTCCCTCTAGTGCAAGCGGACCCTGAGCATGCAACCAAGTGGTTCATACGGCATGACTTCATATGCGGCCTGGAGCCATATGTGGACAGCTCATCCATGCGGCCACTTGCTCATGCGCCTGATCAGTGCATGCGGCCTGACCCATGTGATAATCCATGCGTGCACTTCTCATGCGCCTATGTGATCCTATGCGACCCTAGTAATCTATGTACACCTTCCATGATTTATTGGGTTTAATTATTTTATTTGGAATATTTCTTATCGTATCCTATATGGTTGATCGTGGCTTCTTATTTTTGTTATACTAAGGAAGAGTGGACTTAGTAACCAGACTGTGCTAGACCTGGCTATGTGCTAGGACTGACTATGCGCATAATATGATTATATGCTGTAGTAGACCACGTGGCAACCCAAAGTTAACGCAAATTAGTAGATTAACTTATCATTTTGGTCCTTATTTGGTTTAAGGATTGTGGATCTGCTCCAGAGTAGTTCACACTTTTTTCCTTACTCACGTTCGACGAAAAAATTATTTATTCGAGGAGTTCACATCATAGATTTAGACTTCTAATTGATTGATAGTCTGTGTACCTGATTTGAGGAGATTATATTTTGACTAAGTGTCCCCATGTGATAAGACTCATATGACCAACTATAAGTTTAGTGATTGGACTCGAATACTGAATCCGTTTTGATACCACTATTGCTTGATAATTGTTTATGATTTAATGTGCGCCGAGGTGCGACACATCGTGTTACATGTTAAGTGATTATACATCGAGAATGCCTCTAAATTCCTGAACGCGTGATATTATTACATATATTGTTTCCCCAGCACGGGCATAATAAGCGAGTCAACTACCAAAGGGTGACTAATATATTGATTGTCTGAATGTTGCATACACGCTCGGGTGAATCCAGATTTGACTTCCATGGATTCGTATCTAGCATGCCAATATTTTGTACGACATCTTAAGAGAAATTCTTATGTGACCACGCCTTGAGATTTCAACAACAACATATGGCTAATTAGGTAACTAAACGTTGTAGTAACATTGGCAGGGAACGGTATCCCGAGATCATGCCAATGAACCTTTCTACAAAGATTTATTCTAGGTGCGATGGGGGCTGGCCACCACAGATACTGTATATCATCTACCTTAGTGGAGTGCAGTATCTGACTATTATTATGCCGAGCCATTATTTTACTATAGGAACACTGAAACCGCTAATACCGTATTTTTAGCATTGTGGCCCTACGGGGGACTGGTGCATCCTGCAAGTGCCTGTTTTATTTATTTGGTTCGATTAGCTCATGTTCGGCACTGGCGTGATATGAGGATACTTATTGTACATTATTTCTGAGATAACTCAGACTCCACATAATAAGCCATATGATTGATTGGCCGATCTAAAAGAGTATGTGTTGGTAGTCTAGGGACATGAACTATTGTGGTACGATGGTTTAACCCTTGTCCTTGTTTGGATGTAGGGTTGCGCCAATGTGTCACAATAGGTCATGTACCGAAGCTACGTATAATATCTATATCTTATCTTGTATTATGGCATGTGTGACCTGGATTATATTGATGTGTTGTACCTTCGTCGTATTCATAATTGGTGAGTCATACCCTGTCTCGGAGTAGTACGACACCTCTTGTCCTTGTTTGGTTGTAGAGGTGTCCTACTGCTCCGATAAAAGGTCATACGCTTGCCGTTGTGGCACATATTTCCTATTTTATGTACTTTATTGGTTTTTGCTTTATTCACTTGTGCTAATTTGTGGTACTTGCTATCGGGGCCTGACCCCGCTGGTTTTGTTTGCCAGGTTTAGTAGCAGAGCCCGGAGATCCTGTCTTGTATCTGACGATGGCGCACACTAGGAGGATGTCCGTCGAGAAACTTGAGTGGGTTTATTCTTCCCCACTATGAGTATCATTTTATATTACCTTTTTGGCGTTTAGCCGATGGCACCTATTATCCGGTTTATTTGGACATTAGTTCTTCTACATGATTGTATATTTTCATACCGCGGCTGACTTACAGTAATGTACTTTTGACAATGTACTAGTGTACCATCCTGTATAACTAATTTCATGATCATTCTAATAGAGCGTCAGGGACGCCTAACTGCTTTATCTTACATGTTTATTCTTATTGTTTTTTGGTTGATGATTGAGACATATATGTTCTTGACCCTAGGTGACTTAATTGTAGTATGCACTACCTTGTCTCTAGATAACCTTAGCATATTGCGGGTTACTTTGGTATTCCGTAAGGTGTGGTTTGCTGAGTCATTCTCCTGCTCTCGAGTATTCTGGTTTTGGGGCATGACAAGGTTTTAGTGGTGGCCCGTGCAGGTCTGTCTTTTCAGACTTGTGGGGTGTCATGGTCATAGGAGTCTCAATCAAACATAATCCTTCTTGAAATTCTGAATTCGTCCCCTTCGATACTCAGCTTGAACTCTTCCAGATTGATTGCTTCCTTGTTCCTTGTTCCTTTTCGTCCTGTTCTTGATCTTCCTTGTGCTCTTTTTTATGGCTTCTCCTTCCCCCGATGCTGCAGCAACAAGAGTGGCAGAGTTGCCAGTGGAACGAAATCCTGTGGAACCCCAGCCAAGGATCTGAGTTGAGCCCATGATGAATGGGACAGAGCAGCAGACTCCAGGTGTTCCCGTACCTCCCGCAGTGCCGGCAATACTGGATACCCCGGCCTTGCTAGAGATTATCCGTAGATTGTTGGCTGCCCAACAACACCAGATAGTGGTGCAACAACAACAACAACAATATCAGCAACAACATCAGCAACAACAGCTCAAGCAGCAAGAATAGAATATCCTGTTGAACCAAGGATTCAAGACAGCCCTAGAACAAGGCGGGAGAACATATTCTGGGGCATCTGTTAGATTTTGCAGACTGAACCCCAGATATTTCTGTGGCACAGAGGATGCAATCATGGCAGATGATTGGCTCAAGGATATTGAGACCATTCTGACAGTGGCTAAAGTTTCGGCCGAGGAACAAGTTGACCTGGTTCGCCTACAACTCTAAGATCTGGCAAATGATTGGTGGGCTTCGATGGAGGTAGGATTAAGGCATCCTATTTCATAGAAGGATTTCAAGACTCGGTTCAGGGCGATATACTTTGGGATTGTGGCTCAGTGTGAGTTACAACAAAGGTTCATTAACCTTAAGCAAGCTGGAAGGATAGAAGACAGCTATACGGCAAAATTTTGTTGACTTAGAAGATTTGCTCCGACCATGGTGGCAACTGAGTTGGAGAGAGCAATGCGGTTCCAGTAAGGACTTCACTTGAAGATCTTGCACATGGTAGAGGTGCACGATTTCCAGACCTTCGAGGTAGTATTGATAGCAGCCAAGAGGGTTGAGCTTACTTATCAAAGAATGGCATCAAGAAGAGTGGATCGGAAGAGGCCTCATGGACAGAACAATAAGGGAGGTCCAACACATGGCATTCATATTCTTGATTTGGCACTATAGGGGCCAGTAGAATCAGATGAGACAATGACAACTTGGCAACGACAGCCGAGACAACATCAACAACGTCTGGTTAATCCAGTAGGATGTACCTATTGTGGCAAAAGAGGTTACACTCATGATGTATGTAGGATGGTAAGTGGAAGATGCTTGAGGTGTGGGGGTTCCGACCAAATGATAGCTACTTGCCCATAAACGCAGAGGTAAGGAGGACCATATCAACAATTCTTAGCGTTGCCAGCTCCAGGAGCAGTTCCGTATGAAGAGCCAGTTTTAGAAGTTCGGCCGTTAGCCCAACGTCCGATGTTGACGCAACCACAGGTGTTTCACCCGAGACAACATCAATTTGGTCAACAGAGACATCCTCATGACAGAGTTCCAGCAGCACCAAGACGTGAGCAATCTGAGTTTAGCGTGCTAGAACAGATATTAGCAGAAGGTGGTCAAGTCGAGGGTGAGATTTGAGTTCTTCCAATTTTATCTATCTTTTGGGTTTCGTATATTCGGCGAGTGGAGATGATCTTTTGTCTCACTCATCTGTCTTCGTATCTCGTGATACGTGATGTATGTCATATGTCCAAACTACGAAGGTACATCCTGGGCAGAGTCATGTTCTTTATTAAGTCATTGGTACCGATTTATCTCGAGACTTGATCCTTGTCCATTTTTTGGAGTCAGCATAGGCTAGCGAGGACGGGTTCCTAATTTGACTGCTTGAGAGACATATGTATCTGTATGCCTCATATTCTCTCTTTTCTTTTTGATTGTGTGGATTGTTGTCGCCTTTATTTATATTGTTGTTGCTTTTTGATTAGATCACGAGTCTCCAACTTTGTCTATGAGTTTTCTTGCTTGGTGATCAGCTCGACTAGCCTAGAAAATTTCCAGGACAAAATTTTCTAATATGGGTAGAGATGTTACACCCGTTCCTAGATTTGGTATTCTTGAATTTGTGATATTTAAATTTTTTCCTATAAATGTATTCATATTGTATTTACATGTTGGTTCCTGTTAAATATGTTGTATTTATTTAATTATATTTCTGTTTATTGTGGAAGACTATCCGAGACCAGTAGTGAACACCTTGACAATTGCCATGAACCCATACCAGGACCCGTATATAGGATGGATACCAGACCCGGTTCACTCTTGGAATCGCTAAGCCTATTTTGGATGGTTGAAATTGGTTGGAGAGTGTCATGACTTAATTTTAGGGCTAACCTCATTTCTCCACTTGGTATATATATATATATATATGGTTTTCTCTCTCCTCTCTCATTCATCCTCATTTCCACTTTCCTTCTTCTTTCTTCTCCCTCATTCCCTCAAGAGCTCCCCTTAACCGAAACCTTAAGTCCTATCCCTAGACTTGGTTATAGGAAGAGGTTTGTTAGTCCACCAAGGCAAGTATATCTTGCTCAAATGGTGAAGCCATAATTTTTTGGATTTTTATGTACATGTTGTTTTAAAAATGTATTTGATGGAAATGTTCTCCTCGAGTTGCTGATCATATTTAGTTCTTGAAGTTTTTGATTTTGATGTATAAATTTTTGTAGATCTGAGTTCCAAGTTTAGGATTTTTATGTGTTCTATGAGTTTTTCTTGGTTTTGATATACTA
This sequence comes from Iris macrosiphon, assembly GCA_036927795.1. Taxonomy (NCBI): domain Eukaryota; kingdom Viridiplantae; phylum Streptophyta; class Magnoliopsida; order Asparagales; family Iridaceae; genus Iris; species Iris macrosiphon. The sequence continues at coordinate 147,586,615 of JAYESA010000009.1, read as the reverse complement.
AAATTTAGTATTTTTGAAAACTAGTTGTTCCTTATGTTAGAATATTTTATTTTGAACATTTTGGCTTTTGTTTCACTTGATTCAGAGTTAAAATAAATTTTTTATAAAGAAAATAATTTTTGGATTTTTGGAGCTCTTTTCGCCATGGCTGAACTTGCTTTCTGGAGAAGACGAAATTCGCATGCGCCCAGTGAGCTATGTGGCCTGAGAGGGTTATGTGGCCTGAATTCTTGGCGAATATTGACCAGTATGAGTCCATCTTATTGGACGCATGGCTGCCATCACACAAGTATCCTTGAACACCTTGTGCTTTCACTTGCTTAACGAATGAGAAATTTTCTAAGTCCAAGAGACCTCCATGAAGCATCGAACTCCATGCGGCATCAAACTCCATATGTGGCACCGACACTTATGCGGCCTGGAGAGTAGGCGGCCACTATTTTCCTTGGACACATGGCTCTGAACCGTTGGCACTTATTTCTTTGGTTTTGTCTTTTCTCTTTGACACACTTTATTGCATCAATCAATTTATGTCACATCACTGACACTTTATTTATTGTCCGTCATTTCTAACACTTGTCCCATGGAGTAGGCCTTAACCCTGATCATGCGGCCAAGTGGTTCATGCGACCTGACTTCATATGCGGCCAGGAGCCATATGCGGCCAGCTAGTCCATGCGGCCATCTTGTCCATGTGGCCAGCTCGTCCATGCGGCTAGTTGCTCATGCTCCTGATCAGTACATGCGGCCTGACCCATGCTGCAATCCATGCGTGCACTTCTCATGCGCGTATGTGATCCTATGCAACCCTAGTAATCTATGTACAACTTCCACGATTTCTTGGGTTTAATTGTTTTATTTGGAATGTTTCTTATCGTATCCTATGTGGTTGATCGTGGCTTCTTGTTTGTGTTATGCTAAGGAAGAGTGGACTTAGTAACCAGTCTGTGCTAGACCTGACTATGTGCTAGGACTGACTATGTGCATAGTATGATTATGTAATGCCCCGCTCCGAACGGTTACTTATGGAACACTACGCTGCTTCGACTCGGTTGAGAATCGAGTCTCGGGGAAACCTTACCGAATCAACACGGACGAAGTGAAATGAACCCTTCGAATTAATCGAACGGCTTCTATTGAAATAAGTCCAAGAGTTTTGTTGGTTGCTTTGCTTCTTGGTTTTGTGTTGCTTTGTGTTTTGAGTTGCTTTCGATGACTTGGTTTTCATGATTTCGCTTTCTCGCTTGCGCGTTCTTTCGAATCGTAAGGTAAAGAGATTGAAGTATGCTAACCAAGTATTGTTGCATTTTCAGGACGCATAACCAAGGAGTGAACGTCGCTTAGGCTTCCCCATCCCCTCGTTCGGTTCATTAGGTGAGTGGCTTAGGCCCTTCGATGAATCCTTTAGTCTGCATGCCTAAATAAAGAATCTCTAGTTCACTTGAAATTATGTTGCCTCACTAAAAAGATAAGCTAAAGATAAAAGAAAAGTATTGCATGCTTTGTGTATTGAACTGCTACCTTACTAGTTGCTTATTGTCCCTTGTATGCTGTGCCTCGAGTATTATAGCTGGAAAACTCTGGACATGATCTAGAAAAGAGAAAAAGAGAAAAGAGAAAAAGAGAAAAGAGAAAAGAAGAGATAGACTTGCTTGCTCATTGTTCATCAGTTGCATGATAGCATATTTTTTGATAGGAGCTTGCATTCATGCATTTGGTCAGGACAACTTGTGCACAAGGATTATCTCTCGGGCGGTCCCTGGGGCACTGGGGATCGTTCGGCCGGAAAGAGATCTAGATACCCTGAGGCGTGAACGTCCTTACTTACGGGAGGGTAGACTCGTCCATTAGTGAGATGGGCTTGTACGTCCCAACTGCTAATCCCGTGGAGGGGACCATCATATAGTTAGGGCGCATACTAGGTTTACCTTCTTGCATACCTAACAAATTGATGCCTACTTTTCGATTTATAAGTTATTCATATGCAATATTGTGGCTAACTTGTGTGTCTGCTGCAGGGATAACCGCTCGGTCGTGGGTAAGAAATATCATATGCACTTGCTTTATATTGTCTATGTTTCCTAGCATGAATTGTTAAAAAGAAACTAGACAACCAGAAAGACCACTTAATAATGCTAGCTTCATATGCTTACTTAGTGTGGATTTCTAAGGTGAGTTTGTGTCACGACCCGCACCCGGTGTAAGGGTACTAGTCGGAAACAACGCCCAGCCTACGCCGCAGAATCGGCGGTAGAACGCTGTCTAGATAAACTATCTAATAATATAATGAACCACCAATAATGATAGTATACTCAATCACAGAACTAAGGTGGAAATGAGCACGAATCAGATAAAGAATAGAATAGTCAACAATACAACTCATGAGTCTAAAATAATACATCAATGAGTCTGAAGAAAATGACAGAAATATGCTGGAGACAAATCCAGTACAAAGAATACTACAAAACTATAAAGCTACAACTCCAGGGTCAACTGTCTCAGTTGGGATAAGTCTCTCTTGAGCCAGGGTCTCAGAATCTAAACCCACAACATCCTGGGGTCCATAATAGGTAGGGTACTCCTCAGTGTCATCTGGAAAAATATATCCAGTCAGGAAAGGAGCAGAGTACAACCCTAACAGCAGTTCTCAAATAATGATAAAAACTATGTAACAGTAAATAGTTGTGGATAAACAAGATGCATAAATACATACAAGAATGTATAGACAATAAGGAAATACTGGAAAGAAATACAATAATGAATAATATGCTGATGGAACAAGAATACTAATGACTAAGTGTGTGAGTACTAGCTTTAACATGTGATCGGCTTGGGAACTTGCACAAGAGTATGATGGCCTGGCTGATTATACGTGCGGTGTATGATCAACACTCACAAGGAACAAGACATGCACAAGGAGGGTATGATCACATATCTACACTAAAATACTCCCCACCCCGACTGGTATAATAGATCCAACCACGGTACGTTATGGCACTAGATTCCCCAAGAAGATAGCTAGTCTCCCCGAGAATCGGTGTCTGTACATGTACAAGATAACCAATGAAACAATACTTGCACCATATACACCATATACCAAGGAATAACATCTCATGACGAGATCCGGATATACCAATCCGTGTAACCATAGTGTCAAGAGAACATGTATATCTATACTAGATACAACGAACATAGAGGATATCATAAATGAGAAACTATCAGAAAATGTACTCGCCTGAAGTCCAATGAACAGTCTCACAAATGTCTGACTCGGTGCCTCGAAGACCTAGACATGGAATACCACATTAATACAAGGTCCCGGAAAGAGAACAAGTCAAACTAGGCAACTTCTAGGTAAATAAGTCAATTCTAAGGTAAAAGTCAACTATGGTCAACTCTAAAGTCCACTAAAGTCAAACATGGTCAAACCCAAAGTCAACCTCACAAGACATCTATAAAATAATATAGAGATAAACTACAATAATTTAGGAATCAAATTAGATTCAAAAAGAACTCACACAAAGTATACTAATAATACAATTAATATATACCCTAAAATAATATATACAACCCAACATTTATATAAATAACATAATATATTATTACAATTATTATTCCTCACAAAACACATATATATATACATATATATATATACAATTATAATATATAATATATACATTAAATCTGTCAAAGCGTCATTGAAAAACAGTGAATAAAATAGGATTAAATCAAAACAGTTTAAATAGTGACAGTCGGGACTGTCACCAAAGGACTGTCACCGAAACCCAAATAATAAACTGCCACTGCTTTGGTTTTCGCTGACAGTTAAACTGTCGCGGAAAAGCGTCGCAGAAAAGCTGCTGTTTCCCGCTGCTGCAATTAATGACAGGTTTGTCATTAATTGCCCGAAGGCTACAGCGGCTGCTATTAGTCGGCTAATTAATGACAGTTTTTACTGTCATTAATTCACTGTCACTAAAACAAGTTATATATATATAATTATATATATAAAAACAGAATATATAAAACAATATATATATATATATATAAACAGAATATATAAAACAGTATATATATATATATATATATATATAAACCATTAATACAAAAATGTACATATATATATTAATATACACATAAACTTATACCTTCAAATATTTAACAAAGAACATATAATTTACATGGCTAGAAGCACACCTAAAATATTTACATTAATATCCAAATAATTACATAATAATTATAAATAATATAATTACACAATTAAACATACAAATATATTTTATAAAACATTTTATGTATAAATTATATTATTTAACAAGTAGTAACATATATATTTGCATGCAAGAAAGCTACATATTATATTGTACATTATATTAGCACACCCAAAATATAGATCTATGCTACAATAATTACTATAATAAATACACAAAATAAATATTTAATATCCATATATATATACTAATTATAAATGAAAAAATTGAACCACAATTAATTAGATCTATACAAAAATATGTTGAAATTAGTTGATGATTTTATTGATTGTCTCATTGGCATTATATAGCCTTACAGTCATTAATACAATAATTTCAATCATTATGACAATAATCTCATAATGAAATATCCTGTGACATATTCTGGCATCCCAAATATGTCCTCAGGATATTCCCATGTGCTTATACTATACTTAAATATGACACCCAACATACCATATCAACACTCCCCCTCAAGACGGGTGAAAGATATTCACTAAGCCCATCTTGTCACATCCTCTAATCATGCTCACTGAGGCGAGTCCCTTGGTTAGTCCATCTGCTACTTGATCCCTGGTTGGAACATGGCCAAGCTCCAGTAATCCTCTATCCAACTTCTCTTTGATGAAGAATCTATCAATCTCGATGTGTTTGGTCCTGTCATGCTGTACTGGATTGTTGGCGATACTAATAGCTGACTGATTGTCACACCACAGCTTCATCTTGACTCCTTGATCCAGCTTCAGCTCCACCAGCATATTCTTCAACCATAGCAGCTCTGCAACTCCCAAGGCCATAGCTCTGTACTCTGCTTCAGCTGTCGATCTGGCCACTACAGACTGCTTCTTACTCCTCCAGGAGACCAAGTTACCTCCTACAAATATGCAATATCCCGAGGTAGACCTCCTGTCATCAGCACAACTAGCCCAGTCAGAATCACAGTAGCCCTCGATGCTCACGTGATTGTTCTTCCTGAATATTAGTCCCTTTCCGGGAGCACATTTCAAGTACCTCAGAATCTGGTACACTGCATCCATATGACCCTTCTGTGGGTCATGCATGTAGCGGCTCACCACACTTACTGCAAAGCAGATATCAGGACGTGTGTGGCTCAAATAGATCAACTTGCCAACCAGTCTCTGGTATCTGTCCCGATCAACTGGTTCTCCAGCCTCAGCATCAATCTTGAACCTCTGATCTATTGGTGTCGCTGCAGGTTTGCACCCCAACATCCCAGTTTCTGTGAGAAGGTCCAGTGCATACTTCCTTTGAGAGAGAACAATCCCCTCTGCTTCTCGAGCAATCTCAATCCCAAGGAAGTACCGAAGAAGGCCGAGATCCTTCACCTCGAATTCCTTGCCAAGCTTTCCTTTGAGTTGGGCGATCTCCTGCTCATTATCTCCTGTGATAATCATATCGTCCACATACACCGCAAGCATGGTGATGTGGCCTCCACTCCGACGGAAGAACACAGTATGATCAGCATTGATCTGCTGATATCCCATCCCTATCATCGCCCTTCTGAATCTATCAAACCACGCTCGAGGAGACTGCTTCAGTCCATAGAGGGACTTCTTTAACCTGCAGACCTTGCCTACTGTCTGATTGGTGCCAAATCCTGGTGGTATCTCCATGTACACCTCCTCCACTAGATCTCCGTGAAGAAACGCATTCTTCACATCCAGTTGGTGTAGCTTCCATCCACCATTCACTGCCAGGGAAATCAGAGTCCTGATAGTGCTCATCTTTGCAACTGGTGCAAAGGTCTCGTCATAGTCGATGCCGTACGTCTGACTGTATCCTTTGTCTACTAGTCGAGCTTTGTAGCGATCAACCTGTCCATCTGGGTTCTGCTTCACGGTAAAGACCCACTTGCATCCAACTGCTCTCTTCCCCTCTGTCAGTCTCACAAGCTCCCAAGTGTGGTTCTTCTCCAGAGCTCCCAACTCCTCGTGCATTGCCGCTTTCCACTTTGGATCGTTCTTGGCAACCTGCCAATTGTTAGGTACAGTAATACTATCCAAAGATGCTATAAATGCTCCATGAGAAGAAGGAATATGGTCATAAGAAACAAACTGAGCAATATCCCAACCATATCTGTTTGGAGGATTTCCTGCATTGCTGCGAGTGGTCCTCCGTACAGATGGTGTGGGAGGAGTAGTAGTAGGAGGAATGATATCTTGTGAAGGAGGGGGTATCACCTGAAGGGGGGTTGGTGTCGGTGCCTCAGGAGTTGGGACGAACGCAGGCAAGGGACTTGGCACTGGCACTGTCGGTACTGGTCCTGCAGTTTGCTTCTCTCTCCTGCTGTAGGTAAGTAACTCTCCCTGAGCCGTAGGCCTAACACCTTCACCTTCTTGTCCCTTCTCCGTGCCTCCATGCCAAACTTCTAAATCGGTTACCACCAAGTTCTCCATCTTTCCCTCTCGCCTAATACTGGCAGTATTAGGCGTGTTGTGTGAAGTTTCGTCCTGGCGGTAGTATGGCTCATGCTCCCGAAAGTGGACATTCATACTGACAAACTTCTTCTTCTCTACTGGACTCTAGCACACATACCCCTTTTGGGTCGCCGAGTAGCCTACGAAGATGCATTTGACCGCTCTAGGGTCAAGTTTCCTAACTGATGGCCTGTTGTCCTTAACAAAACACACACACCCAAACACCTTCAGTGGGAGTATCCCACTATTATTGCCTTGCAATACCTCACATGGGGACTTCCATCCGAGGACCTTCGAGGGCATCCTGTTGATGAGTTGAGCTGCTGTCAACACTGCATGCCCCCACAGACTCTGTGGGACATTCATGTCGATCATCATACTTCTTGCGACCTCCAGAAGGTGTCTGTTTTTCCTTTCTGCAACTCCATTTTGTGCTGGTGTGTATGCACAGGTGGTCTGATGCTGTATTCCGTGTGCTGACAAGTATTCTGCAAGCGTCCTGTTGGTATACTCTGTTCCATTGTCAGACCTCAGTACCTTCACAACTGCTTTGTACTGAGTCTGGACATGCTTATGGAAATCCCGAAAACAAGCAGGTACATCACTCTTATTTTTTATCAAATATAACCAGGTAACACGAGAGGCACACTCAATGAAAGAAACAAAGTACTTATAACCATTCATAGTGTTAGTAGCACATGGACCCCAGACATCAGAATGTACTACCTCAAAAGCAAAAGTGCTCCTATGACCCGTGCCAACATATGAGCTCCTAGTAAGTTTTCCTAACTCGCACGCATCACATACTAATTTCTCTTTATTTGTTTTTGCATAAATCTCTGGATACAACTTACTTAGAGTATCAAAGGAAGAATGTCCCATCCTCCGATGATGGAGTATCAAGGTATCCTCAGTCCTCTGCTGCAGTCCTTCCATGCCAGCCTTCTCTGTCATAGATACCAATGCTGAGTCCAGTCCTTCTCGATCTAGGTACCACAGTCCCTCATGCCAAGTGCCAGTTCCAAGTCTTCGTCCTGTCCCTTTCTCCTGAAAGGTCACCTTAGGAATATCAAAGGAAACAATGCATTTAAGTTGGAGGATTATAGAACTAATAGACAAAAGACTGACTGGAAAGGATGGAGCATGTAAAACATTGGATAATCTTACTGAACCTGTACAATTAACAGTACCCTTACCGACCACTGGCTGGAAAGTGCCATCAGCTGTCTGAATGCTGTCTGCTGATGCTAGGTGAGTGTAGGAAGAAAACTCACTAGCATTCCCCGTCACATGTCGAGATGCTCCCGAGTCGATAATCCAGTCTGATGATTTAAGGGAAGAGATAGACGCAAGGGCAAGTGATTCGTCAGTACCTTCTGATGGATGGGCATACATGGCAGCGTTGCCCCTAACAAAGAATGAGGTGGATGCCTCCTCTGTTCTACTCCTCATGTCTCCCAGTGCCTGGTCCTCCATAGTAAATATGCCATCAGCTTCTCCGTTCACTTCTGATATCAGGAGGTTTGCCCGATAACCTCCTCGGCCGCCTCGTCTATCCCCTCGACCACAACCACGTCCTCCATTATATCCTCGTCCGCCGAACGGTCCTCGTCCACCACCTGAATCTCCCTCCCTATGTGGTTTGGTACAAGCATACCGATGATGACCCATCTTTCCACAGTTGTAGCACTGCCGGTTATGCTGCCAGGGCTCTCCCTTAGATCCTTTGTTACCTGAGCTGGTGATCGCTAGTGCTGACTTTGCTTCGGGGGGACCACCTGTCCCGGCTTGCAGCCTGATGCGTGTCTCCTCCTGGATCATGGCTGAGATAGCCTCCTCAAGGCTAGGGATCTTTGGTTGGGCTAGAAGTAGGGCCGTCCTCTGTGCGAAAGCTGCAGTCAGCCCTTTGAGGAACTTCATCGTCCTTTCCTGCAGACACACCTGTCTCTCCTTACACTTAGGGTCCCCGCAGCTCGCCCGATCTGAGGAGTGATCATAATCCAACCACAGACGCTCCAACTCTGTGGCATACTCCTGCACCGTCTTCTCTCCCTGTACGGTGTCATCAATCTTCCCCTTTATCTGGAAGACCCGTAAGTTATTCCCCACACCATCATAGGTCCTTCTCAACTTCTTCCACACATCTTTCACCATCTCAATACCGTCTACTGTGGCGGCAATAGACTGGACTAAGGAGTTGAGAAGCCAGATGTAGATCACCATATGAGTGGACTTCCACTCATCGCGTCCTGTCGAGCCCTCGTCCGGCTCTGTCGTCTCGCCCGTCAGGAACCCCTCCATGTTTTTTCCTGCGAGGGTTCTTCTCACCCGTCGTGACCAACTCAGATAGGTGGCTGGTCCATCTAATTTCAGATCGATGGAGGGAAGCTTCAACTCCGGCGACGTTCGTGTCGTGTTCTCACCAGCCGACATCGTCAACAACTTCATCAACGTCGCCACCTCTGCAGAATCTAGCTTCTTGATGATCTCCTCCATCGATGCGTCGTCTATCCAATCACGTCACGTCCGCTCCACGACTCACGCTTGTCCTCGTCGTCCGCTCCTAGATCCGAACATGTCCTCCCTTTTTTCAGATCTAGGCATCCCTATTAGGCGCTGCCTCGTGCTGGTGCGAAGGAGGCGACAGCACGTATGTCACAACCGCCGTCGCAGCAGCAGCAGTCGCAGCAGCCGCAGCAGCAGTAGTAGACGCAGCAGTAGCGGGACGGGGCAGCAACAGCGAAGAGCGGCCTGCGAAGGGCGGAGAAGAGGAGAGGAGGGAAAAAAAGGGGGGGCGTGGAAGAGTTCGGTGGAGGAGATCTAGGAAATCCTCCTGTGGATTTGTGGAAGCTTGGTGACGGCTAGGGTTTGTGGAAACTTGGCTCTGATACCATGTTGAAATTAGTTGATGATTTTATTGATTGTCTCATTGGCATTATATAGCCTTACAGTCATTAATACAATGATTTCAATCATTATGACAATAATCTCATAATGGAATATCCTGTGACATATTCTGGCATCCCAAATATGTCCTCAGGATATTCCCATGTGCTTATACTATACTTAAATATGACACCCAACATACCATATCAACAAAATACACACAATTGGAGAGTATCTCACCGTATCCCACTAGATCTAGGATACGCATGCGACACGAGTCCAACACACAACTAAATGCACCCCGAAGGACACAAACAGATCACAAATAATATTTATGAACAAATCAAAGCGTCAAAAGTAGATCTATGTGTCCGTGTCAAAATACGACATGTTCAAAGCCCCGTGTCGGAGGAAAACCCCCAAATGACACGTATCACCAAATAGTTGGGATACGAACCACAAGTATCCCAATATGGACACGACACTAGCCTCAAACACAAATCTCATGTCCAATTGATCTATAGGATCAATTGACACACACAAAAAAATGTAAATTCGGAATTCCAACAAAATTGACACAAAAAGCACCATAACTTTCTCCATGGGTCTCCTATGAACACAAAACAAAGTCCTATGGGTAGTACATACATATAGGTTGATTTTACATGATTAAATATCAGATTTAGAAGCTATTTAAATGGAAAAATCTGAATTATACCTATTGGGAGATGGATTCCCAATGAAACCTCCAATTGAGATGAACTTGCTTCCAAATTGTAGATCCTTGCTCCTCTTTGTAGATCCTTGCTTCCTTCTTCTAGATCCTTGCTTCCTCCTTCTCTAATGGTGAATTGGAAAGAATTTGGAATGAATTTGGTAGGGAATTGGATTGGGAATGGAGGGAATTTGGTAGTGGGAGAATTCTAGATCTAGATTTGGAATGAGATGAGAGGAGAGAGAAATTTCCTCCCTCTTTAATAGGCCGGCCATAGCCCCTCCCCCAAGCAATTGTAAAATGTCCAATGTACCCCTTGGGGCCTCTCATGAAGAAATAATTAAGGAAGGAAGCTTCTAGTCTAATCATTTAATTAATTTAATCCATCTTCTTAACCATGGGCTTTCTAAATGGGCCAAGTCTAACTAATTAATTCATGTTGGTCCATGGGTCCAAACTAAACTAGTTGGGTCCACTAAAATAATTCCAAAATAATTAAATAATATCTAACAACAATTAAATAATACAACAAAAATTATTTACCATGCACAATATTTATTTAAATAGAAAATTACTAAAATACCCTTTTTTCTAAAATGTGGTAGTGACAAGTCTACCCTCCTTAAAATAATTTCGTCCTCGAAATTCAAAGACGAAAACTACCCCCAGAAAATCACAGAACAGAACTAAAGAATCACAACTAACTAATGAACAGAACATAACAATGAACAGAACATAACTAGAAATAACATACCTCAAGGTACAAACAAATATGGATAACGCTCTCGTATTTCATCCTCTCTCTCCCAGGTAGACTCCCCCGGAGAGTGATGCCTCCATGCGACGCGCACCAAAGGAATAGTCTGGTTCCTCAGCACCTTCTCTCTCCGATCCAGAATCCCAACTGGCTGCTCTGGATAGCTAAGAGTAGGGCCCACCTCTATCTCTGAGTGATCCAATACATGACTAGGATCTGCCACGTATCGTCTCAACTGCGACACATAAAACACGTTGTGCACTCCCTCTAATACAGGTGGCAAGTTTAGTCTATAAGCAACTGCACCGACCCTCTCTAGAATAGTGAAAGGTCCAATGAATCGCGGACTAAGCTTTCCGCTTCCACCGAAGCGAATCGTGCCTCGTGTCGGAGAAATCCTCAGAAACACCAAACCACCCACCTAGAACAAAACACCACCTTAAGAACTTATCTATAACAAACAACCAAGAAAAAGCACACAAAATAAAATCTAAACTATACCTCAAACTCCAAGGGTCTCCGATGGCTATCGGCCCAATGCCGTTGTCTGTCCTGCGCCACTCGAAGTCTGTCTCTGATCAACTGAACCTTCTCTGCTGCATCCACAACCATCTCTGGCCCAAGCAAAACTCTCTCTCCAACATCGTCCCAAGACAAAGGAGTACGACACCTCCGACCATATAGAGCTTCAAAAGGTGACATCTCTATACTGGCCTGGTAACTGTTGTTGTAAGCAAACTCTACCAAATGGAGATGGTCCTCCCAAGAACCCCCGAAATCTAGTACACAAGTGCGCAACATATCCTCGAGAGTCTGAATAGTCCTCTCTGACTGCCCATCTGTCTGGGGATGATATGCAGTACTGAATTTGAGCTGAGTGCCCAAACTCTCCTGCAAACTCCTCCAGAAATGAGAAGTGAAACGACTATCTCGATCTGAGACTATGCTGACGGGAACTCCATGTATCCTAACGATCTGCCTCACATACATCTCTGCCAGCTTCTCCGTAGACAAACCCACCTTGAAAGGCAAAAAATGGGCCGACTTGGTCAATCTATCAACAATGACCCAAATCGCGTCTTTTCCTCCTGGAGATCGTGGTAGTCCGGACACAAAATCCATAGTAATGTGTTCCCACTTCCACTCTGGAATGGGTAATGGCTGAAGTAAACCTCCTGGCCTCTGCCTCTCGGCTTTCACCTGCTGGCACACTAAGCATCTGGATACAAACTGTGCCACTTCCCTCTTCATGCCATACCACCACACACTCTCTCGCATATCCCGATACATCTTGTTAGCACCTGGATGTATGGAATACTGAGAGCGATGCGCTTCCTGCAACACCTCCTCGCGCAACTCCCCACTAGGCACACACAATCTAACTCCATGCCTCAAAGATCCATCCTCTGCAATAGTGAAATCATCCTCCAATCCTGCTCTCACCTGAGCTCTGATACTCCTCAAAGATACGTCATCATACTGTGCTGCCTTGATCCTATCCATCAAATCTGAATGTATCTGCAATCCCCACATCTGCATAGCACACCCAGGAACAATCACCTCAATGCCCAAGCTCTCCAAGTCCTCCAACAGATATCGATCCTGCGTCAAGAACATAGCTACCGGATACCTGCTCAAAGCATCGGCAACTACATTGGCTTTCCCATGATGATATTGCAAAGAGATATCAAAATCCTTCATCAATTCCAACCACCGACGCTGCCTCATGTTCAACTCCTTCTGCGTGAAAACGTACTTCAAGCTTTTGTGGTCTGTGAAGATCTCCACACGCTCTCCGTACAAATAATGTTTCCACAACTTCAGGGCAAATATGACAGCTGCCAACTCCAAATCATGGGTAGGATAGTTCTTTTCATGAGGACGCAATTGCCTGGATGCATAGGCAATCACTTTCCCATGCTGCTGAAGAACACAACCTAAACCCTTTCCCGATGCATCACTATAAATAGTGAAACCTCCGGACCCTGATGGCAATGTCAAAATAGGAGCAGACGTCAACCTCTTCTTCAACTCCTCAAAAGCAGCCTGGCAATCTTCCGTCCAAACAAACTCCACATCCTTCCTTGTGAGTCTGGTCATCGGCTCGGCAATCCTCGAAAAATCTTGCACAAACTTTCTGTAGTAGCCTGCCAATCCTAAGAAACTCCTGATCTCTGCTACCGAACTCGGAGTCTTCCAAGATTCCACTGCTGAAATCTTCTTCGGATCCACTGAAATACCATCACCAGTCACAACATGCCCCAAGAATTCTACTTTGTCCAAGAAAAACTCACATTTGGACAACTTCCCATACAGCTTCTCCTTCCTCAGCACATCCAACACAATCCTCAAATGCTCCTCATGCTCCTCCGGTGTCCTCGAGTATATGAGTATGTCGTCGATGAACACCACCACGAACTTGTCAAGGTACTAGTGGAACACCTTGTTCATCAAGTTCATAAATACCGTCGGTGCATTAGTCAAACCAAACAGCATCACCATAAACTCGTACTGACCATACCGAGTTCTAAAAGTAGTCTTCGGTATGTCCCCCGGCTTCACCTTCACCTGATGGTAGCCTGATCTCAAATCTATCTTAGAAAATACCTTGGCACCACTCAACTGATCAAACAGATCATCAATCCGTGGCAAAGGATACTTATTCTTGATAGTGAGATTATTCAAAGCCCTGTAATCAATGCACATGCGCACCGATCCATCCTTCTTCGGTACAAACAATACCGGGGCTCCCCATGGTGAAGAACTCGATCTGATAAACCCCTTATCCTACAATTTGTCCACCTGCTTCTTCAACTCGACCAGCTCGCTGTTGTTTACTCTATAGACATGCTGCAAAATCGGTTCTGCACCTGGCACTAAGTCTATAGAAAATTCAATATCTCAATCTGGCGGCAATCCTGGCAATTCTTCAGGAAACACATCCAAAAATTCTGCTATCAACGGATGTGGCAACTCCTTGTCTTCCACCATAGCTCCACAAATAATGCCTTCTTCCTGCTCCGCAGTTCCTCTAGCAAACTCGAACTCTGGCTCTCCTGGCGGACCAAACAAAACTCTACCTCCTCTACAATCTATGCTAGCACGGTGCCTACTCAACCAATCCATCCCGAGTACAATGTCGTAGCTCGGAAGTGGCATTACAAGTAGACACGCACTCAACTCCCGGCCTCCCAGAGTAACTCTCCGATCCTTGCAAATATCATTAACCAGGATAATGCCTCCCCCGGTCATGATCTTGCAAGTCCTAAGCAAAGACTCAGCTACCAAACCATGCTTTAGAGCAAAAGAAACAGATACAAAACTATGGGAAGCACCACTATCAAACAAAGCTAAAGCTGGAATGGAATCAAGAAGAATAGAACCTGCGATGACATCTCCTGTGGGTTCCTCCTCTTCGACTGTCATAGCAAACGCTCGTCCCTGCCGAGCACCTCCCTGCTGCTGATGCTGGACAAAATGCTGCTGCTGTGTCGGAAGCGGTCCCCTCGGTTGTGCTGCAGGTGGTCTCATCTGTGCTCTCGGAGCTGGAGCTGCTCCCTGAACTGCACGACGAGGACACTCCCTCAATTGATGCCCTTCAGTACCACAATACAAACAAACTCCTAGCCTCTTTCTGCAAACTTCCCAGATGTGGCCGGGCTTCTTGCAGAAGTTGCATAGAGCTTGCTGTAACTGCCTCTGCTGCTGAGGTGCCTGGTGAAAAGGCGCTCTAGCTGGAGTCTGGTTCTGCTGTGGCTGCTAGAAAGGTCTGGACTGGAAATGAGGACATTTGGCAGATACTGCACTGCCGTTGGCCCCCAGAAAAGAATCACGGTCTCTCTTGGTCTTCAAACCCAGATCCCGCTCAACCTTGCGTGCCTCCGCAAGTATCTCCGAGTATGTCTCATAAAAAGACGGAATGAGAATCTTCACCTCCCAGTTTAGACCCTCTCGAAAACGAATAGCTCGAACCTCCGGCTCCCTCACCAGATACTCTGCAAATCGGCTCAGCCTACCGAACTCCGCAGCGTATTCCTCCACAGACATGCTTCCCTGAATGAGACTCTCAAATTGTCCCCCCAAGTCAAGCCTGTCTATCCGGGCGAAAAACTTCTTCTTGAAAAGGTCCCTGAATACCTCCCAAGATTGTCCTGCGTCAACTAGAACCGGCTCATTCCTGAACCAAGTACGAGCGACGTCGAACAGTTGAAGTCCTACCGCCTCAACCTTCAGATCTTCAGAAAGACGGGACACCCTCATAAGACGCTTAATGTCCTCGAGCCAATCATCAGCATAGACGATGCCCTCCGTCCCTTTGAAAACCCTAGGCTCCAGTTTCTTGAAGTCCTGAATGTTGCCTGGCCGAAGCTGAGCAACCTGAGGAACAACCTGCTGCTGGACCGGAACTTCTCTCTCAACTACAGCACGAGCAAGCTGATGAGCACTCTCGATGCCCTGCCGTAGAACGTCGGTCTGCCTCTGATGTGCCTCTGACTGAGCCCTCTGTGCCTCGAGCATCTCACGAAACAGAGTAAACATCTGTGATGCCTCTGCTGGCACAGGAGGTGGAGGTGGAAGCCCCTCAGATACAGCTGGCACAGTCCTCTGAGTGGGTGGTGGACCTCCGAAAGCAGCTGACACTCCAATCACCGGAGAAGTGACTGGTGCAGGCCCTCGGGATGTCGCAGACCTCTCAGAAGCTGCTCTCCCCTGCTGTGATCTAGTTTTAGGCGGCATCCTGAGACAAAGCGAAAGAAAGAATCAATATGGCACAAGATGTAAGATATTCAAGGAAAGGACAAGTTTAAGGGATCAAGTATCAATATCAAAGGAGAATAGTTGAATCAAAAGAATTTTCCTAGATGTGATTGAGTATCTCAGCCTATATCCTATATCCTATCGCAGGCTCGCAGTAGTACAACTAAGTTATCGCACTACCACGACATCACATACTTGTGAAGCTAGACCTGCATGGGCCACCACAAAAAACGTGTCACGACCCACACCCGGTGTAAGGGTACTAGTCGGAAACAACGCCCAGCCTACGCCGCAGAATCGGCGGCAGAACGCTGTCTAGATAAACTATCTAACAATATAATGAACCACCAATAATGATAGTATACTCAATCACAGAACTAAGGTGGAAATGAGCACGAATCAGATAAAGAATAGAATAGTCAACAATACAACTCATGAGTCTAAAATAATACATCAATGAGTCTGAAAAAAATTACAGAAATATGCTGGAGACAAATCCAGTACAAAGAATACTACAAAACTATAAAGCTACAACTCCAGGGTCAACTGTCTCAGTTGGGATAAGTCCCTCTTGAGCCAGGGTCTCAGAATCTAAACCCACAACATCCTGGGGTCCATAATAGGTAGGGTACTCCTCAGTGTCATCTGGAAAAATATATCCAGTCAGGAAAGGAGCAGAGTACAACCCTAACAGCAGTTCTCAAATAATGATAAAAACTATGTAATAGTAAATAGTTGTGGATAAACAAGATGCATAAATAGATACAAGAATGTATAGACAATAAGGAAATACTGGAAAGAAATACAATAATGAACAATATGCTGATGGAACAAGAATACTAATGACTAAGTGTGTGAGTACTAGCTTTAACATGTGATCGGCTCGGGAACTTGCACAAGAGTATGATGGCCTGGCTGATTATACGTGCGGTGTATGATCAACACTCACAAGGAACAAGACATGCACAAGGAGGGTATGATCACATATCTACACTAAAATACTCCCCACCCCGACTGGTATAATAGATCCAACCACGGTACGTTATGGCACTAGATTCCCCAAGAAGATAGCTAGTCTCCCCGAGAATCGGTGTCTGTACATGTACAAGATAACCAATGAAACAATACTTGCACCATATACACCATATACCAAGGAATAACATCTCATGACGAGATCCGGATATACCAATCCGTGTAACCATAGTGTCAAGAGAACATGTATATCTACACTAGATACAATGAACATAGAGGATATCATAAATGAGAAACTATCAGAGAATGTACTCGCCTGAAGTCCAATGAACAGTCTCACAAATGTCTGACTCGGTGCCTCGAAGACCTAGACATGGAATACCACATTAATACAAGGTCCCGGAAAGAGAACAAGTCAAACTAGGCAACTTCTAGGTAAATAAGTCAATTCTAAGGTAAAAGTCAACTATGGTCAACTCTAAAGTCCACTAAAGTCAAAAATGGTCAAACCCAAAGTCAACCTCACAAGACATCTATAAAATAATATAGAGATAAACTACAATAATTTAGGAATCAAATTAGATTCAAAAAGAACTCACACAAAGTATACTAATAATACAATTAATATATACCCTAAAATAATATATACAACCCAACATTTAAATAAATAACATAATATATTATTACAATTATTATTCCTCACAAAACACATATATATATATATACATATATATATATACAATTATAATATATAATATATACATTAAATCTGTCAAAGCGTCATTGAAAAACAGTGAATAAAATAGGATTAAATCAAAACAGTTTAAATAGTGACAGTCGGGACTGTCACCGAAGGACTGTCACCGAAACCCAAATAATAAACTGCCACTGCTTTGTTTTTCGCTGACAGTTAAACTGTCGCAGAAAAGCGTCGCAGAAAAGCTGCTGTTTCCCGCTGCTGCAATTAATGACAGGTTTGTCATTAATTGCCCGAAGGCTACAGCGGCTGCTATTAGTCGGCTAATTAATGACAGTTTTTACTGTCATTAATTCACTGTCACTAAAACAAGTTATATATATATAATTATATATATATAAATAGAATATATAAAACAATATATATATATATATATATATATAAACAGAATATATAAAACAGTATATATATATATATATATATATATAAACCATTAATACAAAAATGTACATATATATATTAATATACACATAAACTTATACCTTCAAATATTTAACAAAGAACATATAATTTACATGGCTAGAAGCACACCTAAAATATTTACATTAATATCCAAATAATTACATAATAATTATAAATAATATAATTACACAATTAAACATACAAATATATTTTATAAAACATTTTATGTATAAATTATATTATTTAACAAGTAGTAACATATATATTTGCATGCAAGAAAGCTACATATTATATTGTACATTATATTAGCACACCCAAAATATAGATCTATGCTACAATAATTACTATAATAAATACACAAAATAAATATTTAATATCCATATATATATACTAATTATAAATGAAAAAATTGAACCACAATTAATTAGATCTATACAAAAATATACACAATTAGAGAGTATCTCACCGTATCCCACTAGATCTAGGATACGCATGCGACACGAGTCCAACACACAACTAAATGCACCCCGAAGGACACAAACAGATCACAAATAATATTTATGAACAAATCAAAGCATTAAAAGTAGATCTATGTGTCCGTGTCAAAATACGACATGTTCAAAGCCCCGTGTCGGAGAAAAACCCCCAAATGACACGTATCACCAAATAGTTGGGATACGAACAACAAGTATCCCAATATGGACACGACACTAGCCTCAAACACAAATCTCATGTCCAATTGATCTATAGGATCAATTGACACACACAAAAAAATGTAAATTCGGAATTCCAACAAAATTGACACAAAAAGCACCATAACTTTCTCCATGGGTCTCCTATGAACACAAAACAAAGTCCTATGGGTAGTACATACATATAGGTTGATTTTACATGATTAAATCTCAGATTTAGAAGCTATTTAAATGGGAAAATCTGAATTATACCTATTGGGAGATGGATTCCCAATGAAACCTCCAATTGAGATGAACTTGCTTCCAAATTGTAGATCCTTGCTCCTCTTTGTAGATCCTTACTTCCTTCTTCTAGATCCTTGCTTCCTCCTTCTCTAATGGTGAATTGGAAAGAATTTGGAATGAATTTGGTAGGGAATTGGATTGGGAATGGAGGAAATTTGGTAGTGGGAGAATTCTAGATCTAGATTTGGAATGAGATGAGAGGAGAGAGAAATTTCCCCCTCTCTTTAATAGGCCGGCCATAGCCCCTCCCCCAAGCAATTGTAAAATGTCCAATGTACCCCTTGGGGCCTCTCATGAAGAAATAATTAAGGAAGGAAGCTTCTAGTCTAATCATTTAATTAATTTAATCCATCTTCTTAACCATGGGCTTTCTAAATGGGCCAAGTCTAACTAATTAATTCATGTTGGTCCATGGGTCCAAACTAAACTAGTTGGGTCCACTAAAATAAGTCCAAAATAATTAAATAATATCTAACAACAATTAAATAATACAACAAAAATTATTTACCATGCACAATATTTATTTAAATAGGAAATTACTAAAATACCCTTTTTTCTAAAATGTGGTAGTGACAGTTTGGCCACGGTCGCTCACCAGTACATGTGGTAGTACTGACCCACGTTTGTGGGCAAATATCCAGGTACTGGAAGCGAGAGTTTGGCAAGCATCCTCAACCTGAATCAGCGTGTGCGCACCCTTCCTTAGGATTGTGTTCGTGCTGCTTCTTCCGCTGCTTACCTCTCCTGTGGGCTACTTCCTCTTCTGCTAGATGTTTTGCTATTTTGGTCCTACTACAAGGGCATAATGTAATGGACGTTGTGGCTAGTTTTGGGAATGTGAAAAGAGTTGTAAGCCTTCTAAGGCATATTTTTGTAACTCAGCCAAGCAAACACTTTGTAATCCAAATCTTCAGTATTCAATAAAAGAAAGTATTTTGTGTGCTATCAAATGTGTTCAACTTTGGTTCTCTGCGTTTTACTCTGTGCCTATATATGTATATTTTGTCTAATTTGTCTTGTGCAGGTACGTTGCCTGGTGCAAGCGCAACTTAGGCTTGCACGGCATCGCGCCCAAGCGAGGACGAACGGTTTCGTAGGGACCAAGCGAGGACGAATGGTTCCGTAGGGACCAAGCGAGGACGATAGGCCCTACGAGATCGGCCCTTGCGGGATCGGGGCACGACAGGTGGTATCAGAGCATGGCTTTACGTCCTTGGCCTCTTCAAACATCGTCTTCGAAAAGGACATAAGTTTTCAAGCGATTTCAAAAGTCGCGAATTTCAAAAATTGATTTCGAATCTATAAGAAGTAAATCGAGTGAGAAAGGTCCCTAAGAGTATGAAAACCCAACGTCCCATGCAATAAGTCTATAATACGTTATGAGACTAATGCAAGCTACTCTCTTTTGCAGCAAAGATGACAAGAACAGGTGCTGATAACCCTGAGTCATCGCGCGCAGCTAGCGTGAGCGATGATCAAATGGATAGATTGATTGCAATGTTACAGAATCAAAACGATCGTCATGCTGCGCAACAAGAACGATTCGAGGCTCAGCAGCAACGAGCTGATGCTAGAGCCTTGGCACAACAAAAGCAGCTTGACTCCCTGACGCAGATAGTGACAACACTAGCAGCGAACAGTGGTACATCTGGCACCGCCGCAACACCTGTGACTGCCCCGACCATGCCTCAAGGCGCAGGATTAACAGAAATAAACGAGCCTCCTCGTGCGGCCGGAAAGTCTACCTTTAAAGGCGCTGAGTTCCTGAAGTTGAACCCTCCGGAGTTTGAAGGCAGGACCACGCCGGATAAGGTGATGGACTGGGTCGCAAAGATGGAGAGCTTGTTTAGCTTTGCCTCAATACCTGCGAACAAGAGGGTGGCGTGCGCAGATATGCAGTTGCGGTTACGAGCACACGACTGGTGGGAAGTCAAGAAAGCAGACCTCGCCACCAAACATCAGGATGGTAGGATTACTTGGGGAATGTTCAAGGAAGCATTCCTTGCGCATTACCTCCCGCCAGCTGTCAGGCAGAGAAAAGAAGACGAGTTTACCGAGCTTAAGCAAGGGAGCATGTCTGTCGAAGATTATGAGTCAGAATTCTCCAAACTTGCTAAGTTCGCTAGCTCGATGATTCTCGATGAGGCAGCTCGCACACATCGGTTCATAAAAGGCTTAAACGATAATATAAAAAAAGATGTTATGAACCGGGAGTGCAAAACCTATATACAAGCCTTTGAGGCAGCCGTGCAGAATGAGCAGTTCACTCCGCAAAATGCTCCAGAAAGGGCACCGGCTCCTCGAAACCCTCATGCTAAAAGATACCATGATGGAGAAAAGAACAATGGGCGAGCGGCGCCCAGGTCCTATATGCATTTACTGCCACAAACCAGGCCATACCATAGATATTTGTCGTGGTGCAAATAATGAGTGTTATAACTGCGGGGAAAAAGGGCATCAGGCAGTGAACTGCCAAAACAAGAGGGTTCCGCCGCCATACCCGAATGGAAACAACAAGACTGCTCGGGTTGAGACTCAGACCCCTCCGGGTCCTGCTCTGGAACCAACTGATCAGATAAGAAGGCCTAGAGTGTATCAGTTGAATATTGAGCGTGATGAGAGCGGACACGATGTTGGTGAGTCTTATTCCTTTGAATTCTTGATGCTTGATCCTCGCCTCCTTGATTTCTTAAGTTTCGTGGACGAAACTTCTTCTCAGTGGGGTAGTATGTAATGTCCCGCTCCGAACGGTTACTTATGGAACACTACGCTGCTTCGACTCGGTTGAGAATCGAGTCTCGGGGAAACCTTACCGAATCAACACGGACGAAGTGAAATGAACCCTTCGAATTAATCGAACGGCTTCTATTGAAATAAGTCCAAGAGTTTTGTTGGTTGCTTTGCTTCATGGTTTTGTGTTGCTTTGTGTTTTGAGTTGCTTTCGATGACTTGGTTTTCATGATTTTGCTTTCTCGCTTGCGCGTTCTTTCGAATCGTAAGGGAAAGAGATTGAAGTATGCTAACCAAGTATTGTTGCATTTTCAGGACGCATAACCAAGGAGTGAACGTCGCTTAGGCTTCCCCATCCCCTCGTTCGGTTCATTAGGTGAGTGGCTTAGGCCCTTCGATGAATCCTTTAGTCTGCATGCCTAAATAAAGAATCTCTAGTTCACTTGAAATTATGTTGCCTCACTAAAAAGATAAGCTAAAGATAAAAGAAAAGTATTGCATGCTTCGTGTATTGAACTGCTACCTTACTAGTTGCTTATTGTCCCTTGTATGCTGTGCCTCGAGTATTATAGCTGGAAAACTCTGGACATGATCTAGAAAAGAGAAAAAGAGAAAAGAGAAAAGAAGAGATAGACTTGCTTGCTCATTGTTCATCAGTTGCATGATAGCATATTTTCTGATAGGAGCTTGCATTCATGCATTTGGTCAGGACAACTTGTGCACAAGGATTATCTCTCGGGCGGTCCCTGGGGCACTGGGGATCGTTCGGCCGGAAAGAGATCTAGATACCCTGAGGCGTGAACGTCCTTACTTACGGGAGGGTAGACTCGTCCATTAGTGAGATGGGCTTGTACGTCCCAACTGCTTATCCCATGGAGGGGACCATCATATAGTTAGGGCGCATGCTAGGTTTACCTTCTTGCATACCTAACAAATTGATGCCTACTTTTCGATTTATAAGTTATTCATATGCAATATTGTGGCTAACTTGTGTGTCTGCTGCAGGGATAACCGCTCGGCCGTGGGTAAGAAATATCATATGCACTTGCTTTATATTGTCTATGTTTTCTAGCATGAATTGTTAAAAAGAAACTAGACAACCAGAAAGACCACTTAATAATGCTAGCTTCATATGCTTACTTAGTGTGGATTTCTAAGGTGAGTTTGGCCACGGTCGCTCACCAGTACATGTGGTAGTACTGACCCACGTTTGTGGGCAAATATCCAGGTACTGGAAGCGAGAGTTTGGCAAGCATCCTCAACCTGAATCATCGTGTGCGCACCCTTCCTTAGGATTGTGTTCGTGCTGCTTCTTCCGCTGCTTACCTCTCCTGTGGGCTACTTCCTCTTCTGCTAGATGTTTTGCTATTTTGGTCCTACTACAAGGGCATAATGTAATGGGCGTTGTGGCTAGTTTTGGGAATGTGAAAAGAGTTGTAAGCCTTCTAAGGCATATTTTTGTAACTCAGCCAAGCAAACACTTTGTAATCCAAATCTTCAGTATTCAATAAAAGAAAGTATTTTGTGTGCTATCAAATGTGTTCAACTTTGGTTCTCTGCGTTTTACTCTGTGCCTATATATGTATATTTTGTCTAACTTGTCTTGTGCAGGTACATTGCCTGGTGCAAGCGCAACTTAGGCTTGCACGGCATCGCGCCCAAGCGAGGACGAACGGTTCCGTAGGGACCAAGCGAGGACGAACGGTTCCGTAGGGACCAAGCGAGGACGAATGGTTCCGTAGGGACCAAGCGAGGACGATAGGCCCTACGGGATCGGCCCTTGCGGGATCGGGGCGCGACAGATTATATGTTGTAGTAGACCTTGTGGAAACCCAGAGTAAATGCAGATTAATAGATTAACTTATCCTTTTGTGTTGAATGGAGTGAGGGGCGTAGTTCTGCTTGGGAGACGATATGCAATCCCAGTCCTTATTTGGTTTAAGGATTGTGGATCTGCTCCAGAGTAGTTCACACTTTTTCCCATACTCACGTTCCGCGGTAAAATCATTAATTCGAGGAGTTCATGTCATAGATTAGACTTCCAATTGATTGATAGTCTGTGTACCTGATTTGAGAAGGTTATATTTTGACCAAGTGTCCCCTTGTGATAAGATTCATATGTCCAACTGTAAGTTTGGTGATTGGACTCAAATATTGTATCTGTGCTGATACCACTATTGCTTGATAATTGTTTATGATTTAATGTACATCGAGGTACGACACATCGTGTCACATGTTAAGTGATTATATTTGGGTTGTGCATCGAGAATGCCTCCAAATTCCTGAACGCGTGATATTATAAATATATATTATTTTTCCTGCATGGGCATAATAAGTGAGTCATCTACCAAAGCGTGGATATGATATTGATTGTCTGAATGTTGCATACACGCTCGGGTGAATCTGTCACTACCACATTTCTAGAAAAGCGATATTTTTGCCATTTTAGAATTATTATAATTATTTGGTAAAATATTTATTTATATAAATATGCATGCTTTATTATGTGACTAATTTGTAATTATGGTTAATGATTAGACTAATTGACTAGACTAGACCCTAGTGGATCTAACCAACTTGACATGACAACTTAACCTATTTATGAGACTAGTCACATTGGACCCAAACTAGCTAGCCAACCTCATTAATTAAGGATTAGACTTAATCATCATTAGGATTAGAAACTTTCTAGCTAACAATTTTCTTCATGACAAACCAATAGGGGTATATGGGTCATTGTACATTGCTTGAGGAAGGGGGAATAGGGGGTCGACCCTAATTTGGGGGGGGACTCTCTCTCTCTCTCTCTCTCTCTCTCTCTCTCTCTCATTCTTCATCCCCTTTATTTCCAAATTAGGGTTCTTCCCCAATAGTTTATTCCTCCATCAAAACCCACCCAAATTCTTCTCAAATTTCTCTCATTCTCACCATCAAAGGAGCCCTAGGAGCTTGGATTGCAAGGATCTTTGGAGAAGAAGGAGTTGGCTAGGAGCTACGTATCTACATCGTGTCCAATTGGCTTTACATTTGGAATTCATCTTCCAATTGGAAAATTCTGAATTTTTCCTTCTAATTAGGTCCAAAATTATGGATTTGACTCTTAGGAACACCCCAATGGCATAGGGCTACCTATAGGATGAAGTTATAGGCCTAATTGTTGTGTATGGACACTTATACATAGGTTTTTGTATGCAATTTGGGGAATTACGAGATTGACACATCAAGTATGTGTCACGAAACTAATTTAGTCTAATTGGACTTAGATCGGGGTTGAGGGATCTTGTATGAGGTTGGTGTTGGAAGTAAGGATACATCAGTAAGGGGAGAAGAGGTTAAGTGCATAGAATCTGTGTATCATAGTGCACAGACAGGTATCAAGAGCATGTGCACATCGTGTATTAGTGGTAGGTAGGTTGAGCTGAAGGTTTATTGTCAGTAAATGATAATAGGTCACTAAGGTATGGACTGTTGTGTGCACCAACTGCCTGGCAAATATGCATATAGGCAATTCAGTTAGAAATTAGGCAGACCTGGGCCTGCTTGTTGCAGGTAAAGGGGATTTGGGTACAGACAGGTTACTAGGCAGTTATTAGTGTAACTTCTATTAATATAGGATATCAGTTAAATACAAATGGGTATCTTGAGATAGGTGTGAGTATGGGTCTTAGTACCAGTGTAAGCTAGGAGTGGTGCTGTGAGTGACTGATACTAAGGTTCAGTTATAAGGTGAGGAAATACTAGTACAATAAGGTATTCATATAGTTAAGATATTAACTAGTACTTAGTAAATAATATAAGCTAGAGTAATCTAGTTTGACCAATAATTAGTTAGAATAGAACTAATATTGACCATATTGACCTGGTATGCCCTAGCTAACCTAGTCTGGACTCAGACGTGGCCTAGAAACATTATTATTGGTTAGTTAATCATGCTCATCCTTCATTTCACCCATTTAACATTAGTATTTAATTTAGGTATTTTTGACTCCATTTTGGACGTCGATCCTCACACTTTGCTCAGGACCACAGGTGAGTACATTCTTTGACAGGTTTCTTATTTTGACGATTACTATGATTCTAGTATGTAGTGTTATGCTTGATTTCTGACACAGTAGATACACGAGTTAGTATCATAGATACCGGTCATGAGGAGTCCTGATTGGATCCATTGTACTAACCAGGGATGAAAAAGTATTAGTTGATTATGTGATCATACACCACCTACTTGTGCATAGCTCACCCTCATCTACACGAGGGTGTAGCCTGACCTTATTACTTATGCATAGCTCCCCGTATATGATTGGCCTGATCTCCTTACATGAACTTGTGCATAGTCAATCATACTTGATTTACCTGATCCCTTACGGTACTTGTGCATAGCCAATCATATATGGTAGAGCCTGATACATCCCAAGTCGTTCACATAATAATTAATATTTTAAGAAACTTAGTAGTTGTTCATATCTCTTTTCCAGTTTATACCTGCTGACACAATTATTCCTTGTTTATTTACAGTTCATTATTACTTGTGAGATGATTATCTGCGTACCAATTTTCTTATTGTCCAGTATTTCTTCTATATTGAATTTTTATTGCTTACTGTTTTATAGTCTTGGTTAAATTAATGTAACTGCTGTTAGTTTATGTGCTTCACTCCAATCCTGACTGGATAATATTTTTTAGAGGATCTCGAGGATTTCTGCCACACTTATTACGGACCCGGAGTAGACGAAAATTTTATCCAGAAGCTTCAGGAGGATCTCATTCCAGTTTTGGATCCATTAGTAGAGACTTAGAGTCTATAATTCATTTGTAGTTGGATTATAGACTTGAGATACTTTGAGTTGTATATTTTATTTGGATTTCTTATGTTAATATTTAGACTCTAGACTCGTAGATGTGTGATGTATATTTTTTTGACTTCTCTTTTTCTTTATATCATTATCATGCCATTTCTCTTCCTTATAAAATTATGTGATTGAGTATTGTTATTATTGTTATATTTATATTCATATTGTCCTCCTTGTGGAGTTAAGATCATTGATAGGTTATATATATCATTGTGAGAGGTGATAGGTAGTATTGTGACCTAGACAACGTTCTAACGCCGATGTTGCGGCGTAGGCTGAACGTACCCACGACTCATTCCAGAATTTCGGGTACGGGTCGTGACACATTTTTATGGTGGCCCATGCAGGTCTACGAGTAAGTCGAAGTTGCAACTAGTGCAATATCGTAGTAGTGCTCAGACTTAGAATGCTATTATGAGCTTGCTATAGGATATAGGATGAGGGTATACTTAATCACAACAAGGATATTTCCAAATTTATTTGATTTTTGCTATCCTTACCGTTCTAAATAATTGCTTCTTTTAAATTTTACTGTCATTCTTTAATGATATCATATCTTTTGCCTTAATTGACTTCTTCTTGTTTCGATCTGTCTTCAGGATGCCGCCAAAGACCATATTGCAGAGATTGTGACCCACAGCTTCCGAGAGGTCTGCCACCTCTCGACCTGCTACCCGGATTGCTGGAGTTGCTCCTCCTACTTCACCTGCCCATATATTTCAGCAGCCTTCAAGGGTCATCCTCCATCCCCTGTCCGGAGGGTTGCTCCACCTTTTACAGAGGACCTTCCATTACCACTATATATTCCATTTCCAAGAGGTATGCCTGCTGATGGGGCACAGATGTTCGCACTGATCCAGGGCATGGTGGATGCACAGAGAATATCAGCAGAGGCTCAGTGAGTTCAAGATGAGGCACAGAGGGTGCATGCAGAGGCACACCAAGTGAAGACAAAGCTGATGAGGGAGAGCATGGAGAATGCTCATCAGGTGGCTCTACAGGTAGTAGAGAGAGTCGACCAGCAGCAGCAGCACCCTGGTCAGCAGCACCAGCAGAGGCCAGGCACTATAGTCGACTTCAAGAGGATGTTGCATCGGGAGTTCAAGGGTATCGAGGGGATACTCTATGCTGACGAATGGATGGAAGAAATAGAGAGGAACCTCCATTTGGCTCAGATTATAGAGAGCCTGCAGATTGAGGCCGCCGACAGTCAAATATTCGATATTGCACTCACTTGGTATCGCACAGAGCCGAGACTTGTTGTTCGAGTACTTACTTGGGAGTCCTTCAAGGAGATCTTCAAGGAGAAGTTCTTTTCCGATGTAGCCTTTGGAGCTTTGGAGAGTCAGTTTCATGACTTGATCCAAGAGAACATGTCGGTCGACGAGTAGCTGCAGAGTTTTGTCACTTGAGTCATTTTGCACTGTCGATGATTCGAGACCCAGGAGATCAAGCCCGAAAGTTCAGGAAGGGGCTAATGAGAGAGATCAAGTCTCGTACTTCCAGACGTCGCACTTCTACCTTTGAGGGCATTTTGATGGATGCTCAGATTTTTGAGGATGAACTGGACGTCAGGCCCAAGAAGAAAGGATGCGACGGTTCTGGAGGAGCGAGTGGTAGCACAGAACCGTCCAAGCATCCTCACTTTCAACAACCTCAGAGACCATTCCCGCACCATCACCAGCAACACCAGGCACCAACACGTGGTCAACACCAGCAACAGCTACAGAGGCAGGCACAGCAGGCTGTTCATTATGTATTTTATGGAAATCTAGGACATACCAGGAAGGTTTGTCGGAAGAGATTGGTAGTGTACCTTTTTTGTAGGTCACCCGGCCACTAGCTGAGATATTGTCTAGCTCATCCAGCTCAGGAAGGACCAGCTACAACACCGGTTCAGGGAGCACCAGCGAGGCTACCCGTAGTTCAGCAAATGGGACCTCCACTTCCGCCGCAGCATCAGAGGTTCGCCCAGCACCAGCAGCAGTAGAGAGGTGCATCTCAGGGGCGAGCTTTCACCATGACGGTTGAGGAGACTGAGCCAAAGGGAGACGTGATTACAGGTTCAGTTCTTCTCGATTATATTTTAACATTTTCTTTATTCGATTTTGGTACTTTTCATAGTTTTGTATCTGTATCTTTTGCTCTTAAGCATTGTTTAGAGGCGGAACCCTTGGCTAGGACTTGCAAGATCACGACTGGGGGAGGCATTATCCTAGTCTATAATTTTTGCAAGGATCAAAGGGTTTCATTGGGAGGCCAAGAGTTGAGCGTGTGCTTACTCGTAATGCCACTTTCGGGATATGATATTGTACTCGGGATGGATTGGTTGAGTAGGCACCATGCTAGTATAGATTATCGTGGAGGTAGAGTGATATTTTGACCACCAGGAGCGCCAAAGTTCGAGATTGCTAGAGGAGAAGCGGAGCAGAGCGATGGCATATTTTGTGGAGCCATGATGGAAGAAAATGAGCTGCCACATCCTTTGATAGGGGAGTTCCTGGATGTCTTTCCAAACGAGTTGCCAGGATTGCTACTAGACCAAGATGTGGAGTTCTCTATAGACTTGGTACCAGGCGTAGAGCCGATATCACAACACGTCTATAGGGTCAACAACATCGAACTGACAGAGTTGAAGAAGCAGGTTGATGAGTTACAGGATAAGGGCTTCATCAGATCCAGTTCATCACAGTGGGGTGCTCCGGTATTATTTGTACCGAAGAATGATGGGTTGGTATGCATGTGTATCAACTACAGGACTCTGAACAACCTCACTATCAAGAATAAATACCCGCTGCCGAGGATAGATGATCTCTTCGATCAGTTGAGCAGGGCAAAGTTATTTTCAAAGATAAACTTGAGGTCAGGCTACCACCAGGTGAAAGTAAAGAAGGAAGATATTACGAAGACAACTTTTCGGACTCGGTATGGCCAGTTTGAGTTCATGGTGATGCCGTTTGGGTTGACCAATGCCCCGGCGGTATTCATCAATCTGATGCACAAGGTGTTCCACCAGTACCTTGATAAGTTTGTGGTGGTATTTATTGATGACATTCTTGTGTATTCGAAGACACCAGAGGAGCATGAGGAGCACCTGAGGATAGTTTTGGATACTCTTAGGAAGGAGAAGCTTTCGAAGTATGAGTTCTTCCTTGACAATATTGAATTCCTTGGTCATGTGGTGACAGGTGATGGGATCTCAGTTGACCCAAAGAAGATCGTGGCACTGGAGTCATGGGCTACCCCGAGTTTAGTGGCAGAGATCGAGAATTTTCTGGGGCTAGCAGGTTATTACAGGAGGTTTGTACAGGACTTCTCCAGGATTGCAGAGCCGATGACTAGGATGACCAGGAAGGATATGTAGTTTGTCTGGACAGAGAATTTTTAGGCTGCTTTTGATGAGCTGAAGAAGAGATTGACTATAGCTCTAGTGTTGACGTTGCCATCGGGATCAGGTGGATTCACTATCTATAGTGATGCTTTAGGGAAGGGTTTGGGTTACGCTCTTCAGCAGCACGAGAAGGTGATTGCCTATGCTTCCAGGCAATTAAGTCCTTATGAGAAGAACTATCCCACCCATAATTTAGAGTTGGCAGCGGTCATCTTTGCTCTAAAGCTGTGAAAACACTACCTGTATGGAGAGCGTGTGGATATCTTCATAAATCACAAGATCTTGAAGTACGTATTCAAATAGAAGGAGCTGAACATGAGGCAGAGGAGGTGGTTGGAGTTGATGAAGGACTTTAACATATCATTGTAGTACCATCCAGAGAAGGCAAACGTAGTCGCCGATGCCTTGAACAGATATCTGGTGGCTATGTACTTGGCGATAGACAGATATTTGCTAGACAATCTTGAGAGTTTGGAGATTGAGGTGCTACTTCCTGGTATCAAAATACAGATATGGGAATTACACATTCAGCCTGAACTGATGAATATGATCAGGGCCAGGCAGTTTGATGATGAGACTCTGAGGAGCATCAGAGCACAGATTTAGATGGGATTATCGAAGGATTTTACCATCGCTGATGATGGATCATTAGGCACGGTACTAGATTATGTGTGCTGAGTGGGGAGTTGTGCGAGGAGGTTATGTAGTAGATGCATTGCTCTCTGTACTCGACATATCCAGGTGCCAACAAGATGTATCGGGATCTGAGAGAACATGTATGGCGGTATGGTATGAAGCGGGAGGTGGCAAGCTTCGTCTCCAGATGTCTGGTATGCCCGCAGGTAAAGGCAGATAGACATAGGTCAGGTGGATTGCTTTAGCATTTACCCATCCCATAGTGGAAGTTGGAGCACATGACCATGGATTTTGTTTCGGGGATTCCGTGTTTTCCAGGATGGAAAGACGCAATTTGGGTCATCGTAGACATGTTGACCAAATCAGCCCATTTCTTGCCATTTAAAGTGGGAACGTCTACGGAGAAGCTAGCAGAGATGTACGTGTGACCGATTGTCATATTACATGGAGTTCCTGTGAGCATCATCTCGGATCAGGATAGTTGTTTCACTTTCCACTTCTGGAGGAGTTTGCAGGCTAGTTTGTGTAACACCCCGTTCCGCTCAAGCGGACTGCCGTTTCAAACGGCAATAGTGCAGCTGTCCCGACCCGCTTTGCCTCAAGCGAGAAGAAAAGATATCCAGACTTGTCCTTACAGGATACCGGCTAAGGCTTTCTGAGGCTCGCTTGACGTATCGCTCTACCGAGGCGAATCATCGCTAAGGTGGGTGGCTACGGTGAACTTGTTTGCTTAGCCATCACATATAAAATCTGGAATATTCATGCTAGTCGCTAGGTGAATCACCCCCTGCATGCTAATAAATCCAACGCACCTAACTAAGGGAATAATCCCAACTTGTATTGCTTGTTAGAACATGGAAATTGAAATACTGCTTATAATCAGACCCTCGCATGCTAAGTCCCTAACGGTTTCATCTCTCGGCTTACCTTCGGGTCCGAGCAAACGTGTCTGCTTACGTTCCTTAGAAACGTATGCTTGTTTGCTTGTAATGATGCCATGTTTTCATCCAAACCCCGGGAGACTACTACGTAGTCGTTCCGTGCCTGAATAAACCTGTAAGTATTCGGGACCGCTAGGTCACCAAGGCAATCTTCGCCCCAGGAGAATTGCATCAAGGCAAAAGTCATTCACTGAACAACGAAACAGGAAATGCATCTTGTCTTGTACTATTGTTGCCTCAACAGCTTGCCTCTTGTCTTGTACTCTTGTCTTGTACTCTTGTTGCCCCAACCAAGGCCCCGTTCGATCATGGACAACCAGTGCACAGGGTAACGGCGAGCGATGCTGGGGCACTGGCATCGACCCGGTCCGGGCGAGACAATTGTTCTTAGTCTCTTGTTCGACGGAATGGCTTGCAGCGCCTCTTGTACTTTGTTGCACACCATTCTCGTCAAAGACTAAATAGTCTCTTGTTTGGCAGAGTGGTTTACAGTGCCTCTTGTACTTTTATTACAAACCATCTCGTCAAGACTATACCGTCCATTATGGCATACGCCAGTGATCGCCTTGTAATAAACTTGTTGCATGCTTGCTTGTAAATGAAAGATAAACAAATCATCCTCGCTTAGCGGCTATCCGCGTGCGAGATACTGTATCGTATGAAACAAATAAACTGAACACCTGAACGATCTTGAAATAAGTACTCGTGTTTGCATATGCTATGCCTCCTGAATGTTTATACATGCCCCTGCTTAAATTAACAATGTTTGCCTTGGACAGGAAAGGATAAATGGTAAGTTGGTAAGTCTCGCCGTGTTTCCTCAAATATCGTATGGCGCACTGCCCGACACGTTAGGCTATTCAGTGTTTGCATGAAACTGATCCTAAAGCAACTAGAAAGATAACTTAATAGTTGGTGCACGAAACCTGTATTACGTGTTTGGATTTATCGAACGGGCGAGTAGCTTCCCCACCAGTGCATTCAATGTACTGATAATCCACCAGTTTGTATGCAGGATGCAGGAGAACCTCGTTCGGTGCGGATGCCTCCTTCGTGCGTGCTAAGGTGTGAAGATCACTCCGAAGCAACGGTACGTCCGAAACTGAAGCACATATACAAGACATAATGTTGGGGCGTCGCCTGAATATCGCCTGTACAAGCATTCCACAGTTGTAGCCACTTGGCACGCTTTTACTGTTTTAGAGAGAGAGGCTTGAGCGACTTGTAATCTCGGCTATACGCCGTCTATAACACATGTTCATATCAATAAAGAGCTTGCTTTACTTCAACTTGTGTTTTAATGCTTCTGCTATATTGTCAACTCAGTGAACTTGTTACCAAATTACTATGCGTTATGACTCCGCTGTACTCGGACAATCTGTGCGACTCTGTGGCTTAGAACTCTTGCCGCCAGCCAATGAACCATGGCCTTGCACGGGCGTGGATCACGCTCGTGTGATATCACGTCCGGATGGGTCAAAGCGATCGTTCCGCGGGAGCGCTGGCGAGGGTGATTCCCGCCTAGCGGGAACGGTCGAATAGCCTGCGGAAGATCGGGGCGTGACAGTTTGGGCACTCAGCTTAAGTTTATTACCGCATATCATCCACAGACAGATGGGCAGTAAGAGAGGACTATCCAGACTCTCGAGGATATGCTTCGCACTTAATTCTTG
Source organism: Iris macrosiphon (assembly GCA_036927795.1). Taxonomy (NCBI): domain Eukaryota; kingdom Viridiplantae; phylum Streptophyta; class Magnoliopsida; order Asparagales; family Iridaceae; genus Iris; species Iris macrosiphon. The sequence goes on along the minus strand of JAYESA010000009.1, from coordinate 147,553,482 downwards.
GATTTTGGAGGTTATTGGGAGGATCATCTCTACCTGGTAGAATTTTCTTACAACAATAGTTACCAGGCCAGCATCGAGATGTCACCATTTGAGGCTTTGTATGGACGGAGGTGTTGCACTCCATTATCTGGGGATGATGTTGGTGAGAGAGCCTTGTTGGGGCCAGAATTGGTTGTGGATGCGACGGAGAAGGTCAAGATGATTAGAGACAAGACTTCGGGCAGCGCAGGACAGACATCGGCATTAGGCCGACAGCCACCGGAGATCTTTGGAGTTTGAGGTAAAGTTTTGTTTGTAATTGCTTATGATTGCCTTTTTTAGATTGTGTATTAAGGCTATAATTTGTTCCAGGTTGGCGATCTGGTGTTCTTGCGAATTTCTTCGGCGCGGGGCACAATTTACTTTGGTGGAGGCGGGAAGCTTAGTCCACGGTATATCGGAACCTTCAGTATTCTGGCCAGGGTCGGTGCAGTATCTTATAGGCTAGACTTGCCGCCTACACTAGAGGAGTATATGACGTGTTCCATGTGTCACAGCTGAGATGGTACATGGCAGATCCTAGTCACGTACTAGATCACTCGGAGATCGAGGTTGGTCCGACTCTCAGCTATCCATAGCAGCCGGTGGAGATCCTTGATCGAAGGGAGAAGGTATTACATAACCCGACTATTCACTTGGTTCGTGTTGCGTGGAGGCATCACTCTATGGATGAGTCAACCTGGGATAGGGAGGATAAAATGCGCGAGCAGTACCCATATCTTTTCGAGCCATGAGGTATAGTTCTTCTTGTTTGTTGTGTTCTTGTGCTAGTTTAGTTTTTAATTTCAAGGACAATTATTTTAAGGAGGGTAGACTTGTCACTACCATATTTCTAGAATTATATTTTTGTTATTTTAGAATTATTATAATTATTGTGTAAAATATTTATTTATATAAATATGCATGCTATAATATGTGACTAATTTGTTATTAGTGGTTAATGATTAGACTAGACTAGACTAGACCCTAGTGGACCTAACTAACTTGACATGATAACTTAACCTATTTATGAGACTAGTCACATTGGACCCAAACTAGCTAGCCAATCTCATTAATTAAGGATTAGACTTAATCTTCATTATGATTAGAAGCTTCCTAGATAACCATTTTCTTCATGACAAACCAATAGGGGTATAGGAGTCATTGTACTTTGCTTTAGGAAGAGGTAATAGGGGGCCGGCCCTAATTAAGGGGGGCGAGACTCTTTCTCTCTCTCCTCTCATCCTTCATCCCCTTTATTTCCAAATTAGGGTTCTTCCCCAATAGTTTATTCCTCCATCAAAACCCACCCAATTTTTTCTCAAATCTCTTATTCTTACCATCAAAGGAACCCTAGAAGCATGGATTACAAGGATCATTGGAGAAGAAGGAGTTGGCTAGGAGCTACGTGTCCACATCATGTCCAATTGGCTTTACAATAGAAATCCATCTCCCAAGTGGTAAATTCTGAATTTTTTCTTCTAATTAGGTTCTAAATCATGCATTTGATTCTTAGGAACACCCCAATGGCATAGGACTACCTATAGGATGAAGTTCTAGGCCTAATTATTGTGTATGGATACTTCTACATAGGTTTTTTTATGCAATTTGGGAGAATTACGATATTGACACATCAAGTGTGTGTTACAAGACTAATTTAGTCTAATTGGACTTAGATCGGGGTTAAGGGATCTTGTAGAAGGTTGGTGTTGGAAGTAAGGATACATCAGTGAGGGAGAAGAGGTTAAGTGCATAGAATGTGTGTATCATAGTGCATAGACAAGTATCAAGAGCATGCGCACATTATGTATCAGTGGTAGGTAGGTTGAGTTGAAGGTTTGTTGTCAGTAAAAGATAATAGGTCACTAAGGTATGGACTGTTGTGTGCACCAACTGCCTAGCAAATATGCATATAGGCAATTTAGTTAGAAATTAGGCAGTCCTGGGCCTCCTTGCTGCAGGTAGAGGGGATTTGGGTACATACATGTTACTAGGTGGTCATTAGTGTAACTTCCATTAAAATAGGACATCAGTTAGATACAAATGGGTATCTTGAGATGGGTGTGAGTATGAGTCTTAGTACCATTGTAAGTTAGGAGTGGTGCTGTGAGTGACTGATACTAAGGTTCAGTTATGGGGTGAGGAAATACTTGTACAATAAGGTATTCATATAGTTAAGATATTAACTAGTACTTAGTAAATAACTAGTATAAGCTAGAGTAATCTACTTTGACCTATAATTAGTTAGAATAGAACTAATATTGACTAGATTGATCTAGTATGCCCTAGCTGACCTAATATGGACTCAGACATTGCCTAGAAATATCATTATTATTTAGCTAATCATGCTCATCCTTTATTTCACCCAATTAACATTAGTATTTGATATTTAGGTCTTTGTGACTCCATTTTGGACGTCGATCCTCACACTTTGCTCAGGACCACAGGCGAGTACATTCTCTGACAGTTTTCTTATTTTGACGATTATTATGATTCTAGTATGTAGTGTTATGCTTGATTTTTGATACAGTAGATACACGGGTTAATATCATAGATACTGGTCATGAGGAGTCATGATTGATCCATTGTACTAACGGGGATGAGAAAGTATTAGTTGATTATGTGATCATACACCACCTACTTGTGCATAGCTCACCCTCATCTACACGAGGGTATAGCCTGACCTTATTACTAGTGCATAGCTCCCCGTATATGATTGGCCTGATCCCCTTACATATACTTGTGCATAGCCAATCTTATATGGTAGAGCCTGATACGTCCCAAGTCGATCACATAATAATTAATATTTCAAGGCACTAGTAGTTACTAATATCTCTTTTCCAGTTTACACCTGCTGATACAGTTATTCCTTATTTATTTACAGTTTATTATTACTTATGAGATGATTATCTGTGTACCATTTTTTTATTGTCCAGTATTTTTTCTATTTTGTATTTTCATTGTTTACTGTTTTATAGTCTTGGTTAAATTAAAGAAACTGTTGTTAGTTTATGTGATTCGCTCCAATCCTGACTAGATAACATTTTTCAGAGGATCTCGATGCTTTTTGCCCAACTTATTACGGACCCGGAGTAGACGAGAATTTCATCCAGGAGTTTCAGGAGGATCACATTCCAGTTTTGGATCCATTAGTAGAGACTTAGTGTCTATCATTCATTTGTAGTTGGATTATAGACTTGAGATACTTTGAGTGGTATATTTTATTTGTATTTCTTATGTTGATGTTTAGACTCTAGACTCGTGGATGTGTGATGTATATTTTTTTGACTTCTCTTTTCCTTTATATCATTATCGTGTCATTTCTCTTCCTTATAGAATTATATGATTGAGTATTGTTATTATTGTCATATTTATATTCATCTTCTCCTCCTAATGGAGTTGAGATCATTGACAGGTTATATATATCATTGTGAGAGGTGATAGGTAGTATTGTGACCTAGACAACGTTCTATCGCAGATGTTGCGGCGTAGGCTGGACTTACCCACGACTCATGCCCAAATTCTAGGTACGAGTCGTGACAGGATCCATATTTGACTTTCATGGACTCGTATCTAGCGTGCTCGTACTTTGTACAACATCTGCAGAAAAATTCTTATATGAGCATGCCTTATGATGTCAACAACAACATAGGGCTAATTAGGTAACTAAAAGTGGTAGTAACATTGGAAGAGAACGATATCCTGAGATCATGCCAACGAACCTTCCCACAGAGATTCATTGTAAGTGCGCTGGGGGCTGGCCACCACATATACTGTATATCATCTTCCTTAGTGGAGTACAATATCTGACTATTATTATACCGAGCTATTATTTTACTATAGGACAACTAGAACTGCTAATACCTTGTTTTTAGTACGGTGGCCCTATGGGGGAGTAGTGCATCATGTAAGTGCCTATTTTATTTATTTGGTTCGGTTAGCTCATGTTCGAAAATGACGTGATCTGAGGATACTTATTATACATTATTTTTGAGATAACTCAGACTCCATACAACAAGTCGTAGGATTGATTGGCCGATCTAAATGAGTATGTGCTGGTAGTCTAGGGACATGAACTATTGTGGTACGACGGTTCAACCCTTGTCCTTGTTTGGTTGTAGGGTTGCGCTAATGTGTCATAATAGGTCATGTACCGAAGCTGCATATTATATCTATATCTTAGCTTGTATTATGTCATGTATGCCCTGGATTATATTGATGTGTTGTTCCTTTGTCATTTGCATAATTGGTGAGTCGTACCCTGTCTCGGTGTAGTGCGACACCTCTTGTCCTTGTTTGGTTGTAGAGGTGTCCTACTGCTCTGATAAAAGGTCATACGCTTGCCGTTGTGGCACAAATTTTCTATTTTGTGTACTTTATTGGTTTTTGCTTCATTTGTTTGTGCTCCTTTGTGGTACTTGCTACCGGGACCTGACCCCGCTGGTTTTGTTTGGCCAGTTTAGTAGCAGAGCCCAAAGATCATGTCCTATATCTGCCCGATGGCGCACACCAGGGGGATGTCCCCCGAGAAACTTGAGTGGATTTCTTCTTTCCCACTATGAGTATTATTTTATATTATCTTTTTGGCGTTTAGCCGACGACACCTGTTAGCCGGTTTATCTGGACATTTGTTCCTCTACATTATTGTATATTTTCAGACCATGACTGACTTACAGTCATGTACTCTTGATAATGTACTAGTGTACCATCCTGTATGACTAGTTTTATGATCATTCTGATAGAACGTTGGGGACGCCTGTAGAAGCATAAAAATGCTGGGGAATAGTACGAGTATTATACAATCAAAACCCCCAAATACATGAAGTCCCTGTCCGTGTAAAATAGAGTTTCAAAGCTGTTTGGCGTAAAGAAGAGCTTCAGAGTTGTCCGTGTAAAATAGAGCTTCAAGTTTGGTTGGCATAAAATATGGCTTCAGAGCTGTCCACGTAAAACAGAGCTTCAAGTCTGTTTGGCATAAAATAAGGCTTCAGATCTATCCGCTTAAAACAGAGCTTCAAGTCTGTTTAGGCGTAAATAAGGCTTCAGAGCTATCCGCGTAAAATAGAGTTTCAGAGCCGTCCGCGTAAAGCAGTGCTTCAAGGCTGCTCTGCGTAAAAGGTTGCTATAACTTCCTACATAAAGCTTAAAATACGTCGGATGAATTTGTCAGACAAATCAGTGAACCTGACATCTGACAAAAAGTACCACACGATGATCGAGAGGACGGCTAGGATGATGATTTTGCACAGAGACCCAAGTTGTCATTTAGTGATATATTCTTGATACAAGTCATTTTTACGCATTCAAGGAATACGCTACCTATTCTACATTGACAGAAATGAGTTTTTATGCTCAAGATAAGACAAAATCAGACGCCACGTCAAAAGCTATTTTCTGTACAGAGCTCGAGGCATATCTCTGTATTTAATGCACGAGATGGAGGCATATATCTGCATTTAATGCACGAGATTGTGTTCTATTTTTAAAATTTGTCATGACTGGGATAGCTAAAACTGTGACTAATACGCTCACATCACCATCCTTATATTTTACGCCAACCAGGCTATTTTCAACTATAGGAGTACGCCGTATGCTATCTCCTCGAAATACGTTAACTCGGCTATATTTGCAAAGGTACGTGATAAGGCTATTTAGCCCAGAATACGCTCAAAACCTCAGTCATGAAGAATAATTGGCTATTTTACGCTGGTTATCTATTATTCATGAATCCTCAAGTTTTACGAAGGGGCAGTTACCTACGCGGCTTACATACCATGATCTTCGAGAAACAGTTATACGCGTTACCTTATAAAGGGACACGTGTCATACGCAGATTCAGAAGATTATTGCAACGTGGGAAGCAGTTGTCATAACCGCAGCGTAAAAGATGCAATCTTCTTCACAGTTTGGTCTTTCACGCCAACAAGACAGTTATTTGGCTTTTGTGCCAACCATTTTATGCAGGGGCAGTTACCTACGTGGCTTGCAGGCCACGATCTTCGAGAAGCAGTTATACGTGTTACCTTATAAAGGGACACGTGTCATATGCAGATTCAGAAGATTATTGGAATATGGGTAGCAGTTGTCATAACCGCAGCGTAAAAGATACAATTTTCTTCACAGTTTGGTCGTTTATGCCAACAAGACAGTTATTTGGCTTTTACGCCAACCATTTTACGCAGGGGCAGTTACCTACGTGGCGTGCATGCCACGATCTTTGAGAAGCAGTTATACGCATTATCTTATAAAGGGACACGTGTCATACGCAGATTCAGAAGATTATTGGAACGTGGGTAGCAGTTGTCATAACCGCAGCGTAAAAGATGCAATCTTCTTCACAGTTTGGCCTTTTACGCCAACAAGACAGTTATTTGGCTTTTACGCCAGCCAGGCAGTTATTTGATTGATCTCTATAAATAGAGACCTCTGGTCATCGGGAAAAAAGATCAGAGAAGGGGTTTTGGCTGACAACTTTGGAAACAAGAATTCAATCCTACTTGCAACTTTCCTTTGACTGGCTTTTGCCTTCAGTTCAGAGAAATTTTGAAGCTTCTTCTACAGCACTTCTTCATCATCGTTTAGTCCAAGGAACAAAGTGATCGACTGCAGATCAGACTTCCATAGCAATACTTTCCCAGAATTATTTTATTGTACTTAATTTCCTCGTATAGGATTATTTGTACTTTTCTCTTTTCTTATTTGTAAGCCAAAGTTTCGTATAAACATTTGTTTATCCAAACAAAATGGTGACTCTGCTGGGGATGACTTTCTCCTCTGACGAGAAAGAAATTACTCAACACAATGCTGTATCTATCGGATCGACGAAGAAGACTTTGGTCGTCCAGTTTGACCAATCTGCCTATGAAGACATGCTTCATGCAGGGGTAGTTCTCATTGCTCCTCTGTCCATAACAACAGGAAGCTGCATAAAGTGTGGATGCCTAAGACGTCCTCTACCCTTCCTGCAAGTTCTCATTCACTGATCAACAAAGTTGTGACGACACAGCCAATACACCCTGTGTGTAAACCTTTCTCCCGTCTGTGACATGGTAGACAAAACTTCTGGCAATGTCTCAGTGCCAATCCAGAAGTCTTCAACATGCCCTGTGCGTAAATCTTTGTCTCTCGTCTGTGACATGGTAGACAAGACTTCTGGCAATGCCTCAGTGCCAATACAGAAGTCTCAAACACGTCTTGTGCATAAAACTTTCTCCCGTTTGTAACGTGGTAGACAAGACTTCTGACAATACCTCAGTGTCAATCCAGAAGTCCCAAACATGCCCTGTGCATAAAACTTTGTCTCCCATCTGTGACATGGTAGACAAAATTTCTGACAAGGCCTCAGTGCCAATTCAAAAATTTCAAACATGCCATGCGCATAAAATTATATCTCCCGTCTATGATGAGGCAGATGTACCCTTTGATCACATCAAAGGAAAACAAGTGACGAATCCTTCAACCTCTAAGCTTTTACGCCCACAAGAGAAGAAAGTTCCCACTTTACAGATTACGCGTGACGCTGAAGGCCGTTTGAGGACTTTCTCTGTTTTATGCGAACCTATGCAAAAATCCAAATTACGCCAGGATAGGTCTGTCCGCGTAAAGAAGACTCATTTCACGAGAATATACACTCCTCAGACAGATGATGGATCATATGCTACTCATATGGGTGAACTGTTGTATTCTTATGGTAGAGAAAGGGTTATGGTTCCTAATCTATACATTCCTATTGATGTAAAAAGGCAGAATAAGCCTTCTTCTTCTTCTGGTAATCTCACTGATTTGCGTAATTTCTTGATCCAGAAACGCAAAGACAGGGATATCCTAATATGTCTATTACACCCCCTAGAGAACATTGCTGTAATAGTCATAAGGTTATAATTAATTGTTGCTGTTCTAAAGCAAAACGGTCAGTTTTCGACCGATTGAACTATTCTTTGTCACTACAGGTAGAAGAACCAACATTTGCTTCAGTAAACATGGCTTCACATATTCCTAGAGGAAAGTCGAGTTCAAGACGTCATCCCTCCAGAACTCCAAGTCAAAAGAGGTTTAACAGACTCATCGAAACTTTTGATGAAGGTATTTTTTGAAACACTCGCTCGAGGTCACGACAATCAGCTTCATATTCTTCAGATTCCGACACTGGGAGTCGCCAGTTTTCTGAACTAGATGCTGAAAGTATAGATTTAATTTCTACAGGGATCTATACTAATCCCTCAGTGGCATCTAGAGAAATGGGAGTTATGCTGTTGGAGACGAACATGAAGAAGCTTCCCCATCAGGAAGTACTGAACAACGCATCACTGTATTGGAAACATCACTTAAAGAGATGCATACCATGATGGAGAGTATGCACCAAATGATGGTGACACAACATACAACTGCAATAGCTCAAACGCCTATTTCTCCGACTCAACTACTTGTGGGGGTAGACATACCACCAGCCAATGCAAGCCAAGAGTCTATTCAAAATCAAGAATCAGCTGCTCCTCAACCTCTTAACCCGGAGAATGTATTACCTCCTGTTGGAGTTACAATACATCTAATATCTCACCTTTCTGCTGTCCTTTTTCCAACTGAAGATCCAATACAAGCAGTTCGAGAATTGAAAGCCCAATTTGATGCCTTGAAACATAAAGATCAGCTCAAGAAGTTGGGAATTAACCAACCATATCCAGCTATCTGGGATGAGATCCCTTTTCCACCAAAATATAAACCACATGCTATGGTTTTGTTTAAGGAAAAGACGTCGCCAAGCCTGTATATGAACTACTTCAGCATGATGACGGTATTGTTGCAAGGAAATGATGCCCTTCTCACTTGAGTGTTTAAAGGCTGTCTGTCTGGAGTAGCTTACCAATTGTATCGTAGTCTATCTGAAAACTACATTACTTCTTTTGAAGATTTTAAAACTCTATTCTTCGCTCGATTCTATGAGGGAGGAATGGACATGTCTATGTCATCACTCATTGAAGTAAAGCAGAAGGAAAAAGAAAACGTTTATACTTTTATTGAACGCTTTCATCAGGCTACTTTACAGATGCCTCCTGGAGTTCCAAATTCAGCCTTGGTGGACATTTGCAGAAAAAACCTACTCCCACTGATCTTAGTATTCACGGGACCATATCAGTTCCATGATTAGCCCTCATTTATCATATCGGCAGTAGCCGCTGAAGATAATAGTCGGAAGGCTCGTGACAACGGAATCATGATCTCTACCTCTGATAGAGGGAAGCGTTCATCCTCCAATAATGACCATACTCGTAGTTCAAAAGGAAAGGAAGCCCTGGCAATCAATACGTCCAGAAAAAATACTCCGGTAACTACGCAGACGAATTCTGGAACTTCCAGACCTAAAGAAGAATATTCTTTTAACGACGATGATATTTCGAGTATATTTGATTGTCTAGTCAAAAGTGGCAAGCTTACTCTACCAGAGATAAAGCGACCAAATGAAGTTAGCAGTACAGATAATCCTAAGTACTATATTTTTTCACAGATATATACATTATCCCACAAAGGCATGCTATGTGCTGAAAAGAAAAATCCAGGAGTTGATTGACGCCAAAGCCATCACTTTGCGTAATAACGAGAAGACGGTCACTGCAAATATGATCTCAATCCAATTTGGCAATTTTTCCCCTCAAGAAGTACCGGATGGTGTGGTACCTATTCCAAGGGTAATGATGGATATTGTTAATCTCCCTCCTACTAGGGGTCAAAATCAAGATTTAGTGTCCTAACTACCAAGTGTGGGGAGATCATGTGGGTTCACCCTGATCTAGTATCAGAAATTGAGAAAGAAACTAAAGCTGCTAAAGCTAAGTCTAAGAAGAATTCAAGATGTAAACCATGTCATATGGTTGAAATATCCCCGACTCGAAAAAAGAGGCTTTAGCAACCGGAACACGGTCAGGAAAAGCCTACCTCAAAGAATATGAAGGGAATCAGGAAGAAGCAACGACAGACACTTCAGCTACCGAACCTCCAGAGTCTGAACCTGTAATACCAGAAGCAGGTCCTTCTAAATCAACTTCTATGGACAAAGGCAAACAAAAAGAAGTTCGTTTCGATAAACCTCTGAAGAACGCTCAAAACATAGGTTTAGAGAAACCGTATAACTTTGACATCTTGGCTCAGTTGGCTAATACTCCAGCCAGATTGTCCATTTTTGAGCTACTTCGTTTATCCAAAGACACTCGTCAAGCCTTGAGTGAAGCATTAATGCAAGCAGATGTATGCTTGACTCAGCTCAAGTCCCCTGATAAAGAGCCTGTGGCATGTCCTCAATGCCATAGTGTGATGGAAGCAATCCCTAACATCACTTTCACTTAAGAGGATATGTTGTTGAAGCATAACAAATATTACAGGCCTCTTTATTATACAGGATACGTCGGCTCAATTGAGGTAGACCGGATTAACATAGATCCGGGATCGTCAATCAGTATTATCCCTCATAGTCTGCTAAGACCATTGAGAATTCCTACCAGTGAATTGGCTTACACTACCACTATAATTGTGGGCTTCAATGCCAGGAAAAATAGACCATTGGGGAAGATTCATCTGAGAATCCAGATTGGTGATATTAGATCATTGGCTATATACTATGTCATTGATTCAGAGGTGTCTTACAATATTCTGTTGGGTAGACCATGGATCCATGATCACAATATTGTTCCTTCAACTCTACATCAATGTTTTAAATATGTAGATACTCAAGGAACAGTGAAAACATAATTTGCTGATCTCAATCCGTTCAAAGGAGATGAATCCCACTATTCCGATGCCCTGTTGTACACTCAAGACTATATGAAAGAGGTGTCAGGCAAGATGGAGGAAGAATTCCACCAGGAGCCAGGAGAACCATCTGCTGAGCAACCTTTGTCGATCCAAGTGAAAGGGCGGATTACCTGTCCAAAAGTCTTGGAACCTATGACTATTCACTTGGGCAAAACAAAGTCGGGAGGAGGAAATGATCCTCTAGTGATCAATCTGAACAAGAAACCTCCACCTTTGGTCATTGACCTTAAGCGCAACAAGCAGTTAGCTGTAAATGTAATCGGGGACGTGTTTGCTGATGATAATAAAGATTCTCTTTTCTAGTATACTGACGCCCAATTTCCTAATCAGAAATCTTCTATATCATCGAAAAATGATGAAGATATCGAACCCATAGCATAACAATTCTTGGAAGCTATACACTTCTATCAACCATATGTGTGGGAAGTAGCATCAACATCTAATGTCGTCATGACATATGGGCCAAATGAAGATTCTGTCTTTATTGTTCCACCTACTCGCAACAATCAGCATCAAATAGTCTTCGGTCGAATGTAGAATATACCGATTGTACAAGAAGAATCTCACGAGTCTGATGTTGGGAAAATGTAAATCCACAGATATAGCCCACAGGCTTTAAAGATTATGCAAAACATGGGTTATGATTTGAAGTTGAAGCAAGGTCTCAATTATGGAAAGGCAGAAGAATACCGTTGCATGGTGATCCTTACTATCAACGAACTCGTCTCGGGTTAGGATATACCACATCTCTTGCAACTCCAAACAATACTGAGGCAAGTGATGAGACAATTTCCTCTTCTTAAGATAATTTGTCATCCTCCGATTCAGATGATGAATTTGAACTGAGATTATCAATAAATATGGTGTTGACAGATTCCCTGGAAACAGAGGAACAAGAATCTGAACCATTTGAAAATGAATCTTGGGCACAACAAATGGATACACAATGGGAACTCCGGTTCGAACAAAAAAAACCACCCACTGAAGATAAGGTTATCTAAATTAATATTGGGGATGAATTTTCACCAAAGTCGATATTTATCAGTAATAATCTTTCTGAAGAAGAAAGAGAAGAAATGATCTAGCTGATAAAAGAATATATTGATGTCTTTGCTTGGATTTATAAAGATATGCCAGGTCTTGATCCAAAAGTGGCTACCCATAAACTCAATATATTGTCTAATTCAAAGCCTGTAAAGCAACAACAACGCCGGTTCCACCCAGATATGATGGATACCATTGAAGCTGAAATTAAGAAATTAATAGCCTGTGGATTCATCCGGGAAGAACAACATCCTGATTGGGTCGCTAATGTTGTCCCAGTTATGAAGAAAAATGAAAAAGTGCGTGTTTGCATCAACTTTCGAGATCTAAATGCGGCTTGCCCTAAAGATGAATTCCCTCTTCCCATTACAGACGTCATGATCGATAATACGTGTGGTTTTGAGCGCATGTCTTTCATGGACGGATTTTCAGGATATAATCAAATTAAAATGAATCCTAAAGAAGAGAAGCATACTGTTTTTCGTACCCCATTAGTAGTATATTGCTATACAGTCATGCCTTTTGGATTAAAGAATGCCGGGGCCACATATCAACGAGCTATGAGTAACATATTCCAGGAGTATTTACGCAAAATGGTGGAATGTTACGTAGATGATATTGTTGTCAAAAGCTGTCTCAAGGATAATCATATTCAAGACTTGAAGATAATATTTGATTTGATATGCCAACATCAACTCAAAATGAACCCTACAAAGTCCTTTCTTGGTGTATCCAGTGGCAAATTTCTGGGATTTATCATTACTGCTAAAGGCATTCAAGTTGATCATGATAAATTAAAAGCTATCCTAGAAATGCGACCGTCCCATAATCTCAGTTTAGGTGATTTCAGGGTCGTCTAGCTTATATCAGGAGATTCATATCCAATCTCTCTGGAAGATGTCAACCTTTTTCTCGTCTAATGAAGAAAGGTGTTATTTGTATGGGACAAAGCCTGTCAGCAAGCGTTTAATGACATCAAATGGTATCTTACTAATCCTCCAGTTCTGGTGCCTCCTGTCATAAGAAGACCATTTTTGCTGTATGTTCGAGCAATGGATCATTCTTTAGGGGCTCTCCTCGCACAGAAGAACAATGAGGGTCATGAACAGGCTATTTACTATCTAAGCAGGATGATGGTCGGAGCAGAACACAGGTATAACCCAGTGGAAAAAGAATTCTTAGCCCTAATGTTTGCCATTCAGAAGATGCGACATTACGTGATAGGCCAAACTATTCATATCATCTCCAGAATCAATCCACTTCGGGTATTGATGAATAAGCCAAGTATTCTTAATTCCCGACTCGCGACTTGGGAAATGCTATTGACACTGTATGATATGGTGTACGTCCCTCAGAAATCCTTAAAAGGTCAAGCCTTGGCTGATTTCTTAGCTGCCCAACCAATTCCAGAAACCTTCAAATTATATGATGACATTCCCGACGAAGTTGCAGAATGTAATTTGGCAATGAAAGGTAATACATGGCAGCTATTCTTTGATGGTGCTTCCAGAACTGGTCCCAAGGGAAACGTGGTTTCAGGGGTAGGGATTTTCTGGTGACTCCTGATAAACTCATCATTTATTGAGCATATTCTCTTAGTGAACCATGCTCTAATAATATAACAGAGTATAATGCTCTATTAATTGGGCTTCAAGTTGCTAAAGAATTGGATATTGAATACTTGGAAGCTTTTGGTGATTCTTAGCTGATCGTCAATCAGGTCAGAGGAATATATGGAGTCCGTAATCCAGATCCCATTCCTTATCACCAAACAACAATCAAGATAGCAATATCTTTTAAAGGATTCCTCTTAGAAAATGTTCCTCAATCTCAAAATTTGGAAGCTGATGCTCTGGCCAGCCTAGCTGCAGATCTAGCTATTCATGTAAGAAGGCAGAATTCGGTGATCCTTCTTAACAGAGATTTGTTTTGTGTGAAAAATAATTTTCACATAGAATGCAACTATGTTATAAACATGGTTCCTCCTAAGAGAGATTGGAGAAGTCCCTTCATAGACTTCGTATCATATGGAATCTTACCAGAGGATCCTAAAGAAGCAGCATCTATCAAAAGACGATCGCTACGTTTCTATTTTGATGCTTCTTTACACAGTTTGTATCGCCGAATATATGATGGACTATTGTTACGATGTCTCTCTGGTGATGATGCAAGGCGGGTTATCCGAGAAGCTTATGATGGAGTATGTGGAGCACATCAACCCGGTCCTAAGTTACAGGATCGTATTAGGAGGATGGGCTACTACTGGCCTACTATGATTGCAGATGCCATAGAATATGCAAGCAAATACAAAACCTGTCAGGTTCATGCAGATTTCATACATCAACCTTCTGAATATTTACATCCTACTATTTCATCATGGCCATTTGAAGCATGGGGTATAGATATTATTGGTCCTATTCATCCTCCATCTTCTAGAGGACATCGGTTTATATTAGCTATCACTGATTATTTCTCTAAATGGGCGGAGGCAATTCCTCTTGCTGAGGTAAAGACATCCAATATGATCAGCTTTATCAAGCATCATGTAATTTATCGCTTTGGGATACCCCGAAAGATAATTCATGACAATGGACCTCAATTCATCAGTCAAGCGTTTCACCGATTTTATGATAAGAATCAGATACAAAATATGGCCTCAACGGTATATAATCCTGCTGCTAATGGTTTGGCAGAAGCCTTCAACAAAACCATTATCAAACTCTTGAAAAAATTTGTCTCTTCGAACAAAAGAGATTAGAACGAGAAATTGGGGGAATGTCTGTGGGCATACCGCACAACGGTACGAACACCAAAGGGTTGTACTCCATTTTTATTAGTTTACGGGTGTGAAGCAGCTCTCCCTATTGAAATCCAAATTCCATCACTCAGAATAGCAGTAGCTAATGAGCTGACTAAGGAAAATAATGATCGTTTAAGACTTCAAGAGCTAGAAGGGTTAGACGAAAAACGCCTTCAAGCTCAACAACGCATTGAGTTCTACCAAGCACGCATCTCTAGAGCTTTTAATCAAAAAGTGAAGAAAAGAGTGTTCAAAGTTGGTGAGCTAGTTTTAGCTGTGAAGAGGCCAATGATCATTACACATAAAAGTAAGGGGAAATTCTAGCCCAAATGGGAGGGCCCTTATATGATTGAAACAACATTTTCAAATGGCGCTTATAGATTAGCTAAGCCTAATGGAGATTTGATAATGGCTCCTATCAATGGCAAATTCCTGAAGAAGTATTATGCTTGATCTTCCTTGCTTAATGGAGTATGATGAAGATTTCATTCTGATGATACTACGTACAAAGATTAGCTGAATCATATTCTATCATGTTCATATGACTTCTGAATAGATATGTTTAACTAATTTGAAACTTCAAAACTTATCATGTCCATATTACCTCTGATAGTGTTTTGTATACAAATTTAGTTGGATCATATTCTATCATGTTCATATTACCTCTGAATAGATATATTCAGCTAAACCAGTTACCTAAAGTATATAATGTCCATATTACCTCTGATATCACTTTCATCTTAGCTTATCATTTATATTCTAATAATAAGTGATGGGTCCACATAATCAAAAAATGTGTTTTCATTATTTCTGAGAATAGAGGAGCGAGATGATGAAGCGACTTGCTTTCCTTTAGCGGTGGAGGTCTGTTTTGGTGCCATGACAAATCTGAGGTTTTTCTGAAAGAGACGAAGGTTTTTTCAGAAAGAGACGAAAGGAAGAGACAAAGGGTTTTTCTCTCTCATGACCTAGGCCTATTTATAGAGTTCAAATGACTCTCTGAATCCTTAACCAAATCCGATTTTATCATAGTCGATTATGATTTGGGACCACGTCAGCCGATCATTTGAAAATGAAGACAGATAGTCATGTTGCGTAAAGGATCCATCAGATGCTACGGATCTATGATGCGCAGAGCAAGGATCTATGACTTTACGCTCAGATGCTATAAATCTATGATTCTTACGCTCAGATGCTACGGATCTATGATTTTACGCTCAAATGCCACGGATCTATGATTTTACGCTCAGAGCAAGGATCTATGACTTTACGCTCAGATGCTACAGATCTATGATTCTTACGCGCAGAGCAAGGATCTATTTGTTTATGCTCAGATGCTATGGATCTATGATTTTATGCGCAAAACAAATATCTTAAATTACGCGAGACAAATCAGTTAGCAGAACACGCGTATATATTGGTAATCTAAATTTTACGCTTGAAAAAGCCAGTTATAAGAGTTTACGCAGAAAATGCTCTTTTTATCAGCGTTTGCAAACAGATAACGATTATTCAGTAAATTCTCTTCTTCTTCAGTTGAGAGGACTTCATCATACGAAGTTTAGCCAGAATCTTTTACATCTAGTTCATAGATGGCCTGTTCGGCGGGCATTTTTTGCCCTGTCTCGAGAATCATTCGTGAAGCCATTTTTGAAGATGATGTTCTGAACAGATATTCTTCGGAGAAATGACGGTTCAGAATTCTATGTGACTCCTCATCAAAAATAGCATGACGATTGGATTTTTAAGATAATTTAATGCTAAAGAGTTTTTACGCATCTTCCTTTATGCGTAAAAGTTGGAACATGACTAGATGCATATTTATCTGAGTCTGCGTAAAAATTACTCAAGCGTGTTGAAGGTGCATATTACCAGACTTCCTCACAGCAATATGGAAAATCAATAGTGCGTAAAAGAAGACAAGTTTATTAATCATGATTACATATGATGAAAATCCATTTTTTACAAAGGATTTTTCATTAATATTCAAAATCACGATTACATATGACGAGAATCTATTACGCTAGGTTCTCGTTTGATAGAGATCTTCATTTCTTCTTCTACAATACTTCTTCAGCTCCTATACACCGGGTGCCAAGAAAATGATTAATGGCGGGAGGATACAGAACTGGGCCTGTATTATTCAAGCCCATCCCCCATACGTCATCGGCGGCCATGCTTAGAAATTATGATTGGGATTCAGACCCAACACAATACTGGAAGACACGGCCAAGCTGCACCCCAGGATCCAGCTTCATAATAGGGAAAAATACAGCTAGCAAGCTGTGTGGTCTAATACGACCCTTCCTCTCTCTTTGACGAATTGCCATATAAAATTGCTGATTACCTCGAGCAAAGGAAGCTATGATATCCTTTCATGGTCCATCATTGCAGAGAATATTTGCTCGAAGACGTCTCTTTTTACGGCCCCTTACATGCTTGAAGAGCATAATCTTCTTTTTTCTCAGTTCAGCCCAATGAATCTCAGCAATCATCTTTGTGGTGAAGAAAGTATGGAAAACCAAGTTCATTTGCTTGTCCTTATATAGGCAGAAGAGAACATACAAGTTCCAACGACTTCTTAAATATAGCCAAAAAAATAGCCTTGAAGAACGAGTCAAGTTTGACCATTTCATGCTTCATTCAAAGTATTTCAAATTACGAGGAATTTGAAAACTTTAAAGGGGGGCTTGTAGAAGCATGATAAATGCTGGGGAATCGTACGCGTATTATACAATCAAAACCCCTAAATACATGAAGTCCCTGTCCGCGTAAAACAGAGTTTCAAAGCCGTTTGGCGTAAAGTAGAGAGATTGGAGAAGTCCCTTCATAGACTTCGTATCATATGAAATCTTACCAGAGGATCCTAAAGAAGCAGCATCTATCAAAAGACGATCGCTACGTTTCTATTTTGATGCTTCTTTACAAAGTTTGTATCGCCGAACATATGATGGACTATTGTTACGATGTCTCTCTGGTGATGATGCAAGGCGGGTTATCCGAGAAGCTTATGATGGAGTATGTGGAGCACATCAACCCGGTCCTAAGTTACAGGATCGTATCAGGAGGATGGGCTACTACTGGCCTACTATGATTGCAGATGCCATGGAATATGCAAGAAAATACAAAACCTGTCAGGTTCATGCAGATTTCATACATCAACCTTCTGAATATTTACATCCTACTATTTCATCATGGCCCTTTGAAGCATGGGGTATGGATATCATTGGTCCTATTCATCCTCCATCTTCTAGAGGACATCGGTTTATATTAGCTATCACTGATTATTTCTCTAAATGGACGGAGGCAATTCCTCTTGCTGAGGTAAAGACATCCAATATGATCAGCTTTATCAAGCATCATATAATTTATCGCTTTGGGATACCCCGAAAGATAACTAATAGGGAGAGCTGCTTCACACCCGTAAACTAATAAAAATGGAGTACAACCCGTTGGTGTTCGTACCGTTGTACGGTATGCCCACAGACATTCCCCCAATTTCTCGTTCCAATCTCTTTTGTTCGAAGAGACAAATTTTTTCAAGAGTTTGATAATGGTTTTGTTTAAGGCTTTTGCCAAACCTTTAGCAGCAGTATTATATGCCGTTGAGGCCATATTTTGTATCTGATTCTTATCGTAAAATCGGTGAAATGCTTGACTGATGAATTGAGGTCCATTGTCATGAATTATCTTTTGGGGTATCCCAAAGCGATAAATTACATGATGCTTGATAAAGCTGATCATATTGGATGTCTTTACCTCAGCAAGGGGAATTACCTCCGCCCATTTAGAGAAATAATCAGTGATAGCTAATATAAACCGATGTCCTCTAGAAGATGGAGGATGAATAGGACTAATGATATCCATACCCCATGCTTCAAAGGGCCATGATGAAATAGTAGGATATAAATATTCAGAAGGTTGATGTATAAAATCTGTATGAACCTGACAGGTTTTGTTTTTTCTTGCATATTCTATGGCATCTGCAATCATAGTAGGCCAGTAGTAGCCCATCCTCCTGATACGATCCTGTAACTTAGGGCCGGGTTGATGTGTTCCACATACTCCATCATAAGCTTCTCGGATAAATCCAAATTCTATCACTCAGAAGAGCAGTAGCTAATGAGCTGACTAAGGAAAATAATGATCGTTTAAGACTTCAAGAGCTAGAAGGGTTAGACGAAAAACGCCTTCAAGCTCAACAGCGCATTGAGTTCTACCAAGCACGCATCTCCAGAGCTTTTAATCAAAAAGTGAAGGAAAGAGTGTTCAAAGTTGGTGAGCTAGTTTTAGCTGTGAAGAGGCCAATGATCATTACACATAAAAGTAAGAGGAAATTCCAGCCCAAATGGGAGGGCCCTTATGTGATTGAAACAATATTTTCAAATGGCGCTTACAGATTAGCCAAGCCTAATAGAGATTTGATAATGGCTCCTATCAATAGCAAATTCCTGAAGAAGTATTATGCTTGATCTCCCTTGCTTAATGGAGTATGATGAAGATTTCATTCTGATGATACTACGTATAAAGATTAGCTGAATCATATTCTATCATGTTCATATGACCTCTGAATAGATATATTTAACTAATTTGAAACTTCAAAACTTATCATGTCCATATTACCTCTGATAGTGTTTTGTATACAAATTTAGTTGGATCATATTCTATCATGTTCATATTACCTCTGAATAGATATATTCAGCTAAACCAGTTACCTAAAGTATATAATGTCCATATTACCTCTGATATCACTTTCATCTTAGCTTATCATTTATATTCTAATAATAAGTGATGGGTCCACATAATCAAAAAATATGTTTTCATTATTTCTGAGAATAGAGGAGCGAGATGATGAAGCGACTTGCTTTCCTTTAGCGGTGGAGGTCTGTTTTGGTGCCATGACAAATCTGAGGTTTTTCAGAAAGAGACGAAGGTTTTTTCAGAAAGAGACGAAGGGAAGAGACAAAGGGTTTTTCTCTCTCATGACCTAGGCCTATTTATAGAGTTCAAATGACTCTCTGAATCCTTAACCAAATCCGATTTTATCATAGTCGGTTATAATTTGGGACCACGTCAGCCGATCATTTGAAAAGGAAGACAGATAGTCATGTTGTGTAAAGGATCCATCAGATGCTACGGATCTATGATGCGCAGAGCAAGGATCTATGACTTTACGCTCAGATGCTACAAATCTATGATTCTTACGCTCAGATGCTACGGATCTATGATTTTATGCTCAAATACCACGGATCTATGATTTTACGCTCAGAGCAAGGATCTATGACTTTACGCTCAGATGCTACGGATCTATGATTCTTACGCGTAGTTTATGCTCAGATGCTATGGATCAATGATTTTATGCGCAAAACAAATATCTTAAATTATGCGAGACAAATCAGTTAGCAGAACACGCGTATATATTGGTAATCTGAATTTTACGCTTGAAAAAGCCAGTTATAAGAGTTTATGCAAAAAATGCTCTTTTTATCAGCGTTTGCAAACAGATAACGCTTATTCAGTAAATTCTCTTCTTCTTCAGTTGAGAGGACTTCATCAGACGAAGTTTAGCCAGAATCTTTTACATCTAGTTCATAGATGGCCTGTTCGGCAGGCATTTTTTGCCCTGTCTCGAGAATCATTCGTGAAGCCATTTTTGAAGATGATGTTCTGAACAGATATTCTTCGGAGAAATGACGGTTCAGAATTCTATGTGACTCCTCATCAAAAACAGCATGACGATTGGATTTTTAAGATAATTTAATATTAAAGAGTTTTTACGCATCTTCCTTTATGCGTAAAAGTTGGAACATGACTGGATGCATATTTATCTGAGTCTGCGTAAAAATTACTCAAGCGTGTTGAAGCTGCATATTACCAGACTTCCTCACAGCAATATAGAAAATCAATAGTGCGTAAAAGAAAACAAGTTTATTAATCATGATTACATATGATGGAAATCCATTTTTTACAAAGGATTTTTTATTAATATTCAAAATTACGATTATATATGACGAGAATCTATTACGCTAGGTTCTCGTTTGATAGAGATCTTCATTTCTTCTTCTACAACACTTCTTCAGCTCCTATACACCGGGTGCCAAGAAAATGATTAATGGCGGGAGGATACAGAACTGGGCCTGTATTATTCAAGCCCACCCCCCACACGTCATCGGCGGACATGCTTAGAAATTGTGATTGGGATTCAGACCCAACACAATACTGGAAGACACGGCCAAGCTGCACCCCAGGATCCAGCTTCATAATAGGGAAAAATACAGCTAGCAAGCTGTGTGGTCTAATACGACCCTTCCTCTCTCTTTGACGAATTGCCATATAAAATTGCTGATTACCTCGAGCAAAGGAAGCTATGATATCCTTCCATGGTCCATCATTGCAGAGAATATTTGCTCGAAGACGTCTCTTTTTACGGCCCCTTACATGCTTGAAGAGCATAATCTTCTTTTTTCTCAGTTCAGCCCAATGAATCTCAGCAATCATCTTTGTGGTGAAGAAAGTATGGAAAACCAAGTTTATTTGCTTGTCCTTATATAGGCAGAAGAGAACATACAAGTTCCAACGACTTCTTAAATATAGCCAAAAAAATAGCCTTGAAGAACGAGTCAAGTTTGACCATTTCATGCTTCATTCAAAGTATTTCAAATTACGAAGAATTTAAAAACTTTGAAGGGGGGCTTGTAGAAGCATGATAAATGCTGGGGAATTGTACGCATATTATACAATCAAAACCCCCAAATACATGAAGTCCCTGTCCGCGTAAAACAGAGTTTCAAAGCCGTTTGGCGTAAAGTAGAGCTTCAGAGCTGTCTGCGTAAACAAAGCTTCAAGTTTGTTTGGCGTAAAATACGGCTTCAGAGCTGTCCGCGTAAAACAGAGCTTCAAGTCTGTTTGGCATAAAATAAGGCTTCAGAGCTATCCGCGTAAAACAGAGCTTCAAGTCTATTTAGGCGTAAAATAAGGCTTCAGAGCTATCCGCGTAAAGCAGAGTTTCAGAGTTGTCCACGTAATGCAGTGCTTCAAGGCTGCTCTGCGTAAAAGGTTGCTATACCTTCCTGCGTAAAGCTTAAAATACGTTGTTTTCCTCGGATGAATTTGTCAGACAAATCAGTGAACCTGACATCTGACAAAAAGTACCGCACGATGATCGAGAGGATGGCTGTGATGATAATTTTGCACAGAGACCCAGGTTGTCATTTAGTGACATATTCTTGATACAAGTCATTTTTACGCATTTAAGGAGTATACTACCTATTCTACATTGATAGAAATGAATTTTTACGCTCAAGATAAGATAAAAACCGACGCCACGTCAAAAGCTGTTTCCTGTACAGAGCTTGAGGCATATCTCTGCATTTAATGTACGAGATGGAGGCATATATCTGCATTTAATGCACGAGATTGTGTTCTATTTTTAAAATTTGTCATGACTGAGATAGCTAAAACTGTGACTAATACGCTCACATCACCGTCCTTGCATTTTATGCCAACTAGGCTATTTTTAACTATAGGAGTACGCCGTATGCTATCTCCTCGAAATACGCCAACTCGGCTATATTTGCAAAGGTACGTGATAAGGCTATTTAGCCCAAAATATGCTCAAAATCTCAATCGTGAAGGATAATTGGCTATTTTACGCTGGTTATCTATTATTCATGAATTCTCAAGTTTTACGCAGGGGCAGTTACCTACGTGGCTTGCATGCCATGATCTTCGAGAAACAGTTATACGTGTTACCTTATATAGGGACACGTGTCATACGCAGATTCTGAAGATTATTGGAACGTGGGTAGCAGTTGTCATAACCGCAGCATAAATGATGCAATCTTCTTCACAGTTTGGTCTTTTACACCAACAAGACAGTTATTGGCTTTTACGCCAACTATTTTACGCATGGGCAGTTACCTACGTAGATTGCATGCCACGATCTTCGAGAAGCAGTTATACGAGTTACCTTATAAAGGGATACGTGTCATACACAGATTCAGAAGATTATTGGAACGTGGGTAGCAGTTGTCATAACCGCAGCGTAAAAGATGTAATCTTCTTCACAGTTTGGTCTTTTACGCCAACAAGACAGTTATTTAGCTTTTACTATTTGGCTTTTACGCCAACCATTTTACGCAGGGGCAGTTACCTACATGGCTTGCATGCCACGATCTTCGAGAAGCAGTTATACGCGTTACCTTATAAAGGGACACGTGTCTTACGCAAATTCAGAAGATTATTGGAACGTGGGTAGCAGTTGTCATAACCGCAGCATAAAAGATGCAATCTTCTTCACAGTTTGGTCTTTTATGCCAATAAGACAGTTATTTGGCTTTTACGCCAACCATTTTACGCAGGGGCAGTTACCTACGTGGCTTGCATGCCACGATCTTCGAGAAGCAGTTATACGCGTTACCTTATAAAGGGACACGTGTCATACGCAGATTCAGAAGATTATTGGAACGTGGGTAGCAGTTGTCATAACCGCAGCGTAAAAGATGCAATTGTTTTCACAGTTTGGCCTTTTACGCCAATAAGACAGTTATTTGGCTTTTACACCAACCAGACAGTTATTTGATTGATCTCTATAAATAGAGACCTCTGGTCATCGGAAAAAAAGATCAGATCAGGGGTTTTGGCTGACAACTTTGGCAACAAGAATTCAATCCTACTTGCAACTTTCCTTTGACTGGCTTTTGCCTTCAGTTCAGAGAAAGTTTGAAGCTTCTTCTACAGCACTGCTTCATCGTCGTGTAGTCCAAGGAACAAAGTGATCGATCGTAGATCAGACTTTCATAGCAATACTTTCCCAGAATCATTTTATTGTACTTAATATCCTCGTATAGGATTATTTGTACTTTTCTCTTTTCTCCTTTGTAAGCAAAAGTTTCGTATAAACATTTGTTTATCCAAACAATGCCTAACTGCTTTATATTACATGTTTATTCTTATTATTTCTTGGTTGATGATTGAGACATAGATGTTCTTGACCCTAGGCGACTTAATTGTAGTATGCACCCCTTGTCTCTAGACAACCTTAGCACATTGCGGGTTACTTCGATATTCCGTAAGGTGTGGTTTGCTGAGTCACTCCCCCGCTCTTCATATGGTTCTGGGGCGTGATAATTTTTATTATTTTATTATGTTTATTATGTGTTTCTTCATACATTTAGAACTTGGTATTTTCGGTTTTGGTAGATGGATTAGTGTAGATCTTGACTTTTAGTTAGAAGCTTTTTATGTGTTCTTGAGTTTTCTTGGGTTTTAATCTCCTAAAACTTATTATTTTCAAAAACTTGATGTTTTACATTAATGAGAATTTGATTTTTAGTATTTTAGAACTTTACTTTGCTTAATTTGGATTTTATTTGAGGTTTCTATGGAAGAAATAATTTCTTACTTTAGAGCTTTTGGCCATGGCCGAAAAGCTGTTGTTGGAGGAGACGAAGCAGAACTATACAGCTCGGCGAGCTATGCGGCCTGGACTTTTTGTCTCGAGTCAGCAAGCGGCTATCTTGTTGTACGCAAGACTGAAGTTTGCACATGCGCCCCTTGGACAAATGCATGAGGCTTGAACGAATGAAACTTCGCTAAGTCCCAAAAGATTTTATGCGGCCAAGAGGAGTATGGGGCCTCGTCGTCTATGTGGCTAGGAGCTATCCGACCCTCTTTTTTAGACGCATAACTTCTCATCGACTTGGCACGACTTTATATGATGATTTTGTCTTTTCTCCTAATGCACTTTATACATGTCACATCAGTCACATCTATCATTTTATGTCACTTCCTCTGACTTGCATTTAATGATTGTCACATTGCACATTTCCCGAAGAGTAGACTTTGTCTCGCCTATGCATCCAAGCCAAATATACGGCCTCGGTTGCATACAGCCTCATGCGACTACGACTTCATGTGGCACCATGTCTCATGCGGCACAATGCTTCATGCAGTAGCTTTCCTATGTGCCTATTGTTCCTATGCGGCACCTTGTTTCTTGCAAACATTGGATACTTTCTAGTTTTAATATTTTTGTTTGATTAAATTATTGTGATGCTATGTGTTAAATCTTGAAATGACTTGTATGACCCAGACGTGACCATGTGCTAAATTTGATTAAGCACCAGACATGAGCCATGTAGATGTGGCCTTATGTATACTAACTTTCTAATTAAAATACTTTTCCTTGACTACCTTATTATACGTTGGATAGAATAAGAGGCATAGTTCAACTCGGGGGAGGGTCTGCAATCCCGATCCTTGTTTGGTTTAAGGATTGTGAATCTGATCTCGAGGGATTCTTGTACTACTCTTATCCTCATCTATCGATATAATAAAGTAACAATTAATATGACCAGTGTTTAACTGTCCTGCCCTAAATACCTTGCTACATGAAAAACTTGTCCATGATCATGATTATAGAACTCGTTCTTGCCCTGACTATTGTATTCGTGCTGATACACTTGATCTCACCAAGAGTGCAACTTTATATATATATATAGTGAGCCATCGTGCCACATAATCTTGCTATGTAATATATGTACTTATTTCTTTTCGCGAATCTAGTAGTTGGACAGTGACTTTAGCCGTGGCTAGATAGTATTGATTATTGCATCACACTTGGATTAATCCAGATTTAACTTTCGAGTGACAATATGGATTCATATCAAGATTGCCCGTACTTAAAGTACGATATCTAAGAAGGGATGTTCATGTGACCACGACATGAGATTCTAATTAACCTAAGGTAAAGTAGGAAACTTAATTTATAGACATTGGGAGGGAACGGTATCTCGAGATCGTACATGTGAACCACCCTAAATTAGCTGGGAGTAAAGGTTGGCTACCACTAATATTGTATATCATCCGCACTAGTGGAGTACAATATTTGTTTTAATTATAAGACTGAGCCAGTATCTTTCCTATAGAAAGCCTGGAACTATTACTGATTAATAATTAGCTCAGTGCCCCTCCAAGGAACTTGTGCATCATTTTACATATATTCTTGTTCGTATATTATTTTTTCAGCCAGCCCTGCTTGATTATGGTACGATCTGAGGATACTCATATATTGTATTACTGGGATAACCCAAAGATCACATATCAAGCCATAATACATGATTGGATATCTAATTTGCTTATATTATATGTCTAGTCCAGAAAGTAAGCTATCGTGCATGATGATTCAACCCATGTCCTTGTTTGGTGGATGGGTTACGTCATTATGTTTCGATAATCCATGGACCGAAGCTATGTTATTTCTTATATTGTATCTCTGCTTATGTAATGTTCCTTCTATTGAGTGGATTTAGGGACACAGGCTGTTGTGGCATGATAGATCTACCCATGTCCTTGTTTGGTTGTTGGGTTACGCTGTTGTGTTATGATATGTTGTGGACTAAAACTACGACATGTAGTATTTTAGCTTGACCATAATCAAGGGACGTATTCTATCTTGATGTGATATGGAACTTCATGTCCATTTTTGGTAAATGGGTGTCTTATCTTGTCATGGATGGGACATATGTCTTTGATTGTTGGATCATGCATCTCATGCTATAACACTGGTTTTGTTTCTTTATTTCGTTCTTCCTTTATAGTACTTTTTATTTAGGGTTTGACCCCACTGGTTTTGCATGACCAGGTTTAGAGCCAGCAATTGAGGATCAAGCTTACTTCTCCCTTACTGATAGCACGCACCAGAAGGATGGCAGTTGAGGGTCATGAGTGGGTTACATGTTTCACTAATCATCTTTTGTAAACTATATTTTTTTAAGCATTTAGCCAACCCGCACCTGTTAGCCAAAGAATTTGGACATTAGTTTCCTACATGACCGTAATATAATCAGACTGTAGCTGACTCACTATCATGTATACTTTTAATCTTATATCTGGCATAACATTTAGTATTGCTATATCTCTAGAATATTCTAATGCGACGTTTGGGATGCCTCACTGCTTATTCTAAAATATTCTATGTTATTGCTACTTGTTTGAATGATTGAGATATAGAAGTTCTTGGCCCTAGGGGTCTTGATTATAGTATGTACCCCCTCCCCCTCGTCTCTAGACAACATTAACATATTACAGATTACTTCGGTATTCTGTAAGGTACGGTTGGCTGAGTCATCCCCCCTCTCTCTAGTATTCTGGGTCTGGGGCATTAAAAAAGAGTATTAGAACGGACTCAGGGGCATCTATGAGGTTCTGCCGACTCAACCCTAAGTATTTTGATGGCACGGAGGATGCCATTACCGCAGACGCTTAGCTGCCGAGTATAGAGATGATATTGACGGCAGCACAGGTTCCAACTGATGAACAAGTTGATTAGGTCCGATTGTAACTCCAGGACCTTGCTAGAAATTGGTTGGCAGCAGAATAAGTTGGATTAAGATAACATATTTTATGGGACAACTTTAGGGTCCATTTAAGGGTTAAGTATTTCGGAGTGGTAGCACAGTATGAGCTACAAAAAAGGTTTATCAATCTCAAGCAGTCTAGAAGGACGGTAGATGGCTACGTGGCAGAGTTTTGCAGGCTTAGCAGATTTGCTCCAATGATGGTAGCAACAGAACCTGAGAGGGCAATAAGGTTTCAGTATGGACTTTATTTGGAGATTCAACAACTAGTAGAGGGCCATAACTATTAGACTTTTGACGAACTTTTGATCGTATCTAGGCGACATGAGCTAACTTTGCAGTGGTTAGCTTCAAAGACGAGAGCCCAAAAGATGTCTCATACACAGAGCGGAGGAGGAGGACCATCATAGCGGATGTCTGCACCATCATCTGGCATTCGCATTCATGACACAGCTCCAAGGAGGCCAGTGACATCGGCAACAACAACACCAGTTTGGCCGTATCAGCCGAGGCAACAACAGCAACAACGAATGGGAACCCCAGTCCAATTTACGTATTATGGAAAATGAGGACATACCAAAGATATGTGTAGGGCAGCACAAGGGCTGTGCCTACGATGTGGTAGTCCAGATCATCAGATTGCCAATTGTCCGATGATGTAGAGGATTAAAGGACCGGCACATCGGTTAGCATTACCAGCACCAAGAGAAGCTCAGTATAGAGGACCAGTACTGGCAATCAGGCCATTGGCTCAGTGTCCATTGCCGACGCAAATTCATATGTACAACTAGCAGAAGAATCAACAATATGGGCAACAGAGGCCATAACTACGTATTTAAGGGAGGAAACAACAAGGAGCGCAGCAAGGCCAAGGGCAAGCTTTTACCCTATCTTTGGAGGAGGCCTTGGCATCAGGTGACGTAGTAGCAGGTAAAATTCTCGTTACATCTTTTTCTGTCGGAGCATTATTTGATTCGGGAGTATCTCATTCATTTGTATGTGCATGATTTATGACACGTATTAGACTGAAGTTCGAGGCATCGCCAAAGAGGCTGAATATACTCACTGATAATGGTCTCGTGGAAGTCAGTAGAGTATGTTTAGCATGTCCAATCATAGTATGCAAGCATTTATTACTTGTAAGGTTGATCCAGTTCCCTATGGTTAACTTTGACGTCATTTTAGGCATGGACTGTTTGAGAGACAGTCATGCGACGATAGATTACCGTAGTAGTAGAGTATTATTTAATATCCTGGGCAAGGAAGAGTTTATCTTCAACATAACGATGGAGGATCAACATGAAGGTGGCATTGCACTAGTAGCAGGAGTTGAAGATCAGTTTCCCAGAATAATTGAAGAATTTCTTGATGTATTTTCGGAATAGCTTCCAGGATTACCTCCAGTATGAGAAGTAGAGTTCTGCATAGAGTTGAAACCCAGAGCAGCCCTAGTTTCCATCAAGTTCTATCAGATGTCACCAATGGAACTTAACCATTTATATCAATATATAGAAGGTCTGAAGGCGGAGAAGTTTATTCCGGCTAGTGGATCACCATGGGGAGCACCAGCGCTTCTAGTAAAGAAGAATGATGGTTTGACACGGTTGTGTATCGACTATAGGCAGTTGAATGCCTTAACAGTGAAGAACAAGTATCCATTGCCTAGGATTGATGATTTATTTGACCAGTTGAGTGGAGCAAAAGTATTTTTCAAGATAGACCTTCGACTAGGATATTATCAAGTAACGGTCTGGGAGCAAGATATACCGAAGATATCATTTCAATCTCGATATAGGAATTATGAATTCTTAGTTATGCCATTCGGATTGACCAATACTCCAGCAATATTCATGGATTTGATGAATCGTATCTTCATGCCATACCTAGATCAATTTATAGTGGTATTTATAGACGATATTCTTGTCTACTCCAACACTGAAGAAGAGCATCAAAAATATCTTCGGAAAGTATTACAAGTTCTGAGGGAGCATCAATTGTATGCCAAGCTCAGTAAGTATGAATTCTAGTTAGATCATTTGTCATTCTTGGAGCACATCATCTCAGGAGCAGGAGTGGCAATGGACCCCAAAAAGGTTGAAGTAGTAGAGAATTGGCCAGTCCCGAAGACAGTAGCAGATATACAAAGTTTCTTGGAATTAGTAGGATATTACCGGAGGTATTAGGAAGACTTTGCACGAATTTTAGCGCCAATGACTCGTCTAACCGCAAGGAGGTAAAGTTTGTTTGGTCGGTAGAGTGCCAAGCAGCATTTAAGAAGTTGAAAGAGAAGTTGATATCATCACCGATTCTTACACTTCCAGTAGGATCAGGAGGATTCATAGTTTATTGTGACGCATCAGAGAAAAGACTTGGATGTGTATTGATTCAACATGGGAAAGTAATAGCTTATGCATCTCAGCAGCTTCGAGATCATGAGAAAAATTATCCAACCCATGATTTGAAATTGGCAGTAGCAGTATTTTCTCTAAAGTTATGGAAAAATTACCTATATGACGATCGGGTGGAGATATTTACAGATCTCAAGAGTTTGAAGTACATATTCAGCCAAAAGGATTGAACATAAGGCAGAGGAGGTGGCTAGAATTTTTTGGGGATTATGACGTAGCACTTTAATATCATCCATGCAAGGCAAATATGGTGGCAGATGCTCTAAGTAGGAGAGGTAGCACATTCATCTTGACAACTCAGAAGCACATTCTAGAAAATCTTCGAGAGATGGGCATCGAGCTAGTACTACCTCAAGAAATGGGAGTGCTAGCCAGTCTTCAGATACAGTCAACCTTGGTGGAGAGGATCATGGTAGCTCAAGCAGAAGATTCTCAGATTCAGAAGCTTAGGGCAGAATGTGAGTCAGGCCTTAGGAAAAATTAAGGATTAATGAAGACGGAACACTTAGATTTGGAAATCCTCTTTGTGTGCCAAATTGAGATATCAGACAAGAAATAATGACCAAGGCACACAGTTCTTAATACTCTATTCATCCAGGAGGCACAAAGATGTACCATGATATTAAACATCAATTCTGGTGGAACAAGATAAAAAGAGAGAGATCTTGATTCATTTTATGATGTTCGTATGTCAGCAAGTGGAGGCAGAACAACAAAGACTAACATGATTATTACAACTACTGCCTATTTCATAATGGAAGTGGGAACACATTACGATAGAATTTGTGACCAGTTTACCTAGACCCCTAGTGGGCGTGATGCAGTTTGGCTAATAGTAGATCGACTCACGAAAGTGACACATTATTTTTCCTTTTCGAGTTGGGAAATCCGCAGAGCAGTTAACAGAGAAGTATATGCTGCAGATAGTAAGGCAGCACAAAGTTCCAGCAAGTATAGTGTCAGATCGTGATACTCGCTTCTTATCTCATTTTTAGCAAAGCTTGCACGAGCGCTTGGGTACCAAGTTGAGATTCAGTACCGCATATCATCCCCAGACATATGGGTAGTCAGAAAGGACAATCCAGACATTGAAAGATATGTTACGGGCTTGTGCCCTAAACTTTGGTGGGTTGGTGGGTCTTGGGAAGAACATCTTTATTTAGTGGAATTTTCGTACAACAACAGTTATCAGGCCAACATACAGATGGCTCCTTTCGAGGCATTATACGAAAGGAAGTGCATATCACCCTTAGCATGGGATGACATTGGTGAACGGGAGATATTGGTGCCTGAGATGATCACTCAAAAGATCGTAATAGTTAAACAGATCAGGGAATAGCTTCGGGTTGCACAAGATCATCATCGTCATTGGGTAGAAAAGCATCATAGGCTGTTAGTATTTTTTGTCGGTGACTACGTATTTTTCTGAATTTTGCCCACCTTGGAGTCATTACATTTGGGGTTCGCATGAAGCTTAGTCCATGATACGTAGGACCGTTCGATATTCTTGTCACGCCCCAGTCCCAAAAGTACACAGGACCAGGCCATGCGGCAATAGCCAGCTGATACGTCTCCGAGGATATCCCAATTTAATGGATCCACGAAGAGTGCTACGCTGTCCTAAAATACTAACATGTCCAACATCAGTCAATAACAGGTAATCTAATCTCATCCACAATATAAAGAGCAAGAAGTACTAAATAAACTGCTGGAAGATAAACACCGTCTCAAATATCATAGTACAACCAAGAATGTCTGATGGGAACAAACCCACTACTATGACGGAATAAATGTACTGAAATGATAGATAAAAGATAACGACTAGGGCATCGGCTGACTAGATAATGATGCACCCAATCTAGGCAGAAGGCCTACCAACTGGTCACGGAAACTCTGAAGGTAACACCTCTAACTCCTCTATGGTAGCAAATCTCGTCTCCTGTCCAGGGCCATACACTGTGGGGTAGAAAGTCTCGTCCAAATCTGGAAGGAAACCAGGTCCTCAGAGGGACGTAACAAGATACATAGAGATATGCCATATATAAATACTGAATAAAATAAATATAATAAAGGGTGTGCTAACTATCTAAGTGAATGCAATGTGAGGACAACTGTGAGTATATGGGAAGGTGTAGGCTAGACATATGCTGACGTAATTCACCAATCGTGGCAACCGGCTAGTATATGCCACACATGCCCCCTATAACACGTCGCAGGAATACAATAACGTCCGACGTTCTATAGAGTGCGGTATCTGCAATAACACCAAGTAACGTCCAACACTCTACAAAACGTGGTATCTGTAATATATATGTACGTTCGTATCACTCCATCGAGTGTGGTGTCTGTATAGAGGAATGGGGTGTCCCATATGCCTACTAGTCGTCCTCCCCGCCCAATGTAGATATACAAGTCAAATAATCGACGCGCATACCCCCTTATCTAAATGCCAAGTCTCTATACTGAAATAGTCCTGAATTTCTTGCTAACCGTGATGCATGTCACACGCGGCGATAGCTAGTTGATCATGCGAACTCGCATCCCAACATGAGATTTGTCACTAAGAATACGTGTAACAGTGTCAGGTCTTGGAAAATAACAGGGTATCATCCCATGAGGTGAGTCTGCTAATGACTAAGTTAATATATACTAATCATCGACGTATCCATCGAATGCACCCGAGACAATCTCGGACGCGCACAGTTGTATAAAGCAAAACAACAAGCATACAATACAACAATTGCATAATTTAAATTAGACAGTAAATATGGCAAGTTATCTTGCCTGAGTCCTCAAGATGTGAATGCCAATAGCCTGCTCCTGTAATGTCTCCTGGTTGATCTAATGACCCTAAACATACAACATAATATGAAAATTCTACATCAGACACTAACGCAAATACATACATAATTTACGACGCTGCTCTTAGGTACCGTCGCAAGATCACGGCTGATCGAATACAGCGTCACGTGTGCTCGTAGCTAGGGTATACACGGGTTCTGTTCTCGGTTAACGTGTGTCTTGAGACAATAATTCTACGTTCTCGATTTACGAACTCCGATACGCCTTGTTGAATTACACGCCATTTATTCTATGTTAATTTTACTAGGTAGATGCCAACATTTCTGGTGCATTATAAGTGCTTATAACAAGTTCGACTATTAGGATAATTATCATTTATTAATTACTGTTTTAAATCAAATTAACATGCAACTCATATCTAGGGTTCCATATATTTGATTCGTGTCCACGTACGATACACGACACAACTTGACGATACGACGATATGTTCATATGATGACATGATACAAGAAAATGAGGGCTGGTGGTCGAGTACCTGGTCGACGGGTCAAAGGGGGTCTTTTTGCTGGTTGGCA
This sequence comes from Iris macrosiphon, assembly GCA_036927795.1. NCBI lineage: Eukaryota > Viridiplantae > Streptophyta > Magnoliopsida > Asparagales > Iridaceae > Iris > Iris macrosiphon. The sequence continues at coordinate 147,520,673 of JAYESA010000009.1, read as the reverse complement.
GTCCTCCGGCGGGGGAGCTTCAGCGTCGGCGGCGGTGGGCAGCAGCGACAGCGGCAGTAACAGCAATAGCCGCAGCAGCAGCGGTCACAGTCCTGGCGACGGTGGTCGTCGGTCGAGGCAGCGCAGGCTGAGGGCTGTGGACGGTCGGGAGCAGTCGGGTGAGGGGCTATGGGCGGTCGGGACTGTCGGGTGAGGGCTGTGGGCGGTCGGGACTAAGGTGGCGGTCGGGACTGTCGGGTGTCCGGCCGGTTGGGGGGCTAAGTTTGGATAGGGGAGGTCGGCTAGGGTTTGAAGGGGATGGTGAATAATGGGTTTTTAGGGTTTTGCATGAGAAGGTTTGTATTTATATGTGGTGATGGAGGTTATGGGCTAGCCTCGAGTGTGGGCCTGTCCTGTCTTGTTGGGGGCTGGTCCACGTAGTAGAGTGCAATGTGGGCTTGATCAGGCTTGTTTGAGGTAAACTTGACCTCGAATTTAATTAAATTAATAAATGCAAGGCGTCCTCTTAAGAAATGTTTGTAGCTAGGGCGAGACGCAATAACGAGTATCTAAGGTTGCACAATGGTCAGGGGGATACCTATAATTATCGCACATAAATTCTAATTAAATTCCAAATAAATCCTAATCTTTTGATTTAATTCCAATTAATCCTGAATTAGTCGAGGGGGTTTACAATCTACCCTCCTTAGAGCATTTTGTCCTCAAAATTAAAACATACGCATGGTAAGAAGTTCTAGCTTAATTTAAAATGCTAATACGTACCTAGTCCTTCGAAAAGGTGGGGATAGCGCTGTCTAATATCCTCCTCGCGTTCCTAAGTCGACTCGCCTGGTGCATGATGTCTCCACGCGACGCTAACTAAGGGAATAGTCTGTCCTCGCAGTACTTTCTCACTCCTGTCCAGAATCTCAACAGGCTCCTCTTGGTATAATAAGCTTGGGCCAACTGTGATCTCTGAGTGGTCAAGTGCGTGGCTCAGATCCAGTTTGTACCTCCTCAGCTGAGATACATGAAAGACGTCATGAACTCCTTCCAAGGTCTGCGGCAAGGCTAGTCTGTAAGCAACCTCTCTGACGCATTCTAACACATCGAATGTCCCGATGTACCTCAGACTCAGCTTCCTTCTGCCTCCGAATCTGATAGTCCCTCGAGTAGGCGAGATCTTTAAAAATACGTGATCTCCAACCTGAAACTCTAAGGGTCGACGATGCGTATTCGCCCAATGTTTCTGTCTGTCTTGTGCTGCTCGAAGGTGCCCTTGGATCTTCTTCACCTTCTCCACTGTATGAACAACCAACTCTGGTCCGAGAATCTGTCGCTCGCCTATATCACTCCAGCATACTGGGGAACGATATTTCCTTCCATATAATGCTTCATAGGGAGCCATTTGGATGCTCGCCTGATAGCTGTTGTTGTAGAAAAACTCGACCAGATGCAAGTGGTCCTCCCATGATCCTCCGAAGTCAAGCATGCACACTCTCAACATGTCTTCTAACGTCTGAATGGTGCACTCCGATTGGCCATCAGTTTGTGGGTGATACGCTGTGCTAAACTTCAGGCGAGTACCGAGACTCTCTTGCATACTCCGCCAAAAGTAAGATGTGAACCTCGTATCCCTGTTAGACACGATGCTAACTGGCACTCCATGTAGGCGCACAATCTCCCTCATGTACATATCTGCTAAGGTCTCCATCGATTTACCAACTCTGAAGGGTAAAAAAGTGTGCGGACTTGGTGAGTCTATCCACGATTACCCATACTGCATTGCGACCACTAGGACTCCTCGGAAAGCCCGTAACAAAGTCCATAATGATGTTGTCCCATTTCCACTCTGGTATAGGTAGTGGTTGAAGCAATCCTGCAGATCTCTGATGCTCAGCCTTGACTTGCTGACACACCAGGCACTTGGCCATAAAGCGTGCTATCTCTCTCTTCATTCCGTGCCACCAGTAGTACTGTCTCAAGTCTCTGTACATCTTCGTGCCTCCTAGATGAATAGAATAGTTTAAACTGTGTGCCTCTGTCATCAACTCCTGACGAAGTTCTCTATTTGGAACATAGAGACAATCTCCGTATCTCAAAGTTCCGTCTTCATGTATACGTAGTCCTGTCTATAATCCAGCCTCTGTCCTCTGTCTAAGCCTCTGAAATCTGGCGTCTGTTGGCAAAGCAGTCTTGATTCTCTCCACTAACGTCGATTACAACTGAAAACTCGACAACTGTTCATCTACTCCGGGCATAACAACCTCTATACCCATATGCTCTAGCTCTCTCAACGGATGTTGTTGGTTAGTCATGAAGAATGCCATGGGTCTTCTGCTAAATGCGTCAGCTACTAAGTTGGCCTTTCCCGGATGGTACTGTAGCTCGATCTCGAAGTCCGTCATCACCTCGAGCCAACGTCTCTGCCTCTGATTAAGATCCTTCTGGGTGTAGATGTACTTTAGGCTCTTATGATCAGTAAATATCTCCACTAGTGCCTCCAAAGCTTCAAAGCAAAAATTATTGCTGCAAGCTCCAAGTCGTGGGTGGAATAGTTCTTCTCATGTGTCCTCAACTGTCTAGAAGCATAAGCTATAACCTTTCCATGCTGCATCAAGACACATCCTAATCCTTTCCCGGATGCATCGCTATAGATCACGAATCCTCCGGGTCTAGAAGGTATGGTCAAGACAGGTGCAGTAGTCAAACGCTTCTTCAGTTCATCGAATGCCTTCTGACACTCCTCTGTCCACGTTAACTCCTACTCCTCACGGGTCAAGCGGGTCATCGGCTCTGCAATCTACGTGAAGTTCTCTACGAACCTCCGGTAATATCCGGCAAGTCCTAGGAAACTCCTCACCTCTGAGACATTGGTAGGGGTTGGCCATGTCTCTACGGATAAAATCTTTGCCAGATCTACTGAAATACCATCTCCTGAGATAACGTGTCCAAGGAAAGTGACACGATCCAGAAGAAACTCACACTTGCTCAGCTTGGCATAAAGCCTCTCCCTCCTAAGTATCTCTAACACTAGTCTCAGATGCTCTTCGTGCTCCTCGTGGCTCTTCGAATATACCAAAATGTCGTTGATGAAGACTACCACGAACTGGTCTAAGTATTGGTAGAATACTCTGTTCATCAAGTTCATAAATACAGCTGGTGCATTCGTCAGTCCAAAAGGCATCACTAAGAACTCGTAGTGACCATACCGAGTTCTGAATGCTGTCTTTTGAATGTCTTCTCTTTGCACCTTCACTTGATGATAGCCTGATCTTAAGTCAATCTTTGTGAACGCCACTACTCCTGTCAGCTGGTCGAATAAATTATCAATCCGCGGCAGGGGGTACTTGTTCTTGATAGTCAGAGTATTAAGGGCTTTGTAATCAATGCACATGCGTACTGTTCCATCTTTTTTGGGTATGAACAACACTGGTGCTCCCCATGGTGATGCACTAGGGCGGATAAATTCCTTGCTCTATAACTCCTCTAATTGTAGCTTTAGCTCATCTAACTCCTTCTTCGCCAATTGATATACATTAGAAGATACCGGTGCTGCTCTGGGTACTAGCTCGATAGTGAACTCCACGTCTCTATCTGGCGGTAAGCCTGGCAGTTCTTCCGGGAATACATCTTCAAATTCTACAACTATTATAGGGGGTGCAATCTCCATAGCCATGCAAGTTCCCACTAGCTGTCCTACTCCTTGTTCAATGGTCCCTCGTATGTACTCGAACTCCGGTTGATCTGGCAGTCTAAAGGTGATGCTACCCTTCCGGCAGTTCAGTACAGCATTATACTGGCTTAACCAGTCCATGCCTAACACAACATCGAAGTACGGCATAGGCAATACCAAGAATTGTGCTCTCATCTCTCTACCACATATGACTACCGAGCACGTTCTGATAGTACTGGTAACCGGCACGATACCTCCTCCGGTGAGAATTTTCCAACTCTTAGGTAAGGAAGAATTCGCTACTCTATGCATTGCTATGAATCTACTAGATATAAATGACAATGTAGCTCCAGAATCAAATAATGCAGTTGCAGGTAACGAGGCAACTAGAATGGTACCTGTGATTGCTTCTCCTTCGGTTTCCTCCTCATTAGCTACTAATGCAAAGGCCTGTCCCTGTCTCTGTCATCCGGTCTGCTGTCGGGCTCGCTCAAACTGTGCCTGCTGTGGGGCCAAGGGTGGTCCTTTTTGAAATCCTCTGATGGCTGGTGGACATTGTCCTTCTGGCGGAGGTAGTATCCTCGAGACTGGTGCTGCTGGCCTCTGTCCTGTTTGCAGTGCTGTCTCTCTGCGCTGCGGGCAATCTTTGGCAAGGTGCTGGACTGATCCGCATATCATACACAAACCTAACTTCTTCCGACAATCTTTAATGATGTGGCCCTTCTTGCCACAATGGTAACAGGTCGGGAGTTCCTTCGGTTGGTATGGTGCTGCCCTCTGCTGTGTCTGTACTCCGGGGCGTCGGATCGGTCCTCCTGCTCCGGGCTGGGCTCTGGCTGGTATAGTCATGCTGGAACGTCTAGCTCCTCTGACGATGGCCTCCTGGATTCTCGCCTCCGCAAGAACATCTTTGTAAGAAATCCTCGCCTGTGTAGTGGTATACCTCTGTAGCTCGAAATTTAGGCCGTGATGGAATCTCTGGGCTTTCTCGAGATCATTGGGTATCAGGACGACACCAAATCTGCTAAGGCGGCTGAACTCCGTGTCATAGGCGTTAACAGTCATATTTCCCTGCTCTAGGTGTAGGAACTGGGAGTACAGGGCATTTCTGACTGTAGCTAGAAAATACTTCGCGTTGAAGTATTCTAAGAACTGTTCCCAAGTCTGATTCTTGCCTACACTGCACTCAATGGAATCCCACCAGTGATGGGCGTTGCCTTTTAGTTGGGCCCTCACTGCGGTCATCCAAAGGTCGGGATGTAATTGTGAAGCCTTTAGCAACATCTCCGTATTGGCGACCCAATCAGAGATCTGTTCTGCAGTCTCATTGCCTGAGAAAGTATCTGGTCCCATCTGTCGGAACCATCTAACAGTGCCACCTGTCTGGGCTGGTGGAGGTGCTGATACTGGTGTTGTGACAAGGGTCCTCTCTAGTACTGTCATCAGACTCTGTCTCAATGTCTCTGTCTGCTGCCACTGTGCTTGCATCATTGCCTGGAAGAACTGGAGCATCTGTGGCTGTCCATCTAGCTGTGGCATCTGGGGTGTGTAGGGTGGAGGTGGTGGTAATAGAATCTCTGGCTGTGCAGTAGGCATCTCCTCAGATGTCGGCCTCTCAGTCTGCGGCATCGGTGTAGCTCCTGAAGTCTGGCCCTCATAATGTTGCGTGGGGATTGTCTGGGAAGTCTGTCCCTCAGGCTGCGGTGTAGGATCGGCCTGCGATGTCTCATGCCAATGTATCAGCGGGGTCTGTAGTGGGGGTTGCCCTTGGGGTACCTCCTCTCCTTGAGTGGTGTTATCTGGCACTGTGGCACGGGGTGCTCCTCGTCCACTGCACAAATTTATCTTGCTGCAAGAGATAGGACTACATTAAAAGAGTACGAGAACAAACAAACAGGATGCAAATATTTAGAAGCAGTATGAGGGGAGTTCAAGGACGAATCAAAAGTGGATGAGACCTAATAATTTCTATCCTATTGCAGGCACGCTGGGCATGTTACCATACCACAAGCGAAAAAGTTGACCTGCATGGGCCACTACTAAAACCATGTCACGCTCCAGTCCCAAAAGTACATGGGACCAGGCCACATGGCAATAGCCAGCTGACACGTCTCCAAGGATATCCCAATTTAATGGATCCACGAATAGTGCTACGCTGTCCTAAAATACTAACATGTCCAACATCAGTCAATAACAGGTAATCTAATCTCATCCATAATATAAAGAGCAAGAAGTACTAAATAAACTGCTGAAAGATAAACACCAGTCTCAAATATCATAGTACAACCAAGAATGTCTGATAGGAACAAACCTACTACTATGACGGAATAAATATACTGAAATGATAGATAAAAGATAATGACTAGGGCATCGGCTGACTAGATAATGATGCACCTAATCTAGGCAGAAGGCCTACCAATTAGTCACAGAAACTCTGAAGGTAACACCTCTAACTCCTCTGCGGTAGCAAATCTCGTCTCATGTTTGGGGCCGTATACTGTGGGGTAGAAAGCCTCGTCCAAATCTGGAAGGGAACCAGGTCCTCAGAGGGACGTAACAAGATACATAGAGACATGCCATATATAAATACTGAATAAAATAAATACAATAAAGGGTGTGCTAACCATCTAAGTGAATGCAATGTGAGGACAACTATGAGTATATGGGAAGGTGTAGGCTAGACATATGCTGACGTAATTCACCAGTCGTGGCAACCGGCTAGTATATGCCACACATGCCCCCTATAACACGGGCGCAGGAATACAATAACTATAGAGTGCAGTATCTGCAATAACACCAAGTAACGTCCAACACTCTACAGAACGTGGTATCTGTAATATATATATACGTCCGTATCACTTTGTTGAGTGCGGTATCTGTATAGAGGAATGGGGTATTCCATATGCCTACTAGTCGTCCTCCCCGCCCAATGTAGATATACAAGTCAAATAATCGACGCGCATACCCCCTTATCTAAATGCCAAGTCTCTATACTGAAATAGTCCTAAATTTCTTGCTAACCGTGATGCATGTCACACGCGGCGATAGCTAGTCAATCACGCGAACTCGCATCCCAATATGAGATTTGTCACTAAGAATACGTGTAACAGTGTCAGGTCTTGGAAGATAACAGGGTATCATCCCATGAGGCGAGTCTGCTAATGACTAAGTCAATGTATACTAATCATCGACGTATCCGTCGAATGCACCCGAGACAATCTCGGACGCGCACAGTTGTATAAAGCAAAACAACAAGCATACAATACAATATTTGCATAATTTAAATTAGACAGTAAATATGGCAAGTTTTTTTGCCTCCGTCCTCAAGATGTAAATGCCAATAGCCTGCTCCTGTAATGTCTCCTGGCTGATCCAATGATCCTAAACATACAACATAATATGGAAATTCTATATCAGACACTAACACAAATACATACATAATTTACGACGCTGCTCTTAGGTACTGTCGTAAGATCACGGCTGATCGAATACAGCGTCACGTATGCACGTAGCTAGGGTGTACACGCATTCTATCCTCGATTAACGTGCATCTTGAGACAATAATTCTACGTTCTCGGTTTATAAACTCTGATATGCCTTGTTGAATTACACGTAATTTATTCCATGTTAATTTCACTAGGTAGATGCCTACGTTTCTGGTGCATTATAAGTGCTTATAACAAGTTTGACTATTAGGGTAATTATTATTTATTAATTACTATTTTAAATCAAGTTAACATGCAACTCATATCTAGGGTTCCATATATTTGATTCGTGTCCACGTACGACACGCGACACAACTTGACGATACGATAAAACGTTCATATGATGACATGATACAAGAAAAGGAGGGCTGGTGGTCGAGTACCTGGTCGACGGGTCGAATGGGGTCTTTCCGCTGGTTGGAATTCCTCCGGCGGGGGAGCTCCGACGTCGGCGGCGACGGGCAGCAGCGGCAGTAACAGCAATAGACGCAGCAGCAGCGGTCGCAGTCCTGGCGGCGGCGGTCGTCGGTCGAGGCAGCGCAGGCTAAGGGCTGTGGACGGTAGGAGAAGTCGGGTGAGGGGCTGTGGGCGGTCGGGATTGTCGGGTGAGGGCTGTGGGCGGTCGGGACTGAGGTGGCGGTCGGGACTGTCGGGTGTCCGGCCGGTTGGGGGGCTCGGTTTGGATGGGGGAGGTCGGCTAGGGTTTGAAGGGGATGGTGAATGATGGGTTTTTAGGGTTTTGTATGAGAAAGTTTGTATTTATATGTGGTGATGGAGGTTATGGGCTGGCCTCGAGTGTGGGCCTGTCCTGTCTTATTGGGGGCTGGTCTACGTAGTAGAGTGCAATGTGGGCTTGATCGGGCTTGTTTGAGGTGAACTTGACCTCAAATTTAATTAAATTAATAAATGTAAGGCATTCTCTTAAGAAATGTTTGTAGCTAGGGCAAGACGCAATAACGAGTATCTAAGGTTGCACAATGGTCAGGAGGGTACCTATAATTGTCGCACATAAATTCTAATTAAATTCCAAATAAATCCTAGTCTCTTGATTTAATTCCAATTAATCCTGAATTGGTTGAGGGGGTTTACAATTCTCGAGAGGGTAGGGGATGTTGCTTATCATCTTTTCCTTCTGCCTTCGCTTCTTGAAGTGCATGCTGTATTTCATGTGTCTCAATTGCATAGGTATGTCCCGGATCTGAGTCATGTCCTCGATCACTCTGAGTTAGTCATTGGTATCGACTTAATTTACGAGGAACAACCCAAATCAATTTTGGATCAGAGAGAGAAATTACTCAAGAATCGGACTATCCGTCTTGTTCATGTTGCTTGGGGTCATCACTCTTTAGGGGAGTTGATATGGGAGCGCGATGAGGATATTCGATCTTGGTATCCGCACCTATTTGACTCATAAGGTATATTTTTTTCGTATGCCTTCATATTTTTCATTCCGTAATTGGCAAGCACCCATGTAAGATAATGTTGTTATACTTGCTTATTTATATGTGTAGATTGCTTGTAGTTAGTTGCTAGTTGTCGTGATATCTCTAGCTAGTCCTGAGTTTGAATTTTGAGAATGTAATTTTTCTAAGGTGGATAGAGATGTCACTCCTCGTTCCCAATATACGTATTTGGAACATATTATTTTACCCTGCTGATGATATTTTTTCTTGCATGGTAGTTAGAATGCATGTCATGGCGACTAGACCCATTCTTTGGTTCACTTGGCTCTTAGTTTATTTTGTTTGTTTGGTTTGATCATGAGTTGAACCCATGGTCCAAACCTCAAACCCTCCATATATAACCCAACTTTACTCTCTCTCTTCTCAATATTCTTCTTCCATTCTCTCTCTTAGATTTTCTCCCTCCCTCCAAAGGCAAGTAAACCTTGCATGAGGAATAAAGAAACCCTCTATTTTTATTGTTCTATTATGTTTATTATGTGTTTCTCCATATATTTAGAACTTGGTATTTTTGATTTTAGTAGATGGATTAGTGTAGATCTAGATTTTTAGTTAGAAGCTTTTTATGTGTTCTTGAGTTTTTTGGGTTTTGATCTCCTAATTTTTTTTAAATTTGATGTTCTACGTTAATGAGCATTTGATTTTTAGTAGTTTAGAACTTTACTTTGCTTAATTTGGACTTATTTGAGGTTTTTATAGAAGAAACAATTTCTTACTTTGAGCTTTTGGCAATGGCCGAAAAGCTGCTGTTGGAGGAGACAAAGGAGCTATATGGCATGACGTGCTATACGGATTGGACTTCTCATCTCGAGTCAGCATGCGGCCATCTTGTTAGACGCATGACTAAAGTCTTCACATGCATCCCTTGGTCAAATGCATGAATCTTGAACGAATGAAACTTCGCTAAGTCCGAAAAGATTTCATGTGGCCAAGAGGAGTATGCGGCATCATCGTCTATGCGACCAGGAGCTATGCGACCCTTTTTTTGGACCCATAACTTCTCACCGACTTGGCATAACTTTTTATGATAATTTTGTCTTTTCTCCTGATACACTTTATGCATGTCACATGAGTCACATCTATCACTTTATGTCACTTCCTCTTGCATTTATTGATTATCATATTGCACATTTCCCGAAGAGTGGACTTTCCCTCGCCTATCAGTCCAACCCAACTATGCAGTCATGATTGCATGCGGCCTCATGCGGCTGCGACTTCATGCGGCACCATGTCTCATGTGGCACCCTGCTTCATGTGGTAGCTTGCTGTCACTACCATATTTTAGGAAAAAGGGTATTTTAGTAATTTCCTATTTAAATAAATATTGTGCATGGTAAATAATTTTTGTTGTATTATTTAATTATTGTTGGATGTTATTTAATTATTTTGGACTTATTTTAGTGGACCCAACTAGTGTAGTTTGGACCCATGGACCAACATGAATTAAATAGTTAGATTTGGCCCATTTAGAAAGCCCATAGTTAAGGAGATGGATTAAATTAATTAAGTGATTAGACTAGAAGCTTCCTTCCTTAATTATTTCTTCATGAGAGGCCCCAAGCGGTACATTGGACATTTTACAATTGCTTGGGAGAGGGGCAAGGCCGGCCTATTAAAAGAGGGAGGAAATTTCTCTCTCCTCTCATTCTCATTCCAAATCTAGATATAGAATTTCCCATTCCCAAGTTCCCTCCATTCCCATTCCAATTCCCTACCAAATTCATTCCAAATTCTTCCTAATTCACCATTAGAGAAGGAGGAAGCAAGGATCTAGAAGAAGGAAGCAAGGATCTACAAACAGGAGCAAGGATCTACAATTTGGAAGCAAGTTCTTCTCAATTGGAGGTTTCATTGGGAATCCATCTCCCAATAGGTATAATTTAGATTTTTCCATTTAAATAGCTTCTAAATCTGAGATTTAATCATGTAAAATCAACCTATATGTATGTACTACCCATAGGACTTTGTTTTGTGTTCATAGGAGACCCATGGAGAAAGTTATGGTGCTTTTTGTGTTAATTTTGTTGGAATTCCGAATTTACATTTTGTTGTGTGTATCAATTGATCCTATAGATCAATTAAACATGAGCTTATGTGTTTGGGGCTAGTGTCGTATCCATAATTTGGTACATGTGGTTCGTATCCCAACTATTTGGTGATACGTGCCATTTTGGGGGATTTTCCTCCGACACGGGGCTTTGAACATGTCGTATTTTGACACGGACACATAGATCTACTTTTGACACTTTGATTTATTCATAAATATTATTTGTGATTTGTTTGTATCCTTCTGGGTACAATTGGTTGTGTGTTGGACTCGTGTCACATGCGTATCCTAGATCTAGTGGGATACGGTGTGATACTCTCCAATTGTGTGGATTTTTGAATAGATCTAATTATGTATGGTTTAAATTCTTCAATTATAATTAGTAAATATATATAGATATTATATATTTATTTTGTGTATTTATTATAGTAATTATTGTAGCATAGATCTATATATTTTTGTGTGTGCTAATATGATGTACAAATATAATATGTAGCTTTCTTGCATGTAATTATATATGTACTTATGTTAATAGTATAAATTATACATAAATGTTTTATAAAATATATTTATGTGTTTAATTGTGTAATTATATTATTTATAATTATTATGTAATTATTTGTATATTAATGTATATATTTTAGGTGTGCTTCTAGCCATGTAAAATATGAACATTAATATGTGCATGTGTTGTAACTATTAGTATTTAATTATAAGTTTATATGTGCATATATATATAAGTATATAATTATTTATTTATATATATGTATTGTGATTATTATTGCATATATATATTTATATATATATATATATATATATATATATATATTTATATTTTTATTTGTTTTGGTGACAGTGGTTTCTATGACAGTAAAACTGTCATTATTTGGTCTGAACAGCAGCCGCTGTACAGTGGTCAGCATTAATGACAGATCTGTCATTAATGCTGCGGCAGTTTTGAGCGGCAACCTTTCAGCGACATTTTTTTTGACAGTTTGAAACTGTCAGCAAACTGTGACAGCAGCGGTTTTGTATATGGAGTTTCTGCGACGAATTTTCAGTGACAGTCAAGACTGTCACTATTAAACCTATTTTTATTTTATCTTGTTTTGTTCACTGTTTTCAGTGACGCTTTGACAGTTTTAAATTATATTTTATATATTATTATTGTATATATATATATGTGTTTTGTATATATTTGTAATAATATATTATGTTATTTGTATACATATTGGTTTGTATATATATTATTTTAGGGTATATATTATTTGTATTAGTAGTATACTTTGTGTGAGTATGATTTGGGATCTAATTTTTATTCCTAAATTGTTGTATTTATTTTCTATATTATTTTATATAGAGGTTTTGTGTGGTTGACTTTGGTTTGACCATGTTTGACTTTAGTTGACTTTAGAGTTGACCATAGTTGACTTTTAACTTAGAATTGATTTATTTACCTAGGAGTTGACTAGTTTGACTTGTTCTCTTTCCGGGACCTTGTTTTAATGTGGTATTCCATATCTAGGTCTTCGAGGCACCGAGTCAGACATCTGTGAGACTGTTCTTTGGATTTCAGGCGAGTACATTCTCTGATAGTTTCTCATTTATGATATCCTCTATGTTCGTTGTATCTAGTGTAGATTTACATGTTTCTCTCGACACTATGGTTACACGGATTGGTATATCCGGATCTCGTCATGAGATGTTATTCCTTGGTATATGGTGTATATGGTACAAGTATTGTTTCATTGGTTATCTTGTACATGTACAGACACCGATTCTCGGGGAGACTAGCTATCTTCTTGGGGAATCTAGTGCCATAGCATACCGTGGTTGGATCTATTATACCAGTTGGGGGTGGGGAATATTAGTATAGATATGTGATCAAATCCCTATTGAATAAAGTATTGGTAAGCGAATAGTGTTGATCATGCACCGCACGTATGATTAGCCAGGCCGCATTGTATCTTGCCCAAGCCGATCACATGTTAAGCTAGTACTCACACACTTAGTCATTAGTATTATTGTTTCATTGGCATATTGTTCATTATTGTATTTCTTTCCAGTATTTTCTTATTGTCTATATATCTCTTGTATCTATTTTGTGCATCCTGTTTATCCACAGCTATTTACAGTTACATAGTTTTTATCATGGATTAGAACTGCTGTTAGAGATATACTCTGCTCCTTTCCTGACTGGATATATTTTTCCAGATGACACTGAGGAGTACCCTACCTATTATGGACCCCAGGATGTTGTGGGTTTAGATTCGGAGACCCTGGCTCAAGAGGGACTTATCCCAACTGAGACAGTTGACCCTGGAGTGTAGCTTTGTAGCATGATAGTATTCTTTTGTACTGGATTTGTCTCCAGCTTATTTTTGTTACTTTTCAGACTCATTGATGTATTATTTTAAACTCATGAGTTGATGACTATTCTATTCTTATCTGATTCGTGTTCATTCTATCTTAGTTCTGTGATTGAGTACACTATCTTTTGGTGTTTCATTATATTAGATAGACTTTCTAGACAGCGTTCTACCGTCGATTCTGCGGCGTAGGCTGGGCGTTGTTTTCGACTAGTACCCTTACCCCGGGTGCGGGTCGTGACATATTTTTGGTGGTGGCCCATACAGGTCTAGCTTCACAAGTATGTGATGTCGTGGTAGTGCGACAACTTAGTTCTACTACTGCGAGCCTGCAATAGGATATAGGATATAGGCTGAGATACTCAATCACATCTAGGAAAATTCTTTTGATTCAACTATTCTCCTTTGACATTGATACTTGATCTCTTAACTTGTCCTTTCCTTGATGTCTTACATCTTGTTCCATATTGATTCTCATTCCGTCTTTTTATGAGACATACTCGGAGATACTTGCGGAGGCACGCAAGGTTGAGCGGGATCTGGGTTTGAAGACCAAGAGAGACCGTAATTCTTTTCTGGGGGCCAACGGCAGTACAGTATCTGCCAAACGTCCTCATTTCCAGTCCAGACCTTTCCAGCAGCCACAGCAGAACCAGACTCCAGCTAGAGCGCCTTTTCACCAGGCACCTCAGCAGCAGAGACAGTTACAGCAAGCTCCATACAACTTCTGCAAGAAGCCAGGCCACATCTGGGAAGTTTGCAGGAGGAGGCTAGGAGTTTGTTTGTATTGTGGTACTGAAGGGCATTAATCGAGGGAGTGTCCTCGTCGTGCAGTTCAAGGAGCAGCTCCAGCTCCGAGGACACAGACGAGACCACCTGCAGCACAGCCGAGGGGACCGCTTCCGACACAACAGCAGCGTTTTGTCCAGCATCAATAGCAGGGAGGTGCTCGGCAGGGACGAGCGTTTGCTATGACCGTCGAAGAGGAGGAACCCACAGGAGATGTCATCGCAGGTTCTATTCTTCTTGATTCCATTCCAGCTTTAGCTTTGTTTGATAGTGGTGCTTCCCATAGTTTTGTATCTGTTTCTTTTGCTCTGAAGCATGGTTTGGTAGCTGAGTCTTTGCTTAGGACTTGCAAGATCATGACCGGGAGAGGCATTATCCTGGTTAATAATATTTGCAAGAATCGAAGAGTTACTCTGGGAGGCCGGGAGTTGAGTGCGTGTCTACTTATAATGCCACTTCCAAGCTATGACATTATACTTGGGATAGATTGGTTGAGTAGGCACCATTCTAGTATAGATTGTAGAGGAGGTAGAGTTTTGTTTGGTCTGCCAGGAGAGCCAGAGTTCGAGTTTACTAGAGGAGCTGCGGAGCAGGAAGAAGGCATTATTTGTGGAGCTATGGTAGAAGACAAGGAGTTGCCACATCCGTTGATAGCAAAATTCTTGGATGTGTTTCCTGAGGAATTGCCAGGATTGCCACCAGATCGAGATATTGAATTTTCTATAGACTTGGTGCCAGGTGCAGAACCAATTTCGCAACATGTCTATAGAGTAAACAACAGCGAGCTGGTCGAGTTGAAGAAGCAGGTGGACGAATTACAGGATAAGGGGTTTATCAGATCGAGTTCTTCACCATGGGGAGCCCCGGTATTGTTTGTACCGAAGAAGGATGGATCGGTGCGCATGTGCATTGATTACAGGGCTTTGAATAATCTCACTATCAAGAATAAGTATCCTTTGCCACGGATTGATGATCTGTTTGATCAGTTGAGTGGTGCGAAGGTATTTTCTAAGATAGATTTGAGATCAGGCTACCATCAAGTGAAGGTGAAGCCGGAGGACATACCGAAGACTGCTTTTAGAACTCGGTATGGTCAGTTCGAGTTTATGGTGATGCCGTTTGGTTTGACTAATGCATCGACGGTATTTATGAACTTGATGAACAAGGTGTTCCACCAGTACCTTGACAAGTTCGTGGTGGTGTTCATCGATGACATACTCATATACTCGAGGATACCGGAGGAGCATGAGGAGCATTTGAGGATTGTGTTGGATGTGCTGAGGAAGGAGAAGCTGTATGGGAAGTTGTCCAAATGTGAGTTTTCTTGGAAAAAGTAGAATTCTTGGGGCATGTTGTGACTGGTGATGGTATTTCAGTGGATCCGAAGAAGATTTTAGCAGTGGAATCTTGGAAGACTCCGAGTTCAGTAGCAGAGATCAGGAGTTTCTTAGGATTGGCAGGCTATTACAGGAAGTTTGTGCAAGATTTTTCGAGGATTGCCGAGCCGATGACCAGACTCACAAGGAAGGATGTGTAGTTTGTTTGGACGGAGGTTTGTCAGGTTGCTTTTGAGGAGTTGAAGAAGAGGTTGATGTCTGCTCCTATTTTGACGTTGCCATCAGGGTCCGGAGGTTTCACTATTTATAGTGATGCATCAGGGAAGGATTTAGGTTGTGTTCTTCAGCAGCATGGGAAAGTGATTGCCTATGCATCCAGGCAATTGCGTCCTCATGAAAAGAACTATCCTACCCATGATTTGGAGTTGGCAGCTGTCATATTTGCCCTGAAGTTGTGGAAACATTATTTGTACGGAGAGCGTGTGGAGATCTTCACAGACCACAAAAGCTTGAAGTACGTTTTCACGCAGAAGGAGTTGAACATGAGGCAGCGTCGGTGGTTGGAACTGATGAAGGATTTTGATATCTCTTTACAATATCATCCTGGGAAAGCCAATGTAGTTGCCGATGCTTTGAGCAGGTATCCGGTAGCTATGTTCTTAACGCAGGATCGATATCTGTTGGAGGACTTGGAGAGCTTGGGCATTGAAGTGATTATTCCTGGTGGTGCTATACAGATATGGGGATTGCAGATACACTCAGATTTGATGGACAGGATCAAGGCAGCACAGTATGATGATGTATCTTTGAGGAGTATCAGAGCTCAGGTGAGAGCAGGATTGGAGGATGATTTCACTATTGCAGAGGATGGATCTTTGAGGCATGGAGTTAGATTGTGTGTGCCTAGTGGGGAGTTGCACGAGGAGGTATTGCAGGAAGCGCATCGCTCTCAGTATTCCATACATCCAGGTGCTAACAAGATGTATCGGGATATGCGAGAGAGTGTGTGGTGGTATGGCATGAAGAGGGAAGTGGCACAGTTTGTATCCAGATGCTTAGTGTGCCAGCAGGTGAAAGTTGAGAGGCAGAGGCCAGAAGGGTTACTTCAGCCATTACCCATTCCAGAGTGGAAGTGGGAACACATTACTATGGATTTTGTGTCCGGACTTCCACGATCTCCCGGAAGGAAAGACGCGATTTGGGTCATTGTTGATAGATTGACCAAGTCGGCCCACTTTTTGCCTTTCAAAGTGGGTTTGTCTACGAAGAAGCTGGCAGAGATGTATGTGAGGCAGATCGTTAGGATACACGAAGTTCCCATCAGCATAGTCTCAGATCGAGATAGTCATTTCATTTCTCATTTCTGGAGGAGTTTGCAGGAGAGTTTGGGTACTCAGCTCAAGTTCAGTACTGCATATCATCCCCAGACAGATGGGCAGTCAGAAAGGACTATCCAGACTCTCGAGGATATGTTGCGCACTTATGTACTAGATTTTGGAGGTTCTTGGGAGGACCATCTCCATTTGGTAGAGTTTGCTTACAACAACAGTTACCAGGCCAGTGTAGAGATGTCACCTTTTGAAGCTCTATATGGTCGGAGGTGTCGTACTCCTTTGTCTTGGGATGATGTTGGAGAAAGAATTTTGCTTTGGCCAGAGATGGTTGTGGATGCAGCGGAGAAGGTTTATTTGATCAGAGACAGACTTCGAGTGGCGCAGGACAGACAGCGGCATTGGGCCGATAGCCATCGGAAACCTTTGGAGTTTGAGGTATAGTTTAGATTTTGTTTGTGCTTGTTCTTATTTGTTATAGATTAAGTTCTTAAGATGGTGTTTTGTTCTAGGTGGGTGGTTTGGTGTTTCTGAGGATTTCTCCAACACGAGGTACGATTCGCTTCGGTGGAGGCGGAAAGCTTAGTCCGCGATTCATCGGACCTTTCACTATTCTAGAGAGGGTCGGTGCAGTTGCTTATAGACTAGACTTGCCACCTGCATTGGAGGAAGTGCACAACGTGTTTCATGTGTCGCAGTTGAGACGATACGTGGCAGATCCTAGTCATGTATTGGATCACTCTGAGATAGAGGTGGGCCCTACTCTTAGCTATCCAGAGCAGCCAGTTGAGATTCTGGATCGGAGAAAGAAGGTGCTGAGGAACCAGACTATTCCTTTGGTATGCGTCCCATGGAGGCATCACTCTCCGGGGGAGTCTACCTGGGAGAGAGAGGATGACATGCGAGAGCGTTATCCATATTTGTTTGTACCTTGAGGTATGTTATTTCTAGTTATGTTCTGTTCATTGTTATGTTCTGTTCATTAGTTAGTTGTGATTCTTTAGTTCTGTTCTTTGTTTTTCTGGGGGTAGTTTTCGTCTTTGAATTTCGAGGACAAAATTATTTTAAGGAGGGTAGACTTGTCACTACCATATTTTAGGAAAAAGGGTATTTTAGTAATTTCCTATTTAAATAAATATTGTGCATGGTAAATAATTTTTGTTGTATTATTTAATTATTGTTGGATGTTATTTAATTATTTTGGACTTATTTTAGTGGACCCAACTAGTGTAGTTTGGACCCATGGACCAACATGAATTAAATAGTTAGATTTGGCCCATTTAGAAAGCCCATAGTTAAGGAGATGGATTAAATTAATTAAGTGATTAGACTAGAAGCTTCCTTCCTTAATTATTTCTTCATGAGAGGCCCCAAGGGGTACATTAGACATTTTAAAATTGCTTGGGAGAGGGGCAAGGCCGGCCTATTAAAAGAGGGGGGAAATTTCTCTCTCCTCTCATTCTCATTCCAAATCTAGATCTAGAATTTCCCACTCCCAAATTCCCTCCATTCCCATTCCAATTCCCTACCAAATTCATTCCAAATTCTTCCCAATTCACCATTAGAGAAGGAGGAAGCAAGGATCTACAATTTGGAAGCAAGTTCTTCTCAATTGGAGGTTTCATTGGGAATCCATCTCCCAATAGGTATAATTCAAAATTTTCTATTTAAATAGCTTCTAAATCTGAGATTTAATCATGTAAAATCAACCTATATATATGTACTACCCATAGGACTTTGTTTTGTGTTCATAGGAGACCCATGGAGAAAGTTATGGTGCTTTTTGTGTTAATTTTGTTGGAATTCCGAATTTACATTTTGTTGTGTGTATCAATTGATCCTATAGATTAATTGAATATGAGCTTATGTGTTTGGGGCTAGTGTCGTATCCATAATTTGGTACATGTGGTTCGTATCCCAACTATTTGGTGATACGTGTCATTTTGGGGGTTTTCCCTCCGACACGGGGCTTTGAACATGTCGTATTTTGACACGGACACATAGATCTACTTTTGACACTTTGATTTATTCATAAATATTATTTCTGATTTGTTTGTATCCTTCGGGGTGTAATTAGTTGTGTGTTGGACTCGTGTCACATGCGTATCCTAGATCTAGTGGGATACGGTGTGATACTCTCCAATTGTGTGGATTTTTGAATAGATCTAATTATGTATGGTTTAAATTCTTCAATTATAATTAGTAAATATATATATATATTATATATTTATTTTGTGTATTTATTATAGTAATTATTGTAGCATAGATCTATATATTTTTGTGTGTGCTAATATGATGTACAAATATAATATTTAGCTTTCTTGCATGTAATTATATATGTACTTATATTAATAGTATAAATTATACATAAATGTTTTATAAAATATATTTATGTGTTTAATTGTGTAATTATATTATTTATAATTATTATGTAATTATTTGTATATTAATGTATATATTTTAGGTGTACTTCTAGCCATGTAAAATATGAACATTAATATGTGCATGTGTTGTAACTATTAGTATTTAATTATAAGTTTATATGTGCATATATATATAAGTATATAATTATTTATTTATATATATGTATTGTGATTATTATTGCATATATATATTTATATATATATATATATTTATATATTTTTATTTGTTTTGGTGACAATGATTTCTATGACAGTGAAACTGTCATTATTTGGTCTGAACAGCAGCCGCTGTACAGTGGTCAGCATTAATGACAGATCTGTCATTAATGCTGTGGCAGTTTTGAGCGGTAACCTTTCAGCGACGTTTTTTTTTGATAGTTTGAAACTGTCAGCAAACTGTGACAGCAGCGGTTTTGTATATGGAGTTTCTGCGACGAATTTTCAGTGACAGTCAAGACTGTCACTATTAAACCTGTTTTTATTTTATCTTGTTTTGTTCACTGTTTTCATTAACGCTTTGACAGTTTTAAATTATATTTTATATATTATTATTGTATATATATATATGTGTTTTGTATATATTTGTAATAATATATTATGTTATTTGTATACATATTGGTTTGTATATATATTATTTTAGGGTATATATTATTTGTATTAGTAGTATACTTTGTGTGAGTATGATTTGGGATCTAATTTTTATTCCTAAATTGTTGTATTTATTTTCTATATTATTTTATATATAGGTTTTGTGAGGTTGACTTTGGTTTGACCATGTTTGACTTTAGTTGACTTTAGAGTTGACCATAGTTGACTTTTAACTTAGAATTGATTTATTTACCTAGGAGTTGACTAGTTTGACTTGTTCTCTTTCCGGGACCTTGTTTTAATGTGGTATTCCATATCTAGATCTTTGAGGCACCGAGTCAGACATCTGTGAGACTGTTCTTTGGATTTCAGGCGAGTACATTCTCTGATAGTTTCTCATTTATGATATCCTCTATGTTCGTTGTATCTAGTGTAGATTTACATGTTTCTCTCGACACTATGGTTACACGGATTGGTATATCCGGATCTCGTCATGAGATGTTATTCCTTGGTATATGGTGTATATGGTGCAAGTATTGTTTCATTGGTTATCTTGTACATGTACAGACACCGATTCTCGGGGAGACTAGCTATCTTCTTGGGGAATCTAGTGCCATAGCATACCGTGGTTGGATCTATTATACCAGTTGGGGGTGGGGAGTATTAGTATAGATATGTGATCAAATCCCTATTGAATAAAGTATTGGTAAGTGAATAGTGTTGATCATGCACCGCACGTATGATTAGCCAGGCCGTATTGTATCTTGCCCAAGCCGATCACATGTTAAGCTAGTACTCACACACTTAATCATTAGTATTATTGTTTCATTGGCATATTGTTCATTATTATATTTCTTTCCAGTATTTTCTTATTGTCTATATATCTCTTGTATCTATTTTGTGCATCCTGTTTATCCACAGCTATTTACTGTTACATAGTTTTTATCATGGATTAGAACTGCTGTTAGAGATGTACTCTGCTCCTTTCCTGACTGGATATATTTTTCCAGATGACACTGAGGAGTACCCTACCTATTATGGACCCCAGGATGTTGTGGGTTTAGATTCGGAGACCCTGGCTCAAGAGGGACTTATCCCAACTGAGACAGTTGACCCTGGAGTGTAGCTTTGTAGCATGATAGTATTCTTTTGTACTGGATTTGTCTCCAGCTTATTTTTGTTACTCTTCAGACTCATTGATGTATTATTTTAAACTCATGAGTTGATGACTATTCTATTCTTATCTGATTCGTGTTCATTCTATCTTAGTTCTGTGATTGAGTACACTATCTTTTGGTGTTTCATTATATTAGATAGACTTTCTAGACAACGTTCTACCGCCGATTCTGCGGCGTAGGCTGGGCGTTGTTTCCGACTAGTACCCTTACCCCGGGTGCGGGTCGTGACACTTGCATATGCGCCTATTTTTCCTATGTGGTACCCTATTTCTTACACATGTTGGACACTTTCTAGGTTTAATATTTTTTTTTGATTGAATGATTATGCTGCTATGTGTTAAATCTAGAAATGACTTGTATGACCCAGATGTGATCATGTGCTAAATTTGACTAAGTACCTGACATGAGCCCTGTAGATATGGCCTTATATGTACTAACTTGCTAATTAAAATACTTTTCCTTGACTACCTTATTATACGTTGGATAGAATAAGGTGCATAGTCCAACTCGGGTGAAGGTCTATAATCCCGGTCCTTATTTGATTTAAGGATTATGAATCTAATCTCTAGGGGTTCTCGCACTACTCTTATCCTAATCTATCGATATAATAAAGTGACAATTAATATGACCAGTGTTTACTGTCCTGTATACCTTGCTACATAACAAACTTGTCCATGATCTTGATTCTAGAACTTGTTCCTGCCCTGACTATTGTATCCGTACCGATACACTTGATCGCACCAAGAGTGCTACTTTATATATATATATATATATATATATATATATATATATATATATATATAGTGAGTCAGCGTGCCACATAATCTTGCTACGTGATATATGTACTTATTTCCTTGCACGGATCTAGTAGTTAGACAGTGACTTTAGTGACTTTAGTCGTGGCTAGATAGTATTAATTATTGCATCACACTTGGGTGAATCCAGATTTAACTTTCGAGTGACAATATGGATTCATATCAAGAGTGCCCGTACTTAAAGTATGACATCTAAGAAGGGATGTTCATGTGACCAAGACATTAGATTCTAATTAACCTAACGTAAACTAGACAACTTAATTTATAGAGCATTGAGAGGGAACAGTATATCGAAATTGTGCATGTCGAACCACCCTAAATTAGCTGGGAGTAATGGTTTGCCACCAAGGATACAGTATATCATCTGCATTAGTAAAGTTCAGTATCTGATTTAATTATAAGAAAGAGCAAGTATCTTTTCTATAGAAAGATTGGAACTGTTACTGATTAATAATTAGCTCAGTACCCCTGCAAGGGACTGGTGCATCATTTTACATATATTCTTGCTCGTAACTCATTGGTTCAGCTAGCCCTGCTCGATTATGGCATGATCTGATGATACTCATATATTATATTACTGGGATAACCCAGAGATTACATATCAAGCTGTAATACATGATTAGTTGTCTAATTTGCTTATATTATATGTCTAACCCGGAAAGTGGGCTATCGTGGTATGATGATTCAACCCATATCCTTATTTGGTTGTTGGGTTACGTCATTATGTTACGATAATCTATGGACCAAAGCTATATTATTGCTTATATTGTATCTCTGCTTGTGTAATGTGCCTTCTATTGAGTGGAATTAGGGATACGGGCTATTGTGGCATGATAGTTCTACCCATGTCCATGATTGGTTGTTGGGTTGCACTGTTGTGTTATGATAGGCTGTGGACTGAAACTACGAGGCAGAGTATTTTAGCTTGACTATAATCAAGGGAATTATTCTATCTTGATGTGATATGGCACTTCATGTCCTTGTTTGGTGAAGGGGTATCGTATCTTGTTATGGATGGGACATATGTCATTGATTGTTGGCTCATGCATCTCATGCTATAGCACTAGTTTTGTTTCTTCATTTTGTGCTTCATTTGTGGTACTTCCTATTTGGGGTCTGACCCCACTGGTTTTATAGGACCAGGTTTAGAGCCAGCACCTGAGGATCAAGCTTACTTCTTTCTCACTGATGGCATGCTACTTTTGAACTTGTATTTGGCATATAATTTAGTATTTCTAGATCTCTAAAACATTCTGATGAGGCATTTGGGATGCCTCACTACTTATTCTGAAATATTTTATGTTATTACTACTTGTTTGAATGATTGAGATATATAAGTTCTTGGCCCTAGGGAACTTGATTGTAGTATGTACCCCTTTGTCTCTAGACAACCTTAACACATTGCAGGTTACTTCGATATTTCGTAAGGTGTGGTTGGCTGAGTCATTCCTCCGCTCTCCAATATTCTAGGTCTGGGGCATGACAGTCCTCATTGTGCTCCAATGCTATAGGCCTCTATGGGGATGAGAATGAGTAGGAATTGAGTGGTTTGGGGTGGGAATTGGAATAACTTGGGAAAGAAGAAGTGATGAATTGATGTAAGTAATGATTTATTCTCTCTACTATTAGGATCCACCATATTAAGGATGGATGAAGGATGGTACAGTGTCAAATATGCCCTTCTCCACTCTCTAATTAATTTCTAGAATTGTCATGAATAAAATCTTTTTGGTTAAGAAAAAAACTAATTTGTTATGGGAGGGTATCTATTTATTCTAGAGGAGAATATTCTATCCATGACAACTAACATTAATTAACTCTAATTAACTACTTAATTAACTACCACAACATAATAACCAACTACAAGCAAAATTATAAAAATACCCATATTCCTAATTTTAGGTAGTTACACCTAGATTCGATGATTCCATGTATATACGTATTGGGTGTAGAGATGGCGAGCTTTTCCACGGTGACATCGCGGAAGCATCATGGTTTCTTGCGGCTTCTTTGCATTTGCTTCATGGTTTCCATAACATTATGTGTATTCCCCATATTCGAGTTTCTACGAGCTCCGTTGTTCCCACATTAAGATGTTATGTGGGTCAAATAGCTTAAAATCCGCTCCAGGCCGAGCCTGTAGGAAAACTCTAGAGGGGGTGAATATAGTAGAAAATAATATCTTGCAATAAAATAATGCTAATGACTAATTAATAATTCAGAAAGTAAATAATTAGAGTATAAGAAGTCAGAAACGCAAACACCATGATGTATCCTGATATCCTTCTTGGAAGGCAGTCCAGTCTCGAAAACTCTTGTCCAGATTTAATCCACTATTAAATAATAGCATACACCATGAGCTTTGATCCAAAGTGCTCTCCAACTTCTTACAACCACGTTCTTTGATCCGAAGGGCATGTCGACATCAAACACTTTAAGGAAAGTAACTTGAAAACCAAGCTTTATAACTCTAGCAGTCTTCTAATAAGAACCGCATTGGCATTAGAAGGCTGGGGATTTTATATTGGGAATGTGAAGGTTTAGTAGCTCTGAATAGACAAGTGAATGATTGATTAAGACTGGAGGATTCAATGCCTATTTATAGTAGTTATGGGGACCGAATTCGGCTAGAATTCGGTCTCCTAACGTTCATAAATCCGAACGTTGGAGCCTTGATCTTCTGGAAGAATGTTGCAATGAAAAGTTGGAAACTTTGTCAACAAGGACTGAATTCGGCCTGAGTTTGACCCGTGTTCGGCTGGCCTGTTCCATAATAGATTTGGTTTAGGTCAGGTTTATTTTTTGGGACTAGGGTTTGGTTTAGGCTGAGGTTTGTGCTCCCTAGTGCCAACATGACCCAATGTACATTTTGTCCTATACAAGAAACAAAATATATAATAAATATAAAAGACCATAGTATCGTATCCTGATACATAGCTATCGAGCTTGCGCTGATATGTAATCATTTAACTTGCATTCAATCTTCAGGTCTTCATGTGCTGAGTTCGTTGCACCAAGTCATATCGAGACGTGGTTAGTCGAATGTCAAAATTAGGTTGGTCATTGACTTATTGTGCCAACATATCCCAGATGAACCCAGGCTGGGTCGACCCAAGCACAGTCGATGGGCCAGTCCACTACGGCCCACCTCCACATAGGGGTCGGTTTGGGTTCTATTCCCCCTTACATAGGCCCGACCCAACTCCCCTGTCGAGGCAGATCCATGTTTCTCACCCGAACCCGGTCAACCTGGCCCGACCTAGTCGATGAGTTCGGTCAGGCTTAGCCCAAGGCCCGGTCCCAGCTCGATTGACCTGGTCCCCCTTTACCATTTTACCCTATATTAATTATTATTAAAATATTTGGGTGGGGGTATTTTGGTAAAAAAAAACTCTCTAATAACCGTATTTAATGGATTTTGGTCTTTTAGGGGCTATTCTTATTATAATACCCTCATTTTAACTATTTTTAAACATAAGGAATGTTTTGGTTATTTTATTTAAAAAAGGCTAACATATTCATATAATAGTTATATTCTATGGGTATTTGTGGTTAGTTAGGACCTAAAAAGTCTTATAAATAGGGCTTAATTAATCCAAATTTATTATAACAAAATTTCTTATCTCTCTTCTAATATTTACAAGAAATCTTGTGTTCTATTAGGTGAAGTAGCTACTTTTTGGAGACTAAAGTGCAAGAAAAATCATGAGTTTCAGAAATTTGGAGGCATCAACTCGATGGACCACCACTAAGCTGCAATAATTCTACGTCCAACTTAGGAGAAAATCAAGTTGAGGTATAAGTATTTTTATATTATATTAGATAAGTAGTTAATTTTGATATTATAAATTAAATATATTTTTAATTAAAAATTAAAACAAAATATGGATCCAAACGATGCTACTCGTTCTAACAAATACTTTAATAGTCTTTCAGAACATTGTTACAATGCTTGTAGTAATATTCATAATAATTATTATGCTAATAACCACGTAGGAAAGGAACAGCCACCAATACAAGTGTTACCTCCAAAAAATAGAAGCATTAATAGTAATGTTCCAATTAGAACTAGATCGATTTATTGGAAACTTTTTATTAAATTATTTGTCATAAAGTGTGAGGGAAAGGAAGACTTAGCTTCCACCAACAAAAAACCAATACCTAGAGCTGCAAAATACAAGAAATACCAAAAAATCTTTAAATAGAGAAAAATGACGGTACGGGAATATGTAGAGTTACTATGAAAATTATCATGGTAAATACTCGTTTAATGCTAAACAAACACTGTTAAGCACTAGTCTTTAAGGACCTTCAATAGGAACATTTACTTATTCGACTATTCGTAACAAAACCAACTTATAAATATATCATTTGTGATTAACAACCTTTCTTGGTGAGAATGAACTATATTTTGACTATACAAGTCAAACAATAAAGTCTTATTTTACAAAAAATATATATAGTACAAGAGCTTAAGCTGTTAAAATATTTGAAAATAATAATTTAACTTTACATCAAAGTTTTTAAATATTAGGAGATTTTCTTTAATTTTGAACATAGGCACTTGTAAACAAATTATCATTTTGTTTGTATCATTGAAGCAACTTGTGGAGCCATGTTACTAGTTTTACGTGAATATGATATCCATAATAAAAAAATTTTAATTTATGTTGATAATGCTCCCAAAATATACGAAACTAGACCGCATGGCAATGGCTAGCTACGCACCTAGTGAACTCCAGTCTAGCTTAAGTACGTATACGCTATCCAAGTCATAGCAATATACATATAAAATAACTAGATACATCCATAATACTAACTATGAACTTTCTAAAGTAAGAAATAAACTAGGTATACCTGAATAAGAAGAACTAATCCCCAACACTCCCATGAAAGTAGCTCAGCAAATAACTTGGAAGAAAACCAGGTCCTCAGAGGGACGTAGCAAGATACATAATATACATGCTGAAAGATAAATATTAAATACCAACAAGAGAACTATCAAGTAACTCAGGAATTAAAACTCCTAACCAATCTAGGTGTAACATGCACTTGAGGACAACATTCATATGCAGGGGCTCTCCAAGCAAATGTACGACACTCGTAGCGTTCAACCGAGTCACTAGTGGCCAACTAGAGGAAAGTAAATAAATAGTAGCCCCTACGCTAGTAGTTTGTAGGACCGTAATGACAACTCTAGAGGGGGATAAATAGTGTATATATGCAGCGGAATATAATTATCAGTTAAAAATTAATACGAAGTAAAGACAGGTACAACTAGCAATATATATGTCGATATGCAAGACAGATATATAAGAAAGTTGAGTAGAGAAGAGAGGAAACGCAAATACCGAGATTTTATCCTGGTTTTCCTCTAAGAGGACTAGTCCAGGCCCGAGAACTCATGTTCGGAGTTTTATCCACTAAAATCACCAATAGTGAATCACAAGCTTTGATCCGAAGGCTTGCCACTTCTTTACAACCACAAGTTTTGATATGAAGACTTGCTAACTTTCTCAAGCTTTTGATATGAAGATCTTGATGACTTCATAACAAAAGAGAGACTTGACGAACCAAGCTATTACAACTCAAGTATACTTCTAACCGAGATCGCATTTGGCACTATGTCACGCCCCAGTACCAGAATACGGAGACGGACATGGCCAGCTCTCCCCTACAAGGTATAGAAGGTCGTACGACGGTCACGGTTGTAACTAGACAAGGGGGTGAATACTACAAGCAAGTTACTTAGGGTCACATAGAACATCTATTGTCTTAATCAGTCAAATAAGAACAGTAAACATAGAACATATATGACAAGGAAGTAAGGCATTCCAAACGTCCTGCCACAACATTCAAGAAACCAGCTGTGCAAAAAAAAGAAGGCTGACAGAGTAACAAGAGTACATAACCATGAACAGCTGTAGTCTGATTAATTACAATCATGTAGGGAACTAAATATCCAGATTTATGGCTAACAAGTGTCGGTGGCTAAACGCCTAAAATGAGTAAAATATGAAATAATGAGCAGGGAAGAAGAGACCCACTCGTTTCCCGAAGTGGCCATCCGCCTGGTACGAGCCATTGCTCAAGGAAAAGTACGCTTGATCATCGGGTGCTGGCTTTAAACCTGGCCATGCAAAACCAGTAGGGTTAGACCCCAAATAGCAAGTACCACAAAGGAATCATGAATGCAGAAATAAAACCAGGTTATGAAAAAAAAAAAATATATATATATATATATATATATATATATATATATATATATATATATATAGTTCTGTTTCGTAGTTTTGGTTCATAGCCTATTGTGACACAACAATCTAACCCTACAATCAAACAAGGGCAAGGGTTAAACCATCGCACCATGATAGTCCATGTCCCTAGATTATTTGACAACCGATACAATAAACAAACACGCTCAGTTACATAATCGACAAATTACTTGTACGGCTTACTAGATAGAGTCTGGGTTATCCCAGAGATATTATGTATATAGGAATCCTCAGATTAAACCAGGTACTAGCAGGGTTAGTCGAGCGACAAATCGTCGCATAGCACATAGTAGTATACACCGGTCCCTCGTAAGGTCACCGTGCTAAGATCGTATAGAATACATAGTATCATATAATAGTCGGATATTGTCATCCACTAATGAGGATTTAAATAATATCCATGGGGACTAGTCTGCACACCCCAATTCAGATGACTGGAGGTGGCTAGTTAGGCACGATCTCGAGATTCCATTCCCTCCCAATGCTCTATAAGTTTAGTTGCCTAGTTAACCCTAATATTAACTGAAATCTCATGGCGTGGTCATATGGTATTCCCCTTATATGACGTACTATAGTACGACCATGCTAGATACGAATCAACTTTGTCACTTGATAGTTCAATTTGGATTCACTCCAGCATGATGCAGCAATCAACAGAACCTAGCCACGCTTGGTCATTGACTAACCCTTATGTCCAGGCTGGAGATTGAGTCATATCACATGTCACGTAGCGCATAGGTATACCGTAGTGTAAATATGTAATATAATCGTGTAGGAACACTTAGCACGTAGGAACACATAGCACGTAGTAAGTGTATCAGCACAGATACAAGTGGTCGGGTCATAACACATAGATGGGTCTAATACTTTTGGGGTCATCAAACTCACACATACAACTCATAAAGTCCAAAGGAACATTCAACCAAAACTAGTCCAATAAAACATGTGCAAGGGGCCTCATGTGCAAAAGGATCAAGGCCGCATGACAATCCCGGCCGCATAGAGTCATGCCACATGGAGTTAGGGCTAAGTTCTAATCCTCGGGATAAGTGATAAAGCGACAAAAATAAATAAAGTATCAGTGATTTGACATAAAGTGTGATGTGACATAAAGTATGATGTGACATAAAGTGTGTCAGGAAGAAAAAAAACCATAGAAAGACGAGCCAAGGATGCGCCAAAGTTCAGAGTCATACGTCCAAGGGAAGGTGGCCGCATGCTCTGCTTGCCGCATAAGTTCGATGTCGCATGGAGTGTCTTTTGGACTTAGTAAATTTCTTATTTATTCAGCAAGTGAATGCACAATGTGTTCAAGGACACTTGTATAGATCAGCAGGCATGCGTTCAACAAGATGGACGCATGTTGTCAGTATGCGGCAAAAGTTTAGCCGCATAACCCTCTCGGGCCGCATAGCACTCTCAGCCGCATAGCTCGATGATCGCATAAAGACTTCGTCTTCTTCAACAGCAAGTTCGGCCATAGCGAAAAAGCTCCAAAATCTAAAATTTATTTTCTTTATGAAAACTATATTTTAACTCTGAATTGAGTGAACCAAAAGCTAAAATATTTAAAATAAAGTGCTCCATCCTTTCCTAAACCTATTTTTCAAAAATACTATATTTTAGTAGATCAAAACCACCAAATACTCAAGGAACCCATGAAATCCTAAGTTAAAAAAGTAGATCTGAGCAAATCTATCCATCAAAACCGAGAACTCAAAGTATTAAAAGCGGTCAGAATCATCATAAGCACATAATAGACTAACAAAATACAAGGAAAGAACAAGAAACACAAATTAAATGGTTTCTCCATGTAGGGCAGGGTGTACTTGTCTAGAAATAAAAGAAAAAGAGAAAATAAAGAATGAAGGAAGAGGGAGAAACAAGGTAGCTTATATAATTAGGGTTTGAGGTTTAGACCATGGGTTCAAATTCATGAATAACCAACCCACAAATAAACCATGAGCCATGCTAAACCAAAGAATGGGTCTAGTCTCCATGCATGCAACCTAATGATCATGTGAGCAAAAAAATACTCTAAGCAGGAATATATACAAGCAAGAAATAAATATATCCCAAAATACATATTTTGGGAACGGGGAGTGACATCCCTACCCACCTTAAAAAAAATTATCCTCGAAATTCAAACCCAAGGCTAACTAGAAATCAGAACAAGCACTACTCTAACTACAAGTTCATGCAATCAAATTTAAGCATATGAAGAAATAGTGTTACATAGCACAGATAAACGAACCACGAGATTCAAGATACGAAGACATAAGAATGAATATACCTTCTGAGTTTAATATGTGCGGATACCGAGATCGGATACCATCATCGCGCTCCCACGTCGACTCTCCCAAAGGGTGATGACCCCAAGCAACTCGAACAAGATGAATAGTCCAATTCTTGAGCACCTTTACCTTCGGTACAAAATGGATACGGGCTACTTCTCATCAGACAAGTCGGTACCAACGACTAGCTCAGAATGGTCGAGAATATGACTTAGATCTGGGACATACCTACGCAACTGAGATACATAAAATATATCGTGCACCTCACGTAGAGAAGTCGGAAGGGCAAGACGATAAGCAACATCGCCTACCCGCTCGAGAATATAGAACGGACCGACGTATCGTGGACTAAGCTTCCCGCGAATCCCGAATCTAATGACTCCATGGGTTGGAGAAATCTACAAGAATACGTGGTCGCTGACACAAAACTCTAATGGTCTGCGATGCTGATCGGCCTAATGCCGCCTATCTTGTGCAACCTGAAGTCGCTCTCAGATTTGCTTGACAACTTCTACTATCTTCGTGATCATTTCTGGGCCTAATATTTTTTGCTCGCCAATGTCATCCCATGCCAATGGTGACCTACACTTCTCCCATACAACGCTTCGAAGGGTGCCATCTCGTTGTTGGCCTGATAACTATTGTTGTACGAGAACTCGACGAGATGTAGATAATCTTCTCATGATCTACCAAAGTCCAAAGTACAAGCTTGCAATATATCCTCCAATGTCTGGATGGTTCTCTCTGATTGCCCGTCTGTCTGAGGGTGGTAAGCGGTACTAAATCTTAACTTAGTGTCCAAACTCTGGAACTCTTCAAAAAATTTGAAGTGAACCGAGTGTTTCGATCTGATACGATACTCACTAGGACGCCGCACGGTCTTACTATCTGTCGCATGTACATTTTCGGTAACTGCTCTGTGGATTTTCCTACTGGGAAGGGAAAAAAGTGACATACTTTTGTGAGATGATCTACTATTACCCAAACTGTATCATGACCAGTCGAGGATCTAGGTAAACCAGTCATAAAATCCATCGTGATATGTCCCCATTTTAACTCCAAAATAGGAAGCGGCTGCAATAATCCTGCTGGTCTCTGCTGATCGGCCTTCACTTACTGACATACCAAACACCGAGAAACAAATCGTGCTATCTCCCTCTTTATCCCATTCCACCAAAAATGTTGTTTGATGTCTTGATACATCTTGGTACCTCCTGGATGAATTAAATAATGAGAACTGTACGCCTCGATCATTACTTCTTATCGAATATCTCTACTTGGTACACAGAGACGATTTTGAACCTAAGAGTTTCATCTTCATGAATAGTCAACTCTTTCCTGAGATCAGATTCACAATTCGCCCGAAGCTTCTGAACTTTCAGATTCTCTGCCTAAGCTGCCTTAATCCTTTCTATAATGGTAGATTCTACCTATAAACTAGCCAATACTCCTACTCTTGTGGGAGTACTATCTCAATCCCTAATTCTCGAAGATCTTCTAAGATATGTAACTGCGATATCAATATAGATGTACTACCTCTCATGCTAAGAGCATCCGCTACCATATTTGCCTTGCCTGGATGGTACTGAAGTTCCACATCATAGTCCTTTATCAATTCTAGCCACCTCCTCTGCTTCATGTTCAAGTCCTTCTGGGTGAATACATATTTTAAGCTATTGTGATCTGTAAATATTTCCACCCGATTACCATACAAGTAATGCCTCCATAACTTAAATGCAAATACTATCATCGCCAACTCCAAATCATGAGTCAAATAATTTTTCTTGTGATCTCAAAGCTGCCGCAATGCATAAGCTATCACTTTTCCGTGTTGCATTAAAACACAATCAAGTCCTTTGTCTGACGTATTATAATACATTGTAAATCCTCCAAAACCTACTGGAAGCGTAAGAATTGGAGCTGAAATCAATCTATTCTTCAAATGATGTATGACACTCTGCTGACCAATCGAACTTAGCCTCCTTACGCGTTAATCGAGTTAGCGGTGCTAAAATTCTTGCCAAGTCTGCTATGAACCTTCTGTAGTATCCTGAAAATCCTAGGAAATTATGCACTTCAGCTATTGTCTTAGGAACTGACCAACTCTCTACGGCCTCAACCTTCTTTGGATCTATTGCGACTCCTACTCCAGAGATAATGTGATCGAAGAATGACACACGATCCAACAAAAACTCATACTTCTTGAGCTTTGTGTATAATTGGTGTTCTCTTAGAATCTATAAGACCTTCCGAAGATGTCCCTCATGTTCCTCTTTACTATTAGAATAAACAAAAATGCCGTCTATGAAAACTACCACGAACTGATCTAGGTATGACATAAAAATATGGTTCATCAAATCTATAAATATTGTTGGAGCATTAGTCAGTCTGAATGGCATAATTAAGAATTTGTAATGCCCATATCGTGACCTAAATGTTATCTTGGGTATGTCTTGCTCCCGAACACTTACTTGATGATACCCTGATCGAAGATCGATCTTGTAGAAAACCTTGGATTTACTCAGCTGATCAAACAAATTATCGATCCTTGGTAATGGATACTTGTTCTTCATTGTTACAGCGTTCAACTATCTGTAGTCGATACATAACCGTGATGAACCATCCTTCTTCTTCAATAGAACCACTGGCGCTCCCCAAGGCGATCCACTGGCTCGAATAAATTTTTTTTACTTCAGTTCCTCTATATGTTGGTACAATATGTCTAGCTCTAATGGTGTCATTTGGTAAACTTTACAAGATATTGGCCCTGCCTCAGGGATCAATTCTATACAAAACTCAACGTCTCTTACTGGGGGTAACCCTGGTGTTCTTCTGGGAAGATGACTAAGAACTCCTTAACTATCTCAGAAAGTTGTTCTTCTACTAACAATGTCGCTGCGATTCTCTCTTTATATTAGTCTTCCACAGATCTGTCGACGGAGAAACCTTCCGTGCCCGAGATACTAAATAATACCTTACCCAAATGATAATCTATCGTAGCATGACTTTCTCTCAACCAGTCCATGCCTAAGATAACGTCAAAGTTACCCATGGGGAACTCGATCAACTGTGCTGGTAGTGAACGCACGCACACTACGACCGGACACGCTATACATATTCTACTAACTCCTACTAGCCCATTACCAGTGAGTATATTCAACCTCTCTGGCAATGCCTCAAACTCCAATCCAATACGTATCGCGAATCATGCAGATACAAATGAATGATATATGCCTGAATCAAAAAATGCTACAGCAGGAAAGAATGTGATAGAAATATTACCTACCACCACGTCGCCCGATGCTAAAGCCTCATCAAAAGACAAGGTGAATGCTTGCCCTTGGCCCTACTGTGCTCCTCGCTGCTGTCTCCCTTGGTGACGTTGTTGTGGCCTCTGCTGGCCCTGCTGCTGGTTCTGTTGCTGCTGGTATATCTCAGTTTGTATCAGTAAAGGACGTTGAACTAATGACCTTACTGTTATTCTGGCCCTCTCTGCTGGGCTACCCCTGGTGCTGGAAGTGCTGGTAAATATTAGACTGGCCCTCCTGGCCTCTGCATCATCGGGCAATTAGAAATTCGATGATCCAGACTGCCACACCTCATGCACAACCCATTAGCTTTCCTACATACATCTCTAGTATGGCCTCCCTTGCTATAGTAAGTGCAAACCAACGATGCTCCCTGGCACTGTTACTGTTGTTGTTGTCTTGGCTGTTGTCGAGCCGGTACTGTCACCGTCTAAACTGTCGCCCTCCTCGGTGTTGAATCATAGATGCGAACGCCAGGTGATGGTGCTAACATCTGAGGTACTCATCCACCTTCTCCTCTACTCTGAGCATGAGACCTCTTCTGGCCTCCTGTCCTTGCCGATAACCTTTGCATGGTAAGCTCGTATCTTCGAGCAGCTATTGGTACCTCTTCATAAGTCTGGTAGTCGTGTCCCTCTACCACTTGTAAAATCTCTAGATGAAGTCCTTGCTGGAACCTCATTGCTCTATCCGACTCCGTAGCCACCATATTTGGAGCGAATCAACTCAGCCTACAAAACTCGACTGCATATCTATCTACTGTTCTATCAGCCTGCTTGAGATCGATAAATCTCTGTTGGAGCTCATACTATGCTACGGCTCCAAAATATTTAGCCCTGAATCGAGCCCTAAAACTATCCCAAGAGATGGAATATCTCAAGCCAATCTCTACTAACGCCCGCTAGTCATGGGAAGGTCTTGAAGCTGCAATCGAACTTGATCAACTTGTTCATCAGCCGGAACCCTTGCTGCTGCCATAATGACCTCAATATCCTGTAACCAGGCATATGCTGTGATGGCATCCTCAGTGACATCGAATTACTTTGGGTTAAGTCGAAAAAATCTAACTGATGCCCCCGAATCAGTCCTTCCTCCTCTTTCTAGGGTCGTCTACAAACCCTAACTCAACAAGACATTATGTTCTTATTGTTGAAACTGTTGATACTGTTGAACCGCCATCTGGTGTTGCTGTATAGCCATCATTCCCCGGAGGATCTCCAAAAATATCGGGGTATCAAGTACCACTGGTACTGTTAGTACTGTTGGGTGTACGGGTATTTTAGGGGCTGGTTGCTCGATATGTCCCACTTTTGGTTCCACTGTGCCAGTTTTTCAATTTCTGGCTTTATTCGAATTTGACTCTGAACATGTGCTACCTGTTGTTGCCTAGGGGAACTCTGTCCTGCCATGCCTTCCGCTCCAGCAACTGAGGAATCCCTAAAGAAAAGGACAAGAACCATCAAGAACAGGACGAAAAGGATCAAGTAGGCAAGTAGTTTAACAGTTTAAGCGGTGGTATCGAGGAAGATGAAGCAAGATATTAAGGGGGACAAATTTTATTGAGACTCCTATGACCATAACACCCCAGAAGTCTAAAAACATAGACCTTCATGGGCTACCACTAAAACTTTGTAACGCTCCAGTACTGAAATACGGAGACGGACATAGCCGACTGCCCCGTACAAGGTATAGAACATTGTACAACAGTCATGACTGTAACTAGACAAGGCGTGCATACTACAAGCAAGTTACTTAGGGTCATATAGAATATCTATTGTCTCAATCAGTCAAATAAGAACAATAACATAGAGCATATATGACAAGGAAGTAAGACGTCCCAAATGTCCTGTCATAATATTCAAGAAACCAGCTGTGCAAAAATGGGAAGGCTGGCAGAGTAACAAAAATACATACCATGATCAGCTGTAGTATGATTAATTACAATTATATAGGGAACTAAATATCCAGATTTACGACTAATAAGTGCCGATGGCTAATAACCAAAAATGAGTAAAATATAAAATAACAAGCAGTGAAGAAGAGACCCACTCGTTTTTCTCAGTGGTCATCTGCCTAGTGTGCGCTATTGTTCGGAGGAAAGAATGCTTGATACTCGGGTGCTGGCTCTAAACTTGGCCATACAAAACCAGTGGGATTAGACCCCAAATAGCAAGTACAACAAAGAACGCACGAATGTAGAAATAAAACCAGGTTATAAAATATATATATATATATATATATATATATATATATATATATATATATATATATATTTATATATAGTTCTGTCTCATAGTTTTGGTTCATAGCCTATTGTGACACAATAATTTAACCCTACAATCAAACAAGGACAAGGGTTAAACCATCGCACCATGATAGTCCATGTTCCTAGACTATTTGACAACATATACAATAGACAAACACACTAAGTTACATAATCGGCCAATCACTTGTACGGCTTATTAGATGGATTCTGGGTTATCCCAGAGATATTATGCATATAGGAATCCTCAGATCGAACCAGGTACTAGCAGGGTTAGCCGAGCCGTAAATTGCCGGATAGCACATAGTAGTATGCACCGCTCCCTCGTAAGGCTACCGTGCTTAGATCACATAGAACACATAGTATCATATAATAGTATGATACTGCCATCCACTAATAAGGATTTAAACAATATCCATGGATACTAGCCTGCACACCCCAATTCAGATGACTGGAGGTAGCTAGTTAGGCACGATCTCGAGATTCTATTCCCTCCCAATGCTCTACAAGTTTAGTTGCCTATTTAACCCTAATATTAACTGGAATCTCATGAGTGGTCATATGGTATTTCCCTTATATGACGTACCATAGTACGATAATGCTAGATATGAATCCACTTTGTCACTTGATAGTTCAATTTGTATTCACCCCAGTGTGATGCAACAATCAACAGATCCTAGCCACGCTTGGTCATTGACTAACCCTTATGTCCAGGCTGGAGATTGAGTCATATCACATGTCACGTAGCGTATAGTATACCGTAGTGTAAATATGTAATATAATAGTATAAATATGTAATATAGCACGCAGTAAGTGTATCAGCACGGATACAAGTGGTTGTGTCATGACACATAGATGGGTCTAATACTTTTGTAGTCATTAAAGTCACACATACAACTCATAAAGTCCAAAGGAACATTCAACCAAAACTAGTCCAATAAAATGTGTGCAAGGGACCGCATGTGCACAGAAGGATCAAGGCTGCATGAGAAGTCAAGCCGCATGACAATCCTGGCCGCATGGAGATGCCACATGGAGTCAGGGCTAAGGTCTACCCCTCGGGATAAGTGATGAAGAGACAAAAAATAAATAAAGTTTTAGTGATGTGACATAAAGTGTGATGTGACATAAAGTATGATATGACATAAATTATTTCAGGAGGAAAAGACAAAACCAAGAAAGACAAGGATGCGTCAAAGATGCGCCAAAGTTCAGAGTCATGCGTTCAAGGAAAGGTGGCCGCATGCTCTGCTTGTCGTATAAGTTCGATGTTGCTTGGAGTATCTTTTGGACTTAGAGAATTTATCATTCGCCCAACAAGTGAATGCACAAAGTGTTCAAGGACACTTGGATATCAGCAGTCATGCGTCCAACAAGATGGACGCATTATGTTACTATGCGGTAAGAGTTCAGTAACATAACCCTCTCCGACCGTATAGCACTCTCAGCCGCATAGCTCGCTAGCCGCATGAAGACTTCGTCTTCTCCAATAGTAGGTTCGACCATAGCAGAAAATCTCCAAAATATAAAATTTATTTTCTTCATAAAAACTATATTTTAACTCCGAATAGAGTGAATCAAAAGCCAAAATATTTGAAATGATGTACTCCATCCTTCCCAAAAGCTATTTTTCAAAAATACTATATTTTAGTAGATCAAAACCATCAAAATCTCAAGGAACCCATGAAACCCTAAGTTTGAAAAGTAGATCTAAGAAAATCTATCCATTAAAACTGAGAACTCCAAGTATTAAAAGCGGCCAGAATCATCATAAGCACATAATAGACTAATAAAATGCAAGAAAAGAACAAGAAACAAAAATCAAATGGTTTTTACTTATAGGAAAAGGTGTACTTGCCTAGAAATAAAAGAAAGAGGGAAAATGAAGAATGAAGGAAAAGAGAGAAACAAGTTAGCTTATATAGCTAGGGTTTGAGGTTTAGACCATGGGTTCAAATTCATGAATAAATCAACCCATAAATAAACTATGAACCATGCTAAACCAAAGAATTGGTCTAGTCTCCATCCATACAACCTAATGATCATGTGAGCAAGAAATACTCTAAGCAGAAATAAATACAAACAAGAAATAAATATATCCTAAATTATTTATTTCGAGAACGGAAAGTGACGCACTAGAAATCTAGGGAGTTGATCTTGGAAATGAAAAAGTTTACGCTCAAGGATATAGCTTACTATAGGATAGAAAGATGAAGAGAAGAGAGTGAGTTGGATTATTGAAGGATGTGAAAATTCATGCATATTTATAGGTTGTTACCAAACCGAGTTCAGCCCGAATTCTTTATAAGATATTCAAATTTTTGAACATTGGAGGCTACAAAATCACGGATACTACAACTGGACATGTTTCTAAATTAGCCTGACTTGTTCGGTCCGAGTTCGGCCAGAATTTGGTCCGAGTTCGGTTAGTCTATGTTATATAGGTAAGTTTTGGTTCAATATGTATATGGTCTGATTTTGGGTGAATGAGTTTAAGGCTCATTTGAGTGTACTAGATAATCTTTTTATAAGTGGGCTGAGGTAGGTTTGTGAGTGGACAGATACTTCAAGTTGCCAGTACGACTCGACTCACATCAGTTCTAGACTCAATAAATATAAAATTACATTGCTGAATATAAAAGACTAGACAACAAGAAATCCAGAAGCTGTTGCAGATGTCTGTCTTCGGTAGTAGTGGGGCATCACTTCAGTAGACATGCTTCGCATCTAGTAGGTGTTCTTTTGTATTTTAGACTTGGTGTTGTCGATTATCATAATCAGGTTGACTATAACAATTTTGTGTCAACAAGCTTCCCTATTATGTTAATTAACAAACCATGCCAAATACATATTAGATACTAGGTAGCCTTGATGGGAGCTTGAAAAGAGCTCCCACGTAAGAGAATATTTTTTTGAAAAGTACTCAGAGTTGAGAGGAATATTCTGTAAAGATAAAAAGTTGTTTGATCTTTGTAACAAAAATATATAAATATATTCATTTATCATAATCATATTCACTTTTCAGCAATAAATTTTTTTAGCAATAAATTTAGTATCTCATTTATTTGCAATATCTTAACAATAAATCTAGTATCAAATAAATCTAGTATCTCATTTATTTGTCATTTCTTTCCCTTTGTCATTTTATCATAAGGAGGTAGAGAAGGTTCCCAGAAATAAATGACGAAGTGAAAAGAAATATGATTAAGATGTGTGTAAAAATGAGCAGACATGCTGTAAACCCCCTAAAAATTTTAAATTTTATTTAAAGTATTTTAGTAAATTATTGAATTTCTTTAGAGTATTTTCTTAGTTAATTAGAAAATATATTTTATTGATTTAATTACCTAGATAAATGCTTATTTAGAATTATTCCACAAAATAATTTATTATTATTATTTTTGGGGTCTTGTTAAAAGGTGATATATTTTCTAGAATTTATTTTGTGTGCAAATATTATTTTTATATTTTTAACCTCATCTACATATGTAATTATATATAAATAAATATATAGTTAATAATAGTAATAGTAATAATAACAATAATAATAATAGAAATAATAATAGAAATAATAATAGTAATACTAATCGTAATAATAATAGGTAGTAGTAGTAGTAGTAGTAGTAGTAGTAGTAGTACTAATAATAATAATAATAATAATAATAATAATAATAATAATAATAATAATAGTAATAGTAATAGTAATAGTAGTAATAGTAATAATAAATAAAAAGAAAAGGAAAAACAAAAACAAAAAACAAAAAACAAAAGAAAGAAAAAGAAAAAGAAAAAGAAAAAGAAAAGAAAAGAAAAGAAAAGAAAAGAAAAATAAAATAAAATAAAATATAAAACCTATTACAACTAAACAAACATATCCTAAGCTAATTCCCCTTAACCCTAACTAACCACCCCTCCCCCCCACCCTGAGCAAACCCCCCCCCCTAACAGCAGCTAAACCCCACGTTCTCCCCATCTCTCTCCCTCTCGGTCAACACACACACACACACACACACACACACACACACACACACACATATATATATATATATATATATATATATATATATATATATATATTACACATACTATAAACTACCAAACCCTAAAAACCCTAACCCTAGCCCCGACCTTCGGTCGACCCCCCGACGCGCCGACCCACAGCAGCCGCACCGCCGACCACCGCCGCCCGCCCGCGCGCGCATGTGTACAGCAGCGCTGTCCCGAGTCCCCATCTTTTAGGTGATGTATCTCCCTCATCTCTCGTCCTTTTCACAAGCAGTTTGTCCATGTACGTTCACAACCTATTCCTCTAGGATTTTTATTCAAGCGGAACGAGTTTTCATGTCCCAGATTGGTCGAAAAATCGACCAAAAATGGCCGAAAACTGACCAAACTGTCCAGAATTTCAACACCAAACCCCCATGTTCATGCCTAATTTGCCACCAACCTGATTAATATTTTAAAAATCTAATTAAAGGGTTTTCTTCTCTATATAATCGAGAATTTAAATATTCTTTTACTTTTTATTAATTTGTTTTAATTGTTAAATTATTCGGCCTCAAAAACGACCAAAAACTTGATGTTTTAAAACTAAAATTTTGTGATACGGAGTGCGCCCCGCTAAACGGGACCGACTCGTCGCATACTAATTATACCGAAAGGCACGTATGGTATATCCTGACATGTGGACTTTCACAGAAATTGATTTGGACGTGTGTTTGCGTTGGAATCTACCCGTATCTGCAAAAAGTTTCCGTATCACGACTTTTGCAAAACACCACCCATTTTGTGTACGCCTGTCAGAATGCGATAAAACTTGTGCCATTAGATTCGTGGTATCACGCTGGTCCTGTAACCCAAGTTTTACGCAATTCTGAGATAGTTGATCAAGCCGCCTATTTGCGGGCCCCACGGGTTGACTTGAAGGACAAATTTGTGATCGGCTCACCGGAATCCAAAATTGGATATACCATTGAGTTTGTAAAAATGGTTAAAAAAAATTTGACCTATAATTTATCCTATTTAGAGACCTTTACCCATAACACGCATTTCGGTACAAAGTAGGCCACATGTGGACCACGCTTTGATAAAAAATTACCATTTTATCCCTGTGTCCAAATTGGACGAAAGGGTAGTGTTTTCTAGCTATCTCGCTTATTCTGGGAATATTGGTGATATTTATTTTAGCATCCAGAGACGTTCATTCTGATGCCATAGTTCTGATCCCTTGTGCTTGACGTCTAGATGCTTATACTTCACAACTTTCTTGCTAGGCAAGATACCTTACAAAATTGCTTATAGTATTTTGCATGCTTATCATATTTTTATATATTCATTATATATGTGTTTTCTTTCAGTCATAGTTATATACTATATATATGTTGACACACACTTGACACATAGTATCATGGGAGGGAAGGACAATCAGTAGGCGTATAGACTACCCACTATGGTAAACCATAGTAACGAGCATGCACTACGGGTGTTGTGTCGCGATGGTCACTACCCTCGCGGTATATCGGCTTCTGGTGTCACGATGGTCGCTACCCTCGCGGTATGACCGCTTATGA
This sequence comes from Iris macrosiphon, assembly GCA_036927795.1. Taxonomy (NCBI): domain Eukaryota; kingdom Viridiplantae; phylum Streptophyta; class Magnoliopsida; order Asparagales; family Iridaceae; genus Iris; species Iris macrosiphon. The sequence goes on along the minus strand of JAYESA010000009.1, from coordinate 147,479,483 downwards.
TGTTCATGGACGTGTGTGTGAGTTATGAGAATAGATAGAGTATCCTATACCTACCCATACGTCAAAATAGTTGTCCTTACTATGTATTTTCATATAGATTGTCTACTACAACGTACTTATATATTTTCTGTCTACTATGTATGTTTTACTGTATTCAATTGGCATGCTTCTATGTATCTTGTTACGTCCCACTGAGGATATGGTCCCTTTCCAGGTGTAGACAATCATGACTATTTACAAGCGCACGAATCAGGACTTGCTACTTCTCTCTCTTTCGAGGAGGTCTTCTCTTCGAGCCTTGTTGATCATTAGATGTACTTATTTTGTTTCTCTTATATTCTAGTTTGGTAGTGGATTTGTCTCCACCCAACTACTTGTTCTTATCAAGCATTTTATACTTGATTCAGTTATATAGTTGATTGGTTATTTGATTCTGTGGATGAGATCTAGTTATACCCTATGACTTATGACAATATGTATACCACATATGAGTTATTATTCATATTACAGCGTACGTGTGTATTATGGTACCCATATATTGGAGTTGCCATATATATACGGCTGGCATGCTTACGTATTCCTAGTCCTACATATTTTGGGACTGGGGCGTGACATATTTTTGTGGTGGCCCATGCAGGTCGAGAGCATGTTGTCTCGGTTATGTTACTGTACCGAGCAAGCCTGCGCATAGGATTAGAATATAGGATCTCATCCACTTATTTAATCACCTCCCATGATTTTATTTCGCATTCTTATTTGATAGCTTGCATTGCATATTGCTTGATCCTTTCACAACGTCCAACTTATCTTTTCTTTTGTGCTTGATAGGGGTTAGAAAGATGACTTGTACTAGATATATACACTCTGTTATTTAATAACACTATTAGTTACATTCTTGTAAGTTTTGTAGTATGCCTCATAACCTAGTACCACCTAGTCCTTTTGACCCATTAATAAAGTGTAATTGAATAACACCAACTATATGCTAGTATAAGACAATAGTGTTTATCCAGATTATAGAACTAAGAGGCCCATACCCTATTTGGTCGACTATAGACTTAGATAAGGAGTTAGTATAGCAACTGTATAGACACAACACCGATCTTCTTGGTAAACTTAAATTATTATGTACCTTCCTTCATCATAATCCAGCGTACTTATATTTTCTGGACTACCTCCGATTATGCTGCTATTTTATAGCCTAGTTTTACAAGCTTATTGTTTTATCGAGCTTGTTCATGACATATGTGTTATTGGGGACGCCTACAAATACATTTTCTAAATCAGAATCAGTGTATTACGGTCTGATCAACCTTAATGCACTTGGTTCGCTCTTCGCATGACTACTTTACGTGGATTGAGATATATAGTTGACTCAGTTTGTTAGACGAATATACTTGCCCTTTAGACATGTTCGAGCATATCTTATCGGTTACCTAACTGTACTGATATGAGCATGTGAATAGGAATTTATCAAAATAGAATCTCATCCGTAACTGCCCTTACAACTCTTTTTTTGAATTCTTTAATCGCCTTGAACATCGTACTTGTATTCTATCACCTCCTCCTTGAATTCTTTATTATTTTTTGTCTTTTCCTATTTTGAAAAGACGAACGTTCGTGCTTGGTATAAGTTTGATACACGGAGAGTACTAGATATACCCCATAGGCTAATTATATTACTTTGTGACTATCTTTTATAATTAAGCACATATCACATGTGAGATATTTGGTGTTAAAATTTTTGAGGATATGTTGATATTTTAACTAGATGGCATACCCACGATGCTAATGGATGACACGAGTATCAGTAGTAGTATTCTCTTTCATATCACCATCTCGTCCCCTTGGGTTGCTAATCTTCTCTTCCATATTCATTTCTTATCCCATGCTTAATCCTTCCTATCATAGTTGCATCTTTTCGTGCCATCATGAATTGTTGATTTACTTCAACCTCACCCTTATTTTGTTAGTTAAAACATAAATGGATTATAATGATTAATAACTAAAAAGATGAGTTCATAATGATAACCCTTATGTATATGCACTATAATAATATCTGTGTTCTCTTATTATTTTTAAAACCTTAAGTAGCATCCTTTAGTCTAACAGGAATTAGTTGGATTGTTGAAATAGTTCATACTTCTAATAGTTTTATAAAGTTAGTCAAGACCTTAATTGTTGTCCTAAAACTTAGACTAAGCTTAGGAAAGAGTTGAAGGCACTTGTTACGAACTGATGACTATGACGAATCATTGGCGATGTAGCGACAGCTGCAGCTCGACTAAGAGAGTAGTCGAATTGTTTGCAGACATACTGGCCAGGTGGTGTGGCAGTATTAGACTACGATACTTGACGGTTACAGAGAAAAATCATGGTTATGAGATTCCAGACAAGTATCCCAAAATTTTTGACCCAGTGAATAAATTCGTCTTACAACCTAGCCAATAGCCTCTAAAGACTTTGACTACTAGTAGAATTCTTATAAGCTGGGTAGTATAGACGAGTTAGAGGATAAAAGAATAGTATATAGACAATAAGGAATAAAAGTGTTAGGGTGGATGACCATAACCTTGTAGGAAGCTCTGCTAGCTAACAATGAAGTGTTAATAGCTATAGTGATTTATGTCACGCCCCAGTCCCAAAATGACGAGGGACTGAGCATGTGCACAATGGCCAGCAGCACGCACCGATGGACAACCCAATTTAATGGATCCATCAGGGCATGCTTAAGCTGTAGTCTAGCAGTAATATGTTATAAGTCTCAGGTAATTCTAATCTCATCCACAGAAATAACACAGATTAATTGCCAGGAAATAAATGCAATAGAAATAAGTATGCAATATCAAATAAGGTTATCTCGGGAACAAATCCGAGAATTATTCTGTTACATTCAAGGAAAAATAGACAGGAATTGCAATGCTGAAAATGAAAATACTGTGTAGCTGAAGCCGGTGCTCAGGTGAAATCTTCGGCCACTACTTCGTCCTCTGTTCCCTGTTCTGCTCCAAGGAGTGCTCCTGTACCGTACACCTCTGGGTAGTTCTCTTCAGCTGTAGCTGGGGACATAATCCGGATCCAGGTCCTCAGGGGACAGCAAGGTACAGAAAATACAAGCCAAATAAATACGGTGCAGCAGGTACAATAATCATCAGGGTAAACTAAGTAACCAACTATGTGATATGCAATATGAGAGCAGCACTAGAACTCAGGCTGAAGCCACTACAAGCTCTGTGTCGGGGAGCCGGTAGCGACAAATACTATGAACTACACTATGTTATATACTATGTTTATATATAATATCAGCCTGTAGTCTGTGTGTCTCTCCCCACCCAATGTAATCCCACGTCTCATGTCCACGATGCCTCATGTCCATGTCACGCACGATTATAACTAATGCAGCAAGTCTGATAGCTATGAATCAAATGCCTAAGAATGTAAAGTCTATGTCATAAAACATGCATCCTATACAGAATCACCTCGAATGTCTCAGGAAGACTCTGTCTCATGAAATAGTGTCAAGTATCTTGGGTTCTGGTGTACTTGATAGGACAAGTACGAGAATAAGGGTATCGATTGTCCATCTGTAATGACGTACCCAACACTGCGTACGGGGTTGGCACCGACTATGATCGGACACTAAGCACGTCACACGTTTCCTAGGTTAAGCAGTTAAAACAGGTTTATAATTAATACCACAAGAAATCCATTAAAATAATATGTCAAGAATTACTGAGGTTTGGCAAGCTTTACATGTCCATTATTGCATAATTAAATCCAGAAAATAATTAGCAAGCTGCAGGGTTTGGCAAGGTACACTTGCCTGTGGTTCATGTTCCAATTGCGGCTCTGACTTCAGCTGGAATTGCAGGCGGTACTCCGATTGCTGAAACAAATATCACCATCAGATCCAGAAAATATCAATCAGCTAGAAACGCCTGTCTTTGGGTCCAATTTGGAGACAAGGGCAGAAACGGCAGTTTCGGATCAAAACGGGGTCCACCGGTGTGCCCGCTTTGCACCAAAAAATACGTCAGGGTCAACGGTCTCCAAATTCAACAAACTTAGTGTCAACAGGTCAGGAACGCTGATGCGAACCCAACGGAACTTTCAGATTTGAATTCTGATGAGCCGGTCACAAAATCACCCGTCGAGCGGGGCTTGTGGGGCCCACGACACGCGATTTCGTCAACGTTCTCAGAATCGAACCAAACTTGACCCACAGGACCAGCGTATCGCTACGAGTCTGATGGCGCAAGTTTCGTCTCGATCCGACGTGTATACACAAAGTTATGGCATGTTCCAGAAAGTACGGATACGGGGCGATGTCCGCGGATACGCGTTGATTCCGGTGTGCACGCACACCCGAATCAGCTTCTGCGAAATCCCACACGTCCGTATCGACGAGGCGCACGTATCTGTGAAGACCGCGCACGGACCAAGTCGTCCCATTTGGCGGGGCGTACTCGGTTCCGGGGTGAAACAGGGTCTGGCTTTTTCCTGTTTTTGGATCGCGGTGTGCGATCACCACAGGACGCGATGTCCCAAACAGTTTGTCCGGACATCGAGAGGGTCATACAGGCTTCGTGTAGAAATTTACAGAATCAAAAACAGAGGTCCGAGGCGAAAGTTACACGCACCTGAAGGGGACCCGAAAACTGGGGTCAAACCGTGTCCGAATCGTGTCCTGGACACGTGTCCTCGGCTAGGGCTAGGGTTCCCTGTGTCCGGGTCTGTGTCCGCGTGTCCGCGGATACGCGTTGATTCCGGTGTGCACGCACACCCGAATCAGCTTCTGCAAAATCCCACACGTCCGTATCGACGAGGCGCACGTATCTGTGAAGACCGCGCATGACCAAGTCGTCCCATTTGGCGGGGCGTACTCGGTTCCGGGGTGAAACAGGGTCTGGCTTTTTTCTGTTTTTGGATCGTGGTGTGCGATCACCACAGGACGCGATGTCCCAAACAGTTTGTCCGGACATCGAGAGGGTCATACAGGCTTCGTGTAGAAATTTACAGAATCAAAAACAGAGGTCCGAGGCGAAAGTTACACGCACCTGAAGGGGACCCGAAAACTGGGGTCAAACCGTGTCCGAATCGTGTCCTGGACACGTGTCCTCGGCTAGGGCTAGGGTTCCCTGTGTCCGGGTCTGTGTCCGCGTGTCCGGGGCTCTGGGGGACTGGCCGTCGGTCGAGGCGACTCGGGGCGGTGGCTGCGGCTCTCGGCGAGGTCTCCGGCGGCGTCGAGGGGCTCGGCCGGCAGCTCGAGCAGCGGGGAGGGCTTCTGGAGGCCGGGGTCGGCTCCGCTTGGGGGAGGAGGAGGAAGAGGAAGGGTGGAGGAGAGGGCTCCGCCTGGGGTTGGACGACGCAGGGGGCTGAGGGCAGCGGGATCGCCGGACGGGGCTCGCCGGAGGGTGGTTAGGGTTAGGGTTACGGGAAGGGGAGTGAGGGCGGAGGAGGAAGCGAGGGGGGGTTTATATAGGGCTCTGGTCGGGGGAGGTGGTGCCGGGAACTGCGGGGCCGAGGGGGTCGGCCGGGGAAGGCGGCGACGTGGCGGGCAGCGCGGCGCTGGCGAAGGCGTGGCCGCGGGCGGGGCGGCGGAGGAAGCGGGCCGCCGCGGGTCGTGGGGGAGAGGGTGGAGACGCGGGTTCGGGTCTGCGGGTCGGGCGGCGGATCCGATCCGACCCGACCCGCTGGGCAGGGTTCGGGTTGGGCTGGGCTCGTGGGCCGGGCCGGCCCAATGGGCTGGGTATATTTAAAAATAAAATAATAGTAATAATAAATAATAATAATAAATAATTAAATAAATAATTAAATAATTAAATAAATAGTTTTTAGGCATTTAAAAATAGGTCCGGGGTCCGATAAATTCCAAAAAAATTGTCCTAAGTCCAGTTTTTCATTTTACACCCAAAAAATTATTTTCATAATATTTTAATATTATTTAATATCAATTAAAAATCATTTAAAAATTAAAACCCTGTTTTTAAATTACAGAAAATTCCCAGAAAATTCCAGAAAATTGTGAAAAATCCAGTTTTTAAAATTTTGAAAAATTAGGGGGTTTACAATCTACCCCCCTTAAGAGGATTGCGTCCTTGCAATCAAAGAATAACCGATCAGCAGAGATGACACGGTCGCAGGTATCGTTTGAAAGCACATCACAAGAGACTTCAGGGAAATACCATTTCCCTAAAATTGAAAGTTTACACTTTACAGGAAAATCTAGTTAAAACTATACTTTTATAAAAACCAGGTTGTTATTAACAAGTTGCAAATTACTAGGTTGGGGCTGAGGTCACGAACCAGTAGGCACGAGCTACAACAAGACTAGAAACGGAAAAACAACGAATCACTTACTCGCATCAGCGTCCTGCACAGCTATCGCGTAGGCTTGTCCTCGTCCTTGTGGTGGATTTCTCTGCTGCTGTTGGGCTTGCTGGAAGAGTGTCACCTGAGGTGCCAGAGGTGGCCTCGGTGCTGGCAAAGCTGGTTGGTTTGCCCTTGGTGCTGCATCTCGATGCTGGGGACAGTCCTTGGCTATGTGTTGATTGGTGCCGCAAATCAGGCATAATCCCAACTTGCGTCTGCAGTCCTTCTCGACATGACCTAGCTTGCCGCAGTAGTGACAGGTAGGAAGGGTCTGCGAAGCTGCCCTGGGTGGCGGGTTCGTGTGAGATCTCTTTGCAGATTCTCCAGGTGATGATCTGTCTGGTGCTGAGGTGATTGGCCGCTTGAGGCGAGACTCTCTCCTGATGACGCGTTCCATGCGTCGGGCTGCAGCGAGAACATCCGAGTAGGAGGTAGGTGCGACGGATCCGATGAGTTTCTGCAGCTCAATGTTCAGTCCGTCGAAAAATTTCTCGGCCTTCTCTTCCTCCGTCGGGATCAGGGTTGGGGCGAAGCGGCTCAGACGAATAAATTCCGCGTTGTACTCTTCCACCGTCATCGAGTCCTGGGTGAGGCGATTGAATTTGTCCCGCAGTTCTGATCGAGCGATAGCCGGAATGTACATCTCTTGGAAGAGTCTGGAGAACTCTTCCCAAGTGACTCGGTCTGGTCCGAGTCGTGCCTCCTCGGACAACCACCAGTGGTAAGCATTGCCTGTCAACTGCATTCGGACGGCAGTCATCCAGCGTTCCCGGGGGAGCTCGGCTGCTTCAAGTTGATGCCTTATGTTGGTGAGCCACTCATGCACTTCTGTGGGCTCCTCTTTTCCAGAAAAAGTGTGGGGCTTCAGTTGGCGGAAGTCAGTGATGGAGCCTGTAGATGGCCGTCGAGCTGGTAGGTTGGCCTGCTCCAGTACAGTTACGATGCTGTCCCTCCAGAAGTTAGCTTCACGACGCTGAGCCTCGTGTTGGACTTGTTGCTGAGCTTGCATCATCGCGTAGATCATTTGGAATATCTGCTGCCCGTCAATCGGCTGTCCTGGTGGGAGTACGGGCGTTGGTGGAACGAACTGCGGCGGAGGTGGAATATCATCGCATTGGAATCGGGAGTTAGGTTGACCTGCCTGTTGGCTCTGTTGAGTTGGTGGAACTTCTCCGACTGGTGTCACTTCGTCGTCATAGGTGACACCTGTAGCTTGTGGTGTTCCAGCGGGAGTCTCGTTGCATTCTTGTGGGTCCATTTCCCTGTATCCAAAAATACCCAATAAGAGGCGTACAGAAATCAAGGCAAGATGCAAGTTCAAATTAATTCGAATACGATACAGATATCAAAAATGATTCAAGCAAGTGGATGAGATTCTAAAAACTTATCCTATTTTTTTATTGCAGGCCTGTTCGGTTCCTAAGTTAAAACCGAACAATTTAGTCGTAGACCTGCATGGGCCACCATAAAAACCATGTCACGCCCCAGTCCCAAAATGACGAGGGACTGAGCACGTGCACAATGGCCAGCAGCACGCACCGATGGACAACCCAATTTAATGGATCCATCAGGGCATGCTTAAGCTGTAGTCTAGCAGTAATATGTTACAAGTCTCAGGTAATTCTAATCTCATCCACAGAAATAACACAGATTAATTGCCAGGAAATAAATGCAATAGAAATAAGTATGCAATATCAAATAAGGTTATCTCGGGAACAAATCCGAGAATTATTCTGTTACATTCAAGGAAAAATAGACAGGAATTGCAATGCTGAAAATGAAAATACTGTGTAGCTGAAGCCGGTGCTCAGGTGAAATCTTTGGCCACTACTTCGTCCTCTGTTCCCTGTTCTGCTCCAAGGAGTGCTCCTGTACCGTACACCTCTGGGTAGTTCTCTTCAGCTGTACCTGGGGACATAATCCGGATCCAGGTCCTCAGGGGACAGCAAGGTACAGAAAATACAAGCCAAATAAATACGGTGCAGCAGGTACAATAATTATCAGGGTAAACTAAGTAACCAACTATGTGATATGCAATATGAGAGCAGCACTAGAACTCAGGCTGAAGCCACTACAAGCTCTGTGTCGGGGAGCCGGTAGCGACAATAACTATGAACTACACTATGTTATATACTATGTTTATATATAATATCAGCCTGTAGTCTGTGTGTCTCTCCCCACCCAATATAATCCCACGTCTCATGTCCACGATGCCTCATGTCCATGTCACGCATGATTATAACTAATGCAGCAAGTCTGATAGCTATGAATCAAATGCCTAAGAATGTAAAGTCTATGTCATAAAACATGCATCCTATACAGAATCACCTCGAATGTCTCAGGAAGACTCTGTCTCATGAAATAGTGTCAAGTGTCCTGGGTTCTGGTGTACTTGATAGGACAAGTACGAGAATAAGGGTATCGATTGTCCATCTCTAATGACGTACCCAACACCGCGTACGGGGTTGGCACCGAGTATGATCGGACACTAAGCACGTCACACGTTTCCTAGGTTAAGCAGTTAAAACATGTTTATAATTAATACCACAAGAAATCCATTAAAATACTATGTCAAGAATTACTGAGGTTTGGCAAGCTTTACATGTCCATTATTGCATAATTAAATCCAGAAAATAATTAGCAAGCTGCAGGGTTTGGCAAGGTACACTTGCCTGTGGTTCCTGTTCCAATTGCGGCTCTGACTTCAGCTGGAATTGCAGGCGGTACTCCGATTGCTGAAACAAATATCACCATCAGATCCAGAAAATATCAATCAGCTAGAAACGCCTGTCCTTGGGTCCAATTTGGAGACAAGGACAGAAACGGCAGTTTCGGGTCAAAACAGGGTCCACCAGTGGGCCCGCTTTGCACCGAAAAATGCGTCAGGGTCAACGGTCTCCAAATTCACCAAACTTAGTGTCAACAGGTCAGGAACGCTGATGCGAACCCAACGGAACTTTCAGATTTGAATTCCGATGAGCCGATCACAAAATCGCCCGTCGAGCGAGGCCTGTGGGGCCCACGACACGCGATTTCGTCAACGTTCTCAGAATCGAACCAAACTTGACCCACAGGACCAGTATCGCTACGAGTCCGATGGCGCAAGTTTCGTCTCAATCCGACGTGTGTACACAAAGTTAGGGCACGTTCCAGAAAGTACGGATACGGGACGATGTCCGCGGATACGCGTTGATTCCGGTGTGCACGCGCACCCGAATCAGCTTCCGCAAAATCCCACACGTTCGTATCGATGAGGCGCACGTATCTGTGAAGACCGCGCGTGACCAAGTCGTCCCGTTTGGCGGGGCGTACTCGGTTCCGGGGTGAAACAGGGTCTGGCTTTTTCCTGTTTTTGGATCGCGGTGTGCGATCACCACAGGACGCGATGTCCCGAACAGTTTGTCCGGACACCGAGAGGGTCATACAGGCTTCGCGTAGAAATTTACAGAATCAAAAATAGAGGTCCGAGGCGAAAGTTACACGCACCTGAAGGGGACCCGAAAACCGGGGTCAAACCGTGTCCGAATCGTGTCCTGGACACGTGTCCTCGGCTAGGGCTAGGGTTCCCTGTGTCCGGGTCTGTGTCCGCGTGTCCGGGGCTCTGGGGGACTGGCCGCCGGTCGAGGCGACTCGGGGCGGTGGCTGCAGCTCTCGGCGAGGTCTCCGGCGGCGTCGAGGGGGTCGACCGGCAGCTCGAGCAGCGGGGAGGGCTTCTGGAGGCCGGGGTCGGCTCCGCCTGGGGGAGGAGGAGGAAGAGGAAGGGTGGAGGAGAGGGCTCCGCTTGGGGGTGGACGGCGCAGGGGGCTGAGGGCAGCGGGATCGCCGGACGGGGCTCGCCGGAGGGTGGTTAGGGTTAGGGTTACGGGAAGGGGAGTGAGGGCGGAGGAGGAAGCGAGGGGGGTTTATATAGGGCTCTGGTCGGGGGAGGTGGTGCCGGGAACTGCGGGGCCGAGGGGGTCGGCCGGGGAAGGCGGCGACGTGGCGGGCAGCGCGGCGCTGGCGGAGGCGTGGCCGCGGGCGGGGCGGCGGAGGAAGCGGGCCGCCGCGGGTCGTGGGGGAGAGGGTGGAGACGCGGGTTCGGGTCTGCGGGTCGGGCGGCGGATCCGATCCGACCCGACCCGCTGGGCAGGGTTCGGGTTGGGCTGGGCTCGTGGGCCGGGCCGGCCCAATGGGCTGGGTATATTTAAAAATAAAATAATAGTAATAATAAATAATAATAATAAATAATTTAATAAATAATTAAATAAATAGTTTTTAGGCATTTAAAAATAGGTCCGGGGTCCGATAAATTCCAGAAAAATTGCCCTAAGTCCAGTTTTTCATTTTAAACCCAAAAATATTATTTTCATAATATTTTAATATTGTTTAATATCAATTAAAAATCATTTAAAAATTAAAACCCTGTTTTTAAATTACAAAAAATTCCAGAAAATTCCAGAAAATTGTGAAAAATCCAGTTTTTAAAATTTTGAAAAATTAGGGGGTTTATAATTTAGTACAAATATGAGTTAGTGTTAATTTCGAGGACGAAATTATTGTAAGTTGGATAAAATGTAAACCCCCTAAAAAATTTAAATTTCATTTAAAGTATTTTAGTAAATTGTTGAATTTCTTTAGAGTATTTTGTTAGTTAATTAGAAAATATATTTTATTGATTTAAATACTTAGATAAATGCTTATTTAGAATTATTCCAAAAAATATTTTTTTTTATTATTTTTGGGTTCTTGTTAAAAGGTGATAAATTTTCTAGAATTTATTTTGTGTGCAAATATTATTTTTATATTTTTAATCTCATCTACATATGTAATTATATATAAATAAATATATAGTTAATAATAGTAATAATAACAATAATAATAATAATAATAATAATAATAATAGAAATAATAATAGTAATACTAATAGTAATAATAATAGGTAATAATAATAATAATAATAATAATAATAATAATAATAATAATAATAATAATAATAATAATAATAATAATAGTAATAATAAATAAAAAGAAAAAAAAAGAAAAGAAAAAGAAAGGAAAAAAAAGAAAAGAAAAGAAAAATAAAATAAAATAAAATAAAATAAAATAAAATAAAATAAAATATAAAACCTATCCTAAGCTAATTCCCCTTAACCCTAACTAACTACCCCCCCCCCCCCCGAGCAAATCCCCCCCCAACAGTAGCTAAACCCCCTGCTCTCCCCATCTCTCTCTCTCTCTCCCCCTCTCTCCCTCTCGGTCAATATATATATATATATATATATATATATATATATATATATATATATATATATATATATATATATATATATATATATATATATATATATACTATAAACTACCAAACCCTGAAAACCCTAACCCTAGCCCCGACCTTCGGCCGACCCCCCGACTCCGCCGACCCGCCGCCGCCGCCAGCGATCGTCGCGCGCCCACGCGCGCATATGCACAACAGCGCTGCCCAGAGTTCCCATCTTTCAGGTGATGTATCTCCCTCATCTCTCGTCCTTTTCTCGAGTGGTTTATCCATGTACGTTCACAACCTAACCCTCTAGGATTTTCATTCAAGTGAAACAAGTTTTAGTGTCCCAGATTGGTTGAAAAATTGACCAAAAAATGGCCAAAAAACTGACCAAAACAGTCCAAAATTTCAACACCAAACCCCCATGTTCATGACTAATTTTCTACCAACCTGTTTAATATTTTCAAAATCTAATTGAAGGATTTTCTTCTCTATATAACCGAGAATTTAACTGTTCTTTTACTTTAATTTGTTTTAATTGTTAAATTATTCGGCCTCCAAAACGACCAAAAACTTGATATTTTAAAACTGAAATTTTGTGATACGTAGTGTGTCCCGCCAAACAGGACCGACTTATCATATACCAATTGCACCGAAAGGCGTGTATGGTATATCCTAACGTGTGGGCTTTCACGAAAATTGATTTGGACGTGTGTGTGCATCGGAATCAATCCGTATCCGCAAAAAGTTCCTGTATCGCTACTTTTCCAAAACATAACCCCATTTTTTGTACGCCTGTCGAAATGCGATAAAATTTGGGCCATTGGATTCTTTGTATCACGCTGGTCCTGTGACCCAAGTTTCAGGCTATTCTGAGACAGTTGACCAAGCCGCCTATTCGCGGGCCCCACGGGTTGACTTGAACGGCGAATTTGTGATCGGCTTACCGGAATCCAAAATTGGACATACCGTTGAGTTCGTATCGATATTTAGAATTGTTTGACCTATAATTTATCCTATTTAGAGACCTTTACCTATGACACGTATTTCGGTGCAAAGTGGGCCACATGTGGACCACGCTTTGGCCCAAAATTAATATTTTGCCCCTGTGTCCAAATTGGATTAAAAGGTAGTGTTTTCTAGCTATCTCGCTTATTCTTAGAATGTTGGTGATATTTATTTCAGCATCCGGAGACGTTCATTCTGATGCCATAGTTCCGATCCCTTGTGCTTGACGTCTGGACGCTTACACTTCACAGCTTTCTTGCCAGCCAAGATACCTTGCCAAATTGCTTATAGTACTTTACATGCTTATTATATTTTTATATATTCATTATATATGTCTTTTCTTTCAGTCATAGTTATATACAATATATATGTTGACACACACTTGACACATAGTATCATGGGAGGGGAGGACAATCAGTAGGCGTATGGGCTACCCACTCTGGTAAACCGTAGTAACTAGCACACAATATGGGAGTTGTGTCGCGATGGTCTCTACCTCGCGATATGTCAGCTTTTGGTGTCACGATGGTTGTTACCCTCGCGGTATGACGGCTTATGATGTTCATGGACGTGTGTATGAGTTGTGAGAATAGATCGAGTATCCTATACCTACCCATACGTCGAAATGGTTGTCCTCACTATACATTTTCATATAGATTGTCTACTACAGCGTACTTATATATTTTTTGTCTATTATGCATGTTTTACTGTATTCAATTGACATGCTTCTATGTATCTTGTTACGTCCCTCTGAGGACCTGGTCCCTTTCCAGGTGTAGACGATCATGACTATTTGTAGGTGCACAGATCAGGACTTGCTACTGCTCTCTCTTTTGAGGAGTCTTCTCTTCGATCCTTGTTGATCAATAGATGTACTTATTTTGTTTCTCTTATATTCTAGTTTGGTAGTGGATTTGTCTCCACCCAACTACTTATTCTTATCAAGCATTTTATACTTGATTCAGTTATATAGTTGATTTGTTATTTGATTCTGTGGATGTGATCTAGTTATGCCATGTGACTTGTGCCAATATGTATACCATATGTGAGTTATTATTCATATTACAGCGTACGTGTGTATTATGGTACCCATATATTGGATTTGCCATATATATACGGCTGGCATGCTTACGTATTCCTAGTCCTACGTATTTTGGGACTGGGGCATGACACATGCTTATATAAACTAATCATCATAGTGAAGAAATTAAAAAAACAAATTATCATAAGTGCATGAATATTTAGTAAGCCTAACATGCATAGATTAATAATAATATTTTAAAGATTTTTACTTGACACGTAGAAATATCATAAATAGAGCATAAAGATTTCTAATACAAACATAAAGTTGAAGTAATATAGATCCATACAATAATTAAAATATTATAGAATAGAATAAAAGACGATATCTCCTGAAGCATCACAACATATCAACAATCATAGGTCGTCGTTATCTGTAGAGTCATCAGCTGGCTGGTCAAGGTAGGCTTCCGTCGGGTCGAAGTATTGCTATAGGAATGGATCATCGATACAATATCCTGTACGAGAAGGATCACGAGGCACTGGGAATAGAGTGACAGGATGATGAGCCTGGTGGTAATACAGGTTTGCTATAAAGTTGGCCAGGGAATGGTGGTACGGTAATCCTGATCTCAGAGACGAGTAATAAACATAGACTTCTGCTCTTGGTGCTGAGCAGCTATGAAGGTGTTTTGCTAATGGTACTGAGTAGCTATCAACTCGTTCTGCAGTCAAAACTGCTTGCGAATCATCTCTTGGATAGAATCCAAGGTAGTAGTCGGTACAGAGGAGGATGGTGCAGATGCTGCTGGAGTGGATGTGGCAGGAGGTCTGGGGTCAACTATGATAGTCGGGTCATCAGAATCAGATGCACTCATTATCGGATGGAAAAATCGGCTCAGTTTTGTGAGCCTTGGAGGCTGGCTCATAGAGATAAGTCGGCTCATCCATATGAGTGTGAAAGTGCTCAAAGATGATAGGTAGGTACATGGCATAAGGGAGTTGGCGCTTGGCCACATAATAGTTTATCATCTGTCTGATGATGGTCTTAGGAAGGCTAAAGGGAGTGGAGGTATGGAAATGATACAAGACGGACATCTCTCGATAAGAAACCTCGTCCTTTGAGGTCTGCTTGGGTAGGATGGTAGAGTAGATAATCTGATTAAGTTCATAGAAGTAAACAATTTCTCATAAATATAATAATTATACATAGAGTACTTATATGTATATATATTTTAGATATATGATTATAAATATATGTGTATTTATCTAATTAACGTATAATTATTTGGTATATACATAAATGTCTCTTATAAATAAAATATTTTTCTTATGTATATAACAAATAATTTATTAGTAGTTTTTGCCTATTATATATATAGGAAAACCCTAATTAGGACCATGGTCGTAGAAATATTATGATGATTAATGGTTGTTTGTTTAGGATTGGTAGATTCTTTAGGACTGTAGCAACTGAAGCTTGTGCTTAGGCTTGGACCAGACTTTTGTATTTGAAGTCTCAGCTCATATTGGACAAACCTCAGGCACCTCGTCTATTAATTTACAGTAATTACATGCATGATTATCAGTCATTTATTTTGGATATACTGCTATATGTTTTACCTGTTTCCTTACCTGTATGGTTATATGATTAATCCGGATGATACATAGATTTGATACACGGATTTGTACTACATGACATATAGGATACGCGTACCTGATGATTGTTTTATCTTCTTCTTGATTGAGTTACCTATATACTTGATAGACTGGCGTATACCTGTTAGAGTCAGACTGAAAGTGTCATGGGTGCATCACCGACAGTAGCATTGGGTGGGGAGGACAACTACTAGACTCTTGGGCTACTACACATTCACTATATATATATATATATATATATATATGTATATATATATATATATATATATATATATGTATATATATATATATATATATATGTATATATATATATATATATATATGTATATATATATATATATATATATATAGAGAGAGAGAGAGAGAGAGAGATACTGTATCCAGAGTTGTAGTCCTTACTGTGTGTCTCTGTGCTCGGAGCTATAGGTACGCACCGTGTGTCTCTGTGCTTCGGAGCTACGAATTTATATTTGAAAAGCCCATGCGTCGAACATTGTCCTCATTTTCGTATCACATAGATAAGTTCGACTGGTTTTTGACAGTTGTATATAGACCCATGTTTACTTCTTTGAATGTTATTACTGTATTTAATTTGGCATATATTTTTTTGTATCTTGTTACGTCTCTATGAGGACCTAGTTCCCTGCCAGGTTATTGCTGAGTACTGATATAGGATTGGGGACCTCTTCAGGAATTCAGGTATGTTTGTTGATGCCTTCTTATCATTCTATCATATTTAGTTTTGTTCCTAGTTCATAGTATATAGCTAGCATTATGGATGTTATATACGAATTTGTGGACATATTATCTAATTAGGATAGCTTATATATATTCGAGTCGGACAAGAGTCTGGTTAAATGCGTAGCTGGCCATTGCTACGTGGCGTGGTCCCACATATTTTGGTACTGGGGCGTGATATTACATGAGTATGTATAACTTATGTACTCGACACCATTATAGGTCCTTTGCTGACACCATTACTTTACATATACTTCATTGTCCGGACCTGTAAACCCCCAGATTTTTTAGGAATTTAAAAATAAATTTTCAGAATTTTTCTGCAAATTTCTGTTATTTTTCAGGAATTAAAATAAATGTTCTTCTAAATCAAATATTTTTAAGTATTAAAATAAATATTTAAATATTATAAAAATAATATTTTTGGGTGTAAAATAAATATTAGACTTACAATAATTTTTCTGGAATTTATTGTACCCCAGAACTATTTTTTAAAAAGACCTAAAAATTTATGTTTTAAATAAACCAACCTGAACCAAACCAAACCAACCAGTTTAAAGCTGAACCAAACCAATCCTGAACCAACCCAGACCAAACCCAATCCTTAGCGGGTCGGGTCGGACCCACACCCGAACCCGACCTGAACCCACCCCCTAGCGGATCGGGTCGGATTCGGATTGAACCCGACCCAGAAACCCAAGACCCGACCCACATCCATCTAATTATTGCTACAGCAGAGATCGATCGGCGCCTCTCCGCCTCTCCTCTCCGTTAGCCGTCGCTGATCCCGGCCGCCCGCTTCCCCCACCGACCGTTATGACCCCCTCGCCTTCCCGACCTCTCCACTCCCGGCCAACGGCCACCACCACTATATAAACCCTCGACCCGGCCACCCTGATACCCCCAACACCCTCAACCTCCACCTCCATCCACCGAGCTCCACCGCCTCCGTCAGCGTCGACCCCTCAGCCGACCATGACCCTACTACCACCGGACGACCACGACCCCGCTGCACTCGGACAACCCCGAGCCGCCTCCGGTGACGACGCCTCCGCCCCGAGCCACCGACGACCCTTCGACGACCTCCGCCGCCGCCAGCATCGAGCACAGCACCCGCCGGTTGAGCACGCCACGCCCTCGCGTACGCCTTGTTCAGTCATCTTCGACCCCCAGTTCAGGTGAAAATACCTCTCTTCTCGCCGCCTCATTTTTCGTACTGTCTGTTGCTACGCATACCCTGCGTGACCCTCTCGAACCCCGTGCAACTCGTCCGGGGTATCGCGTCTTGTGTCTGTCGCAAATCGCGATGCGAAATCAAGAAAATAATCCCCTTTTTTGAAAATTTAGAAAATATTCCGAACTCTCCGGTTCGCGACCGTTTTGCGACCAACCTCTTAAATATTTACAAAATTGGCCTAAACAATTATTTAGACCATATAACCAAGTTTTAAAACCATATTTTTGTGTAATTTATCGTGCTGTAATTTGTATTTAATTTGAGGGTGAAAATGACCAAAATATTGGTCATTTAAATACCCTATTTTTCTCGGAACTGAATGCGCCCCGCTAAATGGGACGACTTGGTCGTGTGCGAACTTCACCGAAAGGTGCGTTCTATTAATACGGACGTGTGAAATTTTGTAGAAGTTGATTTGGATGTGCGTGCACACCGGAATCAACACGTATCCGTCGACAACGCCCCGTATTGACCCTGTTCTAAAACTTATTGTATCTTCGTGTACGCTCGTCGTATCGAAACGAAACTTGCTCCATCGGACTAGTAGCAATACTTCGGTCCTGTGACCCAAGTTTGGTTCGATTCTGAGAACGTTGACAAAATCGCGTATCGTGGGCCCCACGGCTCCACTTGACGGACGATTTTGTGATCGGCTTATCGGAATCCAGTTCTGGATATTCTGTTGGGTTCGTATCGTCGTTCTGAAATTTTAGACACTAAGTTTGCTGAATTTGGAGAACTTTGTCTCTGGCACATTTTTCGATGCGAAGCGGGCCACATGTGGACGACGCTTTGACCAGAAACTGTCACTTTTGCCCCTGTGTCTAAATTGGACTTATGGACAAACAATTTTAGCTATTTGATATCTTATGAACTTGATGGTAATGTTTATTTCAGCAACCGGAGGAGTACCTGCAGATCCCGTTGATACTAGAGCAGCAGTTGGAGTCAGAACCCCAGGCAAGTGTACCTTGCCAATACTTGCTGTAATTTGTTTCATATTCTCTTGATCTATTCCTGTGATATAAATTGTTCAACCTAGGACCGTGTGACATTACTAAACGTCCGAATAAAATTCGGGTGTCAACGTCGTACGCAGAGTTGTGTAAAGTCATTTAGACATGGATATCGAGACCCTATACATTCTCGTGCTTGCATTATCAAGTACGTCATACCACAGGACATCTGACACTATTCATGAGACAGAATCTTCCTGAGATATTCACCTGCATTAGAATTGATCTTGCGTGTCATGGACATGAGACATGTGATTACATTAGGTGGGGAGAGTATTATCATATCAAAGGCTGATTATATTATATATATATTTTATATGTAGGTGTCTTAGACTCTGACACAGAGCTTTGGCACAAGTACTGTCCCTTCGATAGAATGCTGCTATGGGTTTCCCCGACACAGAGCCTATAGCAGTCTCAGCCTGAGTATGATTCATGCTCTCATATTGCATATCACTTAGCTGGTTATATAGTTTACCCTATTGATTCATTTATTATTGTACTGCATTTATTTTGGCTTGAGTTATTCTTGTACCTTGCTATGTCCCCTGAGGACCTGGAATCCAGATTATATCCCTAGGTATAGCAGAGGAGTTCTATCCTGAGGTATATGGAGCAGGAGCAGACACCGGAGCTGAACCGATCTCCGAGGACGAGGTGATAGCAGAGGATTTTTCTTGAGTATTGCTTATTCTATACTCAGTATATGTTATTGTTAGACTCTTTTATTTCTGGTCTGTTGAACCATTGTATCAAACTCATTATCGGGTTATTCCCCGATTATGTTTATTGAGACTTGATATTGCTTTATAATTCTGATATTGATTATATTCATTTCTGTGGATGAGATTAGTACCATTGCCCATATTATTGTTTTACAGCTTAAGTACTCCTTGATGGGTCCATTAAATTGGGTTTGCCCATCGGTGTGTGCTGCTGGCCATTGCCACGTGTCTAGTTCCTCGATATTTTAGGACTGGGGCGTGACAGGACCCTAGATACTTCTATAGTTAGGGGAGTCCCACCCTTTATATACTTGTCCAGACCCATTACCTGGTATAGTTAGCGGACACCTAACCTTTATATACATTCCATAGATGCCCTATAGTGACTCATCGTAGTGTACTCATGTCTTCTTAGTTCCTGTACAAGTCTTTTAGTGGCTCGTCATAGCACATTTCTATTTGAGATCCTACTGTCACTTATTGTCACTGTTGTCACCTATTGTCACTGACTGTCTCTATTGTCACTCTTGATACTGATTGTCTCCTACTGTCACTACTGTCACTTTGGATACTGATTGTCACTATTGCTACAGATTGTCACTATTGAACCTGTTGTGGCTTGTTTTGTGCTAGCGCTTGTAACTGTCAAACTATTATCCAGTCTTGCATACATGTCTATGATGGATTCTGCGAAATGCCACAACCAAAATTCAAAGCTGAAACTGCTAAGGATTAATGACTAGATTATTGACATAGATCATTTGGAGGGGCGATTACCCGTTTGCAAGCAGTTTCGGTGTTCCGATGCCACATTACTTACGGATTTGTAGCATGTCATCGAGTATGATACATTTTAGCTCACCGTCGAGTGATGCATATATATTGTCACTATTGTCACTATTGTTACTATTGTCACTTATTGTCACCATCTTCTTATGGAATATAACCCGAATAGACTGCAGTTCTTACGACCAATTAGAGAACCTCAATTTTCATGTGCTAGTAACTAGGATCTGTGATAACCCTAGTTAGCTAATGATATCAAGTCGTAGACATTGCTTGGCCGTACTTTATTGATTGATACTATGCCTTGTCCAGTGTCTTTTCTTTTATCGTATTGTTACATTTACTGGTAAGTGACTAGAGGCTAGGTACGGCTCAGAAAAAGAATCATAATCCTGGTCCTTGTTTGGTTTAAGGGTTATGGTTCCTATTTCGATGAGTTTTCGAATCTTCTTGTTGCTTGCCGACTTATCTTTTTCTTTTCCTGGATATTGTCACTTGCATGTTTATTGCTTTTACCTGTCCATGACTCGGTACTTACATGTTCCTGTCATTGACCTGATTCCTGTACATGCTTACATGACCCAGTACATGTTCCTCTGATTCCCGTACATGCTTCCTGTCCTGTTTTACTTTACCTGCCACCAGTTTATTTTCATATTTTCTTGTGCACTTTATACATATTCCGGTGGTTACATATTGCTTAGTATTGTAGATGTGTATTATTGCTGGAATTTAGTTCATAGTTTTGACTTCCTTTGTGATACTTGCTATTGGGGCCGGGTTTGACCCAATTGGTTTAGCATGGCCAGATCTCGTAGTGGAACAAGAGGACTTTCTGTTGGATGGTGGCTACCCGGAGCAACTGACTATCTGAGTGGGTTTCTACTTATTCACCCAATAGATCCCCTACTTGTATATTCTTTTGCGACATTTAGCCACCGAGCACATGATAGATCGTGTTTTGGACTTGACATTCTTTCTACGTACATAGCATGATTTTGTTTTATCTAGATTGCAGCTAGTACTGATCATATATGACTTATATTCTGCTAGTTCTTCATTTTGTATTATTAGCTTCGTGGTCATCTATGTATATATGGTTTGTGAGCTTTACTATCTTGCTCCTGATTATCATATTTCTTGTATATTGCTTATTTGCATGTGATTAAGACACATATTTTCACTATATGGATATTTTAGTAATTTTGTACGTTGCTAATATTATATGATTATATTTGGTATTATTAGTTAGTTTAGAATTAATGGGTATGGCCTAGAATTAATTAGTGTTAGTTGCCTAGTTAATTAAATAGAATTAAATTAAGTTAGTTGTCATGAAAGAAATATTTCATATTAGTTGTAGAGATTCCCTTCTTAATCAAATTAGATTCCTTTCCTTTTTCTAAATTCAATTTGGAGGGAAAAATGAATGAAACCATTTGAACCCAACCAATAGGAGAATGCCATGTGTCTTTCTTTTGAATTTAGTTTTCCTCCAATTTGCTACTTCTTTCCCAAGCAATAATTTGTTTTAAATAATAATTCATTTCTCTCTCAAATTCTAGATTGAGAATTCAAATTTCACCTTCTCTTGCCAATTCTTTTAATTCATTCTTCATCAAGGAGCAAAGATCTTAGAGAGGAGTCCCCAAGGAGGAATTTGTGTCCAAGTCATCCCTACCGTATCCAAATTCGGAGTCCACCAAGGAGGACACTTCTAGTAGAGGTGAACTTCTCAATTTTACCTATTCTATGTGTAGGAAGCCTACTGAGACCTATAGGAACCTTCTAGTTGGAGAAAATGACCTTTCTATGATATTTCTAGGCACTAGGAGCCTCAATTTGGGTAGATCTATGCATTTGATGATTGTATTATTGGTTTTTGGGCTCAATTTGGTAGAAATCCGAGTTATGTCCATGTGTTGGTTGTGTCGTGTCCTCAATAGGACAAATCGAGTCTATTGTGATGTGTGATGTGTGATGGGTTCTATATGACCACAATTGGACATGGAGAGTGCGTGTCGTGATACATGGTGACACGGGGTTGAAAATTGGTATTTTTTGTAGTATTGGTTTTTGTCCATATACTCATAGATCTATTATAATTAGTCTATATTACATAATTATAGTTATAATTTATATGTTATATGTGCCTTGGTGTTTTAGTTGAGATTGAAGTATTGGAGGATGCGTATCATGGCAGTATCGGGGTTATTGAGTATGATACTCTAGAATGCACACAAAGTGTTTGACAAATTGATTATATATGCTCATGTATGTCTATATATGTATGAGGGAAGGAGAGCAGTCCAGTGCATCTGTGTTCAATACATGCACTGTTGGGGTAGTTGAGGTGTGTGCTACACACAAAGTGCACAGTGGGTGCACCGGCAGTATACTTGAGCAGTGACTGCAAGCAGTCGGGTACCCTGATCTTGAAGTGCAGTGGCAGTGCACTCCGGTACACTATTGTGCAGCAGAATGTTAGGCCTATGTGCACTATAAAGTTTTGCACATATTGTGCACTTCTGTGACAGCAGGAATTTGCAGCAGCTACCTTGTCATCAAGTATCAGAAGCAATCGGTTGGAGCTTCTTGAGGTATGTTGTGCACATATGTGCAAAGCAAATAGGGATACTCAATATCAAAAGGAGGAGAGGGAGATGTCCAGGTCTGAACAGTGGAGGGATATGATAATAGGGTGTATCTCCAGGTTAAGAGTAAGTATTCAGATACTAATATGAATCAGTGAGAGTGTCTCCTTAGAACTTAAGATAGTTAAGATGTGTTAGTAGGTCAGATAGGGTAATAACTGAAGATACCAAGGTATTAGGGTGTAGTATAGAGGTGAGTCGAGTTATGTTAATAAAGTATCATTCAAGATATGGGGTGTTAAGTTTGGTATTGGGCTAAGATACTATAAGGTAGGTATTCATAAGGTATCAGGGTAATATGGGAAGTCTGTTTCAGACTTGCATTTGAGTGTGGAGTTAAGTATCTTTTAAGTATCAATATAAGTTAAGGTATTATTATATATTGGTGATTATAGGTTTATATAGTGTAATTATGACACTAAGTTATGGGTAATAGTATAAGTATAGCTAAGATGTAGGACAAATCAAGATACGGTGCAGATTTGTGATACGGGCTATGGTATCACATTTAGACCAAGGTATATATATATATATATATATATATATATATATATATATATATATATATATATATATATATATATATATATATATATATATATATATATATAGCATTGACCTAGAAACTAAGGTTCGACCTAGTTAACTTGGTTTGACCTTGGTTGACTTAGTTTTGACCTAGAATATAATTTTAACCTATTTAAGTATTATTTATAATTCTAAAACACTGTATTGATATGATATTCCATATTTAGGTCTTTAAGGCACTGTTACGGATACCGTTGATACTTCACCTCAGATTTTCGGCGAGTATATTCTCTGATAGTTTCTCATTAATGATATCTTCTATGTTTCCTATATCTAGTATAAATATTATTGACTTCTTGACACATGGTTACAAGGATTGGTATTACTAGATCCCGTCATGAGATGTTATTCCTGGTGGTTCCTGGCATATTCTGTGCAAGTCCTGTAGTTCTTATACTTGTATGGACACTGATTCTTGAGGAGACTTGCTACCTTCTCAGATATTCACGTGTCATAGCGTGCCATGGTTGGATCCACTATACCAGTTGGGGGCGGAGAGTATTTAGTATAGATATGTGATCATACCCCACAGTTCCTATTTTCTTGTATAGTTTTAATCATACACCGTACGTATGATTAACCAGGCCATAATTTCTGAACAAAAGACGCAAACTGATCATATGTTAAAGCTAGTACTCACTCACTTAGCTAGTTGTATTTCCTGACTCTTATATATGATGTTTATTTCTCTTGTATATATATTCTTGCATTCTTATTCTTGTATATTCCTACCATGCTCTATTTATCTTGTATATTATCTCTATTTACTGCCACATACTCTTTATCATTTATGGGAACTACTGTTAGAGGTGTACTTCGCTCCAATCCTGACTGGATATATTTTTTCCAGATGACACTGAGGAGTGGTATCCCACTCACTACGTGCCTCAGGACGTAATAGGCCTAGAGCTAGAGACTGTAGCTCAGGAGGGGCTCATCCCAGTTTAGGCCGATGATACATTGCCTATTGTTCAGTAGATAAACAGATTATTATACTGGATTTGTCTCCAGCTTTGACATTAGTTGATTATATTTTATTGGCGACTCTTTTAGATATTATTAGTCGTGTGAGATGTATTGACTCTTATTTTATTCTCCTTATATGATATTCGTGCGTTATTCTTCCTTATAGATTATGTAATTGAGTATTCATATTCATTGAGTTATCATTATGTGTTGATGATCATTATTGATAGATAGTCTAGAATACCAATACAATATTCTACCGCCGATGTTGCGGCGTAGGCTGGACGTACCCATGGCCTATGCCCAAATATTCAGGGACGGATCATGACACATTTTTAGTGGTAGCCCATGCAGGTCTTCGAGGTCGCAAGTAGTGCGATATCGTAGTGGTGCTCAGACCTAGAGTGCTATTACGAGCCAGTTATATAGGAGATAGATTATAAGCTGAGAGATACTCAATCACAATTAGAAAAAACTTCTAATCTATAGTCTCAATGCAACTATTATTCTTTGATATGATTTTTTAAACTATAACTGTCTTCCTTTGATAATATTCAATCTTGTTCCATATTGACTTCTTTCTTATTTTAATCTGTCTTCATGATGGCCCTGAAGATCAGATTCTACCGTTCGGGAGTAGCTACAGCTTCCGAGAGATCCGCTACCTCCTGGCCTGCCGTTGAGAGAGCAGCTGATGATGTTGCCCATCCACCTGCCAGAGAGTTTGCTCCTGTCACTTCCCCAGTTGTTAAAGTGTCGACTGCTTTTGGGTGTCCTTCTCCTGTCCAAAGGGCTGCCCCGACTGTTTCAGAGGATCTTCCTCCGCCACCTCCAGTGCCAACTGACGTAACTCAAATATTCGTATTATTCAGGGATATGATGGAGGATCAGAGGGCCCAAAATGAGTTTCAGCAGAGGCAGATAGACATGATGCGGGAAGGCATCGAGAGAGCTCACTAGGTTGCCTTAGCAGCAGTCAAGAGAGGTACTCCAACCCAGCAGCAGGATACCCAGCCCAAGCCGGGTAACGTCCAGGACTTAAAGAAGCTGGGACCTTAGGGTTTCAGAGGGACGTAAGGAGTCATCTATACGGATGATTGGATCAAGGACATCGAGCGTATCATTCGGTTGTCTCGTCTCACAGAGGACCTAAATATTGAGGCGATTGGGCTCCAGATGACAGACATAGCTCGTACTTGGTTCAGGAATGAACCATTTCTTGTTGATCCTGAGAACACTTGGGAGGATTTCAAAGACCTTTTCAAGAAGAAGTTCTTCATCCCTACTGACATATTGGACTTGGCACGTCAGTTTCAGAACTTCCAGCAGGGGTGCATGTCAGTAGAGGAGTACACCATAGAATTCGGTAGGCTGAGCCGGTACATGGAGCATATGGTGCGAGACCCGAATATGAGAGCTAGTCTTTTTCGAGAGGGCCTAAAATGGGAGGTGAAGGTCCTCATCTCATCTAGTCATGAGACTTATTCAGCGGTTCTTGCGGAGACACACAAAGTCGAGAGGGATATGAGCTTGAGGCCCAAGAGGGATCACGATATCTTTGGTATATCTAGTAGTAGTACGGGACCTGCCAAGCGTCCTCAGCTTCAGTAGAGATCTTTTCAGCAACCACAGTAGTTCCAGACTCTTGCTAGGGTGTCGGTTCGTCAGGCACTATAGCAGAGACAGACACCTCAGGCTCCCTGCCACTACTGTAAGAAACCCGACCATATCTGGGTAGTTTGTAGGAGGAGGTTGGGAGTTTGTTTGTATTATGGCGCTGAGGGGCAGTAGATGAGAGAATGTTCCAGTTCTCTATGTCGTGTAGCTCAGGGAGCAACTCCAGCTCAGAGAGCACCGGCGAGGCCACCTGTAGTACAGTCGAGGGGACCACTTCCTACCCAGCAGTAGCGTTTCGTCCAGCACCAGCATTAGTTGGGTGCACCTCAAGGTTGAGCGTTAGGCATGACGGTCGAGGAGATCGAGCCCACCGGAGATGTCATTGAAGGTTCTGTTCTTCTTGATTCCATTCCAGTCTTAACATTGTTTGATAGTGGTACATCTCATAGCTTTTTGTCTGTAGCTTTTTCTCTAAAACATTATTTTGTAGCTGAGTCTTTGAGTAGGACTTGCAAGATCATGACCGGGGGAGACATTATCATGGTCAGTAATATTTGCAAGGATCGGAGAGTTACCTTGGGAGGCCGGAAGCTGAGTACATGTCTACTCGTAATGCTACTTCCGAGCTATGACATTGTACTCGGAATGGATTGATTGAGTAGGCACCATGCTAGTATAGATTGTTGTCACCCTCATATTTTCATTCAAGGATAGTTTGGTAATTGACATGAATATTTTAAATTTAGGATTTATTTGTATTTAAATATTGTACATGCATGATTAATTATTTTTTGCATTATTTGTTGATTGCTAGTTGTAGATTTATTTTCGACTTGTGTAGTGGATCTAACATATTTAATTAGATGCATGAACCAACATTTTATATGAGTTTAGATTGAGCCCAAGAATTAGGCCCATGGATTTTGAGGTTATATTAATTAGTGAAACCATTAGACTAGAACCTTCCCTCCCTAATTAATTTCTTCATAAGAGGCCCCAAGGGGTAATTAGGATATTTCATACTTGCTTTGGGAGAGGGCTATGGACGACCATAGAGGGAGGAGAGAGAGTGCCTCTCTTATTTTAATTTCCAATTCCATTAGATCTAGTTTTCCTTTTTTTCTAATTTCCTTCATTCCATCACCATTCCTCCACCAATTTCTTCACAAATTTCTTCCCTATTCTTCATTGGAGGCTTCTATATCAAGGATCTATAAGAAGGAAGCAAGGACCAACAAGGAGGAGGCCAAGATCTACAAGGAGAGGAGCTACATTTTATTTAGGAACTTTTTATTGGAAATCCATCTCCTAATAGGTAAATTTCAATTTTTTCTCTTCTAGTAGACTCTAAATATTATATTTAACCATAAGAAAATAACCCACATGCATAGGCTACCCATAGAAATTAGTTTTAGGTTCATAGGAGACCTACAGTGAAAGTTATATGCTTTTTGGTATCAATTTTAGGGAAATTCCGAGATTGGCACATGTAGTATTTGTCATTTGGTCAAATAGATCAATATGACATTTAATTGCTTGTTTGTGACTAGTGTCGTGTCCACAACTGGGTACATATAGGCCGTATCTCGTCAATTTGACGAAATGGGTTGATTTTGGGGATTTTTCTCCGACACGGAGACTTGTACATATCACATTGTGACACGGACACGTAGATGATCTAATTACTATACGTATTATTCATATTTAGTGTATTAGACTTGTTCGTATCCTCCGGGATGTATTTGGTTGTGTGTTGGAGCCGTATCGCAAGCGTATCATAGAATTAGTGTGATACGGGTGCGGTGTACTCCACGTGTTTGGTATTTTACTCTTAATTCTATATGTACATGTATATATATATATATATATATATATATATATATATATATAAAATATTTTATATAAGATATATATGTATATGAGTGTGTATATGATTAAGTGTATATGTGTGTGTCTATATGTGTGTATATAATAGTGTATATAGTTTTATATATATATATATATATATGTGTGTGTGTGTGTGTGTGTGTGTGTGTGTGTGTGTGTGTGTGTGTGTGTGTGTATTAGTGTTTACATGTATATATGTATGTGTGTGTTTGTGATTAGGTGTGAGAGTGTGTGTGTGTGTGTGTATATATATATATATATATATATATATATATATATAGTGGTGTATTTTATATATACATAAAGGATTATGTATATATATGTGTGTGAGTGTGCTATGTATTGTATATGAGTTTGTGTGTGTGAGAGATGAGCAGTGGCACTGTGCAGTATCAGTGCAAGGGGAGAGAAGCTCGGGATAGGAACTCAGCAGTAGCAGTAGCAGGTTCAACAGCAACTCGAGTGGCACTGTGCAGTATCAGTTCAAGCTCTGCACAGTGGCAATAATACAAGGTATTAGCAGCAGCATCAAGCCACTGCAGGAATGAGTACCGCAGTGTATAGCTAAGTCTACTGCAAGCAGCATGTTGCAGTGTAAGCAGTGTCAGTAACTCGTGCACTGTGCAGTCAGCAAGAAGAAGTTCAGAATTGTGCACAGTGAAATCAGCAGGAACCTTCACTATGTAGTATCGGTTTCAGTTGGTAGTTGGGTTTTGGGTTAGATGAGTATCAGTTCAATACAGATAGTTACGGTTTTGGTTAGTAGTTTATATGGTGTAGTTAGTTTGTATATAGCTATGTATGCTAGTTGTGATAGTGGTTAGTGAGTATTAGATGATTTAGTTGTTTATGTTAGTAGATAGATATGTATATTAGGTAGCTATGTGTAATTAATAAGGATGGTTGATAAGTTATATGCTAAGTTATATATGTATGCTAGTAAGTATACATGTTGGTAATTAGTAGGTATATATTATATTAATATCTATTATAGTAGTTAGTATATGTTAGCTTATAGTTAGTATTTTAGTTTGGGGTTTTATATTATGTTTTAGCTATTATGTTGAGATTTTGGATTACCTCGGGATACCAAGGTATTGGGTCGATACCTAAGGTATTGAGTTTGGGTATCGAGATAGGTATGATACGCATTGGTACAAGGCCAATGTATAATATTTTAATGTTTTGATATAGATATTAAGTATATTGACTCGTATATATATATATATATCTATAATACTATTTTCATATAATTAAATTTGTGTATCTTAGGATACGGCCTTTCTGAGTATCTTTTTGTATCATAGCTTAGCTTGTATAGCTTAGTTTCATAGTGCATTGACTTAGTGTCCTAGTGTTAGACTCTTGCAACCTAGATTTAATCGGTTTGACCTAGAAATGGCTTATTGACCTAGAATTACATCATATTAACTTATTTTCATTTTCGAATCTTGTATTGATGCAACGTACCATATATAGGTCTGTGTGACACCAGCTTGGGCATCGAGAGACACACCTTGCTCAGGATTTCATACGAGTACATTTCTCTGATAGTTTTCAATTCATAATAGTGTATATATGCATGTTCTAGAATTGTATAGTTGACTCCGACACACTGATTTCATGGACTTATACTACATGGATCCCGTCAGGAGATGTTATCCCCTACCGTGTTCAGCGGGTACTCGTGTACATGTATTTTATCGTGTATATTGGGTATTTATATTTCGTGTTCACACACTGCTCGTGTTCAGTATGCTTATTCGTGTACACCCACTGCTCGTGTTCAGTGGTTATGATATTCGTGTACACCCACTGCTCGTGTTTAGTGGTTATATTTCGTGTTCGTAGCGTGTCGTGATTGGATACATTGGTATTAGTTGGGGATGGGAGAGTAGGAGTTGATTATGTGATCAAAGCCCCATTATTCATCGTATACATTTTGGTTACATACCTCACTTGTAATCGTCTTACATGATCATGTTCACCCAAACCGATCATATAATGAACTTGTATTCTGAGGCATATTAGCTAGATTGCCGTTACTTCATCATATTGCTGATATTCATATTATTGTTCTATATTCTTGTACATTACCTATATACCTATTGTTTATTTATTCATATGTTAGTGATCTTGTATTTTATTTCTATTATCTATTTTATATGCTCGATTATGTTATTGAAACTACTTTCAAAGGTATGTACTTCACTCCAATCCTTGGATATATTTTTCTAGATGACTGGCTTATAGAGCAGTATCCCATATTCTACGAGCTGCAAGACGGCGTACCTATAGAGGATACTCCTATAGACCAGGAGGACTTAGTTGCAGAGCCCGAGGAGGTCTAGTTTATTTGTGTTAGCATGTATTAGACTATTATATTTGTGGTGATTCATAGTTTATATATTATTTCAGATTGTGGATTGTATCTTGTATCTTTCCTTCGCTATCCCAATTGTGCTTTATCTTCCTTAGTTTTTTTTGTGATTGAGATTAGTTATACTTGTGAGATACCATATTGCTCCTCCGTTTGGAGTTGAGATGATTGACAGGTACCATATTATATTGTTGAGATATTAGATAGTTAGAAATATCCCAGATAGCGTTTTACCGCTGATTCTGCGGCATAGACTGGGCATAACCACGTACTCGTGTCTGAATATCCGGGTGCAGGTCGTGATACATTTTTAATATTGGCCAGGTCTAGATTCGCAAGTAGTACGATTTTATAGTTTTGCTCGCCTAGAGTACTGCTACGATCCTGCTTTAGGAAACAGGATTTAGGCTGAGAGTTTACTAAATCACAACTAGGAAACATTCCAAAATCTGTTTTGCAAATTCCTATTTATTGAATATTTGCTTTACTTTAAATAAAGTTATGTCCTTCTTTGATGATATCGTATCATATTCAATATTGATTCCTTATTTCAATCTATCTTCAGGATGCCGCTGAAGATGTATTCCCTGCGATCAGGTGCCACGACAGCACGATCAGTCACTTTATTACCCTTGAGGACATCACCATCAAACGATGGTCCAGCACCTACATTCAGGAGGTCAGCTTCACCGGTCCAGGTAGGTGTATCAACAGCAGCTTTCGGAGGTGCTCCACCTCCAGTACTGAGGATAGGGCAGACAGTTTCTGGGTAACTTCCACCCCCCACCACCTGTAGTTGATCAGACGCAGATGTTCGTGCTCTTCCAGCAGATGATAGAGGCGCAGCAGCGACAATCAGAGGTCCTGTGACAGAGCGTGAAGAATGCTTAACAAATCATACTTGCAGCAGTTGAGAGAGTACTACAGTCCAGCCACAGACAACACCACCTCAGTTTATTCCTCAGGAGCCGAGGCCAGGTACCATTATAGACTTCAAGAGGATGGGCCCGAAGGACTTTAGAGGCACAGAAAGGATTCTCTATGTGGATGATTGGATCGAGGACATCGAGCAGAACCTGCGGCTGGCGCAGATTCCAGAGATGTTGTAGATAGAGACAGCGGGGTGTATGATGTTCGACATTGCTTTGACATGGTTCCGAACAGACCCTAGGATTGCAGTACCAAGACTTACTTGGGAAGCCTTTAAAGAGCTTTTCAAGGAGAAGTTCTTCCCAGACGTGGCTTTGACATCCTTAGAGAGCCTGTTCCAGTACCTCGTCCAGGGAGGTATGTCAGTGGACGAATATGCGACAGAGTATTATCGACTAGGGTCACTTCATAGAGGGACAAAACCCTAGAGGTAGAGCCAGGAAGTTTAGGAAGGGCCTGAACCGGGAGGTCAAATCCCACACGAACGGATATCCTACCGCCACCTTCGAGAAGATTCTCAGACAGGCGCACAGAGCCGAGAATGACTTAGAGCTTGGCTCTAAGAGGCCAAGGGACACAGAAGGATCCAGCACCAACACGGGTCCAGCAAAG
Source organism: Iris macrosiphon (assembly GCA_036927795.1). Lineage (NCBI taxonomy): Eukaryota > Viridiplantae > Streptophyta > Magnoliopsida > Asparagales > Iridaceae > Iris > Iris macrosiphon. The sequence continues at coordinate 147,448,049 of JAYESA010000009.1, read as the reverse complement.
AGGCCTCATTTCCAACAGCAGCACTAGAGGAATTACCAGTATCAGAGGCAGCAGTATCACGGGCCAGCTAGAGCGCCGGCACAACAGATGCATCAGATCCAGAGGGCAGCAGTTCCTTGTACTTTCTGTAAAAAATAAGGACACGGATGGGACGCATGTAGGATGAGGGTAGGCCAATTCTTATTCTACGGTTCGAGAGATCATCAGTTGAGGGCTTGTCCTAAAGTCCCAACTCGTCCAGTTCAGGGCGGAGGTCAGGTTGTCACCACCCCATTTCCAGAGCCGGGTATTTTTTTTTAATTTTGGTTAATTATGTATTATTTATAATTAATTGTATTTATAATTAATTAATAATTGTATTATATTTTTATTGATTATTTTAGAATTTTGGCTAGCCTGGACCCATGTCAGACCCTAGTGGACCCATGTCCGACCCAGCCCACACCCCTGTGAAACTTATTTTTGGGTTTAGAATATTTATTATATTTTTTAGTGGGTTACTTGGAGAGATTTGGAGTTAGTTTGAGTGCTTTGGAACCCGAAACCCAAAACTGAGTTACGGGAGGGCATTTTGGACATTTGCCAACTTGTGGAACCCTTTATTAGGTGTGTGGCCCCTATTCCCACCCCCCTACCCATGCATTTCCAGCAGCCCCACCCGAGAACCAGCAGCCCCCATCCCTATTTCTTTACTTTTTCTTCTTCTTCTCCACTCATTTTCTTCTTCCTTTCTCCTTCCCACTTCAAGTAAGTCCATTTTTCTTCCTTCCTTCTTCCATTTTTTCTACTTATTCGAACCCTAACCCCTATATTCTTTCCCAACCTAGGTGGATAGAGCCTAGATTTGGTGTTGGAGCTTGGATTAGGAGCTTGGAAGCTTGGTTTGGTGGATTTGGAACTTTTTGGAGATTTTGGCTTGAGATTCCAACTTTCAAAAGGTAAACCCTAATTTTTCCCTTATAATTACTCTTTTATAGTGTAATTAATAGTTTAGAACCTTCCTAGACCCTTAGGATACCCGTGGGAGGAAGTTGGAACTAGTTTGGTTGGGTTTAGAGACTTTAACATTAGGTTTTGTGTCGATTTCGGGTAGAATCCAAATTTGGCCCAATTTTGGGTGATACCCTAGGTTAGACGGACCTAGGTAGACGTTATCGGGTGTCTTAAGGTTGAGTGCGTATCTCAGTTCGGACACGGGAAGCCGTGTCGCAGAAAAACGGGCGTTTCGGACGAATTTGGGGTTTTCGTCGTCGCCGATTCTAAGTGCGTGCGTATTTTCGCCACGAACCTAGAATCGACGCGGTAGTATTTTTTCTAGGATCTAGACATCGTTTAGGACCCGTGGGTAAATTTTGGGCCGATTCCGAGTTCGTTTGGTGTACGTACGTTTCAGGAGATTTTCTGAACCGCACACCGCGTGTTCGTCGAAATGACCGAACGGCCATTTCGGCGTGGTTTCCTAGTTTCGGGCTTGTGCGCGTGTTGGGTTAGTATCGGGGAGTGTGTGCTAGAATTCTTGGGCTATATTTTTATATATTTATAGGTGTTTGTGCGTGTCGGGGTCGTTGGGCGTGCGTTGGTGAGCGTTGTGGGCGTTGTGTGCGTTGTATTGTGTATTGTGTCTGTGTGGTGTTTATAATATATATATATATATATATATATATATATATATATATATATATATATATATATATATATATGTGTGTGTGTGTGTATATATATTTGTGCGTGTTTCTATATATATATATATATATATATATATATATATATTATATATTTCTATTTATATGTGTATTTTTATGTGTTTGTGAGTGTGTTAGTGAGTGCTTGTGTGAGTGTGTTAGTGAGTGCTTGTGTGAGTGTGTTGGTGTTAGAGTGTGTAGGTGAGTGTGTGTGTGAGTGTGAGTGAGTGTGAGTGAGTGTTTAGATGTAGATATGTATGTATATGAGTTTGAGTTTGTGTGTATATGTATATATATTTATATATATATGTATGAGTGTTTGTGTGTGTGGTTATGTACTAGTGAGTGTGTGTAAGAGTGTGTGTGTGTGTGAGGGTGTGTGAGAGTGAGTGTGTGTGAGTGAGGGTATATATATATATATATATATATATATATATATATATATATATATATATATATATATATATATATATATATGTTTGAGTGTGTATATATAATATATATATATATATATATATATATATATATATATATATATTAGTGTGTATATATATATATATATATATATATATATATATATATATATATATATATATATATATATATATATATATATATATATATGTGTGTGTGTGTGTGTGTGTGTGTGTTTGTGTATATAAGTGTGTGTTTGTGCATATGAGTGTGTGTGTTAATATGTGTGTATAAGTATATATGTTAGTATGTGAATATATATAAGTTAGTGTGTATATATATCTATAGGGTTATATATATATATGTATATATATGTATGATTATATATATATAGTGATATATATATATATATATATATATATATATATATATATATATATATATATATATATATATATATATATATATATATATGTATATAGGTGTGTGTGTGTGTGTGTATGAGAGAGGGGGGGCAGAACAGAGAGCCACTGCTGCTGTACAGCAGCAGCAAACAGAGCTGCAGCAGCAGCATAAACAGCAGCAGTAGCAGCAATATGAAGCACAACATCAGCAGCAGCAGTTTTTAGGAGGGGCAGCAGCAACAAATGCGACGGAGAGAGAGAGGTATATATATATATAGATAGATAGATTAGTAGATAGTTGGATTAATAGTTAGGTGGATATATAAGTTAGATAAATGGATGGATAGATGTTAGATAGATGGATGCCTAGATATAAATAGATAAATAGATACGTAGATAGATTAGATAGATAGATACATAAGTATAGATATAAATAGTTTAGATAGTTAGATTGTTAGATACATAGATAGGTAAATATTTAGATAGATAGATTAGATTGATAGATAGCTAGATAGTTATTTAGATAGATGGATAGGTACATGCATAACTAGATAGTTAGATTGATAGCTAGTTGATAGATAGATAGTTAGATAGATACGTAGATATCTAGATAGTTAGATATTAGATATCTAGATAGATATATATATATATTAGTAGATAGTTAGATAGCTAGATAAATAGATAGCTAGGTAAATAGATAGACACATAGATAGATAGCTAGATGGATGGATAGATGTTAGATAGATGGATACATAGATAAATAAATAGGTAGATAGATATATATATATATATATATATATATATATATATATATATATATATATATATATAACTAGATAGATAGATAGATAGGTAGAGGGATAATTAGATATCTATATCTATATGCATAGATATATATACATAGCTAGATCGATAGTTAGATATCTAGATATAGACATATATATATTTATGTATATGTAAGGTAAGGTATTGGGTATATATATATATATAGGTATATGCCTATATGTATTAGATATATTTTTTTTTTAGCCTAGATTATAGCTAGATATATATGTTTATGCATAGTTAGCTAGCTAGAGGGGTAGTCGGGTTGAGTTTAGAGCGGTATCTCAATACCTTGAGATAACCAAGATATTAAGTTTCGAGCGGGGTATTTGAGCAATAGCCTAGGAATAGTATTGGAGTAATTTTTATATGCTTATGTGTATATATTTACGCGTGCTAGCATAGGTTTTAGCGGGTTTAGGCGGGGTGCGTAGCCTAGGTTGAGGTATCGGATACCGAGGGTATCCCGGTATCTCAAAGAGGCGAGTTTGAGAGTTTTCTAGCCTAATGACCTCGGTTTGACCTAGAATTTCAGGAGCACCCTAGTTTGACCTAGACTTGACCGTAGTTGACTCGGTTGACCGCCAAAGTCAACTTTTGACCTAGTTTTGACCCAGAGTTGACTTTTTGGACCCAGAGTTGACTTTTTAACCCAGATTTCACCGGTTTGACCCGTTTGACCTAGAACGACCCTAGAAGCCTATTTTTAGTTATTTTATATCTGTTTAACTCATTAGAACCCTGTTTAACCTTGCTTTTCACATTAGGTCCTTGCAATACCGGTTCGGATCGCCAGTTGCTCAGGACGTCAGGCGAGTACATTCTCTGATAGTTTTTATTATCTGATGATTATTATGATTCAGCTTCTAGTATAGTATCACTAATTATTCTGGCACAACACGGGACACTGACTGGTATTTCTGGATTTATTTACTTACGACACGTATATTTCATATGTATGGCCGCTATTCTGGAATCAATACTGGCATCACCTACAGGCATCACTCATGTTTCAGGCTGGACTCATCTTGATTTACGTGTCGGGTCTTGGATTCACTTGTATTAGTCGGGGCAGGGAAATACTCAGTAGACATGTAAACATTCCCATATGGAATTATCAGGAATCACTTCCTCTGGTCTAATATAGAATAATAGCAGCCGTGCACCCAGTGCGCGGTGAGCCGTACTTACCCCTAGCCGTTTACATGTCGAAACAAGTATTTCAAAGACACTGAGTTCATTCTTTATAGTCTGGACTCTCTTGCATTTCTTGTTGGTCTTACTTACATATTTTTGGACTTGACTCACTACATGTTTTTCATGCTGGACTCACTACACGTTCATGTGCACGGACTTGATCTTAGCTTAGATTTCCTGTATCTTGCAGTTATTACTATCTTGCTCTGATATCCATGCATCCTTACCTTTATGCACCAGTGATTTATATATTTCTTGTTTCATACTTGCTTCACGCTTCTTGCTACTTGCTATAACTGTTTTATAGTTTTTATCATTTAAATGGAATTGCTGTTAGAGATGTACTTGCTCTAGTCCTGACTGGACATATTTTTCAAAGTATCCGGAGGAGTGGTGTCCGACGTTTTATGGACCTGAGCCTGTCGATGGTGCAGACAGGGACCCTCTAGTTTAGGGGTGATTTTTGGGTTGGTAGCCGGGATCTCTGAGACCTTGTTGTTTTTATTAGCTTTTAGCACCGGATTTGTCTCCGGTTTTGGATTGAGACCTTGTATTGTATATTATTTTGGATGATATATTATTATTATTGATGTTGTGGTTGTAGTTGTTGGTTAGACTTTGGAGTTATTAGTCTTCTTGTTATCTTATTGTGCTTAGATTCGTGATTGAGTACTTTATTATCATTATGATATTTGCTCCTCCGTTTGGAGTTGAGATCTTGACAGGTTTATATATTGATTGTGTGGTTGCCCTCCTTTTGGAGAGGTCATAGCAGATTTTTTTGTGAGTTATCTAGATAGTTGACCTAGACAGCGTTCTACCGCCGATGCTGCGACGTAGGCTGGACATACCCACGACTCATGCCCGATTTTTCGGGTACGGGTCGTGACACATTTTTGGTGGCGGCCCCATGCAGGTCTCGATTCGCAATTAGTGCAATGTCGTGGTGGTACAACAACTTAGTTGTACTGCTACGAGCCTGCTATAGGATCTAGGATCTAGGATGAGAGTGTACTCAATCACGACTAGGAACAATTCCAATCTAATTATTCTGAAATTGTTTCATTTGAAATATTACTGTCCTTCTTTGATGATATCATATCTTGCACCGTATTGACTTCTTTTGATCTGTGTTCAGGATGCCTCCGAAGATACGATCCCATCGTAACATTCCAGTAGTTGCCAGTGAGAGGTCTGCTACCTCTCGTCCAGCTCGTATTCAGGCAGCTGCTACCGCTCCACTCACCACTCCTGCGGTTGAGGGAGCATCTGCTTCTCTCGGGGATCCTCCTTCACCTGTCGATCCGAGGACTACCCCAGTCGTTCCGGTAGTTCCTCCACCACTTCCTGCTCCAGTAGATGCCGTGCAGTTGTTTGCGTTCTTCAGGGAGATGATGGATGCGCAGTACCGTCAGGTGGATGTGATGAGGCTGGGCATTGAGAACGCCCACCAGGTGGCCATGACGGCAGTGGATAGAGTGGCACAGATTCAGCCACAGGCAGATCAGATTCAGCATCCGAGGCCTGGTAGTATCATTGGCTTTCAGAGGATGTGGCCCAAGGAGTTCCGTGGTACAGAAGGGATCCTGTACGCGGATGACTGGATAGAGCAGATCGAGGGGATCTTCAGGCTGGCACAGATTCCAGACAGCATGCAGATAGAGGCAGCGGGCAGTCAAATGTTTGACCTCGCCTTGACATGGTATCGTACAGATACGAGGATCGCAGTGCCAGGGCTTACTTGGGAGGCTTTCAAGAGACTTTTTAAGGAAAAGTTTTTCCCAGATATGGCGCTCAGTGCTTTGGAGAGCCAGTTTGAGGCACTCGTCCAAGGGAGCATGACGGTGGACGAGTATGCAGCGAAGTTCTGCCGTCTGGGCAGATTTATAGATGGCTTAAGTGAGGTAGCAAAGGCGAGGAAGTTTTGCAAGGGCTTGGTCATGGCGGTCAAGTCTTTGACTAGGAGCGACCGCGAGGCAACTTTTGAGCAGATAGTAGGAGACGCTCAGAGAGCAGAGGATGACTTGGAGCTCAAGTCCAAGAGAGGCAGGGATAATTCAGGCAGTACGAGTGGCAGTGCAGGACCAGCTAAGCGTCCTTATATGCAGAAGGTAGCGCAGCCGGGTCAGGATCAGAGAGCGCCCACTTGTGCCTACTGCAGGAAGGCAGGACACACTTGGGATATTTGTAGGAGGAGGTTGAAGGTGTATTTATTCTGTGGATCCGCTGCTCACCAGATATGAGATTGCCCCACTGCACCTCCATTGGGTAGAGCACAGGATCAGAGAGTTAGAGCTAGGCCACCTGTGGCACAGCATCATGCCCCGCACCAGCAGAGGGATACACCCCAGCAGGGCAGGGCTTATGCGTTGACGGTCGAGGAGGCCGATGCTACGGGTGTCGGGTTAGCAGGTCTGTCTCTTTGAAGACAGCTTTCTGGACTCGTTATAGGCAGTTCGAGTTCTTGGTGATGCCGTTTGGGTTGACCAATGCCCCGACAGTATTCATGAACCTGATGAACAAGGTATTTCATCAATACCTGGACCAATTTATTGTAGTCTTCATGGATGATATTCTGATATATTTGAAGACCCCAGAGGAGCATGAGCAGCACTTGAGGATAGTTCTGGAGACCCTCAGGAAGAAGAAGCTGTATGGCAAGTTATCAAAGTGTGAATTCTTCCTTGATAAGTTTGAATTCCTTGGGCATGTTATTATAGGAGATGGAATCTCAGTGGACCCGAAGAAGATTTCAGCAGTTGAATCATGGTCTACCCCGAGTTCAGTAGCAGAGATCAGGAGTTTCTTTGGATTGGCGGGCTACTATCGGAGGTTTGTTCAGGACTTTTCCAGACTTGCAGAGCCGATGACTAGACTAAGCAGGAAGGATGTGGAATTCATCTGGACTGAGGATTGTTAGTAAGCATTTGAGGAGCTAAAGAGGAGGTTGACTAGAGCTCCAATCTTGACATTGCCATCAGGAGCAGGAGGATTTTTTATTTACAGTGATGCATCGGGAAAGGGTTTGGGTTGTGTGTTGCAGCAGCACGAGAAGGTGATTCCCTATGCTTCCAGACAATTATGCCCGCATGAGAAGAACTACCCTACCCATGACTTAGAGTTGGCAGCAGTTATCTTTGATCTTAAATTATGGAAATACTACTTGTATGGAGAGAGAGTAGAGATCTTCACAGACCATAAGAGCTTAAAGTATGTGTTTACACAAAAAGAGCTCAACATGAGGCAACGGCAATGGTTGGAGTTGATGAAAGAATTTGATATTTCCTTATAGTACCATCCAGGGAAGGCCAACGTAGTCGTGGATGCCTTGAGCATGTATACCGTGGCTATGTACTTAATGAGAGACAAATATTTATTGGCAGATCTTGACAGTTTGGGCATTGAGGTACTAGTTCCTGGAGTCGCAGCAAAGATGAGGGGACTTCAAGTACATTCAGAGCTAATGGATTAGGTCAGAGCCGGACAGTATGAGGATGAGTCTCTGAGGAGTATCAGAGCACAGGTTCATATGGGGCTGGCAGAGGACTTCATCGTCGCAGATGATGGATCATTGCGGTACGGTACCAGATTGTGTGTACCGAGAGGATCATTACGCGAGGAGATTCTGCAAGAGGCGCATCATTCTCAGTACTCTATGCATCCAGGTGCCAACTTGATGTATAAAGACATGAGAGAGCATATATAGTGGTATGGTATAAAGCGGGAGGTAGTTAGCTTCATATCCAGATGCCTAGTTTGCCAGCAGGTAAAGGTGGAGAGACAGAAGCCAGGTAGATTGCTTCAGCCTTTACCCATTCTGGAGTAGAAATGGGAGCATGTGACCATGGATTTTGTATCAGGACTTCCGCATTCTCTAGGAGGTAAAGATACAATTTGGGTCATCGTGGACAAGTTGACCAAATTAACCCACTTTCTGCCATTCTAAGTGGGTACATATACGGAGAAGCTCACAGAGATGTATGTGCTCCAGATTATCAGATTGTACGGTATTCTAGTGAGCATAGTCTCGAATTAGGATAGTCACTTCACGTCCCACTTCTGGAGGAGTTTGTAGGCTAGCTTGGGCACTCAGCTCAAGTTCAGTACCGCTTATCACCCTCAGACTGATGGACAGTCGGAGAGGACTATTCAGACTCTCAAGGATATGTTACGCACTTGTGTTTTGGATTTTGGAGGTTCTTGGGAGGATCACCTTCACTTGGTAGATAACAGCTACCAAGCCAGCATTGAGATATCACCATTCGAGGCGTTATATGGACGGAGATGCCGCACTCCGTTATCCTGGGATGATGTTGGTGAGAGAGCTTTATTGGGGCTAGAGATGGTAGTGGATGCAGCCGAGAAGGTGAAGCTTATCAGGGACAGACTTCGAGTGGCACAGGACAGGCAGCGGCATTGGACCGATAGCCACCGGAGACCTTTAGAGTTTGAGGTATAGATTTTTGTTTTGTATTGCTTGTGATTGATTGTTTATTTTGTTAGAGTGCTAAGGTTGTGTTTCATGCTAGGTTGGCGGTCTGGTTTTCTTGAGAATTTCTTCGACATGTGGCACAATTTATTTCGGTAGAGGCGAAAAGCTTAGTCCGCGATTCATTGGACCTTTTAGTATACTTGAGAGGGTCGTGTAGTTGCATATAGACTAGACTTACCACCTGCATTGGAGGGAGTGCACAACGTGTTTTATGTGTCACAGTTGAGACGGTACGTGGCAGATCCCAATCATGTGTTGGATCACTCGGAGATAGAGGTGGGCCCTACTCTTAGCTATCTAGAGCAGCCAGTGGAGATTCTAAATCGGAGAGAGAAGGTGTTGAGGAACCAGACGATTATTTTGGTGCACGTTGCGTGGAGACATCACTCGCTAGGAGAGAGTACCTAGGAGCGAGAGGCCGAGATGCGTGAGCGATATCCATATATGTTCGAGCCGTGAGGTATAATTCTTTCTTGCATTGTATTGTTTAATTTTGGTAGTTAATTTTTTCCCTAATTTTAAGGATAAAATTTTTCTAAGGTGGGTAGGATTGTCACCCTCACATTTTCATTCAAGGGTAGTTTAGTAATTGATATAGGTATTTTAAATTTAGGATTTATTTCTATTTAAATATTATGCATGCATGATTAATTATTTATTGTATTATTTATTGATTGTTAGTTGTAGATTTATTTTAGACTTGTGTAGTGGATCTAGCCTATTTAATTAGATGCATGAACCAATATTTCATATGAGTTTAGATTGAGCCCAAGAAATAGGCCCAAGGATTAGGAGGTTGTATTAATTAGTGAAACTATTAGACTAGAAGCTTCCCTCCCTAATTAATTTCTTCATGAGAGGCCCCAAGGGGTAATTATGACATTTTATACTTGCTTGGGGAGAGGGCTAGGTCTAGCCATAGAGGGAGGAGAGAGAGTACCTCTCTCATTTTAATTTCCAATTCCATTAGATCTAGTTTTCTCCTCTTTCCAATTTCCTTCATTCCCTCACCATTCCTCCACCAATTTCTTCATAAATTCCTTTCCTATTCTTCATTGGAGGCTTCTATATCAAGGATCTATAAGAAGGAAGCAAGGAGCAATAAGAAGGAGGCCAAGATCTACAAGGAGAGGAGCTACATTCCATTTGGGGACTTTTCATTGGGAATTCATCTCCTAATAGGTATATTTTAGTTTTTTTTTAGTAGACTCTAAATATGAGATTCAAATATGAGAAACCAAGCCACATACATAGGCTACCCATAGAAATTGGTTTTAGGTTCATAGTAGACCTATGGTAGAAGTTATGTGCTTTTTAGTGTCAATTTTAAGAGAATTCCGAGATTGGCACATGTAGTGTTTGTCATTTGATCAAATAGATCAATATGATTGCTTGTTTGTGACTAGTGACATATCCACAATTGGGTACGTGTAGGCCGTATCTTATCAATTTGGTGAAACAGATTAATTTTAGGGGTTTTCCTCCAACACGGAGACTTGTACATATCACATTGTGACACGAACACATAGATGATCTAATTACTATATGTATTGTTCATATTTAGTGTATTAGACTTGCTCGTGTCCTTCGGGATGCGTTTGGTTGTGTGTTGGAGCCGTATCGCAAGCGTATCATAGAATTAGTGTGATACGGGTGTGGTGCACTCCACGTGTTTGGTGTTTTGCTCTTAATTCTGTATGTACATGTGTATATACATATCTATATGATATTTTATATAATATATATATATGTATATGAGTGTGTATATGATTAAGTGTATATGTGTGTATATAATAGTGTGTATATATATATATATATATATATATATATATATATATATATATATATATATATATATATATATATATGTATGTGTGTGTGTGTGTGTGTGTGTGTGTGTGTGTGTGTGTGTGTTTGTGATTAGGTGTGAGAGTTTATATATATATATATATATATATATATATATATATATATATATATATATATATATATATATATATATAATAGAGTGTTGTATTTATATATACATAGAGGTGTATGTATATATATGTGTGAGTGTGCTATGTGTTATATGTGAGTTTGTGTGTGTGTGAGATGAGCAGTGGCACTGTGCAGTATCAGTGCAAGGGGAGAGCAACTCGGGACAGGAACTCAGCAGTAGCAGTAGCAGGTTCAGCAGCAAATCGAGTGGCATTGTGTAGTATCAGTTCAAGCTCTGCACAGTGGCAAAAATACAAGGTATGAGCAGCAACATCAAGCCACTTCAGGAATGAGTACTGCAGTGTGCAGCTAAGTCCACTGCAAGCAGCATGTTGTAGTGCAAGCAGTGTCAACAACTCGTGCATTGTGCAGTCGGCAAGGAGAAGTTCAGAATCGTGCACAGTAAAATCAGCAGGAACCTTCACTGTGCAGTATCAGTTTCAGTTGGTAGTTGGGTTTTGGGTTAGATGAGTATTAGTTCAGTACAGATAGTTACGATTTTGGTTAGTAGTTTATATGGTGTAGTTAGTATGTATATAGCTATGTATGCTAGTTGTGATAGTGGTTAGTGAGTATTAGATTATTTAGTTGTTTATGTTAGTAGATAGATATGTATATTAGGTAGCTATGTGTAATTAATAAGGATGGTTGATAAGTTATATGCTAAGTTATATATGTATGCTAGTAAGTATACATGTTGGTAATTAGTAGGTATGTATTATATTGATATCTATTATAGTAGTTAGTATATATTAGCTTATAGTTAGTATTTTAGTTTGGGTTTTTATATTATATTTTAGCTATTATGTTAAGGTTTTAGATTACCTCGGGATACCAAGGTATTGGGTCGATACCCAAGGTATTGAGTTTGGGTATCGAGATAGGTATGATACGCATTGGTGCAAGGCCAAGGTATCGTATTTCATTATTTTGATATAGATATTAAGTATATTGACTTGTATATATATCTAAAATACTATTTTCATATAATTAAACTTGCGTATCTTAGGATACGGCTTTTTGAGTATCTTTTCGTATCATAGCTTAGCTTGTATAGCTTAGTTTCATAGTGCACTGACTTAGTATCCTAGTGTTAGACTCTTGTAACCTATATTTAATCGGTTTGACCTAGAAATAGCTTATTGACCTAGAATTGCATCAGATTAACTTATTTTTATTTTTGAACCTTGTATTGATGCAACGTACCATATATAGGTCTATGTGACACCAGCTTGGGCATCGAGAGACATACCTTGCTCAGGACTTCAGGCGAGTATATTTCTCTGATAGTTTTTAATTCATAATAGTGTATATATGCATATTCTAGAATTGTATACTTGACTCCGACACAGTGATTTCACGGACTTGTACTACATGGATCCCGTCAGGAGATGTTATCCCCTACCGTGTTCAGTGGGTACTCGTGTATATGTATTTTATCGTGTATATTGGGTATTGATTTATATTTCGTGTTCACACACTGCTCGTGTTCAGTGTGCTTATTCGTGTACACCCACTGCTCGTGTTTAGTGGTTATATTTCGTGTTCGTAGCGTGTCGTGATTGAATACATTGGTATTAGTTGGGGATGGGAGAGTAGGAGTTGATTATGTGATCAAAGTCCCATTGTTCATCGTGTACATTTTAGTTACATACCTCACTTGTAATCGTCTTAGATGATCATGTTCACCCAAACCGATCACATAATGAACTTGTATTCTGAGGCACATTAGCTATATTGCAGTTACTTCATCATATTGCTGATATTCATATTATTGTTCTATATTCTCGTACATTACCTGTATACCTATTGTTCATTCATTCATATGTTAGTGATCTTGTATTTCTTTTCTATTATCTATTTTTTATGCTCGATTATGTTATTGAAACTGCTTTCAGAGGTATGTACTTCGCTCCAATCCGGACTGGATATATTTTTCTAGATAACTGGCTTATAGGCCAGTATCCCATATTCTATGGGCCGCGGGACAGCGTACCTATAGAGGATACTCCTATAGACCAGGAGGACTTAGTTGTAGAGCCCGAAGAGGTCTAGTTTATTTGTGTTGGCATGTATTAGACTATTATATTTGTGGTGATTTATAGTTTGTATATTATTTCAGATTGTGGATTGTATCTTGAATCTTTCCTTCGCTATTCTATTCGTGCTTTATCTTCCTTAGTTTGTTTTGTGATTAAGATTAGTTATACTTGTGAGATACCATATTGCTCCTCCGTTTAGAGTTGAGATGATTGACAGATACCATATTATATTATTATGATGTTAGATAGTTAGAAATGACCCAGACACTATTCTACCGCCATTCTGTGGCATAGTCTGGGCGTAACCACATACTCGTGCCCGAATATCCGGGTGCGGGTCATGACAATTACAGAGGAGGTAGAGTTTTGTTCAGTCCTCCAGTAGAACCAGAGTTTGAGTTTGCCAGAGGAGCTTCAGAGCAGAGCGAAGGCATTATCTATGGAGAAATGGTGGAAGATAAGGAGTTGCCTCATCCTTTGATATCAGAATTCTTGGATATATTTTCGGAGGAGTTGCTAAAATTGCCGCTAGATCAAGATGTTAAGTTTTCTATAGACTTTGTGCCAAGTATAGATCCAATTTCAGAGCATGTATATAGAATCAACAAAAGCGAGATGGCCGAGTTAAAGAAGTAAGTGGAGAAGCTTCAAGATAAAGGGTTTATTAGATCCAATTCTTCACCATGGTGTACCCCAGTATTGTTTATAGCAAAAAAGGATGGATCGGTGTGCATGTGCATCGATTACATGACTCTGAACAACCTCATCTAGGATTGATGATCTCTTTGATCAGTTGAGTGGCATGAAGGTATTTTCAAAGATAGACCTGAGATCAGGCTACCACCAGGTGAAAGTCAGGAAGGTGGACATTTTGAAGACTGCTTTTCAGAATCGGTATGGCCAGTACAAGTTCCTTGTGATGTCGTTTGGGTTAACTAATATTCAGGCAATATTTATGAATTTGATGAACAAGGTATTCTATTAGTACCTTGACAAGTTCGTGGTAGTATTCATCAATGACATTCTCATTTACTCGAAGATGCCAGAGGAGCACGAGGATCACCTGAGGATTATATTGGAGACTCTCAGGAAGGAGGAGCTGTTTGGGAAGCTGTCAAAGTGTGAGTTTTTCCTAAAAAAGGTAGAGTTCTTGGGGCATGTTATGACTGGTGATAGGATCTCGGTGGATCCAATGTAGATCGTAGCAGTGGAGTCTTGGACTACTCCGAGTTCAGTGGCAGAGATCAGGAGTTTCTTGGGTCTGGCAGGCTACTACAGTAAGTCTGTGTAAGATTTTTTCAGGATTGATGAGCCAATGACCAGACTTACCAGGAAGGGCATAGAGTTTTTTTGGACCGAGGAGTGCCATGCTACTTTTGATGAGCTCAAGAAGAGGTTGACATCAGTTCCTATTTTGATGTTGCCATCAGGGTCAGGAGGATTCACTATCTATAGTGATGCTTCGGGGAAATGTATGGGTTGTGTTCTTCAGGAGAATGGGAAGGTGATTGCCTATGCATCCAGGCAATTATGTCCATATGAGAAGAACTACCCTACCCATAATTTGGAGTTGGCAGCGGTCATTTTTGCTCTGAAGTTGTAGAAACATTATCTGTACGGAGAGCATGTGAAGGTCTTTACCGACCATAAGAGCTTGAAATACGTATTTACCTAGAAAAAGCTGAACAAGAAGCAGAGATGGTGGTTGGAGTTGATAAACGACTTCGATATTTCTCTGCAGTATCACCCACGGAAGGCCAACGTAGTTGCCGATGCCTTGAGCAGGTATCCAGTAGCTATGTGCTTGACGATGGATAGACACTTGTTGGCAGATTTGGATAGCTTAGGTATTGAGGTGATAATTCCTGGTATTGAGGTACAGATGTAAGGTTTGCAGATACATTCAGAGTTGATGGATAGGATCAAGATAGCCCAGTATGAGAACGTGTCTCTGAGGAGCATCAGAGCACAGGTTCGAGCTGGATTGGAGGATGATTTTACCATTACTGAGGATGGTTCCTTGCGGTATGGTACTAGATTATGTGTACCTAGTGGGGCGTTGTGAGAGAAGGTATTGCAGGAAATGCATCGCTCTCAATATTCTATGCATCCAGGTGCCAACAAGATGTATCAGAATATGAGAGAGAGTGTGTGGTGGTATGGCATGAAGCGAGAAGTGGCACAGTTTGTATCCAGATGCTTAGTGTACCAGCAGGTGAAAGTAGAGAGAAAGAGACCCGGTGGGTTGGTTCAGCCATTACCCATTCTAGAGGGGAAGTAAGAGCATACTACTATAGTTTTTGTGTTCGGACTTCCATGATATCCAGAAGAAAAAGACGCAATTTGGGTCATCTTTGACAGTTGACCAAATTGGCCCATTTTTTGCCTTTTAAGCTGGGTTTGTCTACGGAGAAGCTGGCATAGAAGTATATGAGGCAGATCGCCAGGCTATATGGGATTCCCGTCAGCATAGTCTCATATCGAGATAGTCGTTTCACTTCTCACTTCTGAAGGAGTTTGCAGGCTAGCTTGGGTACCCAACTCAAGTTCAGTACTGCATATCACCCTAAGACGGATTGGCAGTCGGAGAGGATTATTCAGACTCTCGAGGATATGTTATGCACCTGTGTTCAAGATTTTAGTGGATCTTGGGAGGACTATCTCCATTTGGTAGAATTTGCTTACAATAACAGCTACCAGGCCAGTATAAAGATATCACCATTTGAGGTTCTGTACAACCAGAGGTGTCACACTCCTTTGTCTTGGGACGATATTGGATGGAGAGCTTTGTAAGGGCCTGAGATGGTTGTGGATGCAGCAGAGAAGGTCAAGATAATTAGAGATAGACTTCGGGTGGCGTAGGACAGACAACGGCATTGGGCCGATAGCCACCGGAGACCCTTGGAGTTTGAGGTATAGTTTAGATTTTGTATTTGTGCTTGCTTATAGTTGTTTGTTATAGATTAAGTTCTGAAGACTTTATTTTGTCCTAGGTTGGAGATCTGGTATTTCTGAAGATTTCTCCGACATGAGGTATGATTCACTTTGGTGGAGGCGGGAAGCTTAGTCTACGGTACATCGGGCCCTTTAGTATTCTCGAGAGAGTCGATATAGTAGTCTACTGGCTAGACTTGCCATCTGCATTAGATGGAGTTCATAACGTGTTTTACATATCGCAACTAAGATGGTACATGGCAGATCCTAGTCATGTATTGGATCACTTAGAGATCGAGGTGGGCCCGACTCTCAATTATCCAGAGCAGCTAGTGGAGATTTTGGATCGAAGAGAGAAGGTGCTGCGAAACCAGACCATTCCTTTGGTTTACGTCACGTGGAGGCATCACTCTCCTGGTGAGTCTACCTGGGAGAGGGAGAATGAAATGCGCGAGCTGTACCCTTATCTGTTTAAGCCTTGAGGTATTATTCTTTCTTGTTCTGTGGTGTGTTTAGTAAGTTCGTCTTCTAATTTCGAGGACAAAATTATTTTAAGGAGGGTAGACTTGTAACCACATATTTTTACTATAGGAATATTTTAGTAATTTTGTATGCTATGGATATTTTGGTAATTTTGCATGTTGCTAATATTATATGATTATATTTTGTATTATTGCTTAGTTTAGAATTAGTGGGTTTGGCCAAGAATTAATGTGTTAGTTGCCTAGTTAATTAATTAAAATTAAACTAAGTTAGTTGTCATGAAAGGAATATTTCCTATTAGTTGTAGAGATTCTCTTCTTAATCAAATTAGATTCCTTTCCTTTTAAATTTCTAAATTTAATTTGAGGAAAAAGGAATGAAACCATTTGAACCCAACCAGTAGGAGAATGACATGTGTCTTTCTTTGAATTTAGTTTGCCTCTAAATTGTTAATTTCTTCCCAAGCAACAATTATTTTAAATATCAATTCATTTCCCTCTCAAATTATAGATCTAGAATTTAAATTTTACCTTCTCTTCCCAATTCTTTTCATTCACTCTTCATCAAGGAGCAAAGAGCTTGGAGAGGAGTTACCAAGAAGAATTTGTGTCCAAGTCATCCCTACTATGTCCAAATCAGAGTCCACCATGGAGGACACTTCTAGTAGAGGTAAACTTCTTAATTTTACCTATTCTATGTGTAGGAAGCCTATTGAGACCTGTATGAACCTTCTAGTTGGATAAAATAATATTTTTATGATAGATCTAGGTACTAAGAGCCTCAATTTGGGTAGAACTATGCATTTGATGGTTGTATTGTTGGTTTTTGGGCTCAATTTGGGGGAAATACGAGTTGTGTCCATGTGTTGGTTGTGTCGTATCCTCAATAGGACAAATCGAGTCTATTATGATGTATGATGTATGATGGATTCTACGTGAGCACAATTAGACATGGAGAGTATGCGTCATGATACATGGTGACATGGGGTTAAAAATTAGTGTTTTCTTCGTAGTATTGGTTTCTTGTATCCATATACTCATAGATCTATTATAATTAGTCTATATTACAAAAGTATAGTTATAATTTATATGTTATATGTGCCTTGGTATTTAGTTAAGATTGAAGTATTGGAGGATACGTATCATGGGAGTATCGGGGTTATTGAGTATGATACTCTAATATACACACAAAGTGTTTGACGAATTGATTATATGTGCTCATGTGTGTCTATATATGTATGAGGGAAAGAGAGTAGTCTGGTGCATCTGTGTTCAGTGCACAGTGCACAGTGCACTATTGGGGTAGTTGAGGTGTGTGCTACACAATGTGCACAGTGGGTGCACTAGCAGTGTGCTTGAGCAGTGACTGCAAGCAGTCGGGTACCCTGATCTTTAAGTACAATGACAGTGCACTCGGGTATACTGTTGTGCAGTAGACTGTTAGGCCAATGTGGACTATGAAGTGTTGCACATATTTTTCACTTCTGTGACAGCAGGCATTTGCAGCAGCAGCCTTGACATAAAGTATCAAAAGCAGTCGGTTGGAGCTTCTTGAGGTATATTGTGCACAGATGTGCACATCAAATAGGGAATGCTCAGTATCAAAAGGAGGAGAGGGAGATGTCCAGGTCTGAACAGTGGAGGGATATGAGAATAGGGTGTATCTCCAGGTTGAGAGTAAGTATTCATATACAAATATGAATTAGTGAGAGTGTCTCCTTAGAACTTAAGATAGTTAAGATGTGTTAGTGGGTGAGATAGGGTAATAACTCAAGATACCAAGGTATTAGGGTGTAGTATAGAGGTGAGTCGAGTTATGCTAATAAAGTATCAGTCAAGATATGAGGTGTTAAGTTTTGTTGTGGACTAAGATACTAGTAAGGTATTAATGTGGTATCAGGGTAATATGGGAAGTCTGTTTCAGACTTGGATTAGAGTGTGGAGTTGAGTATCTTTTAAGTATCAATATAAGTTAAGGTATTATTATATATTGGTGATTATAGGTTTATATAGTGTAATTATGATATTGTCATGCCCCAGTCCTAAAAATATACGGGACCAGGCCACGTGGCGTTGGCCAGCTGACACGTCTCCGAGGATATCCCAATTTAATGGATCCTAAGAAGCGTGCTACGTTGTCCTAAATCTAACAAGTCTAATATCAACAACAGGCAGAGTCTAATCTCATCCATAAATAACAACAAGAAATACTGAAATGAAATACTGGAATATAAGAACATAGTTGAATGTCAAGTACAAACCAAAATATGTCCGGTGGGAACAAACCAACTACAAATGATGAAATAGAGTACTGAAGACTGAATAAATAGTGTGACTGAAATAACTGCTAACTAGATAAGAAGCTCCAGTCCTAGGCGGAAGGCCTACCAAGATGATCAGGAAAACTCCGATGGTAGGACCTCTAGCTCCTCCTCAAGAGCGTATCTCGTCTCCACTCCTGGTCCGTACACAGTGGGGTAATATGCCTCGTCCAGATCTGGAAGATAACCAGATCCTCAGAGGGACGTAACAAGATACAAAATGCATGCCAGATATAGTACTGAATAAAATAAAGGGGGTGTGCTAACCATCTAAGTGAATGCAATGTAAGGACAACCTCGGAACGTATAGGTAGGTATAGGCATAACGTCCATACTCCGAAGAGCATGGTATCTGATCATGTAACGTCCATCATTCCGAAGAATGAGGTATCTGTAATGTATATACATCTGTAATACTCTGAAGAGCGTGGTATCTGAATATAGGAAGTCACCGGGTCTATGGCTCCTCTGGATACCACGGAGTCTGATGGGTGTATCCCATACGTTATCAGTTGTCCTCCCCACCCAATGTGGATACACAAGTCGAATACACGACATGAGGATCCTGTATCTATATGCCAAGTCACATCTAATTATATTACTCTAGATTACGGGCTAGTCCGTGATGCATGTCGTACGCACCGATAGCGAATCGGGTACGCGGACCCGCATCCCAATATGAATGTACCATCGTGATACGTGTAAAGTGTCACGGTCTAGGAAGATATCAAAATATATTCACAATAGTAGGTGAGTCAGCTAGCAACTAGGTCAAGTACACTATTCATCGACGCATTCGTCGACTGCACCCGAGTCAATCTCGGACGTGCACAGTTTATGTATATTACAACATTTATCATTTAAATTTAAACAGTAATCCAGCAAGGTATACTTGCCTGTGTCGGGTAGCTGCGAAAGCCAATGTCCTACTCCTGAAGCCTCGGTTGTACGGTCCAGCAATCCTATATATGGTATAATAATAACAACATCAGACACTTACAATAGTATGACTAAGACATACTACTTGCAGCAATAACTGACACAGGGTCCTTGACTGTACATTTAGTGGGACCCCATAGTACATATATATATATAGTATATATATATATATATATATATATATATATATATATATACTCATGTGTACACTAATACATATAATAAAAATATGTATGTTTTTAAATAGTACATTTTAAAAATAGCATCTATGTATTACTTAGTAATACACCAATAATTATGTACATATGCACATATTCAATAAATATATATAAATACATAATACCATATAATTTAATACATAGACATATATTTACATATATTTAAATAATAATTTATGTACATAAGTAAATATACACAATATATTTATATATATTTAAAATATATATATATATATATATATATATATATAAATATATATATATATATATATATATATATATATATATATATATATATATATATATATATATATATATATATATATATATATATATATATATATATATATATATATATATATATATATATATATATATATATATATATATATATATATATATATATATATATATATATATATATATATATATATATATATATATATATATATATATATATATATATATATATATATATATATATATATATATATTATATATATATATATATATATATATATATATATATATATATATATATATATATATATATATATATATATATATATATATATATATATATATATATATATATATATATATATATATATATATATATATATATATATATATATATATATATATATATATATATATATATATATATATATATATATATATATATATATATATATATATATATATATATATATATATATATATATATATATATATATATATATATATATATATATATATATATATATATATATACTTATACATATTAGATTTTAAATATATAACAAGGTATTAAATTCATGTACACAATACATACTATATCATATATATAATATGAACCATAAATACATAAATACTTATATTATACAACTGAATACAGTATATGTATATATATTTATACAGTAAATACAGAATATATATTTAAATACTAAGATAAAATACAGAAACCTATATATAATACATGTATATAATTATTGTAACACCTAATACGTATATAAATGATAGTATAAATGCATAAAAATGTATACCTATACGTAGATTAGGTCGAGGTGTCACACCCCAGTCCCAAAATATACGGGACCGAGCCACGTGGCAATGGCCAGCTACGCATTCAAGCGGACTCATGTCCGACTCGAATACGTATAAGCTGTCTAATGTGAACTATAGTCCAAGAATCTACAAAAATACATATAAATGGCAGGTATCTAGATCTCATCCTAAACAGTATATGAACTAAATAGCAAACTGGAATAGATGCTGAAAGTAAAGGTACTGTCGAATATCCAGCAAGAAATAATACTAAGTCGGGTGGAGACAAATCCACTGCCGATAAACGGAAAAATAAAGACAAGAAAATATAACAAAAACATGCTAGAAAATAACTAAGTATAAGCAGGGCCATCAACTGCTATCGTACCCTCGTCTGGTGTCGGTCCGTAAAGTTGCGGGTACTCCTCGTCCCCTAAATCTAGAGAACAAAACCAGGTCCTCAATGGGACGTAACAAGATACAAAAAATACGAGCCGAAAATACAGTAAATAAACATGCAAGATAGACAAGAAAATAAACACAAGAGAAGCAAAAAAGACATAAGAAATTATTACATCTAAGACGGTGGCATGCCAATGATGCTATCAAACCTGACTACAAACAATCGGGATAACCGCAACTCAATGGGAGATCACGGTCCTATAGAAAGTAGGCCAATGGGGACTCCCAATCTATAGTATGGCTCTTTCGCAGCCCAATGGGAGCTCACGAATGAGGTAGTCAAATGAACAAGTCTCTATCGCAGCACAATGGGTACTCACAGTCGAGAATGCTCAAGTATAGTCAATGCCTAATAACGATCATCTAAGAACTAAAGAAATCAATCGAGTCAACTCAAGAGAGCGTAGAGTAAACATATACCATCACAATATGACTATGAAACAAATAGTGATACATGGAAAAGAGCAATTAATGTACATGCACATAAAACAAGAAAATAAGACTAGAGCAGCAGGAACAAATCAAATATGAAAAATGCATCAAGAAACTATATACGACAAGAAGATAACAACTGAAAAGGAAAGCATGCAAATAATGTACAAGAGTTGGCAAGGTATCTTGCCTGAATGTCGTCCAATCCGCTGAGGTCCAGAATCAAAGATCAGATCCAACGTCCTAAAACAAAATTATCCAAGATTCTAATATATTACCAAATAATTATTTAACTACCATCTATCTAATCAAATTAATAACAGTAAGGTTAATAACCTATTTTGATTATGATATTTAAGACCTAGTTGTGCACTGCCATTGATTCCTATTTAATAACTTGCTAACACATACACACTTATTGCCTATTAAATTAATTCTATAACAGCAGATTAATCTTATAAATTGTGACACACACACACAACAAAAAGCTCTCTTAAGAATATAGCTAATAAATGAACTTTTCTTTAAACATGGATGCTTACAAAAAAAATGACAGAGATGGAGGGGTTAGAAGGGAAAATATTTTCTTCTCTGCCTCTTATTCCTAAAAATTCCTCACCTGAACAAGATTTGGCAATGTTAATGATTTCTTCTTATACACAACAGCATGTGCATCATAAATCCCTTCTTTCTAAATCCTGCCAACTAAACAAACTTGTACCTACTTATTCCCATAGTTTCCACTACATCTTTTCACATGTTCCTAAAACACCTATACAACTATGCTCACAGGAGAAGGTTTCTAGTATAAAGAATACATTTGCTATCTATTGTTCTTATTCTTCTTTTTCTAGTAAATAGTCTTGCATGAATCAACAACCACTTCTAACACCTATTCCCCTACGTGAACAGTAAAATATTAGGCTATTCACTAAAACTACTACTACTGGCTAAATTAGAGAGCAACGAAAGGAGGAATTACCTCTACTTCTATTTCTACTAAACTCCCATGCACGCTTCACCGTCCGGGGCTCAGCTCTGGTCGTTTCTACACAGGGACGGCAAAAGCTCGTGGCGAGCTCGAACGTCGGAGACCCATGAAAATGTTGACGTAGATGTCGGTGCGCGGAGGTGCTCTCAGCGTGCGGTGGTGACGCGAGGAGTTGGCGAGACTCGGTCCGGTCGGGAATGCTTACGTTGTGGCATGCTCTATTGAGGGCAAGGTAGTTGTCAAGCTTTTGTTGCCTCCGGTGGCTTGCCGAGGGGTGTCGAAATCAGTTAGGCTGCAACCTCGGCACAGACGTCGCATGCTCGTAGCTCGAGCTGGCAACGCCGTTCGGAGGTGCTGGCGAGGCGCGGTGCCGCGATAAAAGGGGGCGACGGCTACATCAGGCGTTGGCTGCTACTCTAAAAGTAGGAAGAAAATAGGTGAATACGTTTATGGGAACTTGGCGTTTATGTATAGAGGATGAGGGGGATTTGAAGAAAACATGAAGCTAAAGAAATGGTGAAGGGGAGAGATGAAGTTTTTGGCGGCGGTTGTTGCTCCAATAGAATAGTATAGCTTTTCTTTTATAGGAAGTTTGTTAGGGTTCAAGTAGAGGACAAATAGGAATAGGTTATTGGGCTGGGTTGTTGTGAAGGGCCTTGGAATAAGAAATAAAAATCAGGTTTTTTATTTACTTGACTGAGCTTGGCCAAACATTTGGCTGGGGGTCGGCTTTATAATACAAAATAAAGATAAATGCTATATCGTTGGCTTGATAGAAGTGTGATATGGAGGAAAGATTAGATTTGACACGGGCTTCTAATGAGATGAGAGGTAAAGAAAAGAAATTCTAAATTAAATTAATAAGACCAGCAACACAAAACAGAACCACAACAACCACAAAAATGATTATAACAAAATCAAAGGGATTTGTTATCCGAGAAGGGAAGAAGGAAAATTGGCTTAGAATTTGAGTATGCTTAGCAATATATGTTAGCCTAATATTTTTGTGATCATAAGGATTGATAGCAGAAAATTTATAAACAAAATATGACTAAGAGGATACCAAAATATTCTAATAGGAAAATATAATTAAGTTGAATTTGAAGATACTTAATAGTGATGATAAAATAACAATCAAGATAAATAATATTGCTAACCAAAAGTTTCTAAAATTTAATAATTTCTCAATTAGGGCTAATTCAATATTTTAAAAAAATATCAGGGGGTTTACACGAGGGGGATCCAGGGACTGGCCGTCGTCGGCGTGGGTGGCCGGGCAGAGCTCCGGCAGCGCTCGGGGAGGCCGACAGCAGCAGCAGCGGCTAGCAACAGTTGGCTGCTGCGGGGGTCGTGGCGGCCAGCTGAGGCGTCGACCGGGGCTGAGACTCGGCGGGGACGGAGGTGGTTGACTGGGGAGGAGGTCGGTGGAGTTGGGCGGCCGGACGTGCTATGGTGGCAGAGCAATCGAAGTTCGGGTGGTTGGCTCGAGCTCGGGGAGGGTTGAGCTCGGGTTGAGGATGGTGATTCTGGAGGCGGCTGTAGGCATCGAGGTGGCGGGTGGCGATGGCTGGAGGTAGGAAAAGGATCACGGAGGGGGTAGGGTCATCGCGGGGGTCGCCGGAGGCGGGGGCTGGCCGGGGGAGGGCGGCGGGAAGCTCGGGTTGGGGGTGGCTGTGTGTTGAGGGTTTTGAAAGTTAGGGTTTTGTGTAGTTATTTCTAGGGTTGTGTGCCATTAAATATGATATAATGTACCCTATATATAGGAAAGAGAGTGGGGGGGCTGCCTTGGGAATAGGGCCGGCTGCTAGCATGCCTAGGGTTGTGTGAGGAGGCTCTCCACATGTTAGACATGGGGCTAGGATCAAAGGATTTGAAATGTAGGGCTAGGATTGCTTCCCAAAATTTGATGCAAGGACATAAAAAATAAGGGGAAAATATATTGTGACCGGTCAAAGAATGTAGGTTCTTTTCTTCATGTGGTTGGGCCAATGAGAGGGGGGCACCTCATTGCAAATTTGCACAAAGGCCCCTGAATAATTTAGAATTTGCACAAATTCTGGAATTGGAGATTTGATGTGACAAAACACCATATTTGGTATTTTGTATTGGGCTAGGATGGTGTATGGTATTTTGTATGAGGCTTGTGGGTGTGTGTGTGGGTTTGGGTTGGAGTTGGGTCTAATTTAAGTGAGGTTAGGTCACTACATTAATTAATTCATAATTAATGCACCGGGTGTCCCTAAATTAATTTAATAAATACAGGGGGTCTAAATTGGGTGGCACAAGCATCATTGGTGTGGTAGGCTCAGAGTATAATAATGTCATGATCGGGGTTGGTCAAAACGGGTTGAAGTTGGGTCTCAATTTCGATTGGAACGGACAACGAATGTAAATACGCAATTTATTTAATTTACGTACGGACGTTTGTAACCACTTTTGTGCGACTAAAATCAGGCACAAAAATCAGTATCCGGGGGTTATACAAGAGTCATTATGGTAGGTTAGTATGTCTAGGCCAAGTGTATGGAATTTATTTCAGGATAACAGCTAGGGTAGTATCCTAAATATTGGGACAACAGTAAGGTGTCCTAAATAACAAAATACTGCACAAATATTAATACTTTGTATAATAAATCTTAAGTTAAACTAATTAACCCTAATTATACTATTTAAGTTAATTAACCCTAAATTTTGGTCGAGGGGGTTTACAGATACTAAGTTATGGGTAAAAGTATAGGTATAGCTAATATGTAGGACATATCAAGATACGTGGCAGATTTATGATACGGGCTAAGGTATATATATATATATATATATATATATATATATATATATATATAGTGTATATAACTAACATTGACCTAGAAACTAAGGTTCGACCTAGTTGACTTTGTTTGACCTTGGTTGACTTAGTTTTGACCTAGAATATGGTTTTAACCTATTTAAGTATTATTTATAATTCCAAAACACTTTATTGATATGATATTCCATATTTAGGTCTTCGAGGCACTGTTACGGATACCGTTGATACTTCACCCCGGATTCCAAGCGAGTACATTCTCTGATAGTTTTTCGTTTATGATATCTTCTATGTTTCCTATATCAAGTATAAATATCCTTGACTTCTTGACACATGGTTACACGGATTGGTATTACTGGATCCCGTCATGAGATATTATTCCTGGTGGTTCATGGCGTATCCTGTGCAAGTCCTGTAGTTTTTGTACTTGTATGGACACTAATTATTGGGAAGACTTGCTTCCTTCTCAAAGAATCCTATGTCATAGCGTACCATGGTTGGATCCACTATACCAGTCAGAGACGTAGAGTATTTAGTGTAGATATGTGATCATACCCCATAATTCCTATTTTCCTGCATAGTGTTAATCATACACTGCCTATATAATTAACTAGGCCATGATTCCTGAACAAAAGACCCAAGATGATCATATGTTAGTGCTAGTACTCACTCACTTAGCTAGTTGTATTTCCTGACTCTTATATATATGATGTTCATTTCTCTTGTATATATATTCTTGCATTCTTGTTCTTGTATATTCTTGCCATACTCTATTTATCTTGTATATTCTCTCTATTTACTGCTATATAGTTTTTATCATTTATGGGAACTGCTGTTAGAGGTGTACTTCGCTCCAATCCTGATTGGATATATTTTTTCCAGGTGACACTGAGGAGTGGTATCCTACTCACTACAGGCCTCAGGACGTAGTAGGCCTAGAGCTAGAGATTGTGCTCAGGAGGGGCTCATCCCAGTTGAGGCCGAGGACACATTGCCAATTATTCAGTAGATAAATATATTATTGTAAATTTGTCTCCAACTTTGACATTAGTTGCTTATATTCTTTTGGAAACTCTTTTGGATATTATTAGTCTTGTGAGATGTATTAACTCTTATTTTATTCTTCTTATATGATATTTGTGCGTTGTTCTTCCTTATAGATTATGTTATTGAGTATTCATATTCATTGAGTTATCATTATGTGTTGATGATCATTATTGATAGATAGTCTAGAATACCAATACAGCGTTCTACCGCCGATGCTGCGGCGTAGGTTGGACGTACCCACGGCCCATGTCTTATTACTCAGGGATGGATCGTGATAGGCCGTTTGACCTAGGATTGATTGATAGTTTGTAGTATTAACCCTTCATGTCTTTTACAGCCATGACCGTATATTGGGGTACTGGAGTACTCTGATATACGTAGTTGGCTTTGTCATGCCCCCGTTTTCCAGTATTCTGGTTCTGGGACCTGACAGATGATGCTACTCGCCCTCGATACAAAGCGAGGCTGGGAGTTAAATTCTACGGTCAGCGGAAAGGCATAGATTTTTATGAGATCTTTTCGCCAATCGTCAAGAAGTCGTCCATTCGGGTGGTGCTAGCATTAGAGGCCTGTTTTGACTTGGAGATTGAGCAGATGGACGTAAAAATAAGGTTTCTCTATGGTGATTTAAAGGAGAAGTTGTACATGGAGCAACTAGAGGGATTCCGTGAGAAGAAAAAGTCACACTTGATCTGCCGATTGAGAAAAATCTGTATGGCCTGAAGCAGGCAAAAAGGCAGTAGTATAGGAAGTTTGAGTCGTTCATGAGGGGCATGGTTATGCACAGATGATGTCGGATCACTATGTGTTAGTGAGGTACTTTGCCGAGGAAGATTTTATCATGCTACTACTCTACATAGATGATATGTTATTGGTGGGTCGGAATGCTACCGGGATAGCGAGTTGAAGCGCCAATTGGGTCCGACCTTCTCTATGCAGGATTTGGGCGCAATGAAGACTATTCTTGGAATGGAGATCAGCCGAAAGAGAGTCTAACTTGCTTCATTTATCCCAAAAGAAGTATATTCAGCAGGTACTTCAGCATTTCAGGATGGATGGGTTAAAGAAAGTGAGTGACCCTATTGCGACTTGTCACGACCGACATCCGGAATAAGGACACGAGTAATGATCAACGCCCAGCCTACGCTACAGCATCGGCGGTAGAACACTGTCTGGGTCATCCATACTATCTAAACATACCATACAATATATATATGGTACCTGTTAATGTCATCTCAACTCCAAACAGAGAAATAATATGGTATATAATAATGATAAACAATACTAAATCACAATATAAAACTAAAGGAGGATGAAAGTATGATATGGAATAAATAGAGGAAAATAAGAGTCACAATACATCCACAAATCCAAATCCATAAGTCTAGACATAGCCACTCCCAAAATAATATATACATGCCAAGAGTCTAGAAATGAGACTAATACAATATCCAACAATATAAAACTAGGTCTCCTCGGTCACTAGCACTAGGTTCTCCTGTTCTAGGGGAGAATCCTCTAATGATTCGTCGTTCCGTGGCCCGTAATAAGTGGAACACTGATCCACAAGCCAATCATCTAAAAATATTTATCCAATCAGGATTAGAGCAAAGTACATAACTCTGAAAGTAGTTACAAATACATGATAGAGCATATATGACAAATAATAGAAAAAATATAAGATAACTATCAATTGAAAATAGAATGAACTAGAGTGAACAGGTAATGTACCAAAAAGTAAAGAACAGACAATATGAACTAGCTAATGTGCCATAGAGTACAAGTTTATTATAGGGGTTGAACACGAATACAATATGGTAACTCGATTACACGTGTGGTATGTAATCGACATGTACATGAATATACTTGGGTTTGATCACATAACCAACTCCTACTCCCCCGTCCCCAACCAATACTCATGGATCCAATCACGATACATTACGAACATAAATATAAGCACACTGAACACGAGCAGTGTGTAAACACAAAGTATACGATAATCAATACCCGATACACATGATGAAATACATGTGAATGAGTACCCGCGGAACATGGTAGGGGACAACATCATATGATATGATCCAATTAGTACTAGTCTGTGTAGCCAATGTGTCAGAATCTAGTAAACAATTCTAGAATATGTGATATATACACTATCATGACTAAAAACTAACAGAAAGATGTACCCGCCTCGGATCCTGAGCAAAGTGTGTCTCTCGATGCCCAAACTGGTGTCACACAATCCTATTTAGGAAATTTTAAGTTAAATGGTGTAATGAATGAGAAATGGGTTAAAAATACATTAATACATGCTTCTAGGTCAATTTCTAAGTCATTCTAGCTCCACTAAGTCATACTAGATCCAACTAATGTTATTAGTCTATATTGGTCACTAACAAGTCAATACTAGCTTGTACTTGGTATTACCTTAGTTATACTAAGTCATTACCTAGGTGTATAGCTAATACCTTAATTAATCTTAAATAATTTAACTAAGTAGTAATTAACTAGTGATATTAACTAATGCACTATTCTAACTGACTAATTTTTAGATATACACTTACTGACATATAAACACTAACTGCTATACATCTGAATACTAACTGACACTAATTTAGCTTATTCTCTACTGACACTAACTTATACCAACTGTAATGCCTTATCTAATACTAACATCTAGTAATTAAATAATCACCAACCAAATTAGACAACTAACTCACCTCAAACTAACATATATACACTTATACTTATCCCTTAACAGTTAAGATACCAAAACCCCCCTGCACTTCATAATTGATACATTACCTCAGTTCACAACAACTGATGTTGTTGCTGCTATTAACCATCCCTCTAGATTATACTAACTCTTTCACCCCCAATTGGTTGTGCAACCTGTTGCACTTGCTACTCCAGCACTTATATAAACTTCCAACTATTGGTCTTAACAGCATGTTGCTGCTGCTAAAATCTACCACATCCCCATGTACCAATTGTTGCTGGAAATATAAGCAATTGCTGTTATAAACCCAGGAATCCCCTTCAGTTATGATATTAGCTGCAGTTGCTTCTTATCACTTGCATCACACCCTGAGCACACCATGCTAACATATATACTAACACACACCATCTTCATTTCCTGAGTCTCCACTGATTCATTCCTTATTACCTTTGCTAATCCTCATAATCCAACTATGCATTTGTACACAAATAATTTCCATACACTTAGCCTATACTGAATCTGTCATTTGAACACCAGATGTGTACATTTCTACCACATTGATGCATTCATCTATACTTCACTGGTATTAAAGGACACTATACTACTGAACATGAGTATATAAGATACTATGATACACCCGACTCTCTTACCTATGCTCAGTACAGGACTGCCTGTCCTCGAGCTCTGCAAATGCATATCATACCCACTGTGTCCCACACTGCAGAAACTATTTTTGCTGCTCCTCTTATTCAGTTTAACAACTGACACCCCAAGTTATCTTCCTATACTGCTGCTACTACCTACTCTTATCAGGGCACACAGTACACGGATACTCTCCTTCATATCACACTTGACTGCCCATGCTACTGCTGCCATCCCTAGGAAGGACACCCCCAGTCCATTATTTTACTGTTGCTGCTACTCTTTTTATCAAAGTGTACTCATTTTAAATTACACACTCTCAACAACAAACCGCATATACTCGTATATACTTATATACATGTACTCTTGTGTTAAATAATCAAACACCTAGAGTGTATAGTTGAGATATTCATGATACACCCAAACCAAACACCAAAACTCACTAATTCCCAATAATCACCAATTACACATATCAATTATATATATATGTAGCTAATACAATGTGTTATAATAGAAATTTGAGAGTAAACACACTATTATGCACAAATACCTAAAATGGATCCCCGTATCATAGCGTATCCCAAAATACCATGATACGACCTACTCGTATCCATTTGTGGACACGTATCTAGTCCCACAACCCCGATCTAAGTCTAATTAGACTAAATTGGTCTCATGACACACTCTTAATGTGTCAATCTCATAATTCTCCCTATTAGGACATAAATTACCATGTAGCAATCACAATACACCTCTAATTAGCCTAGAAATTGTTCATATAGGTAGCCCTATGTCATGAGATGGTTCATAATAGTCAAATACATAATTTCGGATCTAGAATGAAGATTAATTCAGAATTGTACTTATTGGGAGATGGATTCTTAATAAAATACTCAATGGACACGATCCGGACACAATTTCTCCACCAAAGCTCCTTCCCCTTGTGCTCCTTGCTACTCCAAGCTCCAAAGCTCTTTGAGGGATGAAAACTGGAGTAAATAAGAGTGAATTGAAGCTCAATTGATGGAGGGATGGAGTGAATTGGGGATCTCAAAATGAATGCAAATGAAGAGGGGAGAGAGAGAGAGAGAGAGAGGGGAGAGCCTCTTTATGTGGCTGGCCCCTTTCCCCCTCTCCAAGCTACTAACAAATTTCTAATTATCCCTACACTAATGTCTTGTAGGTTCTAATTAGGAAAGGATAAATTAGAAAGGCTTCTAACTAATACAAATTAACTCTAATCCTCCTAATTAATTAGAGAAAATAGATCTATTGGACTTGGTCCATGTTGGGTTCACAAATTTGTCATGACAAGTCTATTTGGGTTCATAAGTGTCTAGTCTAACTATTGGCTAGCCCACTAACTATAATTAAATATTACTATAATAATTATTAATTACTAGGAATAATAGATATTCAGAATGACCAAAATACCCTTATTTTAAAAAGTAGGGGTGACAAACATACCATCCTTAAAAAATTTTGTCCTCAAAATTTAAGGAAGGACCAACTACAACAAGAAATCATAACAAGCAAGCATGAATTATACCTCACGGCTCAAACAGATAAGAATATTTCTCGCGCATCTCGGCTTCTCGCACCCATGTAGACTCCCCTGGAGAGTGATGCCTCCACACGACGCATACCAAGGGAATCATCTGGTTCCACAGCACCTTCTTCCTGTGATCCAGAATCTCCGCAGGCTACTCTAGGTACCTAAGATTCGGACCCACCTCGATCTCCGAGTGATCTAATACATGGCTAGGATCTACCATGTATCGTCTCATCTATGACATGTGGAACATGTTGTGTACTCCCTCTAGTGTAGGCGGCAAGTCTAGTCTGTAGGCCACTGCACCGACCCTCTCAAGAACACCAAAGAGTCCGATATACCATGGATAAGCTTCCCGCCTCCACCAAAGCAAATCGTATCCCATGTCGGATAAATCCTCAAGAATACCATATCGTCCACCTAGCACAAAACACAACCTTAGCACTCTATCTAAAACAAGCAATCACAACAATGCAAATAACCTATACCTCAAACTCCAAAGGTCTCCGATGGCTATTGTCCTAATGTCGCTGTCTGTCCTGCACCACCCGAAGTCTATCCCTGATAACTTCACCTTCTCAGATTGTAACCCCCTGATTTTTCAAAAAATTTTAATTTGGATTTTTCATAATTTTCTATAATTTTCTAAGATTTTCAAGAATTTATTTTAGATTCAAATATAATTAAAAATATCCCAAACTTTTATTTTAGGTTCTAAATAATAAAATATATTTTCTAGAAGTTTTTGAGAATTTTCTGAGTATTTTTAGTATTTATTGGGAGTTATTTAGGCTAATAACTAATTTTTAGGAATTATAGAATTTATGGTGCAAGCTCAGGAATATAGAATGGACCCATATTATTTTCTAAGGTTTATAATATTATGATAAATTTTCTGAAATTATTTCAGAATTTTTGGAATAATGTTAGTATTTATTTTTAGTTTTATGGCAAAACTAATTTTTAGAGCTTCTCCTAATTATAGTAGGAAATCTATGAATATATAATTATCCCAAATATTTTTCTAAGGTTTTTAGGTTCAAAATATATTTTCTGTAATTTTTCCAGATTTTTATGATTATTTTTAATGTTTATTTTGAGTTATTTAGATTTAAAATGACTTAAATAATATTTTGATAAAGGCAAATCAAAAAAACAAATAATATAACCAAAACCATAAAATCAAATCATGACACGTGTCACCCTATCAACTTTCATTCAGCCTCTCAACATCCCTATATATATATATTATTATAACCCTAATTATCCCATTATTTTTTAGAGAGAGAGATTTTGGAGAATTGTCATCTAGGGTTCCTTCATCTTCCAGAAGCCATTGCGCATAGCTCCGGACTCCAAACGAGGCCTAGTTTCTTGCGTTAGAATGATATTGAGGTTAGATTTCTGATTATATAATTTATTTTACAAAATTATGAGTATTAAATTCTGGAAAATTTGTAGAGCACAGCATGTCCGAAAATAGACGTGTTTCAATATTTTCACGATTTCGGGAGAACCAGGAATCAGATTCATGAACCGTTTAAAGTTTCGGAAAGATAATATCGAGATCATTGACATATGTTTTTTCCAGAATTTAATTCAATGTATTTTCATACTGTTAATTCTGTAGAACTTCTAGATTAAAATTTAACCATCGGTGCACAATACAAAATTTGTATGTGCCATATTTCCCAAACGAATTTGAATTCGGACAAGCCATAAATTCTAGTATGTTTTTGATGCTGAAATCTACAGGAAATCATGCATAAAAGTTGAGTTTGTGTCGGTTAACTTTTTGGTCAACAGATCGCCTCGATTTGCGTGCCATGAGTCTCGAGTTGATAAAATTTAGTTTCTTTGGACAAAATTTAGGAATTAACATAAAAATTAGAATAATAAGATTAAAATAGGATTTTAGAGTAATTATTCCAGAATTAAATAAATTAAAATAAATTATCTTTTGACGTGATAAATTTGTAATACATAGGCTATTTGGACTGTGACTTGGACTCTGATTCATACCAGCAACAGGACCCCAGGCAAGTGTACCTTGCCAAACTCTGCAGTATTATTATATATTTTTCTTGCTTCATTATATTGCTGTGCATGCTTAAACTAGGACCGTGTGACGTACTTAGCGTCCGATTATTAGTCCGGTGCCAACACTGTACGCGGTGTTGTGTATGGTCATCTAGAGATGGATATTCGTGACACTTTATCTTCTCGTACTTGTCTTACCAAGTACACTTTGACCCAGGACACTTGACATTGTTCATGAGACAGGATATTCCCGAGATATTTGTGGTGATTCTGTATAGGATACAGGACTTGACAGAGATACTATATTCATAGATACATATGACTTGTTGCATTAGCTATGATCCCGCTTGACATGGACATGAGACGTTATGGTCATGATATGCGTGATTACATTGGGTGGGGAGAGACACACAGGCTACAGGCTATTTTCTATATATATCTACTACTATTGTGAGGCCGTAGACTCTCGTAGCAGAGCTAGGCACATTACGTGTTATTACCACTATCGGCTCCCCGACACAGAGCTTGTAGTGGCTCAGCCTGAGTACTCGTGCTGCTCTCACTTGCATTTTCACTTAGATGGTTACTTACTTGCCCTATTTATTCCATTTATTTTCTGCACTGCATTTATTTTGGCATGAGCTTTCTTGTACCTTGCTATGTCCCCTGAGGACCTGGATCCGGATTATGTCCCCAGGATTTGAGGACGAGATCTATCCCGAGGTATACGGGACCGGAGCAGGAGCTGATCCAGGAGCTGTACCGCCATCCGAGGACGAGGTGTTAGCCGAAGACTTCTCCTGAGCATCCATGTTTCATGCTCAGTATTTATTATTTATTTCAGTCATTTACTTTCTGGTCTGTTGAACCATTGTATTAGATATTTATCGGATTGTTCCCCGAAGCATTTTGTTGAGACTAGCTGATAATTTACATTCCTTATTATTCTGTGGATCATATTTTATATCTTGTGTGGATGAGATTAGTTGTGCCATGATTGCCGTAGACTTTATTTTACAGCTTAAGTATGCACTGATGGATCCATTAAATTGGG
The DNA here is from genome assembly GCA_036927795.1 of Iris macrosiphon. NCBI lineage: Eukaryota > Viridiplantae > Streptophyta > Magnoliopsida > Asparagales > Iridaceae > Iris > Iris macrosiphon. Next base: position 147,413,333 of record JAYESA010000009.1, on the reverse strand, counting down.
TTTGTCCATCGGTGCGTCCTGCTGGCCATTGCCACGTGGCTAGTCCCTCGATATTTTGGGACTGGGGCATGACATGGTTTTTGTGGTGGCCCATGCAGGTCCACGACAAAATTGTTCGGTTTCAACTTAGGGACCGAGCAAGCCTGCAAATAGGATTAGAGTATAGGATCTCATCCACAACTGACTATGGCTTCTCCTCCTCCTCCTTCCAATCTATTCCGTTGAAAAATTGCATCATGCTTGATTCATGTGCCTTCTCATTAGTTCCTTGAGTATAGCTTTCTTCTAGAATATAGAAGTCCCTGTTGATAGAAAGATAGGTAGGGTAGCCTTCCTACTAAAAGTACAGCTAGGATATTGACACACCCCTAAGTAGAATGCTTAATAAACCCTAGCGTCCCTTATCTATAGAATAATTTATCATTATTTCTTATTATAGTCATGAATGACCTAAGAGTAGTATAGGCACTGCTAAGAGCTAGTTAGAGATTGGACCCTAATGTTTGACCCTAGTGGTTGACCCCAGTTTTGAGGAACCAATAAAAATCTGAGATCGAATGTTAGAACAGAACCTAGTGTGCATAGTGAGATAGTGTTAGGATATAGGTTCTTGTCGTGATATTAGCAGACGGTACCTCAGGAAGCCCAGAGCAACGAGTATGACATTCCCATGAGATCATACCTCAAACACGGAGAATTGCTCGCCACCTTCACCTTAGGAAACTATGATATTATCTAGAGCCTCATATTTTAATTTCATACGTTGTTCGTCTACGACCTTAACATTCGCTAATGCGCAACGACTAAAATATGTTCTTTTTTCTCCGTCTTTCAATTCGTGCCACCTGACACTTCTAATAGTAGGCCAAGTAATTTTATTCCTTGTTAAGGACCCATAATTTGCTAGGATTATAGTTGTAGTCTTGAATTTGAAAATTTTGTGTTTTGTAGTTAGAGTTCGATAAGTTTGAGTTAATCTTGTAGATTGTGACCCGATGATTATCCCTTAGTGTTAAATCACGTAATTTGTACCCCCACCTCGATACAAGTTATATTCCCTTTCCCTTGAGACTAGTACCACATAGTCCACTTGACCCATCAAGGCGGTGTAACTGAATGGCAATAATTGTATGCTAGCATAAGATGACAGTGTTTATTCAGATAATAGAATTTAGAGGTTCATGCCCTATTGGGTCGACTAACAACTTAGACAAGGAGGTTGTATGATAACTGTAGAGATTGTAGAGTCTTTTATTATTGTTGCTCATTTTTGTTCGTTTTGTGAACTTGAATAATTTGTACCTCCTTTCATCATCATCTAGCGTGCTTATAATTCATATACTACCTTGACTTATTGTGCTATTTTATAGCCTAGTTTTGCAAGCTTATTCTTTATCGAGCTTGTTCATGACATATGTATTATTGGGGAGGCCCACAATAATACATTTCAGAATCAGTGTATTACGTCTGATCAACCATAGTGCGCTTGATTCGCCCTCGCAATAATGCCTTACGTGGATTGAGATATGTAGTGATTAGTAGACGAATATACTTGCCCTAGACATGTCTGACATATCGTATCGGTTACATAACTGTACTAATACGAGCAGGCGAACAAAGGATTACCAAAATAGGATTTCAATCCACAACTGCTTTGACAATTTCCAATTGAATTCTTTAAACGTCTTGATCCCAATACTTCTATTCTATTACGCTGCCCTTGAACTATTTATTATTGGTCTCCGTCTTCCCTTATTTCGGAAAGACGAAATATCGTGCATGGTATAAATTGATACACAGAGAATACTAGATATACCCCATAGGCCGATCACATACTTGAGGATTATTCTTCATAATTAAGGACATATCATATGTGATATGATCGACATTAAAGTTCGAGGATCAAATGACATGAGTAAACATATTAAGGAATATTCTCTTAAGGTATATAGCCTTATGTGATAGATGGGTAAATTCTAAGTTGGGTAGTAGTGCATTGTCAACTCGAGAGGAATTTCTTTTAGATTGTGATCGAGTAAGATTAAATTGGGAGAGGTTCAAGCCATTTTAATTTTGAGAATTTTAGAAGAATAACTAAGATGACGAGGATTAATGAATTGATATTGAGGACCCGATATTTATACCTTAAGTACATGATTTAAACAATGAAGGTAAAATCATCAACTTGAAATTTAGAGGATAAAAAGATGGAATTTTAGACTTGAACAATGGTGGACTGCATTTAAATTATTATTTTTAAGTTGATGATTTGAGTTAAAATAAAAAACTTGATGGTTGGACTACCTATTTGAAATATTAAGGATGTGAATAAAATTTAAGAAGTTGAAGCATACAAAAATTTATAAGTAAAAATAGGAATAATAATGGACTCGAATTACTTCTAGAGGAGATTATGATAATTGAAGATCGTGAGGTAAAATTGATATACGTATTTAAATCTTGAAGATGATATATGGATTTAATTTAAATTTGGATATGGATAATTTAAAAAAGCGAGAAGAGATAACCATAGGTTGAATTTGATTGGATCAGTGGTCATCTTAACCTAGAAGTGATTGCAATGGATATGATTAGTATTTTAATTGTCGCAAGGAGATTGCGATTGACTTGCCTTATGTACACGAAGGATTAACAAATTATGCCTTATTTTAATTTTGAGGACGATATTGTCTTAAGTTGGCTGGATTGTGAAACTCCCTCACCTAAGAAGTAGACCTACTTGGCTTAGATAGTGAGACTGAGGCTAGCTCAAATCCACTTAGGAATAGAACACGACATTTTTTATTTAGTTTTACAACATGGTATCCCTCGGCGCGCCTTACCATTGCTTCGATAATTGGAGCACTTCCCTAGTCACTGCCTTCCTACAAATTTCACACCTTGTCCTAGACATGTCCATCCCCCATTTCTATCTTGGTGCAATATTTTAGTGGTTGGGCATTTTTATGCAAAAAAAGCAATTAGGTGCCCACATCATTGCCATGACACTGGAAGAAACCAATTTTTCACTCATGTGAATTTCTCCCATGATTTTCGGAATGTGCAACGTGCAACATCGTCCACTCCGTTAAACCTAGCCTTGCATTTTAACCAATGCAAATCTTAGACCATCCTTGACTTCTACCATGGCTTAATTTTAATTTTGAGGACAAAATTTTTATAAGTTGGGTAGATTGTAACCCCCTGATTTTTCAAAAAAATTTAATTTGGATTTTTCATAATTTTCTATAATTTTCTAAGATTTTCAAGAATTTATTTTAGATTCAAATAAAATTAAAAATATCCCAAACTTTTATTTTATGTTCTAAATAATAAAATATATTTTCTAGAAGTTTTTGGGAATTTTCTGAGTATTTTTAGTATTTATTGGGAGTTATTTAGGCTAATAACTAATTTTTAGGACTTGTAGAATTTATGGTGCAAGCCCAGGAATATAGAATGGACCCATGTTATTTTATAAGATTTATAATATTAATATAAATTTTCTGAAATTATTTCAGAATTTTTGGAATAATGTTAGTATTTATTTTTAGTTTTATGGCAAAACTAATTTTTAGAGCTTCTCCTAATTATAGTAGGAAATCTATGAATATATAATTATCCCAAATATTTTTCTAAGGTTTTTAGGTTCAAAATATATTTTCTGTAATTTTTCCAGATTTTTATGATTATTTTTAATGTTTATTTTGAGTTATTTAGATTTAAAACGACTTAAATAATGTTTTGATAAAGGCAAATCAAAAAAACAAATAATATAACCAAAACCATAAAATCAAATCATGACACGTGTCACCCTATCAACTTTCATTCAGCCTCTCAACATCCCTATATATATATATTATTATAACCCTAATTATCCCATTATTTTTTAGAGAGTGAGATTTTGGAGAATTGTCATCTAGGGTTCCTTCATCTTCCAGAAGCCATTGCGCATAGCTCCGGACTCCAAACGAGGCCTAGTTTCTTGCGTTAGAACGATATTGAGGTTAGATTTATGATTATATAATTTGTTTTACAAAATTATGAGTATTAAATTCTAGAAAATTCGTAGAGCACAGCATGTCCGAAAATAGACGTGTTTCAATGTTTTCACGATTTCGGGAGAACCAGGAATCAGAATCATGAACCGTTTAAAGTTTCGGAAAGATAATATCGAGATCATTGACATATGTTTTTCCCAGAATTTAATTCAATGTATTTTCATACTGTTAATTCTGTAGAACTTCTAGGTTAAAATTTAACCATCGGTGCACAATACAAAATTTGTATGTGCCATATTTTCCAAACGAATTTGAATTCGGACGAGCCGTAAATTCCAGTATGTTTTTGATACTGAAATCTACAGGAAATCATGCATGAAAGTTGAGTTTATGTCGGTTGACTTTTTGGTCAACAGATCGCCTCGATTTGCGTGCCATGAGTCTCGAGTTGATAAAATTTAGTTTCTTTGGACAAAATTTAGGAATTAACATAAAAATCAGAATAATAAGATTAAAATAGGATTTTAGAGTAATTATTCCAGAATTAAATAAATTAAAATAAATTATCTTTTGACGTGATAAATTTGTAATACATAGGCTATTTGGACTGTGACTTGGACTCTGATTCATACCAGCAACAGGACCCCAGGCAAGTGTACCTTGCCAAACTCTGCAGTATTATTATATATTTTCCTTGCTTCATTATATTGCTGTGCATGCTTAACCTAGGACCGTGTGACGTACTTAGCGTCCGATTATTAGTCGGGTGCCAACACTGTACGCGGTGTTGTGTATGGTCATCTAGAGATGGATATTCGTGACACTTTATCTTCTCGTACTTGTCTTACCAAGTACACTTTGACCCAGGACACTTGACACTGTTCATGAGACAGGATATTCCCGAGATATTCGTGGTGATTCTGTATAGGATACAGGACTTGACAGAGATACTATATTCATAGATACATATGACTTGTTGCATTAGCTATGATCCCGCTTGACATGGACATGAGACGTTATGGTCATGATATGCGTGGTTACATTGGGTGGGGAGAGACACACAGGCTACAGGCTGTTTTCTATATATATCTACTACTATTGTGAGGCCGTAGACTCTCGTAGCAGAGCTAGGCACATTACGTGTTATTACCACTACCGGCTCCCCGACACAGAGCTTGTAGTGGCTCAGCCTGAGTACTCGTGCTGCTCTCACTTGCATTTTCACTTAGATGGTTACTTACTTGCCCTATTTATTCCATTTATTTTCTGCACTGCATTTATTTTGGCATGAGCTTTCTTGTACCTTGCTATGTCCCCTGAGGACCTGGATCCGGATTATGTCCCCAGGATTTGAGGACGAGATCTATCCCGAGGTATACGGGACCGGAGCAGGAGCTGATCCAGGAGCTGTACCGCCATCCGAGGACGAGGTGTTAGCCGAAGACTTCTCCTGAGCATCCATGTTTCATGCTCAGTATTTATTATTTATTTCAGTCATTTACTTTCTGGTCTGTTGAACCATTGTATTAGATATTTATCGGGTTGTTCCCCGAAGCATTTTGTTGAGACTAGCTGATGATTTACATTCCTTATTATTCTGTGGATCATATTTTATATCTTGTGTGGATGAGATTAGTTGTGCCATGATTGTCGTAGACTTTATTTTACAGCTTAAGTATGCCCTGATGGATCCATTAAATTGGGTTTGTCCATCGGTGCGTCCTGCTGGCCATTGCCACGTGGCTAGTCCCTCGATATTTTGGGACTGGGGCATGACACAAATGCATCCACGACCATCTTCGATACCAATAAGACTCTCTCACCAACATTATCCCAAGATAATGGAGTACGGCATCTCCGTCCATGCAATGCCTCAAATGGTAACATCTCTATATTGGCCTGGTAGCTGTTGTTAAAAGAAAACTCTACCAAGTAAAGGTAATCCTCCTAAGAGCCTCTAAAATCCAAAATACAAGTGCGTAGCATATCCTCGAGAGTCAAGATAGTCCCCTCCGACTGCACGTCTGTCTGAAGGTGATATGTGGTGCTAAACTTGAGCTGGGTTTCCAAGCTAGCTTGTAAACTCCTCCAAAAGTGGGATATAAATTGACTATCCCAATCTGAGACTATGCTCACAGGAACTCCATGCAATCTGACTATCTGTCGTACATACATCTCCGCGAGCTTCTCCGTAGACGTACCCACTTTGAATGGCAAGAAGTGGGCCAATTTGGTCAACCTGTCTAGGATGACCCAAATTAAATATTTTCCTCCTGGAGAACGTGGAAGCCCCGAAACATCCATCGCACATACTCCCATTACCACTCTGAAATGGGTAAAGGCTGAAGTAATCCACTTGGCCTCTGTCTCTCTCCCTTTACCTGCTGACATACTAAGCATCTGTATACGAATCTGGCCACCTCCTGCTTCGTACCATACCACAAAATATGCTCTCTCATATCTTTCGATATCTTGTTGGCACCTGGATGCATAAAGTATTGAGATCGACGCACCTCCTGAAGAAACTTCTCACGCAACGCTCTACTTGGCAAGCACAATCTGGTATCGTGCCGCAATAATCCATTCTCTATAATACTGAAGTCCTCTGCTGATCCCATCCAGACCTGCGCTCTGATGCTCCTCAGAGACTCATCCTCGAACTGTGCAGCTCTGATCCGGTCCATCAACTCTGACGGTACCTGAAGTCCCCATATCTGTGCCGCAACTCTAGGAACTAACACCTCAATCCCCAAACTATCAATATCGTCCAATAAATGTCTGTCCCTTGTTAAGTACATAGCCACTGGATACCTGCTCAAGGCATCAGCGACTATGTTGGCCTTTTCTGGATGGTACTGCAAAGAAATATCGAAGTCCTTCATCAACTCTAACCATCACTGCTGCCTCATATTGAGCTCTTTCTGTGTAAACACATACTTCAAGCTCTTGTGGTCGGTAAATATCTCTACGCGCTCTCCGTATAAGTAGTGTTTCCACAGCTTTAGAGTAAAGACCACTAATGCCAACTCCAAGTCATGGGTAGGGTAATTCTTATCATGAGGGTATAATTACCTGGAACTATAGGCAATCACCTACCCATTCTGCTGTAACATACATCCTAAACCCTTATCCAAAGCATTACTATATATAAAAAATCCTCTTGTTCCCGATGATAATGTCAACACTAGAGCTGTAGTCAACCTCTTCTTCAGTTCCTTAAAGACGGCCTGACATTCCTCTGTCCAAACTACCTCTACGTCCTTCCTGGTCAGCCTAGTTATCGGCTCTATAATATTGGAAAAATCTTGAACAAATCTCTGGTAATAGCCTGCCAATCCAAGAAAGCTCCTAAACCCTGCCACTAAACTCGGGGTAGACTACGACTCAACTGCTAAAATATTCTTCGGGTCTACTGAGATCCCATCTCCTGTAATCACATGCCCGAGGAATTCAACCTTATCAAGGAAGAACTCACACTTTGAAAGCTTGACATATAGTTTCTCCTTCCTGGAAGTCTCTAGAACTATCCTCAAGTGCTTCTCATGCTTCTCCATATTCTTCGAATATATCAATATATCATCAATGTAGAACACAACAAACTGATCCAGGTACTGATAAAATATCTTATTCATCAGGTTCATGAATACTGCGGGAGCATTGGTCAACCCAAACGGCATCACCAAGAAGTTAAACTACCCATACAGAGTCCTGAAAGATGTCTTTGAAATATTTTCCTTCTTCACTTTCACCTGGTGGTACCCCGACCTTAAGTCTATCTTGGAGAATACCTTCGCTCCGCTTAACTTATCAAACAGATCGTCAATCCACGACTGGTATTTATTCTTGATAGTGAGGTTGTTGAGAGCCCTGTAGTCGATACGCATATGTACTAACCCATCCTTCTTCTGTACGAATATACCGGAGTACCCCACGGTGATGAACTGGAGCGGATGAAGCCCTTGTCTTGCAACTCATCTACCTGCTTCTTCAACTCTGCCAGTTCGTTGTTGTTTATCCTATAGACGTGCTGTGATATTGGCTCTGCGTCTGGCACCAAGTCTATAAAGAACTCCACATCTCTGTCTGGTGGCAACCCCGGCAAATTCTCTGGAAAGATATCCATAAACTTTATAATCAATGGATGTGGCGACCCCTGCTCTTCCACCATAGCTCCATAAAAGTCTTTCTTGCTCTGCTCTTCTGATCCACAGAACAAACACTAGCCCAATCTCATCCAGCATATATCCCATTCATGTCTCGGGTTCTTGCAAAAAGGGCAAGGAATAGCTGGCCTCTGAATCTGGTGTGCCTGCTACACTGGCACTCTAGCAGGTACAAGGAACTGCTACCTCAGCTGTTGGAAGTGTCTCTGATGCTGCTGTTGAAAGTGAGGCCGCTTTACTGGCCCCACACTACTGCTAGCTCCTGAAGGATCCCTCATCCTTTTATAGCCAATCTCCAAATCATCTTCTGCCTACTGTGTCTGTGCTAGGATCTCCTCAAATGTAGTGGTGCGATGTCTGCTAGTATGGGATTTGATCTCCCTGTTCAGACCCTTTCTGAACTTTTGGGCCTTTCCCCTAGAATTTTGTCCCTCCACAAAGCGACCCAATCTATAAAACTCCACCGCATACTCATCCACTGTCATACTCCCCTGGATGAGGTATTGGAACTGGCTCTTTAGAGATGTCAGAGCCACATCTGGAAAAAACTTTTTTCTTGAAAAGCTCCATAAAATATTTCCAAGTAAGTCCCGACGCTGAGATCCTGGGGTCCGTCCTGAACCAAGTCAATGCGATGTCAAACATCATGCTCCCTACGGCCTCTACCTGCAACCTCTCTGGAATCTGCACCAGTCACAGGTTCCTCTCTATATTTTTGATCCAATCATCATCATAAATAATTTCCTCGGTGCCTTTATAGTCCTTCGGCCCCATCCTCTTGAAGTATATGATAGTCCCCGACCTCAGCTGCTGCGGGATAAACTGAGGTGGTGCTACCTGTGGCTGGACCAAGGCAACTCTCTCGACTACGGTGAGTGCAAGCTGATGGGCATTCTTAATACCCTGCCTCATAACATCTGATTGGCGCTAGAGGGCCTCTGTCTAGGCCTGTTGTGCCTCCATCATCTGCTGAAAGAACAAAATACCTGTGTCGGATCAACTGCGGGTGCTAGAGGTGGAAGCTCCTCTGAGACTGTCGGTACTATCCTTTGTACCAGAGGTACATCACCCTCGAAAGCTGCTGCAAAAGCGCCCACCTAAACCGGTAAAGTGGCCTTCTGAACTGAAGCTGCTGGAGCAGTGTCTACTGATACCCTCCTCAGAGGCGACGAAGTGACCGACCTCGCTGATATCGTGCCTGAGCGCTGGGATCGCATCTTCGACGGCATCCTGAAGATAGATTGGACAATGGAATTAATATGATTAAGATATGATATCATCAAAGAAGGACATAATTATTCAAGTAAAGCAAGCATTCAAATTGATAAGGATAATAAAACAGATATTTGGAAATATATCCTAGTTGTGATTGAGTATACTCTCGTCCTATATCCTATATCCTAAAGCAGACTCGTAGTAGTATCTCAGGCTTAGAGTACTACTACGATATCGCACTTGTTGCGACTCTGACCTGCATGGGCCACCAATAAAAAATATGTCACGACCCGTACCCGGAATAAGGGCACGAGTAGTGATCAACGCCCAGCCTACGCCGCAGCATCGGCGGTAGAACGTTGTCTGGGTCATTCATACTATCTAAATATCTCATACAATATATATATGGTACATGTCAATGTTATCTCAACTCTAAACGGAGGAACAATATGGTATATGATAATGATAAATAATACTCAATCACAATATAAAACTAAAGGAGGATGAAAGAACGAAATAGAATAAAAGAGAGGAAAATAAGAGTCACAATGCGTCCATAAGTCTAGACATAGTCACTCCAAAAATAATATATACATGCCAAGAGTCTAGAAATAAGACTAATATAATGTCCAACAATATAAAACTAGGCCTCCTCGGTCACTAGCACTAGGTTCTTCTGCTCTAGGGGAGAATCCTCTAATGGCTCGCCGTCCTACAGCCCGTAATAAGTGGGACACTGATCCACAAGCCAATCATCTGGAAAAAAAAAATATTCATTCAGGATTGGAGCAAAGTACATATCTCTGAAAGCAGTTCCAAATACATGGTAGAATATATATGACAAATAATAGAAAAGAATACAAGATAACTATCAATAGAAAATAGAATGAACTAGAGTGAACAGGTGATGTACTGGAAAGTAAAGAACAAACAATATGAATATCTGCAAGTGTTGAAAATAGATAAACTAGCTAATGTGCCATAGAGTACAAGTTTATTATGTGATCGGTTTAGGGTTAAACACGAATACAATATGGTAACTCGATTACACGTGTGATATATAATCGACATGTACACGAATACACTTGGGCTTGATTACATAAACAACTCATACTTCTCCATTCCCAACCAATACTCATGAATCCAATCACAAAACGTTATAAACAAAAATATAAGCACACTGAACACGAGCAATATGTGAACACGAAGTACACGATAATCAATACCCGATACATACGATGAAATACATGTGAAGGAGTACCCACTGAACACGTTAGGAGAAAACATCCCATGATATGATCCATTTAGTACTAGTCCGTGTGGCCACTATATCGGAATCAAGTAAACAATTCTAGAACATGTGATATATACACTATCATGACTTAAAATTAACAGAGAGATATACTCGCATCTGGTACTGAGAAAAGTATGTCTCTCGATGCCCAAACTAGTATCACACAATCCTATTTAGGAAATTTCAAGTTAAATGGTGTAATGAATGAGAAATGGGTTAAAAATATATTAATGCATGCTTCTAGGTCAATTTCTAAGTCATTCTAGCTCCACTAAGTCATACTAGGTCCAACTAAGGTTATTGGTCTATATTGGTCACTAACAAGTCAATACTAGATTGTACTTGATATTATCTTAGTTATACTAAGTCATTACCTAGGTGTATAGCTAATACCTTAATTAATCTTAAGTAATTTAACTAACTACTAATTAACTAGTGATATTAACTAATACAATATTCTAACCAACTAATTTCTAGCTATACACTTACTGACATATAAATACAAACTGCTATCCATCTGAATACTAACTGACACTAATTTAGCTTATTCTCTACTGACACTAACATATACACTAACTTATACCAACGGTAACGCCTTATATAATACTAACATCTAGTAATTAACTAATCATCAACCAAATTAGAAAACTAACTTACCTCAAACTAACATATATACACTTAAACTTATCCCTTAATACTTGAGATACCAAAACCCCCCTTTCACTTCATAGTTGATACACTACCTCAGTTCACAACAATTGATGTTGTTGCTGCTATTAACCTTCCCTCCAGATCAGACTAACTCCTTCACCCCCAATTGGTTGTGCAACCTTTTGCACTTGCCACTCCAACACCTGGATAAACTTCCAACTGCTGGTCATAGCAGCATGTTGTTGCTGTAGCTACAATCCACCATATCCCTATATACCAATTGCTGCTAGAAATACAAGCAGATGTTGCTATAACCCAAGAATCCCCCTCTAGTTATGATACAAGCTGTAGTTGCTTCTTATCACTTACATCAGACCTGAGCACACCATGCTAACATATATACTAACACACACCATCTCCATTACCCGAGTCCCCACTGCTTTATTCCTTATTACCTTTGCTAATCCTCATAATCCAACTATGCATTTGTACACAAATAATTTCCATACACTTAGCCTATACTGAATCTGTCATTTGAACACCATATGTACACATTTCTACCACATTGATGCATTTATCTATACTTCACTGGTATTAAAGGATACTATACTACTGAACATGAGTACATAAGATACTCTGATACACCTGACTCTCTTAAATGTGTTCAGTACTAGACTGCCTGTGCTCAAGCTCTACAAATACATATCATACCCACTGTGTCCCACACTGTAGACAATTTTGTTGCTGCTCCCTCTCATTCAGCTTAACAACTAACACACCAAGTTCTCTTCCAATACTGCTGCTACTACCTACTCTTATTAGGGCATACAGTGCACTGATACTCCCCCTCATATCACACTTGACTGCCCAAGCTACTGCTGCCATCCCTAGGAAGGACACCCCCAGCCCATCATTTTACTACTGCTGCTACTCTTTTTATCACTGTGTACTCCCTTTAAGTTACATACTCTCAACAACAAACCACATACACTCCCATATACTTATATACATGTACTCTAGTGTCAAATAATCAAACACCTAGAGTGTATAGTTGAGATATTCATGATACACCTAAACCAAACACCAAAATTCACTAATTCTTAATAATCACCAATTACACACACACACACACACACACACACACACACACACACACATATATATATATATATATATATATATATATATATATATATATATATATATATATATATATATATATACATATACATATATATATATAGCTAATACAATGTGTTATAATAAAAATTTGTGAGTAAACACACTATCATGCACAAATACCTAAAAGGGATCCCTATATCATAGCGTATCCCAAAATACCATGATATGGCATACTCGTATCCATTTGTGGTATACTAAATTGGTCTCATGATATACTCTTGATGTGTCAATCTCGTAATTCTCCCCATTAGGACTCAAATTACCATGTAGCAATCACAATACACATCTAATTAGCCTAGAACTTGTTCCTATAGGTAGACCTATGCCATGGGATAGTTTATAATGGTCAAATGCATGATTTGGGAGCTAGAATGAAGATAAATTCAGAATTGTACCTATTGGAAGATGGATTCTCAATGAAATGCTCAATGGATACAATCCGAACACGATATCTCCACCAAAGCTCATTTTTCTTATGCTCCTTGCTACTCCAAAGCTCCTTGAGGGCTGGAAACTAGAGGGAATGGGAGTGAATTGAAGGTCAATTGATGGAGGGATGGAGTGAATTGAGGATCTCAAAATAAATGCAAATGAAAAGGAGAGAGAGAGGAGAGCCTCTTTATGTGGCCGACCCCTTTCCCCCTTTTCAAGCTACTAACAAATGTCTAATTAGCCCTCCACTAGTGTCTTGTAGGTTGTAATTAGGAAAGAATAAAGTAGGAAGGCTTCTAACTAATACAAATTAACTTTAATCCTCCTAATTAATTAGAGGGAATGGGTCTATTGGGCTTGGTCCATGTTGGGCTCACAAATTTGTCCTGACAAGTCTATTTGGGTTCATAAGTGTCTAGTTTAACTATTAGCTACCCCACTAACTATAATTAAATAGCACTATAATAATTATTAATCACTAGGAATGATAGATATTCAGAATGACCAAAATATCCTCATTTTGAAAAGTGGGGATGATACGGCTCACTTTAAGCTTACTGTGAAGCACTGTCCATCTACGGAGGATAAGAAGGAAAATATAGAGCGGGTTACGTATGCTTTAGCAGTGGAAAGTCTCATGTATGCTGTAGAAGCATGAAAAATATGCGGGATAACTATACGCGGCGTATTGAGGCAGAGCAGCGTAAACAGAGGACCGCAGAGCCATCAGCGTGCAAAAGGGCTTTTCCACTGAGCACAACGTGAAATATGATCTCAAGGACCATCCGCGTAAAGCAGTATATCCAGGCCACTTCAGCATAAACAGGATTCTTCATCGCCTTTATGGCGTAAAACTCATCCGCTTTCAATACAGCATTGAAGTGTACGAAGAATGCTTCGTGTTCTTTGAAATGAACCTGTCAGAGCATACAATAAACCTAACGTCTACACTTCTGACAAAGAGTACTACACGACTACCCAAGCGACGGGTATGATGATGGCGCGATACTGCAACCCAGGCTGTCATTTACTGCCATTTCCTTTGCGTAAATCACTTTTACACCTACGAAGGAATACGCTGCCTAATTTTACACAGGCTGATGTGAGCTGTTTATGCTCCACGAAAGACAAACCGCCTGCCACGTCAAAAGTTGCACTTCGTACAGGGCTCGAGGCACGTCTCTGCATTTTATGCACAGAGCGGTGACAGTTTCTCAAGGCACGTCTCTGCATTTAAAGCACCAAAAACTGACAGATGCCCAAGGCACGTCTCTGCACTTGATGCACAGAAGGGTGGCAGGCCTTCAAAACACATCTCCTCATTTAATGAGCAGGATAATGGCGGATCTCCACATTTAATGTAGGAGATTTGATTAAATGTCACCGAACCGTCGTGTAGTAGCATCCCCTTTGCGTAAACTACTCTTACGCATATAAGGGAATTCGCTGCCCAGTTTTACACGGGCAGACGTGAGCTTCTTACGCTCCGCAGAAGGCAAACAGACCGCCACATCAGCAGTCACTCTCCGTGCAGGGTTCAAGGCGCGTATCTGCACTTAATGAGCAGAATGATGGCAAATCTTAAAGACAAGCCTCTACATTTAATGCACATGATGGGGGCAGATCTCTGCATTTAATGCAAAGAGATTTGATTATATCTCCAAGAGCCATAATTCTGGCTGAAACGTCCACATCGCCTCGGCTTCTACGCCTGCTCGGCTTCTATGCCCACTCGGCTTCTATGCCCACCCGGCCTCTACGACCACTCGGCTTCTATGCCCACTCGACTTCTATGCCTGCTCGGCTTCTATGCCCACCCGGCCTCTACGACCACTCGGCTTCTACGCCTACTCGGCTTCTATGCCTATTTTGGCTTCTATGCCATGGTGACAGTCATTTGGCTTCTACGCCAACCTCTTCTATACAAGGGATAACTACCTACGTGGCTTCTACGTCGTAATCTTCGTAGCAGATATACGCGTTCTGTCCCTTAGTTGGACGCGCGTCACATGCTCACTCAAAAGGTCATTTATACGCAGGCATTGGTTATTTTAAACCGTCATGTAAAAGGGTGTTGTACTTTCTACTACTCGGTTTCTACGCCGACTGTGGGGTCA
Source organism: Iris macrosiphon (assembly GCA_036927795.1). Taxonomy (NCBI): domain Eukaryota; kingdom Viridiplantae; phylum Streptophyta; class Magnoliopsida; order Asparagales; family Iridaceae; genus Iris; species Iris macrosiphon. The sequence continues at coordinate 147,398,278 of JAYESA010000009.1, read as the reverse complement.
CTGTCACTAAAAAATCTATAAATAGAGACCTCTATCAAGGAGGAACAAGGGGGACGATCAGAAATAGGTCGACAAATTGGAGGGTCGAAGAAGTTAGGTCTGAAAACTGATCAAGAGATCCAGTACCAGATCCAACGGTCGAGAGAGAGAGAGGGAGAGAGAGGAGAATCCAGAGCTCAGGCAAAGAGAAGGGATCGACGACTTTGGCATCGGGCATCCACCCTCTTTAGCAACCTTCGAAGCTGCTACCTGTCTTCCACGGCACTTCTTCAACATCGTGTGGTCCAAGGGCTAAAGTGATCGACTGCAGATCAGACACCTATAACAATATTCACCCAGATTAAATAAATTGTACTTAAACATCCTCGTGTAGGATCAAATTTGTACAATCTTGTTTGTAAACATAAAAGAAGGGCGGGTCTTCGCACAATATCTCATTTTCCGTATTCATTAAATCTTTTCTTGTTTATTATCCTAAACAAGATGGCGATTCTGCTGGGGATATCTTTCTCTTCTGATGAGAAAGCTATTGCTCAACACGATACGGTATCCGCGGGATCCGTGAAGAAGACACTGGTCGTCCAGTTCGACCAATCTGCCTACGAAGACATGCTTCGAGCAGGGGGTAGCTCTCACTCCCTCTCCGTCCAAAGCAACAGGAAGCTGCGCAAGGTCTAGATGCCCAAGACATCCTCTACCATTCCTGTGGACTCTCCGATCTCTCTGATCTCTCCGATCTCTCCGACCAATGAGGTGGTAGCTTTGCTCCCTCCGCGCCTTGCACATAAAATTCAGTCACCTGTCTCTGACAGGACCGACAAAACTTCTGGCAAAGCCTCAGCGCTAATCCAGAAGTATAATTCACATCTTGCGCGTAAAATTCAGTCACCTGTCTCTGGCAGGACCTACAAAACTTCTGGCAAAGCCTCAGCGCTAACCTAGAAATATAATCCGCGCTCTGCGCATAAAATTCAGTCTCCCGTCCCTGGCGGAACAGACGAAACTTCTGACAATGCCTCAGCGCTAGTCCAGAAGCCTACTCCGCGCTCTGCGCATAAATTTCAGTCTCCCGTCCCTAGCGGAATAGACAAATTTTCTGATGATGCCTCAGCGCCAAATCAGGAGTCCCAAATGCGCTCCGCACGCAAAAGTATATCTGCCTTCTACGGAAAAGTAGATGATCCCTACAAACTATGCAAGGGAAAGTATGCGGCGGACTACTCAACTTCTTGGCCTTTACGCCAGCAAAGGAACAATCTGCCTACCCTCCGGATTACGTGAGAAGCTGATGACCGACTGAGGACATCCTCAGCCTTACGCCAACCAGAGCAGAGCTCCAAATTGCGCCATGAGAAGCCACTCAGCATAAAGAAGGCTCAGCTTGCGGGAAGACACCCTCCTCGGGGATTATCCACCACTCAGATGGCCAACCTATTGTATATAGGTGGCACAGGGAAAACTATGGTTTCCAACTTCCGCATGCCCACCAATGGGAACAGAAGGAACAAGTCTTCTTCTTCTGCAACTTCTCCTGACCTGCGCAATTATCTAATCCAGAAACGCAAGGAGAGGGAATCTTCCGGCATGTCTATTACGCCTCCTATCCAGCACTTCCTTCCTTTTCCCAGAAGTTTGTTATGTTCATATTACCTCTGAACAAACTCTTCGAGTTTCTGGCTATCGACTATCATATCGGTTGTCATCTCAACTTAGCGCCCGTACTTAACTCTAAGTACGCCAGTGATGTTAGGTCTACAAAAACTGCCATGTCCATATTACCTCTGAGCAGATATGCGCCTCCATCCCCGATGAAATTACATCCCAGAAGTTTGTCATGTTCATATTACCTCTGAACAAACTCTTCGAGTTTCTGGCTATCGACTATCATATCGGTTGTCATCTCAACTTAGCGCCCGTACTTAACTCTAAGTACGCCAGTGGTGTTAGGTTTACAAAAACTGCCATGTCCATATTACCTCTGAGCAGATATGCACCTCCATCCTTGATAGAATTGTATCCCAGAAGTTTGTCATGTTCATATTACCTCTGAACAAACTCTCCGAGTTTTTGGCTATCGATTATCATATCGGTTGTCATCTCAACTTAGTGCCCGTACTTAACTCTAAGTACGCCAGTGGTGTTAGGTCTACAAAAACTGCCATGTCCATATTACCTCTGAGCAGATATGCGCCTCCATCCCGGATGGAATTGTATCCCAGAAGTTTGTCGTGTTCATATTACCTCTGAACAAACTCTTCGAGTTTCTGGCTATCGACTATCATATCGGTTGTCATCTCAACTTAGCGCCCGTACTTAACTCTAAGTACGCCAGTGGTGTTAGGTCTACCAAAAACTGTCATGTCCATATTACCTCTGAGCAGATATGCGCCTCCATCCCCGATGGAATTGTATCCCAGAAGTTTGTCATGTTCATATTACCTCTGAACAAACTCTCCGAGTTTCTGGCTATCGACTATCATATCGGTTGTCATCTCAACTTAGCGCCCGTACTTAACTCTAAGCACGCCAGTGGTGTTAGGTCTACAAAAACTGCCATGTGCATATTATCTCTGAGCAGATATGCGCCTCCATCCCCGATGGAATTGCATCCCAGAAGTTTGTCATGTTCATATTACCTCTGAACAAACTCTCCGAGTTTTTGGCTATCGATTATCACATCGGTTGTCATCTCAACTTAGCGCCCGTACTTAAATCTAAGTACGCCAGTGGTGTTAGGTCTACAAAAATTGCCATGTCCATATTTCCTCTGAACACCATCACATTGCCGGAAGGACGGCTGACAAACGACCCCTGATCCGCTCCTTTCAGATAAAATATCTTCCCGACCTGCCGTGAAGATCAGGAGTCAGCGTCCACGACATCTTCCTGGGATGTGTGGCATGGAAGAAAGCCGAGATGGAATAGTCTTTCGGCATCTTAGGCAGATACAAAACCAAGCTCCCGGAAGGAAAAGCCCAGAGTTCTCTCTTGGGCTTCGCCTGGGACTGCTTGTCAATCATGTCCCCGAACAGGAAAGCCGGCTTTATGTATTGGTCCCCGTCTATATACGTCAGGGGATCCCCGTTGATCAGGTTCAGCAACGTTCGCTCGTCCTGAGCCGATATCAGAATCTCCCTTCCTTCAGGATACTGCGGCCCGGAGATAGGAAATGTCACGTGTGACAGATCCTCCAGATAGTTGGAGTGCAGCATCCCTGCGGCAGAACCCACACTACTAGAATAAGCGGGATTAGCGACGTTTTTTAGCGACTCCAGGTAAAAACGTCGCTAATTTAGCGACTCCATGTAAAACGTCGGTAGACGTCGCTAATTTGCGATATTTAACGACGTTTAGCGACTTATGTTCAGTTTTTATAAGATTAGTCGCTATAAGTTCAATTTTGGTCGCTAAACGTCGCTAATATATCTAAGTTAGCGACGTTTAGCGACGCAAATAGCGACGTTTATATTAGAAATATTTAGCAACGTGTTTAGCGACGACCGTAACGTCGCTATAATTTAATTTAGCGACGTCCTTATTTGACGTCGCTAAACGTCGCTAAAATTTGGTTAATTAGGGCTCGGTTTCGTTTTTCCCCATGTGTTGAAATTTTGAAACGAAACAAAATTTCCCCCGCCCCCCCCGCTCCGTCGACCGCCTGCTCCGTCGACCTCCCCCGCGGCTACTCCGGCATCCCCCTCCTCTTCCTCGAGCTCTAGGTAAAGCCTAACTCTCTCTCTCTCTCTCTCTCTCTCTCTCTCTCTCTCTCTCTCTCAGAATACATGTGATACTGACACAGACACGACACACACACACAGATGGTGACACAGATACGACACGATACACACACACACTGACACAGACACTGATAAGGACCTAGGGTTAGGATTAAGTTTTTTGACATGGACACAGACACTAATATCACATGGACATAGACAGACACTAATATCATATGGACACAGACACTAATATCACATGGACACAGACACTAATATCACATAGACACAGACTTGGGGCTCTGACATGGGGCACTGCAGCAGTGCACCCAAATGGTGCCTGTCAGTTAGGCTTGGGGGCAGTCCCTAGGCAGTGCAGAGGCATGCCTTAGTGCATCTCAGTTTGGTATCAGTCATCAGTACTTATACACTGATACGTATCAGGGACTGTGTGAGGTATCAGTACAGGCAATTGTAGGAGTTGATGCAGGCAAGGTATAAAGTCAAGTGTTAATAGGGTATATATAGATATGTAGGTTAGTAATGTTTAGAGATGTTAGATAGGAGTGTACTAAGATGGTATCTAGAATAAGCGGGATGGCATGCTCGAGCCTTGTAGTGGGCAGTGAGAAGGAGGTCTGCAACAGTGAGCAGGCAACCGAAGAGGAAAACCATCAGCACTGTGTTATTTCAGCAACCATGTATCAGTAAGTATCAACAAGTCCCACTGTATCAGTATCCGTTTTTAGTTGCATTTAGTGAGCTATGTATACTAGTTTTAGTTAGCTTAGTGTCCAGGTATTGGTTAGTTGGTTTAAGATGGGTTAGCATGAATATTGCTTATTTTAGACTTTGATAAATAAAAGTATGTATTATATCATATATGATTTTTATAGTACGGTTAAGTTATGAAGCTAGGTGATAAACCACTGTATGTAATGATTTATATGATACATACTGTCATTTTTGCAGAAGTATCTAGAAATGGATATAAATTACTATCTGCATCATCGTTCGTGGATGTACAACCGTCATCCTGATGACATGTGCGGTGTGCGAGATAAATTTATTGAGGGTGTACAGCAGTTCCTGCAGTTCGCCAAGGCGTTCCCTCAGTACATGGACGGTACCAAAATTAAGTGTCCGTGTGTGAGATGTCGCAATAGGAAATATCATCCAGAAGTGGAAGTTACGTATCATTTATACTCGAAGAGCTTTACGCCGAATTACTATCAGTGGACCGCGCACAGAGAACTTGTATCTCTAGCATCGGAGTCGGAGCCCTATGTGGAGCCGTATATGGATGTCCAAGACCACGATGCTTACGACGACGGGTTGGTGAACATGGTTTATGATGCGGCGGGGCCTAATTTCAATCCTGACAATTATGATGCGACGGGACCGAGTTTCAATCCGGACAATTATGATGCAGCTGAGGAGGCACCGAATGCCGATGCTGCAAAGTTTATGGAGTTGCTTGAGAATGCAAGGATTCCACTATATCCTGGTTGTGAGGATCATTCACCGTTGGAGGTGGTTACAAGATTATTGAGCATCAATTCCGATTTTAACATGTCGCAAGAATGCTATAATCGACTGCTCGATTTGATTATAGAGATCTTGCCCGAGGGTGCAAAGTTGCCTAAAGACTTCTATCGATCTAAGAGGATGGTGAGATCGCTTTGGATGGGATACGAGAAAATCGATGCATGTCGCAACGGGTGCATGTTGTACTACAAAGACGACAAGGATGAAGATGCGTGCAGATTCTGTGGTGCTGATCGCTACAAGGCCACTATTAGAGGAAAGTCTGTCGGTGCAAGGAAGACTACCGATTCGATATACTACTTACCTTTGACGCCGCGGTTGCAGCGGTTGTTTATGGTTAAGGAGACTGCAGAAAACATGAGTTGGCACAGGCGAAAACAGATCGAAGGAGTATTGGATCATCCATCCGATGGAGAAGCATGGAAGCACTTTGATCGAGAGTATCCACATTTTGCCGAGGAAGCACGTAATGTCAGATTGGGGCTCTGCTCTGACGGTTTTACCCCATTCAGACTTTCGGGCTCCCAGTATTCGTGTTGGCCTGTGATCGTCACTCCGTACAATCTACCGCCTTGGATGTGCATGAAGACTCCGTATATGTTCCTAACCGTTATTATCCCGGGTCCGAACAATCCGAAGAGGAACATCGATGTGTATTTACAGCCTTTGATAGATGAGTTGAATCAGCTGTGGGAAGTAGGTGCCAATACGTACGATGTTTCTAGGAAGCAGAATTTTCAGATGAGGGCAGCACTTATGTGGACCATCAACGACTTTTCGGTCTATGGAATGTTATCAGGATGGAGCACCCATGGTTGTCTCTCATGTCCGTATTGCATGGACCGTTCTCAGGCTTTCCGTTTAAAACACGGAGGCAAACCGTGCTTCTTCGATTGTCATCGACATTTTTTGCCGAAGGATCATCCGTACCGGAGGAATCGGAATGCTTTTCGTGCGGGAGTTGTGGAGAAGGCCAATCCACCGCCAAGGTGGCCCGGATGCACGATATGGGAAGAGGTAAAAAATTTACCAAGTGCTATCGAAGAGCCTGCTAAGGGGTACAAGTGTGACGGATTTGGTCGCACCCATAACTGGACGAAGAGGAGTATATTTTGGGATCTGCCATATTGGAGCACCAATCTGATCAGACATAACCTTGATGTCATGCATATCGAAAAGAATGTGTTTGATAACATAATTAATACTGTAATGGATGTAAAGGGGAAGACGAAAGATAATCCGAAGGCCAGGTTGGACTTAGAAGACATATGTAGACGTCCTGCATTGCATTTGATAGAGGAGGGGAATGGAAAGTTAAAGCAACCTAAGTCAGTTTTCTCACTGGATAAAGAGGATAAAGGTAGACTTTGTAGGTGGATTCAGGGTCTCAAGTTTCCAGACGGGTACGTGTCGAACTTGAAAATATGCGTCGACCTCAAGGAGAACAAACTAGTAGGTATGAAGAGCCACGATTGTCACGTATTCATGGAGAGGTTAATTCCGATTGCATTTCGGGAATTCTTACCGCAGGTCGTTTGGGACCCATTGACAGAGCTGAGCATATTCTTCAGAGATCTTTGTTGTACTAAGTTGCTCGTCGATCGTCTAGAAAAGCAAGAGAGGGACATTGCGGTAACACTATGTAAGCTCGAGAAGGTGTTTCCTCCTGGATTCTTCGACTCTATGGAGCATTTGCCAATTCATCTTTCCTATAAGACACATGTTGGTGGTCCTGTCGGTTATCGGTGGATGTACCCCTTCGAGCGCCATCTGAATCACCTAAAGAGAAAGGTGAAAAATAAGGCACGGGTTGAAGGCTCTATTTGTGAAGCTTATGTTCTCGAGGAGATTACAAACTTTTGCTCGACGTATTTCAAACCGCATGTTGCTACTAATAGGACGAAAGCTCCCAGAAACGACAACGCATATCAGGAATCTAATGATGCAATACTCAAAGTATTCAATGCATCCGGAAAGCCCTCGGGAAAAATGAAGAAGAGATATTTGAATGACGATGAGCTAAGGGCTGCTCAATTGTATATATTACTCAATTGCGACGAGGATGAAGTGGACAAGCTAGAGGGGTAAGTAATTAATACGTCCACGTTTACATCATCTCAATGTAATAGTATAAGATACTATTATGCTACTAATCAGCAGTTGCTTTATTGTTTTTTAGCACATATAATGATGAGTTGAGGTCGGTTAGACCCTACATAACAGACGAAGAAGTAGAACAAGATATGAGATGCCATTTTTCTTCTTGGTTGAGCGCATATGTAAGATGCTTGGTAATTACTTTTTATTTTTGCACTTGCAAAACAAATAACTTACTATCGCTACTTTGGTATTTAGGTCGATCGTCTAATATCACCCGAGACTGAATCTATTAGGACTCTAGCCAAGGGACCAATTACTGCCGTAAAAATATGGCCAAGTTTCTGTGTGAATGGGTTCAGGGTCAAGTCAACAAATGCTCCTATCAGAGATAGCTTTCTGGATCATGATTCCACGAAAAACAGTGGTTTGTGTATCAAATCTACAAACTACAAAGACGTCAATCCGGGCAATGATTTTTTTGGCATCTTACGAGAGATTGTGGAGTTGACATATAATTATGGCCCAGAACCTGCTAATATCGTGCTATTCAGGTGTGAATGGTTCGATCCGATTCAAGATCAAGGTTAGAAAATTGACAAGCATGGCCTTGTGGATATAAACTACAAGCGTAGATATCAAGGCTACGAACCATTTGTCCTATCAAGTCAGGCTCAGCTCGTGTACTTCACAACTTATCCTAGACGGGGGACAGCGAGGTCGGATTGGTGGGCAGTATGCAAGACTAAAGCTAGAAATACCTTTGACATTGACGAAATAGCTTATCAGGAGGACGATCTACCTCTTTTAACAAATATTGTAGATGTGGACTGAACGGAAGTTACTCATTACACGAGTAATAATGTAGAAGATGTAGAATTATCCGAAGAGGACGACGAAGTAGATGAAAGTGAAGATGAGGAAGAGGAAGAGCAGGACAAGGAAGGCGAACAAGATGAATTTTCTGAAGATGATTGAAAATATAAAATATTTCATGTAGAATGTAACTGTATTTGGACTGTAAATATTGTATGTAGAAGTAGATGTTGACATTAACGAATATATGTATTATATTTTGACTGTATAATACTTTGAGATATGTATCACATTTCGACTGTAGAATGTAGTATATATTTGTGTTTCTCTATATTCATCATATGTTGTTATCAGATATGACATGACGACGCGGAGGATTCGGCAGGTCCCGAGGTAGACAGAGTGCCACTCCGGTACTGCCTACTGTTGGTTCCGGATCATCGTCGCCCAGTACTCCAGTATATCGATCAGCCACATCTCCGACTGCGACGACGTTGCGTGGCATCACTCCTGGGACGAGTAGTTCCAGGCGTGATAGTACTCCCTCGTCCAGCGTTCCTCCTGCTGACAGAACCATGGAGACAGATGAGCATGTAGAGGAGGTCGTGCCGACGTTGTCCCAGCATCAGCAAGATCCTCCATGCGCACCACCGGAGGAGACGAGGACAGAGATTTGGGCCGACGGTACAAAGTAAGTCAATTAGATGGTTTAGTATATATTTGTGTTTCTCTTTATTCATCGTATATTGACTTTTTCAGTAATCTAAATTATTATTTCTGTATAGATATCGTCCATCGTCGGTTCAGAGACGCCTGGGCCAATTTTTGAGGAACAACTACGGTGGCCCTTGGATCAACTACTCTGAGGCTCCGGAGGAGAGGAAGGCATTCTGGTTTGCGCACTTCCAGGTAAAAGTATATTAAATAAATCTTCTAATTTATGCATATTCGTGATGCTAACTTAATGAATTATTTATTGTAGCAAACGTATTTTTATCCTCCGCACCGGACCGAGTTGATTGAGCGGCTCTTTCCTACCGTTGCCGCCAAGCTTATCCGAGATGCTCTGGATGACCAGAAGGCTCGTGATCGTGCTGGAAAACCGATCCAAGGTTGGATCACGCCTGAGCAGTGGACTGCGATGAGGGCTAGATTCGACGATCCGAGCTACAAGGAAAGGTCTAAGAAGGCCAAGGCGGCTAGGCAGAATGCTGCCAAGTGGTGTGGTGGCTCGATTCCGATGACGGAACATTTCCGTCGTTTGGTATGTTTTTTCTTTTAAAATATATTATTTTAATATAAGTACCATAAAATGGTACTTGGAAAAAATATTTAAGTTTAGTAATAAAAAATATATTTTTAACAGGTACAGAGGGGTGAGGATGCAAACATGGTAACCGTCTTCTTGGCCACCCATCGCAAGGACGGAAATCTCATTGATGAGAGGGCCTCAGAGACCTATGTAAGTATTACTTTACTTTGTGTTTATTTTAATATAACTTAGGCAATTATTGAGTTTCCAAACCTTTTCTAGGCCGAGTATCTTAGGCTTCGTGAGCGGGCGACTGCTAGTGCACCTGCACCTGGAGAGGCTGGTGCTTCGTCGCAGCCCGGTCCATCTCCGTCGGCGGATGACCTGTGGGTGACCGCAGCTGGTGGTCTCCAGAGGGGTACGTACTACGGTACGGGCTCCTATGGCGCCCTGGTTGCGACGCAGTCATCTAGGGCCTCCCCGACAGCTGTGCATTCCACACACCCCTCGCAGTCGCAGCCCTCGCAGTCGTCGGCCAGAGTCCAGGAGGCCGTCCAGGAGGCCATTGACCGTCAGATTGCGTCTCTCCGTGATGACTTGCTGCGAAGTATGGAGGACCAGTCCCGGTCCCAGCCGCAGGCGGACGATCCGATGCTCATCGCACGATTGGATATGCTCGACCGCAGCATGACGGAGCTACGAGAATTGACAAATGATATTAGAGCCTCCAATGATCGCAACATCATGGAGCTGCAGGCGTCACACCTATCGATGGGCGAGAAGCTGACGAGGATGCATGCGTCACAGCTATCGATGGGCGAGAACCTGACGAGGATGCAGGATTCAATGGGTGATAGCAGTACGAGGCTGTTATCTACCCTGGATTCTTACAACCAGCGACTCGCATACTTGGAGCGGGCACGGCCTCCACCGACGTCACTGCCTTCTCCATCGACATCGGTGTCGATTCCACGGGACGAGTATGAGGAGTTGTTATCCTTCAAGCGCGCCGCTGGTCAGCCTCCTGCAGATCCGTAATAGTATAGTTATTTTTATTATTATTTATGAATTATTGATACTTCAACAATAGACATGATGTATGATGCTTCTTGTGGTCTTTAATTTTTTAGTTAATTTAATTGGATTATATAGTTATCCACATTTAATTGGATTGATACTTCTTGTGGTCTTTAATTTAATTGGATTATATAGTTAACTAGATTGAATCATGTTGGTGTGTATGATGAAGATGATGTAAAACTGTAGGGAATCACCAATGTTTGCTTCTGCACATTATTTTTTTTATTTTTTTTTTAAAAATTAGCGACGTTATTAGCGACGTTTAGCGACGTTAATTTACGTCGCTGATTACGTCGCTACTTAGCGACGCTGTAAAACGTCGCTAAGGACGTCGCTAATTACGTCGCTAAACGTCGCCAATTGCTGACATGGCAGTATAGCCAGGTCATTAAAGACGTCGGTGTAACGTCGCGATAGATGTCGCTAATCAGCGACGTTTAGTGACTTTTCTAAACGTCGCTTTTTAGTGACTTGGCGTCGCAAAATGTCGCTAAATTTAGCGACACATTAAAGTCGCTAAAAAACGTCGGCATAGCGACGTTTAGCGACGTTTTTTGTTTTAGCGACTTGGTTTTTTCCGACTGCTTTGAAACGTCGCTAATTACGTCGCTAAACCTAATTAGCGACGATTTTTGGTTATTTAGCGACGTTTTTAGACGTCGCTAATTTGACTTTTTCTGGTAGTGCCATCACATCAGCTAGCGGAGACACATGCAAGTTAACTACAAGAGTGCAAAAAAAATATGTCAGTTCTTATAAACTAGACATTACAGATCTTGCAGCATACGCCAAAAATCAACAGTCTGTGCTTTATGCCAAGACCGTGAAAACTTGACCGTTACGCTGGAATCCATTTCCTAAAAGCATAAAAAATCAAGACTGGCAGCATACAGTCTGTGCTTTACGCCAGACTGATAAAATTGAGGTATTACGCCAGAATCTTCATCCAGAAGCGTAACACTCAAATTTTATACACCAACTTTCGACAGTCGAAGCTTTTAAGCTGGACTGCGAAAGTATGGAGTTTTGCGTTGACACATTAGAAATGTGGGCATAAAATATGAAGCGTCTCTGTGCATCATCTTCCTCAAAGAGGCTATCAGCACAGGAGACGACCTAGCGCGATCATGTACAATGTGTACGAAGGATCTTCAGTCGTTCTTCTTCATCCCAAATGCTCTACCTTTTAGGCCGGGTGCACTGCTCGTCGGCGGGATACTTCGCTCAGAAGAAAGTTCGCCTTGCCCGACCGAAGACGCTCTCACTTGAGCAGAAGAACGAGAAGAAGAATCAACCTTCTCTCCCTTAGTGGAGGAGGATTATTTCGAGGCCATTACTGGAAACTTTGAAATCTCAGAGAAGAAACGAAGAATAACTCGAACAGACGAAGGCTTTCTTTCGCAGAAGACGGATGAAAAGTTTTTCTCTCAGAAACTTGGGGTATATATAGAGTTCAGATGGACTCCTCGAATCCCGAACCAAATCTCCTAATTAATAATCCGGTCATGATTGGGTACTACGTCAGCCTATCACTCAGAGAAGGCGGACAGTCAGCGAATTCGAAAAGTTTTCGCACGAGGAAGATACGTGGTTTTTACGCTAAGGGGCTTTTTACGCTCGACAGCTACAGATCTACGGTTTTACGCTCACAGGCTACAAGTCTATGGTTTTACGCCCGGATGCCTTTGTGCTCGGTAACTTTTACGCTCGAGAGGCTACAAACCTATGACTTCACGCTCAGCAGCTACAAATCTATGATCTCACGCTCGGTGGCTTTTTACGCTCAGAGGCAACAGATCCACGACTTCACGCTCGGAAGATTTTCTTTTCAGAAGCTACAAATCTACAGTTCTGCACCAAGAAGTTTTCTACGCTCGACAGCTACAAATCTACGGTTTTACGTTCCAATGGCTACAAGTCTATGGTTTTACGCCCGGATGCCTTTGAGCTCGGTAGCTTTTATGCTCGAGAGGCTACAAACCTACGACTTCATGCTCAGGAACTACAAGTCTATGATTTCACGCTCGATGGCTTTCTACGCTCAGCGGCAACGAACTTATGATCTCACGCTCCACGACTTTCTGCATATCTGAAAGATGCGCAGGCCAGTACAGTACATCTGAACAGTTATCAAAGGTGGTCAATTGCAGGAGTTCACACAGAAGATACTCCTTCTTTACCTCAAAATACCCCAAGTACCCGAAGCATACAGAGTTCAACATTGAAAATTACTCTTCTTCATGGGTCGATTCGAAGTTTACCCAGAATCTAGTCTGGATATTTCGTCTGCAAAATTCAAGATGGCAACTCAGTTTGACAGCCAGTTCTCGCCCTGTTCCAAGGGATTTTTGAGAAATCATTCTTGAAGACGACGGTCTGAAACAAAAATTTTGTTTATCAGAAGTGAAGAACAGTTCAGAATTCTACGCGGTTCCTAACAGCAGGACAGTTCGAACACTCGACTGCTAAGCGGCTTTCTGCGCATCCTTAGTTATGCGTAAAAGACAAGACAGGACCTAGTGCTCTTTCTACACAGAGTCGGCGTAAAAGAATCAGACGTGTCGAAGCTACACATATTCAGACTTCACAGCAAAGTATGGCAACATGATCATATGCAAAGAAGAAAGACGATTTTATTAAAATTAAAAGCATGATTACATGAGGGAAATCCAGTCTACAAGGGTTTTCTTCATTTTCATGACCTTACATGAGGGAAATCCCGTCTACAAAGGGCTTCCTCATCATCGTCTGAAGATTGCACCTAAAATCTGTTCTACCAGGTTCTCGCATTGGTGAAGATCTTCCTCTTCTTCCATGACAGTTCATCGACATCCACAGTCGATGAACAAGAAGATGATCAGTGGCGGAAGGATACAGAACTGGGCATAGGCCCATACTGCCAACAGAAGAAAAGCAGGGTAACTCTGCTTTCTTATATCCGCCATCCCCGGAGGTAACGGAAGAAGGTACCGCTTGCAAGAAGCATGGCAAAATGTGACCCTTCTTCTCTCCCGAAGAACCACCATACAAAATTGCTGATTATCCCGAGCAAAGGAGGCTATGATATCCTTCAATGATCCATCGTTGCAGTGGACATTTGCTCGAAAACGCCGTCTTTTTCGGCTCCGTACATGCTGGAAGAGCATGATCTCCTTCTTCCTCAAGTCGACCCGACGAACTCCGACCATCATCTCTGTGTGGTAAAGGAAGTGTGGGAAGAACAGAAGAACTCCTCAGCCTTTTTATAGGAGAAAGAGATCACCGATCCCCAATAACTCTGCCATAAAGTCAGCCATGAAAGAACGTGTCAGGCTTGACCGTTTCAGGCTCCATTCAGAGCGTTTCAAGTTACGAGGAACGGTTCATGCTTCATTCAAAGCGTTTTAAATTACGAAAAATTTAAAAGCTTTGAAGGGGGTCTTGTAGAAGCATGAAAAATACGCAGGATAGCTATACACGGCGTATTGAGGCAGAGCAGCGTAAACAGAGGACCGCGGAGCCATCAGCGTGCAAAAGAGCTTTTCCACTGAGCACAGCGTGAAATATGAGCTCGAGGACCATCCGCGTAAAGCAGTATGTCCAGGCCACTTCAGCATAAACAGGGTTCTTCATCGCCTTTATGGCATAAAACTCATCCGCTTTCAATACAGCATTGAAGTGTACGAGGAACGTTTCGTGTTCTTCGAAATGAACATGTCAGAGCATGCAATGAACCTGACGTTTGCACTCCTGACAAAGAGTACTGCACGACTACCCGGGCGACGGGTATGATGATGGTGCGGCACTGCAACCCAGGCTGTCATTTACTGCCATTTTCTTTGCGTAAACCACTTTTACACCTACGAAGGAATACGTTGCCTAGTTTTACACAGGCTGATGTGAGCTGTTTACTCTCCGCGGAAGACAAACCGCCTGCCACGTCAAAAGCTGCACTTCGTACAGGGCTCGAGGCACGTCTCTGCATTTTATGCACAGAGCGGTGACAATTTCTCAAGGCACGTCTCTGCATTTAAAGTGCCGAAAACTGACAGATGCCCAAGGCACGTCTCTGCACTTGATGCACAGAAGGGTGGCAGGCCTTCAAAACACGTCTCCTCATTTAATGAGCAGGATAATGGCAGATCTCCGCATTTAATGCAGGAGATTTGATTAAATATCATCGAACCGTCGTGTAGTGGCATCCCCTTTGCGTAAACTACTCTTACGTATATAAGGGAATACGCTGTCCAATTTTACACGGGCAGACGTGAGCTTCTTATGCTCAGAAGAAGGCAAACAGACCGCCACATCAGCAGTCACTCTACGTGCAGGGTTCAAGGCGCGTATCTGCATTTAATGAGCAGAATTATGGCAAATCTTAAAGACAAGCCTCTGTATTTAATATGCAGGATGGGGGAAGATCTCTGCATTTAATGCAAAGAGATTTGATTATATCTCCAAGAGTCGTAATTTCGGCTGAAACGTCCACATCGCCTCGGCTTCTACGCCTGCTCGGCTTCTATGCCCACTCGGCTTCTATGCCTACTCGGCTTCTATGCCCACTCGGCTTCTATGCCCACCCGGCCTCTACGACCACTCTGCTTCTATGCCCACTCGGCTTCTACGCCTGCTCGGCTTCTATGCCCACCCGGCCTCTACGACCACTCGGCTTCTATGCCTATTTTGGCTTCTATGCCATGGTGACAGTCATTTGTACGCGCTTCTACGCCAACCTCTTCTACACAAGGGATAACTACGTACGTGGCTTCTACGCCGTGATCTTCGTAGCAGATATACGCGTTCTGTCCCTTAGTTGGACGCGCGTCACATGCTCACTCAAAAGGTCATTTATACGCAGGCATTGGTTATTTTAAACCGTCGTGTAAAAGGGTGTTGTACTTTCCACTACTCGGTTTCTACGCCGACTGTGTGGTCACTGTCACTAAAAACTCTATAAATAGAGACCTCTATCAAGGAGGAACAAAGGGGACGATCAGAAATAGGTCGACAAATTGGAGGGTCGAAGAAGTTAGGTCTGAAAACTGATCAAGAGATCCAGTACCAGATCCAACGGTCGAGAGAGAGAGGGAGAGAGAGGAGAATCCAGAGCTCAGGCAAAGAGAAGGGATCGATGACTTTGGCATCGGGCATCCACCCTCTTTAGCAACCTTCGAAGCTGCTACCTGTCTTCCACAGCACTTCTTCAACATCGTGTGGTCCAAGGGCTAAAGTGATCGACTGCAGATCAGACACCTATAGCAATATTCACCCAGATTAAATAAATTGTACTTAGACATCCTCGTGTAGGATCAAATTTGTACAATCTTGTTTGTAAACATAAAAGAAGGGCGGGCCTTCGCACAAGACCTCGTTTTCCGTATTCATCAAATCTTTTCTCGTTTATTATCCTAAACATATGCCATGATGTGTACAAGTTCAGATATTGCTCACGCAGTTGGCACGGTTAGCAGGTATCTTTCCAATCCTAGAAGGAAAATATTAGAGTACAGTTAAGCGGATTCTACGGTACCTTTAGGGTACTCCTGATTAGAGGCTTTTATTTGGTGATGACTAGACAAAGCTGGTCGGATATACTGACGTTGATATGGTTGGAGATGTAAACACGAGAAGATCGACTCCGAGCTTTATGATGATGTCTGCTGGCGGAGCGGTATCATGGCAGTCGTAGTTGCAGAAGTGTGTTGCCTTGTCTACGACAGAGGAAGATTATATTGTGTCGACGGAGAGTTACAAGGAGTTGCTGTGGACGAAGAAGTTGTTGTAGGAAATGGGGCTAAAGCATGAGCAGTACACTTTTTTTGCGATAGCCAGAGTGCAATCCACCTTGTGAAGAACCATATTTTCATAGTCGGTCCAAGCATATTGAGACTCAGTATCATTGGATACGAGATATGCATGAGAAGAAGGACGCGACGCTTGAGAAGGTCCACATAGATGACAATGGAGCAGATATGTTCACGAATGTTTTATCAAGGAAGAAATTTGAGTACTACAGGCGGATCGTCGGTATGACAAGCTCCTCCACCTAGTTGAAAATGGAAAGATTTGTTGGAGTGGGTGGGGCTCCCAACCTATGTGAAAAATATATCGGAGTTGGATTGAGTTTTCCTACATATAATAGGAATACCTCATTGGATTTGGATTGGGTATTCCTATATATAATAGGAATATCTCAATGGATTTAGATTGGATATTCCTACTTATAATAGGAATACCTCAATGGAATTGGATTAGTTGTGGATTTGAAGCTATATATATTAGGTGTTTCCTAACCTTAAAATATATCTCTAAACATTGCAAAATGAGACAAACGTGCTTTACAGCTATTGGAGAGTAAAAGAGGGGATTACGGCTACATCGAAGAGAAAATCGTTACGGGTAATTCTTTCTCGTCATCTTCGTTCTTTGTGTGCTTATAATCGTATTTTCTTCTTCACGGAGTTGTGGTGATCTGTTTAGATCGGTGAAAAATTTGTAAGGAGTCGGTGTATTTCTTATTCCATTAGTAGAGGCTTTTCAGGGTTGGACTATGATCATCCCGTAATTTTTTTTTATCTAGATTTTTCACGTAAAAATCGCTTGTCTATGTTTGACTTTTCTATGTGATTTTGACAATTTTGTTTTGTGTGCTTTTCTTCGATTCTCTCACAACTTCTTGGTTTGGGAAACGATTTTTTTGTTTCGTTCCCAACAGAAAGAAAAGAACACAACAAAATATTGTAGACAACTTAGAACATCCACAATAGGAACACTCCATACCATACTCCAAACTTTTTACAAATTATGTAAATTAATACTTTTGGAGTGTCCTCTTCGTGTTGGAACACAATGACACTCTAAATAACACACCAAATCTATACCGTAAATTAATCTCCTTTTTTAGCTTTCTTTTTCCTCATTCTTTTCCTTAATTAATACCTTTTTCCTTCCATTTTCCCCCTCTTGGTGGGTTGGGTTAATATTTACTTGCTAGGGCACGCTTGAAATTTGGAGTCTCTTGACTTGCTAGTAATTTTCGAATGTGGACAAGAGCCCAACGCAGCCTCCAAAAACAACAAATTTTGACTAAAGCAAAAATAAAGCAATTGATACCACTACCATTGTAGATGCTCTTAGTAGTAGTTGAGCACAATAGACAATTATATAAGATAACAATTTCTGGCACCCTACTCAATTTGGTCATAGATTGATGCAAGATACTCTGCAATTTCATCGCAGGTGGTATCCTTCAAGAGGGCACATAGGGATGGTGCTCACCTTCACTTGTATTGAACCAAAACAACACCCTCTTGAAATATTTACACTCAGTCTATCATTCAGATTACAAAAGGAGAAACCCATAAATGCTACAGGTACCATAAAGTATAAGAAATAAGACTGTCTATGAAGATCCTGTAATTTACAAAGGATTGTGCTGTAAAAAGACAAATACATCAGAAGAATCACAACTAGAACTGAACCCTATTATAACCAGTATATATATATATATATATATATATATATACACGCTTGCTTCTCATGAAAAACTTCAAGTAGATAATCTGTTCAAGGGTGAAACCAGAAATTCGAATTTTGGGAGTTGACTGGGGTGGGCTAAGTTGAGCTAACTCACATGAAAATCCCCAAAACATATATATATGGAAAAATAAAAAGCAAAAACTTTTTTTAGCGTGGGCAGCCCACCCCAGCCCCCTATGTGGGTACGCCCTTGGTACAGTAGTCCATTTAACCCTTCTCAAGAACAGAAGCAATCTCCATGGAATACTAATTCAGAATCAGTTTAGTAGCCTATATGCTTCACTAGATTCGAGATGACATTGTGGTCTCCTTGGATGTTTGGAGCGGTTCTAGTGCCTCAAGAATTTCTGGCATTTCAAGACGGTTTCTAGGGTCCGAGTGAAGGCACTGCAGGGCAAGAGCAGCGATTGCTGTGGCTCCTTTCTTCGAGTACTGGCCCTCCAGCTTTGTGTCCATGATCCGCAAAATTCTTCTTCTGTCATTAAGAAATGGCAATGCCCACTCGACAAGGCTCACCCCCCCTCCGTCTTCATCTAATGCCCTCCTACCAGATAGAAGTTCTAGCAACACCACTCCGAAGCTGTATATGTCAATCTTTAAGGTCATATGTCCTAGCATGGAAAAATTAAATCATGTCAAGAGCTTATAAATGATACTATATATATACACTATACTAATATATAACCCAAATAGCAAGGGTATCATTAACTTTTTTTGGTGCAACACTTTCTTGCCTAAATGCCATAACTTATGGATAAAAAAGTCCTTACTCACCCAATAACTTAAAACTTTTGCCCTTGTTCTTCTTTCACTGGAAATGGCACAAGCATAGCGTGTGCCCCAACCCTAGTGTGTGTGTGTGTGTTCTTTTGTGTGTAATATATATATAAAATTTTCAAAGTAGCGAACTTCAACATTTTATTAGAAAAAAATAGGACAGTTAAACTTTTATTTAAGAAGATACATAATTTAGCGTTAGGTTACACCATCGTATATCACCTTTATACTTGGTTTAACTATTGAACCTCTATTATCACAATGAACCAAGACCGAACCAGATGATTGTTTCTTTTTTTTGAAGGCACCTAAGTAAGTTTTTTGTGTATGTTTTTTGTGTTCTTTTTTTTCCTCATGGAAATAAGGCGTCTGTATCGGATCCAACAAAGATTTTTTTTTTTTTTATTGTTCTTTTTTCTTTTGTTCAGGCCTATTCTATTAGGTGATTTATTCATGATCATTTTAGGATTTCGTGAGGGTTGAGTATTATATATTTCCAATCTAATACTGTTCATCTACAATAATTAAGAGGCTGATTTTTTAATGACTCTGGCTTATAAATCAGGATATGTGTTGTTGCAACATGTCCTTAAAAGACTTACCTGTCGAGAGTAAAACTGGGGACACTATATAGGAACTCAGGTTGTTCTCTAAATCTCGATTGGAGATATGCACATGGCGAAACATGCAAACATGTTGACGTGATCAAATGTTCAAATCCTAAGTTCAAGACTTATCAATTTGGGATTTTATAAATGAAACATAATAATAGAAGGTTCAAGTCCGGAAAACACCTTCTACTTCTACTTCTACTTCTACTGATAGACAATGTGATTGCCCTCAGTTATATTTTGTTCATTCTAATTTTCCAATGTTGCCCTAAGTTATATTTTGTTCGTTATTTTGTTCATAATAATGGAAGGTTCAAGGGTTATTGATTTTGCAATGGTTTTATAGATGTGACACAGCAGATGTCATATGTTTGTCTTTTAGTAATTAAAATTGGAGCCACATCCTCCTTTTAGTCCCATGTTGGTAGGGAGTTAAAAACTCTTAGGGGGCGTTTTGTACACTGTAAAATTTTATTCCCAAAAAAATTTAGGGTGGGAAACCTATTTCCATGTTTGGTTTAGGTAATAAAATTTGTTCTCGGGAATTACGAATACCTGGATAAATAATTTACCCACAAAACATGAGAATCCTATGCCTTAAAAATAGAATTGTTTTTTTTTTGTCCAGGCAAAATTTTTGTGTTCTTTTTCATTTTTTTTGTTCCTTTTCATTTTTTAAGATTTTTTTTTTGTTTTTTAATCTTTTTCAGTTTTTCTTTTTCATGTTTTAAAAATGATTTTTTTTTTTCATTTTTTTCAAGATTTTTGTTGTTATTTTTTGGACTTTTCACAGTTTTTATCCTTCTTTATTTTCAGTTTTTTATTATTTTTATTTTTTTCGGAAATATTTATATATTCACCAAACACAAGAATATAATTTTGCAAATAATTTAATTACCGGAAATTTTATTCCCAAAATATAGAATTTTCGGCTATATAGTATTCCGTGTACCAAAAGTCCCCTTAGTGTATATGTATCATTACTCTATTTAATGGGTAGAAAGTAATTTTGCATCTTAATATTTTAATTTATTACAGAATTTCTTTTACTGCATAACGGTTCAGTAGTTCTTGGTATTGGGATCATGATGACATCCTCACAGCCCCATTACAAAATACAGGCAAAAGTGGTGTGTACAATAATTAATGACTTAAAAGGCATTTGGAAGGATTAAGTATGCCATCAGGGAAACAACCATAGAGAAAAAACAACACAATCCTATGCACAATACTCTTCTGCATAAACCACAATATCTACCCTACTACTTTATCCATATTCTTCGTTTCTTTGGGGCAAGCCCAGAATTGATCACACATACGGCTCGGAACTGTGTGCACGGTGGAGCAAGGCAGTCCAGAAAGGAGTTCACTGTATCTTAGGGTAGTTCATGAATGTCCCAAATGCACTACTGCAGGGTTGAAATTCTATCCTAGAGACATCATATTTAGTAACATGTTTGTAATGGCTTCTCTGTCCATCTGTCTTCATATGCTGCATATTCTATCGTGTCATAGAATACCTGCACTTTAGGTATTGTCTCACATTCGGACCACTCGGAATACGTTCTTAAAAGTGCCATGCTACTTTAGCAAATTAACCATGGAGTGGCACTCAGGTTTATGTGGAGAAATTTAATTTTAACTTGTTTGGTTGCTCCAGTTGTTTCGTGACAGTTCGAATTATCACATGATGCGCATAATCTGGTCAGTCTCCAAAAGATATTTCTCGGTTAAGGTATTATGGTAGAACATGAATATAGAGCTTGACTCCGAAGGTGTGCCTAGGATTCAGGCATAAAGTGGAGCAAGGACATATAGTTTACATTCGATGTCATTGGGGTTTGGTTATTTTGGCACGTCAAATATCCAGGTTTACCAATTTTAGTGGTTGCATAAAGAAAAAGTAGGTACGAGTCTATGTGGATAATTAGTAGGAGGATTATTTGACGCAAGACAAGACCGTCGCACGTGTTGGGAATTGTTGGTATATTAGAATATTCATGGTATATTTGTTGGTATATTAGAATATTCTTGGTATATTTGTTAGAATATTAAAATATTCTACATGGGGTTTTAATGGGATATTAATGTAAGATAAAGGGTTGTAACGCTATAAAAAGCCAAGAGATTATAAATAAAAAATATAACAATTACACCAAAATATTCTATATGGTATCAGAGCCCAAACCCTAGCCACCACCTCCCAAACCCTAGCCGCCGCCACCACCACCACTACCACACCGCCCTCCACCACCGTTGTCGTGCCGCCACCACCGCTACCGCGCCGCCCGCCACCACTGTTGTCGTACCGCTCGTCCCCCACCACGGTCGCCTCTTGCCCGCCACTACCACATCGAAGCCGCAACTCCTGCGGAGCCTTCTGCATGTTCCTGACATTTTTTGCGGGTCGTTCAAGACGTTGACATCGAAGGCCTATATCTGATGGGGGAGAGACATGATCAGGTCTAGGAGAGGACAAAGAGGACGAACGTGAATCGTGGGACTGGTGTGAAGTGATCGGAGAAGAGGAAGATCGATGGAGGAGATCATCAAGAAGTTGGACTCTGCGGAAGTCGCAACGTTGATGAAGCTGATGAAACTGTCGGCTGGTGAGAGCGCGACACGAACATTGACGAAGTTGGAGCTTCCATCCATCGATCTGAAGCTTGATGGACCGGCCACCTAGCTGAGTTGGTCACGACGGGTGAGGAGAACCCTCGCAGGGAAGAAACTGGAGGGTTTCTTGTCAGGAGAGAAGACAGAGTCGGATGAGGGCTCGGCAGGACGCGACGAGTGGAAGTCCACTCATATGGTGGTATATATTTGGCTCCTCAATTTTTTAGTCCAGTCGATCGCCGCCACAGTGGATGGTCTTGAGATGGTGAAATACGTGTGGGAAAAGTTGAGGAGAACCTACGATGGTATGGAAAATAACTTGACGGTTTTTCAGATCAAGCGGGAGATCAACGACACCGTACAGGGAGAGAAGACGGTACAGGAGTATGCTACGGAGTTGGAGCGTCTGTGGTTGGATTATGATCACTTCTCAGATCGGACGAGCTGCGAGGACCCGAAGTGTAAGAAGAGACAGGTATGTCTGCAGGAGAGAACGATGAAGTTTCTTAAGGGACTGGCCGCAGTGTTTGCTCAGAGGACAGTACTACTTCTAGCCCAACTGAAGATTCTAACACTTGAGGCTATCTCGGCCATGATCCAGGAGGAGACTCGTATCAAGCTACAGGCAGGGACAGGTGGTCCTCCTGAAGTGAAGACATCACTAGCGGTTGCCAATTCAGGCGGCACAAGACCTAAGGGAGACCCCCGGCAGTGTTACAACTGCGGGAAGGTAGGCCATCTGAGGTATGCTTGCACCAAACCACCCAAGGAGAAAGATTCAGGTGACAGACGTAGACAGTTTGGAGGACATGGCCATGGTCGTGAAGGTCGACGAGGTGGTCGAGGAGGTTTTCTGGCGAACCTGCAGGTAGCAGAAGGCGAGGAGGGAGCTAATGGTGCCTATATTGAGGAGGATCAGGCACTACTGGACATGCTGAAAGTACTCAGGAGAAAGCAGAGAGCGTCAAGTGATGGAGACAGGAGGAGTGGGACAGAGGAGGCGTCCACCTCAGTCTTCGCCAGAGGCAACGCTGCCATGTATGCCCATCCATCAGAAGGTACTGATGACTCACTCGTCCTTGCATCTATGTCTTCCCTTAGTTCATCGGACTGGATTGTCGATTCGGGTGCGTCTCGACACATGATAGAAAATGCTAGTGAGTTCTCTTCGTACACTCACCTAGCATCTGCATACAGCATTCAAATAACCGATGGTACTTTCCAGCCAGTGGTCGGTAATGGTACTGTCGATTGTACAGGTTCAGTAAGATTATCCAATATTTTACATGCTCCTTCTTTTCCAGTCAGTCTTTTGTCCATTAGTTCTATAATCCTCCAACTAAAATGCATTGTCTCTTTTGATATTCCTACGGTGATCTTCCAGGAGAAGGAGACGGGACGAAAACTTGGGACTAGCACTTGGCATGATGGACTGTGGTACCTGGATCGGGAAGGACTGGATTCGGCATTGGTGTCTGTGACAGAAAGGGCAGGAATGGGAGGACCAAAGATGAGTGCTGATGATACACTGATACTCCATCACAGGCGGTTGGGGCACTCCTCTTTTGGTATTTTGAGTAGGTTGTATCTATCTATTTATGAGAAGACAAATAAGAAGAAAATAGTATGTGATGCATGTGATTTATGCAAACTTACTAGGAGCTCATATGTTGGTGCGGGCCATAGAAGCTCTTCTGTTTTTTAATATTATACATTCTGATGTCTTGGGGCCCTGCGCCACAACTACTATGAATGGTTACAAGTATTTCGTCTCTTTTATTGATTATTCATCTCGTGTCACCTGGTTGTATTTGATAAAAAAATAAGACTGAGGTCTTTGCCTGTTTCCGGGACTTTCATAAACATGTCCAGACTCAGTACAGAGCAGTGGTGAAGGTACTAAGGTAAGGCAATGGAACAAAGTATACCAACAAAGCACCTGAGGAATACATGTCAGCCCAAGGGATACAGCATCAGACCACCTGTGCATACACACCAGCACAGAATGGAGTGGCAGAAAGGAAGAACAGACACCTTCTGGAGGTAGCAAGGAGCATGATGATCGCCATGAATGTCCCACAGAGTCTGTGGGGGCATGAAGTGTTGACAGCAGCTCGATTGATCAACAGGATGCCCTCGAAGGTACTGGGATGGAAGTCTCCATGTAAGATATTGTAAGGAAATAATAGTGGGATACTCCAACTAAAGATATTTGGCTGCATATGTTTTGTGAAGGACAACAGACCGTCTGTTGGAAAACTTGACCCCAGAGCAGTCAAGTGTGTATTCATGGGCTATTCGACGACTCAGAAGGGGTACGTGTGCTGGAATCCAGTAGAGAAGAGGAAGTTTGTGAGCATGGATGTTCACTTCAGGGAGTTTGAGCCATACTACCGTCAGGAGGGAACCTCATCCATGAGCAACTCACCTGATACTGAGAGTATAAGGCGAGAGAGGGAGATTGGTGAGAGTGTGGTGACCGATTTAGGAGTATGGCATAGAGGAACATTTGAGGAGGAGCAAGAGAGTGAAAAGGAACAGGGGGAGGCGATGAGAGGTGTTAGGTCCACGGCTCAGGGGGAGTTACCTATAGCAGGAAAGGGAAGCAAACTGCAGGACCAGTACCTATAGTCATAGTTTACAGTATCGGCCGATACCGATCCAATACGGCCGATGCCGATACATTTTTGCATGTTCCGATCTGGTACCAACCGATACCGACATTACAGATCTCTTTTCCGGTCAATTCGACGAAAAAAATTGAATGAAAAATGCCAATTAGCAAGGGTGTAAAAACATAATAAGGTTGTAAAAGCATATAAAAGAGAAAATTTTATCTATTGCATGTAAATCAATCGACAAGGGTGACTACTATTTCATTCAATTTCAAAAATACTAAAAAACAACACTAAAAATACTTAAAATTATGCAAAAATGTATAAATTATATTTTCTAAAATGTTAATAATTTACTAATAATTATTTGATTTTCAATACTAAAAAATCCGATACTCCGATCCGAAACCACC
This sequence comes from Iris macrosiphon, assembly GCA_036927795.1. Classification (NCBI taxonomy): domain Eukaryota; kingdom Viridiplantae; phylum Streptophyta; class Magnoliopsida; order Asparagales; family Iridaceae; genus Iris; species Iris macrosiphon. The sequence continues at coordinate 147,373,219 of JAYESA010000009.1, read as the reverse complement.
GATACTACCGATACCGCCGATCCCAATACTGATAGGAAATGTCCGATACCGATTCCGATACCGATATTTTGAACCTTGCCTATAGTGCCAGTGCCAAGTCCCTTGCATGCGTCCGTCTCAACTCCTGAGACACCTAGACCACCACCACCAGATTCTCCTCCAGGTGATATTATTCTTCCTACTCCCACACAATTATCAGTACGGTGGACTACTCGCAGCAATGTGAAAAATTCTCCTGATAGATATAGCTGGGACCTTGTTCAGTTTGTTTCATATAATAACAACTCTTCTTCTCATGGAACATTCATTGCATCTTTGGATAGTATTACTGTACCTAACAATTGGCAGGTTGCCAAGAACGATCCAAAGTGGAAAGAGGCAATGCACGAGGAGTTAGGTGCTCTTGAGAAGAATCACACTGTGGAACTGATAAAACTGCCAGAGGGAAAGAGGATAGTTGGATGCAAGTGGGTCTTTACTGTGAAGCAGAACCCAGATGGAAAAGTAGAGCGCTACAAGGCTCGACTGATGGCAAAAGGATACAGTCAAACGTACGGCATTGACTATGATGAGACCTTTGCACCAGTGGCGAAGATGAGTACCGTCAGGACCCTAATTTCTTTGGCAACGAATGGTGGATGGAAGCTACACCAACTAGATGTGAAGAATACGTTTCTTCATGGGAATCTAATGGAAGAAGTGTACATGGAGATACCACCAGGATTCTGCACCGATAAGACAATGGACAAGGTCTGTAGATTGAAGAAGTCCCTCTATGGACTGAAGCAGTCTCCTCAAGCGTGGTTTGATAGATTCAGGAAGGCGATAATAGGGATGGGATATCAGCAGATCAACGCTGATCATACTGTGTTCTTCCTTCGGAGTGGAGGCCACATCACCATGTTTGCGGTGTATGTGGACGATATGATTATCACAAGAGATGGTGAGCAGGAGATTGTCCGACTCAAGGGAAAGCTTGGCAAGGAATTTGAGATGAAGGACCTTGACCTTTTTCGGTACTTTCTTGAGATTGAGATTGCTCGAGAAGCAGAGGAGATGTTCTTTCTCAGAGGAAGTATGCGCTGGACCTTCTTACAGAGACATGAGTGTTGGGATACAGGCCTGCAGCGACGCCGATCAACCAGAGGTTCAAGCTGTGTGCTGAGGCTGGAGAACCAGTTGACCGAGACAGATACCAGAGACTGGTGGACAAGTTCATCTATTTGAGCCACATACGTCCTGATATCTGCTTTGCAGTGAGTGTGGTGAGCCGCTACATGCATGACCCAAGAAAGGATCATATGGACGCAGTATACCAGATTCTGAGATACTTGAAGGGTGCCCCCAGATAGGGGTTAATATTCAGGAAGAATGATCGCTTGAGCATCGAGGGCTACTGTAACTCTGACTGGGCTAGCTGTACTGATGACATGAGGTCTACCTCGGGCTATTGCATATTTGTAGGAGGCAACTGGTCTATTGGAGGAGTAAGAAGCAATCGGTGGTGGCCAGATCCATAGCTGAAGTGGAGTACAGAGCTATGGCCTTGGGAGTTGCAGAGCTGCTATGGCTGAAGAGTATGCTGGTAGAACTGAAGCTGGATCATGGAGCCAATATGAAGCTGTGGTGTGACAACCAGTCAGCCATCAGTATCGCCAACAATCTAGTACAGCATGACAGGAATCAATAGGTTCTTCATCAAGGAGAAGTTGGACCGTGGACTACTGGAGCTAGGTCATAATCCAATCAAGGAGCAGGTAGCAGACATTATGACCAAGGGACTTAGCTCTGCAGATATGATTAGAGGATGTGACAAGATGGGCTTAGTGAATATCTTTCGCCCATCTTGAGGAGGAGTGTTGGTATATATTAGAATATTCTTGGTATATTTGTTGGTATATTAGAATATTCTTGGTATATTTGTTGGGATATTAGAATATTCTACAGGGGGTTTTAATGGGGTATTAATATAAAGATGAAGGGTTGTAAGGCTATAAATAGCCAAGAGATTATCAATAAAAAATATAACAATTACACCAAAATATTCTACAGGAATTCTGGTGTACAATTCTTTGTCATGTAAGAAGATCAAACGTGTGTCACATGAAAACAACATACTCGCTTCTTGATCTTGTGTATTGGTTCTTAGAGGTGTTCGACATCAGTCCATCTCTGTGGTTGCTTTGGCTCTTAGGGGTTGCCGGTTGATAAAGATTGCACAAATGGTTCTCCAAGAAAGACAATGGATTTCTTGGCAAAGACGTCGATGGAGGTATGGCCGCATATGAGAAAAGGCCACTCAACTAATTGGTTTCACACGTGGGTTTATGAAGTATTTTTTCTCATTCATTTTTCATGTCTAGTCTCTGGATTTACAGTCTATTTATATACTCTCAAACAATCACAAGATGATAAAAACAATATATAAATATTTATCCCTATTTTCTATCACAGACCTAATTTGTATCTCAATTATATATGTTCACTAGGTTCAAGTAATGAGCAATCTAATGATATGACCAGCTCACTTTGAACTCTACTTGTAACTTAGGCCTTAAGTTCATGGACCTGAGTCAAATTTCTACTTCAGATTGATATCATTTTCTTAGATTTTTAGTTTTAACTTTTTTTATTAGGATTAACCTAAATAAGGAAAACTTATACTTTTGTGCTTGTTAGGGATTTGAATTATCTTAGGGATAAGCGTAAGCCAACTTTTCTGGACTACATATTTATAATATTGTATTTTAATTATGTGTAAAATACACCCCTGGGTGTGATTTGTATGTTTTGACCGTAGTTGACTATCCTAAGTCACGTTTGTGTGTCACATTTCAACGGATAACCTCATTTATTGATACTCACTTAGAAAAAATGGTGATTAGGATAATAACTTGGCTAATCAATTATAAAACTCACCCACAAACATTTGGTATCATCCATGATGTAGCCCAACCAAATCCATGACCTAGAAACATAAATAAGAGTCTCAAAACGACCAAACGTGTACGGGGTTGTTGGAGAGGGATAGAATGTAAATTTGGTGCTTTCTGACTAGATAAGGATTTTTGGGGACACTTGAAGCCTATCTAGAGGTTTGGGAATCCACGAAAGTCTTATCCCGTTCTTTTCATTCTCCCCCTTTCTCTTCTCTTCTCTTCTCTTCTCTTCTCTTCTCATCCCTTTGGGATGAGCAAGGGGGGGCCAAAAGTGTTGTGTAAGAAGAAAGGATTTAGAGATTTAAAATGATGAACCAACACGATATGCAGATTCAGTAGCCACCATCAAAACCGATCTGTCTTGAACCAGTTCTATGCCAACTTATTAATTCTTCTTATATGCTGTCTTATTTTGATTGACATAAAACTTGATACCTAACCTATAATTAGTACTACTAACATAGTGAAGTGATTAGAATTGAGTTTTGATAATGTCTTTATATGTTTTCCTTGTATTAACTTGTTTTTGTTACACCAACCAATACAGACAAGATACCTACGTTATATTGCTTCTTATTGATCTTTGGGGGTTGCGTTATGGGGTTAGATCATGATATGTCCAAAACATGTTATGTATATGGTCTACATTCAGGTTAGATATCATGACAGATATTCTTGAGCACGACATGATTGAGTATATGTCGTGCCATATATGTCATGATTGGGATTGAAACTTAGCGGTGCGATTGTGTTGATTTTGTTATGGTTAGTGATTGACCTTGATATGAGCACAAACATGAGCATGGGTACGAGCATAAGCGTGAACATGAGTAGTGGCATGACTTGACCGAGAACATTCGTGCACAGGATACATGAGATACATGGCTCATGCGTGTCATACCTCGTCATGATTGTACATCAGTGACATGATGAGTTGGAACATGAGCACGACGGCAACTTGTGTGCATTGTTCCGATTCATCTTAAGTCATGCTAGGTGGAGGTAAGGAAGATGATAATTGTCACATAGGAGCTTCTCTTGCCGACAATAGTATAATAGAGACCATGTTTTTGTTGAGCTATCGAGTGTTCTTGTTGTTATCGAATTATCATAATGTTATCGAGTTATCACGTTATTATTGAGTCATCGAGTGATCATCTTGTTGAGTAATCATGTTGTTATCGAGTTTAGTACCCTTGTACGCTATATGAAGTCAGAGACGACGGGTACAATGAGGCATCTAGTGGATAGGACTACCTTCATTGGACTCGGCTGCATGATGCGGGTTCTAGTATCTATAGTTGGTATGCAGGAGTTGGGTGTAGCTTCCCATATCAACACTATTTATGGTGTCCTTATATTTCCCATATGAGTAGGTCGTACTCGTGGATTGTTTTATTAAGTCGCCTTGCGGCGATGAGTTCCAAACTATTGTCAGTATACGATTAGCGTAGTTCTTCACTTTGTGTGTGTGTATGTGTGTGCGCTCGCGCACGCGTGTGCGTGGGTGTGGTGTGGGCGTGGGGGGTGGGGAGTGGGCGGTGGGGGGTGGGTGTGTGTGTGTGTGTGTGTGTGTGTGTGTGGTGGTGGTGTGTGTGGGGGGGGGGGGGTGGGGGTGGGGGGTGGGGGGTGGGGGGTGGAGGGAGGGTTGGGCTACACCATCGAGTTGAAATATGAGTCATTATGAGTAATAAATGAGTTGTCTTGCAGGTGTAGTAATGTGGCACTACTATACGTGCATGTCTATATATATACTTCAACCTGGCGAGAGAAGAAGTGAGACCATGTGACAGTACTTTATTGTTCACAAATTATAATATTATAATTATTTTTGATAAATTATAATAGTTGATTGTTCACAAATTTATTAAAGCTTCCACGTCCAATTTGTCCTGAACCCCTAAATTTCCTATTCTCATTAGGTGTCATATTTCCTTTGGGTCTTTGTCCCGTGTAAATGAGGCATAGATAATAATTAGATATACATAATTGGCTCAGGAATCAACAAGGGGCTTCCATTTTAAATCAATTGCGTCAAGTCCGATATCATTTCCATGGATCAACTCCGTTCTAGGTCTCAATATTCCAAGATGGAAGAAGCTCAAGCATTGTCTATCCAAGTGGAGGATATGCAGAAGCTTCAATTATCTTCCATAAGATCCAATGAAGGGAGAGAGATTGCTGCCTTGTTCTCTTGTACTATGTTATATTAGAGGACAGACAATAGATATAGCCTTTGAAAATGCCCTAGAGAAATTCCATTGTGCTTACATCATTGGGGTTATATTTCCTGCGATGACCCATCTTGGTCATAGGCTATCAAGTTTCTGGCAAGGGATCGGACTTGATATACTTTCTTTTCACTGTGAGAGAACATTCCTGATCTTTATCTATTAGTTCATCTACACATTTTTAAGGCCAAATTAGATAGATTGGCTTGTACACTTCTAAGACCAAATAAGAAAAACTTTGACCATGTTAAGAAAATGAGTTGTAAAATAAACCTTGCCAGTTAAGAGTTCAAGTAACAACAATATGATATTTTCTTTATAATAGCGCCATGAAATAAAGAACCATGAGCTAGAAGTAAACCTGTGGCAACATATTCTGGGGCTGCATAACCTCGAGTTCCGACTACCCTGGTAGAAACATGAGTATTGTCACCGGTAGGACCATTCCTGGCTAAACCAAAGTCTGAGAGTTTTGCATTGAAATCCTGCAAATAGTTTATTATGTGCACTTAACATGATATTTAAGATTGTGAACCTAGTGGTGTGTAATGTGCGCCAAAATAAATTCATACCGAGTCAAGGAGAATGTTTGAAGCTTTTAAATCACGGTATATTACTGGATTGTGTAAGCCATGCAAGAAAGAGAGTCCTCGAGCGACATCAACAGCAATGTTAACTCGCATGGCCCAAGAAAGGGGCTGCCCCCCTCCTATAATAAATAGAAGAAACAAAACAATTAGTCAGAAGAAACTAAAAACAAAAACTTCAAAACCTAGCCCTGTGCTTGCACTTTTATATGTATCACATGAAACAATGATTAGATAACAATTTATACATGATTAAACATAATTCATTAGGATCACTGTGTCGTTAGTATCTTGTTACTCGTCCACGAAGACACTATTATGTAAAGAAATTGACTTTTGGTCATAATGAAGGAATTCATTCTTCTGAATTAAATACTTGTGGCTTAAATGTCTATTGTTCTAGAATGAGAATGTATGAACAAATTCATATGAAGACTGATGAATGAAGTAACAATTAAGGTGTATAGCAATAGCAAGCTTCATAAGCTGATACTGTTATGATGGACTAAGGTTTATTTTGAAGAGAATCCTAAATTAGTTCTGTATCTAAGGAAATTAAAGCTCTAAATAGATTAGGACTAGTTTTTCTTTATTCTTTAAGTTATAGGTTATAAATATAGGTGTCTCCTTTGGGGAAAAAAAGGAGACAAAAAGGATGTAGGATTTTGGTTGGGATTTTTATGAGGATTATGAGAGATTGACAGATTGTAATCCTTCTCTATGATTTTTTTTTTTTTTTGATATTTTATTATTCGCATCATTGTTGCATCTCTTTTGTAAAAGATAGTTGGTAAAAATAAAACAAACATAACTAAGAGTGTCAAAAACAAGATGGAGAAATAACATACTTTTAAACAAATGATTTTCCAAGCTGCCCCGCTGCATGTACTCATAGACAAGAAGTTTGTTCTCGGACTCTGAGCAGTATCCAATAAGCCTCACCAAATTCTTATGGTGAAGCTGACCTAGATATGTAACTTCAGCCTGCATGTTCAATGATCAAGGTAAAAAAAATTGAAACAGAAATCAGGAGCACCAAATTAAAATATAAATGTGTGGAGTTGCTTACAAGCCATTCCTTGTGTCCTTGAAAACTTTCCCGTTTAAGTTTCTTGATCGCAACAACAACTCCAAATCCTGGTTTAGTCGGAGCATATGTTTTCTCATCAATCCACCCTTTGAAAACACATCCAAATCCTCCTTCCCCAAGAAAAGAATCGGAACGAAAATTTTTAGCAGCAGCCTTAAGGTCACTCAAGGTGAAGGCTCTCAAATTGTCTGTAGGTGTCTCGCTTCTGAATGATGTAACAGCAGTTGAAGTTCTTTTACTTGAAGTATCACTTCCTGACAGTTTCTCTGGAGAGAAAAAATTTGATATTTTTAATCGTGCTTCTTAAAAGCATAAAGTAGAACGAATCTAATTAGAATTGCTAATTATTAGATCACAAGGTACAAGCTTTCTTTCAATAGTAAAAAAGGGAAGTGCTGTAAAAAAAAAAAAATGGCTCAAGGAATGAGTGAAAACAGAGTCAGTTTTTTCTCACTCTGAATAGTGTCCAAATCTAAAGCATTGAACTGGATAACAATCATTTGCATAAGCTTAAAAAACAATCATGCAGGTCATAGTGTAATAGGTATCACAAAAACAACTTAAAGATCTTGACAGTATAGTTTCTTATTGGCAAGTGCAACCAGAGTATATTGAATTATGAGGAAAGCAAAGTATGATATTCAAACCAACAAGTAGTACACGATATTCAAATCAATTCTTTCTTTCTCTCAACCTATTAGTGGCTACACAACATCTCTTTTGAGCATAATGATCTATTATACAAGGAATCCTAGGCCCCTTTTTATTACATGTTATGTCTCTATACATAGATATCTAATGCCAAAAGCCTCTACCGCAACTGAGTCATCGCCTAATGTGTCACTTTGCTCCTTGTTCTCTTTTCCCGCAACTTTCAACATAGAAACCTCATCAAAGATCACCACTCTGATTTACTTGACTTTGATTTGCAATCACTCTCCTAGGTACTTTCCCATTCATCATTCTCAACCTGTGCGGATACCTCAAAGTAAGTTTCTGATGGTCTTTTTTCCTCTTTTGGATTACAAGAACAAACTCGTTGGCTTAAACTTCCAATCAAGCTTCACAACATTAAGAAAGGAATAACATTAATCACCGGGTATTTTCAGCATATCAACCTGATTGTTGGATCAGGTACTAGTCTTCATGAACATCTCAACAACATTTTGGCGGCCTCGGGATAGGTTAAGCATCATTCACTCCCGTTGTTGGAGGAGGTACAAGATTGCCTCCTTGCCCATGAAGCACGTGTTGGTCGAAAAACCGTCGCAGAAACGACATCAGCCCACCCAAAGACAACAAATCGCAGGCTCGCGCAAGAATCAAGACAAATCAACACGTCGTATATATTTGGTGACTCACCTGGGCAAATCTCGATCTATATATCTCAATAATATAAGATTGATTACAATATATGTTGAGTCCTTTGCCTCCAAATTCAACTCCTCATAAACCTCATGATAAAAGAAGAAGATACACAATAAAATCACTCACCAACCCTGTCACGATCTCCCTGAGCGAGCGAAAAAAATGATTCTCCGAACATATCTTCCCTTCAAACTATCTTGAAAAACAAGTCATAAGTGTAAAGTACGAACTTTCTCTTAGATTTATGTGGACTTATCTCCCTCATGAGCACTTTCTTGAAAACCCTCTTACTCTCCTTATATACGTTAAGAAACCATAATTTAGGGTTAGAATATCCCTAAATTAGTCCAACAATAATCATATCCGTCCTGATTACATCACAGGGTCAAAACACATACTGATTTGGGCTCATGCCTGAACCAAATTCTGACAGGCGGTATACCATCGTATACCGCAGTGTACCGCTAGACCTTCAGAAAAGGTTCTGGAACGGAACCCCCAAAAAATTTATATATTGCGGTGTACCGTCGCTCCTATTTTGGCTCTGTTTTTAGCCCCGATTCAGCCATCGATCTCCTTGTCGTCGTCGTCGCAACTCTCGTCGATGCTTCACGACATCCAAGACTGTTCTTCCACACAACTCGAATAGAGACTGGAACCCCACAAACTCCAGCTCCAATCTGATGAAAGGTGTTGTCTCCATGGCTCCTGAATAGAACTCCATACCTGTTGTCCTATAATAGTGTTCTTGCTCCCCCTCGTCACTGATCTTGAGTCCCATGGGTTATTTTGTATCTTCTTTCGTCTCCAGCTTCTCGACCACCAAGTCGACGCTAGCTCTCATGCGTAGCATCTCTCGAACAACTGGTATGCCACAGACATCAATAACTCGGCCAAGACCGAAGTTACTAACCATCATCCTCACCGTAAGTCTTAGTTGTCTATCTATGACTTTCGTCTTTCACTGGAATGTGTTTCCGTTTTGTCGAGCTTCCTCCCCCTTTGCTGGTCCAACCAAGCGGACGATATAGTTCTCTCAAGATTTAAGCTCCTGAACCTACCTACCTTCGTGTCTGACATTAAAACTCCCTTGTATACCTGCTCTGCATTCATGAGCAGAACATTATGCACTGTGCACATCGTTGATAACCCACAACTCCCCCTGAACCGTGTAAATGGAGATGTACTTGTCTCATCTTGAGTTGGTTGCACCCCTCGATCTCCTCTTTGACTTTGAACCGCATAAACCGATATCGCTTTGTTAGACTTTGGCAAAGCACCCATCACCAAAATAGGATTTGTAGAGCAATCTCTATCTAGAGAACGATCAGCTGTCATAGGACCGACAACTGACCATTAATCTTTGACGCACCTCCATTCGTCGCTTTGTTCCAATGAACCAAATAATTTGTATCCCTCAAATCATCTTGAAGACTCCCCTCAGCAAGTTCCTAACGATCCATAAACTCTTGTCGAATATCCCTTGAGCTGTCATTAGATGACTGTAGCCTACTTGTAAACCTCAGCAACTTGAGCATGTACATACAACATATATCTTCTCAAGCCAGTAGTCGGAAACCCTTCGTAAGCTTCCAATCTTTGTCCACGAATACACTACGACAACGATCATCTGCTAGCTTCCCCATCAATACCAAATTATAACGCAAACTAAGTACATGACGGACCCCTTGAGAACGAGCTCCTCGTCCGACTCCATAGCCAAGTGTACATAACTTATCCAAATAACTGCAGTCGTCCCCTTGTCGTCCATCTCCACACATCCAAACATACTGCTTCGGTATAACGTAAATATCCTCTTTTAGAGTGGAATGATACGATGCCTCGTGTTCAAGACACAATCGTTGTTGTAACATGTACCACAAGGTTCCTCTACGTCAGTTGTTGCGATGATGAGATCTTCCATAGATGTGAAATCTACCTGATCGTCATTGCCTTTAGTCTTCTCATCTTTAAGCTTCGTCCAGCCCTATGACAATCTCTCTGAACGAAGAAAACGATTCTCCGAACATAGCTTCCCTTTCAAGTGTCTTGAAGAGAGAGATCTAAAAAGCAAAGTACAGACTTTCTCTTAGATTACTGTAGACTTGTCTCCTTGAATCTATCTCTTAAGAATCTTTTGAGCAAACTCCTTAGCCTTCTTATGTAGAAAATCCTAATTTATGGTTAGAAAATTCCTAAATTAGCATAACAATCATTATAGTTGTCTAGATTAGATCACATGGTCAAAACACATGCTAATTTGGGCCCATGCTTCAGCCAAATCCTGACAGACGGTATATCGTCGGTATACTATGACGTACCATCATACCTTCAAAAAAGGTTATGGAATGGAACCCCCAAAAATTGTTATGCCACCAATATATCACTGTTGTTTTGGCTCTGTTTTAAGCTCGAGTTCAACCACTGATCCCCGTCCGCCTTCGCTGCAACTCCCACCGATCCTTCACGACACCCCAAATTGTTCTTCCACACACCTCGAATCAAGGCTGGAACTCAACAGCACACATTTCACAAAAAGCCAGGATTGTGCCTATGTTGCATAGGTGCAAATATGAGAAGATATAATACAAATACGGCAACACTGATACACATAAATTTCTGGCGTGTCAAGAGTGTCCTTGACATGTTTGGTACATGTTTGGCACAAACTCTGCCTAGACTGTTAAGGTAGTCCCTCCTTAATTGGAGAGAGTGTTCTTTTTCCCAAGGTTAATTCACCTTGGAGAAAATCTAATAACTTTTGGAGTTCCCAATGTTAATGAACCTTGGATGAAATAAATCTTGGAGGAGAAACTGTCATACTCATGAGGCTATATAAGGAGTTGTATGGGGATTTGATTTGGTGCTCCTTCTTGCTCCTTGGTGTTTCTCCTCTTGTGGTGCTTCTTCCTCGGGTGCTTCTTCAACAAAGTGTGTTTATACTTAGTGTATGAAAGCAAAGAGTTTTGTGAGCCTCTTGAGTGAATCCAAGAGAGAGATTGTAACTTGTAATCCTACTATTCTTTGTGGAGAAAGTAAAGAACTATAGTTGTCCGAGGACGTAGGCATATTGTCGAACCCCATTAATTTTGTTTGTGTTCTGTTTTACTCACTTGACAATACATAGCTTCCACATTTTGCGTAAGGGCTCGATTGCAAGCTATTGTTTCTCTCTTGACAATCCATAACTTCTACATTCCGCTTGAGAGCTCAATTGCAAGATATTTCTTTCGCACTCTGTGTGTGAAAGTTATCTCCATTCCAACAAGTGATATCAGAGCCACACAAGCTTGTTGATCGTGATGGTGGAATCGTCTTTTACCTTCTCAACTATGATCAAGCTCACATCTTCAAATTATTCCATATGGAGGCCAATGATGGAAGATATCCTCTAATGCAATGATCTGTATGAAGTGCTACTCTGCGATGGACAGAAGCCACAAGAAAAATTTGACAAAGATTGGACCATTCTAAATCGAAAAGATTGGAGAAATCCGTCAATGGATTAACCAAAGCGTCTTTCACCATGTTTCAAAATAAACCGATGCTCATAAAATTATGAAGAAATTAGCATCGATGTACAAGTAAGCGACTCCTCAAAACAAAGCGTCACTTATTCGACGTTTGGTGAACCTGAAATACAGAGATGGACGAAGTGTTTCTGAACATTTGAGTGATTTCCAAGAATTGGTAAATTAACTCTCAACCATGAAGTTGGTGCTGGAAGATGAATTGTTGGCACTTTTGTTACTCAGTTCATTGCCGGATAGTTGGAACACACTTGTGGGTTCCTTAAGCAACTCTGCTCCTCAAGGCACCCTCATCCAAACCTTAGTGAAAGACAGTATATTGAATGAAGAAGCGAGACGAAAAAAACAAGGGATATCAACCGAGTCGGAGGCCTCTATTTCTGAGAATCGTGGAAGAAACCTTCAAAGAAAATCCCACAACCATGACCACTCCAAAGACAGGCTAAGAGATCATTCCAGAGGAACTTCTAAACCAAGAAAGGAGAGAGAATGTTACCATTGTGGAGTTAAGGGTCACATGAAGAGAGAATATAAAAAACTCAAAAGAGAGAAGAAATGAATCAAATAAGAAGAAAGAAACCAAAGACACAACCGCCACTGCTTCAAAAGGCAATGAGATAATCATCATTTGTGATGATGGTCTTATTAATCCAACCTCTTAAGATTCATGCTGGATTGTACTCTCTGACACATCATTCCATATTATTTCCAGAAAGGAATTCTTCACATCCTACACAAGCGAATATTTCGGAAATGTGATGATGAAAAATGAAGAAGTTTCTAAGATAGTAGAAAAAGAAGAAATAGCTCTTGAGACCAATGTTGATAGACCCTTAATTCTCAAGAATGTAAGACATGTTCCAGACATGCGGCTCAATTTGATATCTACCAGCTTGCTGGATGATGAAGGTTACACCAATGTGTTTGGTTGAGGCAAATGAAAACTCAGCAAAGGCTCCCTAGTGCTAGCTAAAGGAAAGAAGGAGAACACACTCTATACGACATATGCTAAGATCAGCAATCAGAATGTTAATGCAGCAATCGACCAATCAGGATTAACGATTGGATTATGGCACAAGCCACTGGGTTATGAGTGAGAATGAATTGCAAATTCTAGCCAAAAAAGAGGTAATGATCGGGCTGAAATCAAAAGGTATACCTCTTGAACCATATACTGATTGTTTGACTGGAAAACAACATAGAGTTTCATTTCATTATAAGGCTGCAACTAAAAAATCCAACGTACTAGATGTTGTTTACTCTAATGTTTGTGGGCATGTGACTACTAATACTCTTGGGTGGAGAATATATGGAAGTCTTCAGAATCTATTGCAAGAATAATAAAATCAGACATGAAAGATCGGTTCCAAAGACCCATGGGCACAATAGATTGGCGGAGAGGATGAACTAAACGATCATTGAGCGACTCAGAACCATGTTACCTCATTCCAATCTGCCAAAGGGTTTCTAGGGTGAAGCATTGTTGACTGCAGTTCACTTGATCAACTTGTCTCCATCAGCTCCACTAAATGGTGGTGTACCGAATAAGTTCTGGATAGGAAAAAAATGTGTCATACAATTACTTGAAGGTGTTTAGTTGTAGAGCGTTCGTGCACATCCCCAAAGACAAGAGGTCCAAGCTTTATGTCAAATCAGAGGAATGTATTTTTCTGGGTTACGGAGATGAAGAGTTCGACTACAGACTATGGGATCCTGTCAATAAGAAGATTGTCAGAAGCAGAGATGAGGTCTTCTTTGAAGATCAAACCATTGAAGATATTCAGAAGAGAGAAAAGTCTGACAGCTCCAGAGAATATCCAATTGACCTAATCCAGTTTCTCAGCCCCGGGTACATAATGAAAAGGGGGGATGCTATCAAGAACAATGATGCAGAAATCCATGATCACGTTGAATACAATCATGATGATGACGTTGTACCAAAAAATATTCAAGAAGAGCAAGCTCCGTAAGAGAAGATCAAACAGGCAACTGAAGCCTAACAGTCTCTACAGTCCACAACAATATATATTGCAAACAGATGTAGGAGAACCTGAATGCTATTAAGAAGCCGTGACGTACGAGAAAAAGAGGGAGTGGTTGAAAGCCATGCAAGATGAGATGAAGTCCTTGCATAAGAACCACACTTATGATTTGGTAAAATTACCAAAAGGAAGAACACTTAAGAACAAATAGGTGTATAAGTTGAAGATATAAGAAAACAGATCACAACCAAGATACAAGACGAGACTAGTTGTGAAAGGTTTTAGTCAAAAGCAAGGTATTGACTATGAAAAAAAATTCTCATCGGTGGTGAAGATGACATCTATCAAAGTAGTGCTTAGCTTGGCTGCAAGTCTGAATCTAGAAGTTGAACAACTAGATGTGAAAACTGCATTCCTTCACGGAAAACTTGAAGAGAAAATCTACATGGAGCAGCCAGAGTGTTTCAAAGTCAAAGGAAAAGAAGATCTAGTTTGTCGACTAAATAAGAGCATATATGGACTGAAACATGCACCACGTCAATGGTATAAGAAGTTTGATCTCTTCATGACCTAGCAAGGATACCAGAGGATCACTTCTGATCATTATGTGTTTGTCAAAAGGTACTCTGATGGTGAACTAATTATACTCTTGTTATATGTTGATGATATGTTGATCGTAGGTCGTGACAATGACAAGATCAGCAAGTTAAAAAAAGAGCTCAGCAAGTCCTTTGCAATGAAGGACTTAGGTCCAGCAAAGCAGATCCTCGGTATGCATATCTCCCGTGATCTAAGGAATGGAAAGTTGTGGTTATCGCAAGAACGTTATATCGAGAAGGTTTTGAAGAAATTCAACAAGGACAAGACAAAGCCTTTAGCAACTCTACTTGCTAATCACTTTTTGCTTAGCTCAAGGCAGCGTCCTATAAGCAACAAAGAAAAGGAAGAGACGACATTGGTGCCATACGCCTCAGTAGTTGGTAGTCTTATGTACATGATGGTGTGCACCAGACCTGATATGGCACATGCAGTTGGTGTCGTTAGCAGATTCCAATCCGAAAAAAGAGTATTGGAAAGCAATGAAGTGGATCTTGAGATATCTCAGAAGTACTTCCAAAATGAGATTGTGTTTTGGAAATGGCAAGCCGGAATTGATTTGGTACCCAGATGCAGATATGGCTGGAGATCTTGACTCCACAAAATCTACTTTAGGCTATTTAATTATTCTTTCAGGGGGAGTTGTTTCTTGGCAATCTAAGTTACAGAAGTGTGTTGCTCTGTCGACTACACAAGCAGAATATATCGTAGCTACAGAAGCATGCAAGGAACTACTGTAGATGAAAAGATTCCTACATGAGTTGGGTCAAGTACAACGAGAACACGTTATTTATTGTGATAGCCAGAGTGCTATCTATTTGAGCAAGAATTCGAGTTTCCACCCAATGTCAAAGCACATTGATATGAGATATCATTGGATTCGTAACATGGTGGAATCCAACCAACTTTAGATCGAAAAAATTTATACCAATAACAACGGCTCAGACATGATGACAAAGTATTTACCGAAAGACAAGCACATCTTTTATAGAAGTGCAGCGGGTATGACAGAACCTTCCACTTAAGTTGGGAAGGGAGAAATTGTTAAGGTAGTCCCTCCTTAATTGGAGGAGAGAGTGTTGTTCCCAATGTCCATTCACCTTGGAGAAAGTCTAATAACTTTTGGAGTTCTCAAGATTAATAACCTTGGATGAAACAAATATTGGAGGAGAAGCTACCATCCTCATGAGGCTATATAAGGAGGTGAATAGGGATGTGATTTGGTGCTCTCGGTGCTCCTTCTTGCTTCTTGGTGTTGCTCCTCTTGTGGTGCTTCTTTCCCGGGTGCTTCTTCAACAAAGCGTATCCATACTTGTGTATGAGAGCAAAGAGTTTTGTGAGCCACTCGAGTGAATCCAAGAGAGAGATTGTAACTTGTAATCACACTATTCTTAGTGGAGAAAGAAAGTAAAGAACTACAGTTGTCCGAGGACATATATAGGCATATTGCCGAACCTCGTTAATTCTGTTTTACTCGCTTAACAATCCATAACTTCCGCATTCTGCGTGAGGGATCGATTGCAACACATTGTTTCAGTTGAAATGTGGTAGAATATTTTGTTTGACTTTATTGATGTCCATTTTTCTTGAACCATAGTTCTCTTTCAGGAGTCCCCTTCAGATATCTCAAGATATGGAAAGCTGCGTCCATGTGACCCTTCCTTGGATCATGCATGTAGTGACTCACTACACTCATATCAAATAAGATATCAGGACGAGTGTGGCCTAGATAAATCAATTTGCCTACATGTCTCTGATATCTCTCACGATCAACCGGCTCTCCTGTCTCTGCCCCAACTTATCTCTCTGATCAATTGGAGTGACTTCTGATCGACATTCCAGTATCCCAGTCTCTGTGAGCAGATCTAGTATATACTTCATTTGAGAGAGGACGAAACCATCTCTTCCTCGAGCCACCTCGATCCCGAAAAAATACCTCATCATTCCCAAATCCTTCATTTCAAACTCCTTGGCGAGTTTTGATTTCAGCTGGGTGATCTCCTCCTCATTATCACCTGTGATCACTATATCATCCACATACACTGCAAGTATGGTGATGTAGCCTCTTGCATGCTGGAAGAAGACCGTGTTATCTGCATTGGTCTGGCGGTACCCCATGCCTATGACAGCCTTCCTGAATCTATCAAACCAGGCTCGAGGAGATTGCTTGAGTCCATACAGTAATTTTTTCATCTTGCACACCTTTCAAGTCGACTATTTCGTGCAAACCCCCGGAGGGGTCTCCATGTATACTTTTTCTTGTAGATCCCCATGAAGAAAGACGTTTTTCACATCCAATTGATACAGCTGCTACTCATGGTTTGCTGCAAGAGAGACCAAGGTTCTCACAGTGCTCATCTTGGCTACTGGAGCAAACGTCTCATCATAGTCGATGCCATAGGATTGAGTGTATCCCTTTGCAACCAACATTGCCTTGTACCGCTCTACTTTACCTTCTGGCTTCTCCTTTATTGTGAAGACCCATTTGCATCCCACTACTTTCTTCCCTTTAGGCAACGGAATAAGCTCCCATGTCTCATTACTTTCGAGTGTCCCAAGTTCTTCCAACATTGCAGCTCTCCACCTTGGATCTTCCTTTGCCTCCTGCCAACACTTGGTCAAAGAGGTGATGTCTAACGATGCAATGAATGCTCGATAAGTAGGAAATATATTAGAGTAGGATAAAAAAATTGGCAATGTCATGTTCATAACCATAACGATTACGAGCTTTTCCCGTATTACTGCGAGAAGATCTCCTTAAGGGAATATCAGGAATATGAGGTAGTGGTGGAGAGATCATACCATCCGAATCAGAGAGATCCGCATCTGAATCAAAGGAATCCGGTGCAAGAGAAACATCTTCAAGAGTTGGGACATGGTTAGGCGAGAGATTTGGCACAATAGGCGAGGGACACGGCACAGTATTGGACTGCTGCTTTCTCTTTCTGTAGACTTGGAGCTCTGTAGTCTGTTTCTTTCCTTGCATAGTATCACTTTCTTCCTCCTGATTGTCACTACTTTCTCCCTCCTCATTCTCATCACTTTCCTCACCCTCGCTATCCCTCCCTTGTTCTCTCGTACCAGCTTCCATCATTGGGCATGGAACTGACCCAACAATCATGCTTGGACCCATCTCCCCTTCACTCCTAACACCTCATGTGTTAGGAGTGTCACCAAATACAGACCCTTTACCTAAACCATTATGGTAGTATGGTTCAATCTCTCTGAATGTAACGTACATGCTCACAAAGAGCCTCCGCTCCACCAAACTCCAACAAGAGTATCCCTTCTGAGTCCTTGAGTAGCCAACAAAGATGTACTTCAACGCTCGAGGGTCCAACTTTTCCACCGCATACCTGTTATCTTTCACAAAGCATACACACCCAAATACCTTTGGGGGAACAATGTACTTATTTTCTCCTATAAGCATCTCAAATGGTGTCTTCCATCCTAACACCTGAGAGGGTATCCTGTTGATGAGATATGCAGCCGTCAACACAGCATGTCCCACAAGTGTTTAAGAACATTCATGGCAAACATCATTGTCCATGCTACTTCCAACAGGTGTCTGTTCTTCTGTTATGCCACACCATTATGTGCTGGTGTATAAGCACACGAAGTCAGATGCTGTATCCCATGGGTTGATAAGTACTCTTCAATACTCTTGTTTGTGTATTATGTCCTATTTTCAGATCTCAAAATCTTTACTTTAGCATTATACTGGATCGTTACTCTGCGATAAAAATCTTGAAAGCATGCAAAGACGTCACTCTTACTCTTCATTAGGTATACCCAGATGACACGAGTGTAACAGTCAATAAAGGTGACAAACCATTTAAAACTATTAACACCAGTTGTAGGACAAGGTCCTACACATCTGAGTGTATCATATCAAAAGCAGCTAGACTTCTATTTCCAGAACTCACATAAGAGCTTCTGGTATGTTTTTCCAGCTCACAAGCATCATAAATCAACTTTTGTTTATTAACCTTTTGATACATAGATGGATACATCTGATTCAGTAGATTGAATGAAGAGTGTCCCATGCGATGATGTTGAAGTAATAATTCTGCTTGTACAGTTCTTCGTAGCTCCTCCGGTTGTGCTTCCTCCACCAGTGACGCTAGTGCTGCGTCCAGTCCACCCCTGTCCAAGTACCATAGTCCATTATGCCAAGTGTCAGTCCCTAGCCGTCTCCATGTTCCCTTCTCCTGAAAAGTTACCTTAGGAATGTCAAAGAAAACAATACAATTAAGTTGAAGAACAATGACACTAATGGACAAAAGATTAACAGGAAACGATGGAGCATGCAAGACATCAGTAAAGGTCATGAAAGGGGTGCATTCAACCGTGCCTTTACCCAGAATGAGTCTAGCAGTACCATCAGCCATCTGAATGCTTTCAGGCGTTGTCAGGTGAGTGTATTCTTGGAACTCACCGTGGGAACCCGTGACATGGCGAGATGCCCCAGAGTCAATTATCCAACCTTGCTGGTGGATAGATGCAAGGGAATGAGCAGGTATACCTATGCTTGTTTGGGCATAGTAGGTGATGTTACCCCCGGAGGTGGTTGGAGTCGATACCCCAGGGGTGGTGGCCTGACTGTCGCCGGATCCAAGCCTCATGCTCCTCCACATCTCTAGCATTTTCCTCTCACTAGGGGTTATTCCGGGTGACTGATTTTTTACTTTCCTCTTCTGCTAGATTTGTCTTGTGTCCTCCAGAATGATTACTTCTGCCACCAGTATAGTCTCCTCTGCTACCCATACGCCCTCTACGGCCGTGTCTGTGGCCCTGGACTGGCCTCTCAGGGGTTACGTACATAATCTGATGAAATGCCTAGGGTCTCCACAGTTGTAGCACCCTCCCCCTCCGGAAGAATTTGGGTTAAAACCCGCTAGGGCTGATTTTTCTCCCGGAGAGTTAGTGGTGCTAGGCATCAGCTTCAATCGTGCATCTTCTTGTGCCATAGAAACTATGGCCTTCTCTAATGATAGCAGCCTGGGTTGTGCAGGTAGGACATTCCTCCTCTGCTCAAATGCTGGGTTGAGCCCCTTTAGGAACTCCATCATCCTCTGTTGCGAAACATACTCCATGAACTTCTTATAATGTTTCGCAAATGCCGGTTCCATTTGCTCATCCTCCATACCAATAGGATCATAGTGGTCGAGATCTGACCAATACTTTTTCAGCAGAGCCACGTACTCAGAGATGGTGTGATCTTCTTAGATCACCTTATCAAGTTCATCTTGTAGTTGGAATACCCTCATAGGGTTGTCCGACCCTAAGTACATGTATTTTAGCGTACTCCAAATGTCATCAGCATCCTCCATCGCTTCTACATTGTCCGACACTTGGTCGGTCAATGAAGTTGTCAACCATCCAGCTACCACATTGTTGACAATTTTCCACACAACAAACTCCCTTGAGGAGTGATCTTCAGGTGCCTTGGTTTGGCCATTCACATAGCCCACCAAGCCTCTTCCCTTCAGAGTTCGCATCGCCTGACGCGACCACTTCAAGTAGTTGGAAGTGCCCTCCAACTTTATCTTCAGTTTCTCCAACTTTCCTATCTTGTACGGTAAAGAATCCACATCAGCATGTGCAGTACGAGAGCTAGTCTCGGTCAACCTCTTGGAGAAGATATCGTCTACCAAAGCCTTTATCTCTTGGGCCATCAGCTTGTCATAGATCGTCTCCTTCTCCTTGTTCTCTGTCATCAGTAAGGCAACGACAGATCTAGGTCATCTCTACCTCTGATCTCTGACATCTCTTCGTCTACTGATCTTTCTTCAGCAGGAACGGTTTCCCTGAGAGCCGCTACTCACGTCTCGTGCAAGGCTTCGACCCGATGCCGCATGACCTCACGAGACGACAGTTGTAGTCGAGATCAGGGGTCACACAAATGTTCCCTCAATGATATACCTCGATCCAACTAACAACTATATAATTAATATCCCGATTACAACTGACTTGTACAAAAAAATAATCAGAAAACCAATTTTCTCATTCTTCCCTGTAATTGCAGTTGCATGCGGACAGAACCGAGTTACAAACTTCAGAAAAGAAGAAGAAGAAGAATATCGTCGAGATCGCCGAGATCGAGATTTAATTCGATCGAGGTCGTCGAGTCGCCGAGCAGTCACGACAGCACCTACGACAGCAGCGGACATCCACGAAACAGCCGCAACAGCAGCCACAACAGCAGCAGCAGCCGCCCGGCAAGCCGTAGCAGCAGCCTCTCGGAAGGGGGCAGAGGGGAGGGAGGGGAAGGAAAGGGGAGGAGGGGAGGGGAGGAGAGGAGAGGGGGGGGGGGGGGGCTGTGGGAGAGGGGAGGGGGATTAGGGTTAGGGTTTGGAGAAGGAGAGGGGGGGGAGGGGAAGGGGGGTTTGGCTCTGATACCAAGTTGAAATGTGGTAGAATATTTTGCTTGACTTTATTGATGTGAGAAGCTACATATTTATAGGAGGGACCAACCCCTCTCTCTTCAATTCTATCCGATGTGGGACTAAAGTCCCTTTCATACTCTCAACAGTTTCTCTCTTGACAATCCATAGCTTCCGCATTCTGCGTGAGGGCTCAATGGCAAGCCATTGTTTCTCTCTTGACAATCCATAGCTTCTGCATTCTGTGTAAAAGCTCTGTTGCGATATATTGCTTCCGCACTGTGAGTGTGTGAAAGCCATCTCCATCCCAACATAGATACACATAAGTATTTTGAATTCTCTTGATCAATTTCACATGGTCCGTACCTCAAATTATTGAGGTGGCCTACTGTTTCTGGAGTGTCCGTGTTGTGTCATGCACTGTGACACGGCATGAACAGACCACTACCGCAGCCGAAGTAAAACGAAGTTCATGTCGGCGGCTACCTCCGTGGGGATTGAATTCAAAGAAATTGTGAAGATAAAAGTAAAACGAAATCGAACAGGAGACATCCCCCTCTATGTAACGAACCAAAGCAGGACAAGTTATAACTTCTCCTAAAGGATACACAATAAGGTTTTATTCTCTATGGAGATAGATCACAATTATTTGCAAACATGTCAACATGCAAACATTATGTCATTCCCTTATACTATATTAATTTGGAGACACCAAGCAAATTCTTCTTTCCCCAATTTCATCCACACACATGAGATCACGAGTCATATTCTCCTATGTTAATGACGCATTTGTATAGTTTTTGAGTCTTGTTGCTCTTGAACCAACAAAAAAGGGAAAAGGAAAAACGAGAGAAAAAATAATGGCTGAAACTAGAATGCACGTCTTTGAAAAGTTTTAAACTTAACGTGCTCTCTCATAAAAAAAAAAAAAAAAGAGCACAATACATATAGAGTATGCATGCATACACACTAGAAAAAACTAATAAAGGAAAATCAAGAAATCAAGAATACAAATGGAATGGAAAGAAAGAATGAACTTACTTGAGCTCAATGGAGATGAAGAAGCATGGGCACATTTGGCTGGCCTCCCACAAAGATTACCCATAGGAATTGAGGAGAAGCCAAACTCCTTTCTCCCGAGACAAACCCAAATTCCAACACAACCCACAGAAAATTCAATGTTCTTAGCATGCTATCAAGAGAAGAAAAGTAGTGATCGAATGAAAGGGAGAGGAAGGAGAGAGAGAGAGAAGCTTTCTTTGACTGTGTGCCTCAGTCAAAGTAACTGCTGTTAACCAAAATTCAAAGTTGATGAAATATTCATTCATCCATTCAAAGTGTTGGCCATCAGCAAAAGAAAAGTAGTTGCTGACTCGATTTTTATACATATGCAAAAAAGTGGTAGTCACCAATTTTATTTTGTTAGTTCACACTTCTTTGATCCGGATTCGGCATCTCTATTATTATAATACGGTTAGAATTGGTTCTAAATTAAGTCGTCTAAGTCGTATGCATAACATTAATTAATTATTTAAAATTTTAAAATATTTTAAAGTGTAATTGTAGTTGTTTTCTCAGGTAGTTGAAGACAAAAAATTAAAAACCTAAAATCCTTCGAATTACATAAATGTGTAAATCATAAAATATTAAAAAATTTAAATTATATTTAAACTAACAAAATAATATTATTTAACTAAATATATATCCAAAATTTTAAAAATATATTTATAATAAAAAACCAAAATATATTTAAAATATTCTAACATAATTTGAATTTAAATTTTTAAAACATATTTATGATAAAATATAATTAAAATATATTCAAATTATATTTAAAATATTTTTCATAATTTGAATTTTATATTTAAATAACACCGTACGTGAAAGTATCTAGTTACTCAATAATATATATTCTAAAATTAATATCAAAGGTGCCAACAAAAAGGTTGAAGTTGGACCATTATGCAAACATTGTGGCCCTCCTAGGTTGAGAGTGTTGTCTCACTTTAATTTCGTCTCTATAAAAGCATTAAAGGCTATGTTATTGTTCGCAATTTTGAAATCTAAGAGTGACTTGGGCTCTCTCCTATTGAAATTTTTATCATTCGTATTTCTTTGATTGAATTTTTTTTAGAAAAATCTTCTCCAAAAAGTGATTTATATTCTACGTATCTCTGAGATAAGATGAAGAATTTCTATGATCTTCCATAAAAAAAAATTTCTTTCATAAAATTTAATATTGATCCTACTTTCAAACTAAAGTGTTAAATTTATCATTTCATTTTCTGCCATGTAGGATATAAATTGAGAATCATTGGAGAGTATTATTGTCGTACAATTTCAATATAGAAACTCTGACAACTAAAATAAAAAATTTCTTAAAGTACAATACTAAATAAGACAGAAACTGAATTTTAGAAAACTCCAATGGAGATAACCTTAAAATTCTCAGTTTTCTTTATTAATGGATGGTCCTGCTAAGTGTTTTTGACTACTTATTGTTGGAGTTATCCAATGATTAGTGGTCATGCATATAAAAATTAATTGTATTGTGATATCTAAATAATTAAGTCAAATTAAAGTAATCTAATTAGAAAATAGACTTAAGGATATAATTGTCATGAAAATAATGTGTAGATACCTTAGAGATAAATCTAATTTGATGAGGGCCAAATTAGAAATATTTAAAATCTAGAATATATATGTATTCATTAGGGGTTATGGTCCTCAATTTCTACAGCCACAAAAGGGAGAATTTTCTTTTCTATTTTGCATTCCCATCAACAGAGAAAGACAAAGAATTATTTTTTATCATTAAGAGTCGTATCAAGTTGGAAGATCTAACCCCAAAAGAAAACATTCGCTACAAGATCAATCAAACCAAACGATAAATTCAGATACATTTCTACAAATTATTTATCATCTTCATCTCATCGATCAACGATCAATTATAACACTTATTTTTTTATATTCTCACTCAAAGGTAGTTGGACTCTTCTTAGATGATCCTATTGTACAACATTTGTCATATGCAAAAAAAAAAAAAAAAAAAAAAAAAAATATCGTATGTTTGAATAAAAATAGCTGTCATCAAAATAAACTTACCACCTTTACTTCAATTTATAAATCTAAATTGTTGTTTGATTTTGAAATGCTGGGCGGCATCAGTTATTTCCTAAAAAAAATTATTCCTGGTAAAAGTCATTGTCAATTTTAATATCATCCATAAATAGTAACATAATAATATTAAATATTAAGTAATAGTTATAATTCTACAATTGTTGTAGTAGCTTAGAGCATCCACAGTGAAAAAACTTCAAAAAATTCAAACGCATACTCCAAATTATTAAAATGTGTATAAATTATTACTTTTGGAGTATTTTTTTTATATTGATACACAATGATACACTCCAAATTAATATTCTAAATTAACCTTCTCAATTTTCTTCCTCTTTTTTTTTCTTTATTTTGCTTCCCTATTTGGTAATATTTTACCTCTCACTTTTTTCTTTATTTTTTGTTCCATGTTAGAAAAGAACGATTACTTTTGGTGGGTCCAAGAATTAATATAGAGGAGCTGAGACACTTCAAATATTGAGTGTCTCTTGACTTTCTATCAATTTTCAAGTATGGACAAGTGCCCATTGTAGCCTTCAAGTTCTACAAAATTTGACTAAAGTCAAAATGTAACACTTGAAACATCTTCCACTGTGGATGCTCTTATTTATTTACTTAAATATGAATTGTTATTATATTATATTATATTGTATTATTGTTACTAAATGAAAGAATATTATTCAATTATTTCTAGTTAATTATCATTAACAATGTAAATTATTAAATTAGACAAACAAAATTTACTTTTATGTTTTGAAATTATTTGTGCTAATACTTTGTAAATTATTAAATTAAACAAAAATTATTTCTAGTTAATTATCCTCCGTTGAAATTGTAATGCATTTTTTTTCCCTATCGCTCATATAGATATGCAAGTGTATTGTATTGAGTTTTCTCAAATTAAGTATTATTCTATGTATTCCGATACAACATTGTGTATCCTCGTATTGTGTGATATTCATTATTGATACTCTATTATGTTGATAGTTTGATTTACTGCTTAATTTGGTTTTTTTTTTTATTGTTTTCTTGATTTTGTGCCTGATTATCGTAGGAGTGTATCACTCAGTGGAAAAATCAGTAGATCTTTTTAAATGGCTTAAGTGACTTATATAACTAATAATATTTGTGCAGTTTGTTTGATATACGAGCTATCAGATGGTCGCCACGTGGCTGGAACATCACGTAATGGTCGTTCATTGGGAGAGAGGTGGAGAACGTCACGTAATGGTCGTTCATTGGGAGAGAGGTGGAGTCGGAGGCAGGGCCGGCCCTGGTCCAGGGCGGACAGGACGACCGCCCAGGGCCCCATGGGCCCAAATTTTTTTTTTTTAAAATATATAAATAATTTTGTACCGAAAATAGAACTAGTATTTACCATGGACCATTCTTATTATAATGTAATTGTTGTGTAGTGGTTATTATATTAGACTTGCACACAAGAGGTTCCTAGTTCAAATCTTGGTGGAGGCATATTTTTTATTTGACTTTTATTTTATTTTTTTTACATTATATATGGAACCTCATTTTAAAAGTTCGTTCCGGACCACCCTGTGATAGCTGGAGAGTGAGAGGGTTATAAGAAAGTTGTAAGCATTCGGTAGTAAACTTAGCATTATTGTTTTCCTTCAGCCACTGTCAGTATGTTATTGACCACATTTTGGCCAAAGTCATCCTCCTAACTTGACTAGGCCTTTATTCATTTGGATTTGGCTTCATTCATTCTTTCTTTCTTGTTCTTGCTCCCATTCTTTCTCTTCCTCGAGGAGATCCTGCTAGGATTGCAAGGAGCTTACGCTGGTGCTCGCTCGAGCTGGTCGAGTATTGGACTAGAAGCCCCCATCGAATGCCTTGTATTTGACCTAGCTTGCGAGGCAAGTACAACTTTTTCAATGGAGGTTTCGCCTCAAATTGTGTTTTCTCCAGATAAATTATGTTTTCCTGTTGTTTAGTGACCACTAGATGTTGGCGTTGGTGTTGGTGTTGGATGGATTCTCAACTTATATGAAAAAATTCTGGAGTACGACGAGCGTCATCCATGTGTCGAAAAAATTCGAAAAATACAACGAGTGTCATTTGCATATTTGGAGAAACTCCAAAATATCGGAGCAGGGAGATTCTGTTCAATCCCAGGGGGAACTCAGACCGAATTCGATCCCAGAGAGGAAATTCGGACAGAGTTCGGTCCATGGGAACATATCTGTGTAGAATTGGCAGGACTTAAAAATTGAGTTTGGGCAGAATTCGATTTTGGAAAACTGAGTTCAGGCAAAATTCGGTTTTGAAAAACTGATTCGGACAGAATTCGATTTTGATGGGGCTGAGCTAATTCTGGGTGTTTTATACATCGTTGGATCAAATTTAATGGTCCAGATTTATTACGGGATTGAAGGGACTATATATAGGTATTTTCTAACCATAATCCATTGCAAGTTGGTGCTTTACAACTTTTGGAGAGATAGAGAGAGAAAGAGAATTGACGGCTACTGCGAAGGAAAGATTGTTCGGATAATTTTTCTCGTCATCTTTGTCCTTCGAGAGTTTGTAATCAAGTTTTCTGTTTCAAGTAGTTGTGGTGATCCATTTTGGATCGATGATAAGCTTGTAGAGATTGTAATACTCTAATTCATTATTGGAGGCTATTCAGGGTTGGACTCTGAGCGTCCCGTGATTATTTTTTTTCGTGTGGGTTTTCCACGTCAAAATTGTTTGTGTTTGCGTTTGTTTGTCTTTGTGTGATATTAGCGATTTGATTTTTATATTTTACTTCAGTTCTCTCTCAAATTCTTGGTTTGGGGGAATGATTTTTGCTTTTCGTTCATAAAAATCTGGTATCAGAGCTTTGTTTGGTTTTGCGGAACCATAAGAGTGGTATCAGAGCTTCGGGTTCAAAGTATCCGGTGTCATGGTTGTCAATCAAGCCAAGAAGAAGAGATGGAAACGGTTCCAATTACTACTATTGGTAGAGCAAGATGAATGATTTGCTATTCGTCAAAAAAGTGCATCTTCCGGTATTTGTTTCTAAAAAATCCAGTGATAAATCAGAAGAGGAATGGAAGTTCAAGGATATATAGGTATGTGGATATATTAGGCAGTTCATTTACGAAAACGTATACACTCACGTTGCCGACAATTTAGAGCACGCAAGGACACTTTGGGAGAAGCTAGAATTTTTGTACGCGAAGAAGACCGGGATAAAAAAGTTGTTCCTGATATGAACGATGATGGGTATGCGTATAAAGTTGGTACGTCCATTACAGATCAATTGAGTGAGTTCCAGAGCATGGTTAACTAGTTATCCTCTATGGGAGTTAAATTCGACGACGAAGTTCAAAGGCTGTGGTTGATATGTACTTTGTCAGACTTGGAAAATTTGTACTAGTGTCCATGATTGCTTATGCTCCAGAAGGCATGGTTAGTCTGGAGTTCGCCAAGAGCGGGGTGTTGATTGAAGAGATGTGGAGAAAATCTCAGGGCACCTCATCTTTAACTCATTTAGAGGCACTTATTTCATAGAGCCATAGAAGGAGTAAAAGTAGGGGTCTGGGCAGTGGCAAAGACAAGAGCAGAGAAAAGTCCAAGGGTTGGTACGAGGACTCCAAATGATACAATTGTAGCAAGAAGTGCCACATCAAGCTAAACAACTTCGTTTAGAAGAGAAAGAATAATGACGATAAGGAAAAGTAGAGTGAGAACACGACAGCTACTGCCTTAGTACAGGAAGCTGATGTGATCATTGAAGGTGATGAGGTAGCTATGAACCTCGCCTACGATAATAATTCTTGGCTGGTGGACTCAGAATCTTTAGTGCATGTATCTCGCAACAGGGCACATATTTTTTACTTACACAATATAAGACTGTGGAGTGTTAAAGATGGACAACGAAGATGTGTCAAAAGTTGTTGCTATTGGAGATATGCATTTGAGAACCAAGATAGGTGCGTTTCTAGTTTTCAAAGATGTTCATCATATTCTCGATATTTGTTTTAACCTGTGTCACGACCCGCACCCGGTGTAAGGGTACTAGTCGAAAACAACGCCCAGCCTACGCCGCAGAATCGACGGTAGAACGCTGTCTAGATAATCTATCTAACAATATAATGAACCACCAATAATGATAGTATACTCAATCAGAGAACTAAGATAGAAATGAGCACGAATCAGATAAGAATAGAATATTCACAATATAACTCATGAGTCTAAAATAATACATCAATGAGTCGGAAGAAAATACAGAAATAAGTTGGAGACAAATCCAGTACAAAGAATACTACGAAGCTACAACTCCAGGGTCAACTGTCTCAGTTGGGATAAGTCCCTCTTGAGCCAGGGTCTCAGAATCTAAACCCACAACATCCTGGGGTCCATAATAGGTAGGGTACCACTCCTCAGTGTCATCTGGAAAAATATATCCAGTCAGGAAAGGAGCAGAGTACATCTCTAACAACAGTTCTAATTAATGATAAAAACTATGTAACAGTAAATAGCTGTGGATAAACAAGATGCACAATAGATATAAGAGATATATGTACAATAAGAAAATACTGGAAATAAATACAATAATGAACAATATGCCAATAAAACAATAATACTAATGACTAAGTGTGTGAGTACTAGCTTAACATGTGACCGGCTTGGGCAAGATGCAATGCGGCCTGGCTAATCATACGTGCGGTGCATGATCAACACTATTCAGTAATCTGTACTTTATTCAATAGGGATTTGATCACATATCTATACTAATACTCCCCACCCCCGACTGGTATAATAGATCCAACCACGGTATGCTATGGCACTATATTCTCCAAGAAGATAGCTAGTCTTCCCGAGAATCGTTGTTTATACATGTACAAGATAACCAATGAAACAATACTTGCACCATATACACCATATACCAAGGAATAACATCTCATAACGAGATCCGGATATACCAATCCGTGTAACCATAGTGTCAAGAGAAATATGGATATCTACACTAGATACAACGAACATAGAGGATATCATAAATGAGAAACTATCAGAGAATGTACTCGCCTGAAGTCCAATGAATAGTCTCACAGATGTCTGACTCGGTGCCTCGAAGACCTAGATATGGAATACAACATCAATACAAGGTCTCGAAAAGAGAACAAGTTAAACTAGTCAACTTCTAGGTCAATAAGTCAATTCTAAGTTTAAAAGTCAATTGTGGTCAACTCTAAAGTCAACTAAAGTCAACTAAGGTCAACCCAAGTTCAACTATCTATTTCTAGGTTGTACAAGTCTAGCACCAAAATCTTGGATCAAAATACTGAAATCTAAGTCTTAGGAACCACAATCTAAATATTAGGATACCGTATCTTCGGATACGTGAATCCAATATAAACCTCACCATATATATATATATATATATATATATATATATATATATATATATAAAATATAATGTATAATAATATAGAATATTAAATTACAACAATTAGGGACCATGGTTTTGAACCATCTTGGTACCCACACAAAGTAATGTTCAAGATACATAGATATATTATTTATCTTTATACATAATATATTATATATAAACTATTATATATACAATTAAAATTATAACAATACTAGTATTATACCTCACAAAAAACATATATATATATACATATATATATATATATATATATATATATATATATATATATATAATTATCATATATATAAATTAAAACTGTCTAACTGTCACTGAAAACAGTGTGTTAAAACACTAATTTTCAATAAACAGGCCCTATAGTGACAGTTCTAACTGTCACTGCAAAACTGTCGCAAAAAACTGCTGTATATAAAACCCACTGCACTAATTGGTGATAGTCAACCAACTGTCACAGAAAACCGTCACTAAAGCTGTTCAAAATCCCGCCCGTAGCTGTGCATTTAATGACAGGATTCTGTCATTAATAGCTACAGCGGCTACTGCTGCTCACAGTTTATTAATGACAGAATCTGTCATTAATAGCTGTTGTCGCCAAAACAATTAATATATATAAATATATATATATATATATATATATATATATATATATATATATATATATATATATATATAAATATATAAATCAATATATATATAATACAAATAAATAAATAAATACTTATATATACATAATCCTATACATATAAATAAATATTAAAAGCTACAATACACATTTATGTACTAATGTACATATTAACATGGCTAGAAGCACACATAAAAATATATTCATTAATATACAATTAATTATATAATAATTATAATTAATATAATTACTCATTTAAACACATAAATATATTTTATAAAACATTTATATATAATTTATTTTATTAACAAGTTGTAACATATATAAATGCATGTAAAGAAAGCTACATATATATTTATACACTATATTAGTACACATAAAAAATACATATATCTATGCTACAATAAATACCATAATAAATACACTAAAATAAATATATAACATCTATATATATTTACTAATTATAATTCAAGAATTAAAGCATAAATAATTAGATCCATACATAAACACACAAAATTGGAGAGTATCACACCGTATCCCACTAGATCTAGGATACGCATGCGACACGAGTCCAACACACAACCAATTGCACCCCGAAGGACACAAGCAAGTCACAAATATTATTTATAAACAAATCAAAGTGTCAAATGTAGATCTATGTGTCCGTGTCAAAATACGACATGTACAAAGTCCCGTGTCGGAGAAAAAAAATCTCCAAAACGACACGTATTACCAAATTGTTGGGATACGACCTACACGTACCCAATTGTGGACACGACACTAGCCCCAAACACATAAGCACATGCCCAATTGATCTATAGGATCAATTGACACACACAACAAAATGTAAATTCGAAATTCCTTCAAAATTGACACAAAAAGCACCAGAACTTTCTCCATGGGTCTCCTATGAACACAAAACCAAGTCCTATGGGTAGTACATACATATGGGTTGATTTTACATGATTAAAATCTCAGATTTAGAAGCTATTTTAAGAAGAAAAACTGAATTATACCTATTGGGAGATGGATTTCCAATGAAACCTCCAATTGAGATGAACTTGCTTCCAAATTGTAGATCCTTGCTCCTCTTTGTAGATCCTTGCTTCCTCCTTCTAGATTTTTGCTTCTTAAAATTCTAATGGTGAATTGGGAAGAAAATTGAATGAATTTGGTAGGAAAATGGAATGGGAATGAAAGAAATTTGGTAGTGCAAAATTCTAGATCTAGATTTGAAATAAAAATGGGAGGAGAGAGAAATTCCCCCCTCTAATATAGGCCGGCCCTTACCCCTTCCCCAAGAAATTATAAAATGTCCAATGTACCCCTTGGGGCCTCTCATGAAGAAATAATTAAGGAAGGAAGCTTCTAGTCTAATGATTTAATTACTTTAATCCATCTCCTTAACAATGGGCTTTCTAAATGCGCCAAGTCTAACTAATTAATTCATGTTGGTCCATGGGTCCAAACTAAACTAGTTGGGTCCACTAATATAAGTCCAAAATAATTAAATAACATCTAACAATAATTAAATAATACAACAAATAATTATTTATCATACACAATAATTAATTAAATAGGAAAAGACTAAAATACCCTTTCCTAGAAAATGTGGTAGCGACAAGTCTACCCTCCTTAAAATAATTTCGTCCTCGAAATTCAAAGATGAAAACTACCCCCAGAAAAATAATAGAACAGAACTAAAGAATCACAACTAACTAATGAACAGAACATAACTAGAAAATAACATACCTCAAGGTACAAACAAATATGGATAACGCTCTCGCATTTCATCCTCTCTCTCCCAGGTAGACTCCCCCGGAGAGTGATGCCTCCATGAGACGCACACCAAAGGAATAGTCTGGTTCCTCAGCACCTTCTCTCTTCGATCCAGAATCTCAACTGGCTGCTCTGGATAGCTAAGAGTAGGGCCCACCTCTATCTCCGAGTGATCCAATACATGACTAGGATCTGCCACGTATCGTCTCAACTGCGACAGATGAAACACGTTGTGCACTCCCTCCAATGCAGGTGGCAAGTCTAGTCTATAAGCAACTGCACCGACCCTCTCTAGAATAGTGAAAGGTCCGATGAATCGTGGACTAAGCTTTCCGCTTCCACCGAAGCAAATCGTGCCTCGTGTCGGAAAAATCCTCAGAAACACCAAACTACCCACCTATAACAAAACACCATCTTAATAACTTAATCTATAACAAACAAGAACAAGCACCACAAAATCTAAACTATACCTCGAACTCCAAAGGTCTCCGATGGCTATCGGCCCAATGCCGCTGTCTGTCCTGCGCCACTCGAAGTCTGTCTCTGATCAACTGAACCTTCTCTGCTGCATCTACAACCATCTCTGGCCCAAGCAAAACTCTCTCTCCAACATCGTCCCAAGACAAAGGAGTACGACACCTCCGACCATATAGAGCTTCAAAAGGTGACATCTCTATACTGGCCTAGTAACTGTTGTTGTAAGCAAACTCTACCAAATGGAGATGGTCCTCCTAAGAACCCCCAAAATCTAGTACACAAGTGCGCAACATATCATCGAGAGTCTGGATAGTCCTCTCTGACTGTCCATCTGTCTGGGGATGATATGCAGTACTGAATTTGAGCTGAGTGCCCAAACTCTCCTGCAAACTCCTCCAGAAATGAGAAGTGAAACGACTATCTCGATCTGAGACTATGCTGACGGGAACTCCATATATCCTAATGATCTGCCTCACATACATCTCTGCCAGCTTCTCCGTAGACAAACCCACCTTGAAAGGCAAAAAAGTGGGCCGACTTGGTCAACCTATCAACAATGACCCAAATCGCGTCTTTCCCTTCTGGAGATCGTGGAAGTCCAGACACAAAATCCATAGTAATACGTTCCCACTTTCACTCTGGAATGGGTAATGGCTGAAGTAAACCTCCTGGCCTCTGCCTCTCGGCTTTCACCTGTTGGCACACTAAGCATCTGGATACAAACTGTGTCACTTCCCTCTTCATGCCATACCACCACACACTCTCTCGCATATCCTGATACATCTTGTTAGCACCTGGATGTATGAAATACTGAGAGTGATGCACTTCCTGTAACACCTCCTCACGCAGCTCCCCACTAGGCATACACAATCTAACTCCATGCCTCAAAGATCCATCCTCTGCAATAGTGAAATCATCCTCCAATCCTGCTCTCACCTGAGCTCTGATACTCCTCAGAGATACATCATCATACTGTGCTGCCTTGATCCTGTCCATCAAATCTGAGTGTATCTGCAATCCCTATATCTACATAGCACACCCAGGAACAATCACCTCAATGCCCAAGCTCTCCAAGTCCTCCAACAAATATCGATCATGCGTCAAGAACATAGCTACCGGATACCTGCTCAAAGCATCGACAACTACATTGGCTTTCCCAGGATGATATTGCAAAGAGATATCAAAATCCTTCATCAGTTCCAACCACCGACGCCGCCTCATGTTCAACTCCTTCTGCGTGAAAACGTACTTCAAGCTTTTGTGGTCTGTGAAGATTTCCACACGCTCTCCGTACAAATAATGTTTCCACAACTTCAGGGCGAATATGACGGCTACCAACTCCAAATCATGGGTATGATAGTTCTTTTCATGAGGACGCAATTGCCTGGATGCATAGGCAATCACTTTCCTATGCTGCTGAAGAACACAACCTAAACCCTTTCTCGATGCATCATTATAAATAGTGAAATCTCCGGACCCTGATGGCAACGTCAAAATAGGAGCAGATGTCAACCTCTTCTTCAACTCCTCAAAAGCAACCTGGCAATCCTCCGTCCAAACAAACTCTACATCCTTCCTTGTGAGTCTGGTCATCGGCTCGGCAATCCTCGAAAAATCTTGCATAAACTTCTTGTAGTAGCCTGCTGAAGAACACAACCTAAACCCTTTCTCGATGCATCATTATAAATAGTGACACCTCCGGACCCTGATGGCAACGTCAAAATAGGAGCAGATGTCAACCTCTTCTTCAACTCCTCAAAAGCAACCTGGCAATCCTCCGTCCAAACAAACTCTACATCCTTCCTTGTGAGTCTGGTCATCGGCTCGGCAATCCTTAAAAAATCTTGCATAAACTTTTTGTAGTAGCCTGCCAATCCCAAGGAACTCCTGATCTATGCTACTGAACTCGGAGTCTTCCAAGATTCCACTGCTGAAATCTTCTTCGGATCCACTGAAATACCATCACCAGTCACAACATGCCCCAAGAACTCCACCTTGTCCAAAAAAACTCACACTTGGACAACTTGCCATACAACTTCTCCTTCCTTAGCACATCCAACACAATCCTCAAATGCTCCTCATGCTCCTCCGGTGTCCTCGAGTATATGAGTATGTCATCGATGAACACCACCATGAACTTGTCAAGGTATTGGTGGAACACCTTGTTCATTAAGTTCATAAATACCGCCGGTGCATTAGTCAAACCAAACGGCATCACCATAAACTCGTACTGACCATACCGAGTTCTAAAAGCAGTCTTCGGTATGTCCTCCGGCTTCACCTTCACCTGATGGTAGCCTGATCTCAAATCTATCTTAGAAAATACCTTCGCACCACTCAACTGATCAAACAGATCATCTATCCGTGGCAAGGGATACTTATTCTTGATAGTAAGATTATTCAAAGCCCTGTAATCAATACACATGCGCACCGATCCATCCTTCTTGGGTACAAATAATACCGGGGCTCCCCATGGTGAAGAACTCGATCTGATAAACCCTTTATCTTGCAATTCGTCCACCTGCTTCTTCAACTCGACCAGCTCGCTATTGTTTACTCTATAGACATGCTATGAAATTGGTTTTGCACCTGGCACCAAGTCTATAGGAAATTCAATATCTCGATCTGGCGGCAATCCTGGCAATTCCTCAGGAAACACATCCAAGAACTCTGCTATCAACGGATGTGGCAACTCCTTATCTTCCACCATAGCTCCACAAATAATGCCTTTGCCTTGCTCCGCAGCTCCTCTAGCAAACTCGAACTCTGGCTCTCCTGGCGGACCAAACAAAACTCTACCTCCTCTACAGTCTATGCTAGCATGGTGCCTACTCAACCAATCCATCCCGAGTACAATATCGTAACTCGGAAGTGGTATTATAAGTAGACACACACTCAACCTCCGGCCTCCCAAAGTAACTCTCCGATCCTTACAAATACCATTAACCAGGATAATGCCTCCCCCGGTCATGATCTTGCAAGTCCTAAGCAAAGACTCAGCTACCAAACCATGCTTTAGAGCAAAAGAAACAGATACAAAACTATGAGAAGCACCACTATCAAACAAAGCTAAAGCTGGAATAGAATCAAGAAGAATAGAACTTGCGATGACATCTCCGGTGGGTTCCTCCTCTTCGACGGTCATAGCAAACGCTCGTCCCTGTCGAGCACCTCCCTACTGTTGATGCTGGACAAAACGTTGCTGCTGTGTCGGAAGCGGTCCCCTCGACTGTGCTGCAGGTGGTCTCGTCTGTGTCCTCGGAGCTGGAGCTGCTCCCTGAACTGCACGACGAGGACACTCCCTCGATTGATGCCCTTCAGTACCACAATACAAATAAACTCCAAGCCTCCTCCTGTAAACTTCCCAGATGTGGCCGGGCTTCTTGCAGTAGTTGCATGGAGGTTGTTGTAACTGTCTCTGCTGCTGAGGTGCCTGGTGAAAAGACGCTCTAGCTGGAGTCTGGTTCTGCTGTGGCTGCTGGAAAGGTCTGGACTAGAAATGAGGACGTTTGGCAGATACTGCACTGTCGTTGGCCCCCAGAAAAGAATCATGGTCCCTCTTGGTCTTTAAACCCAAATCCCACTCAACCTTGTGTGCCTCCGCAAGTATCTCCGAGTATGTCTCATAAAAAGGCGGAATGAGAATCTTCACTTCCCAGTTTAGACCCTCACGGAAACGAATAGCTCGAACCTCCGGTTCTCTTACCAAATACTCTGCAAATTGGCTCAACCTACCGAACTCCGCAGCGTACTCCTCCACAGACATGCTCCCCTGAATGAGACTCTCAAATTGTCTCCCCAAGTCAAGCCTGTCTATCCGGGCAAAAAACTTCTTCTTGAAAAGGTCCTTGAATACCTTCCAAGATTGTCCTACGTCAACCAGTACTGGCTCATTCCTGAACCAAGTGCGAGCGACGTCGAACAGTTGAAGTCCTACCGCCTCAACCTTCAGATCTTCAGAAAGACGGGACACCCTCATAAGACGCTCAATGTCCTCGAGCCAATCATCAGCATAGACGATGCCCTCCGTCCCTTTGAAAACCCTAGGCTCCAGTTTCTTGAAGTCCTGAATGTTGCCTGGCCGAAGCTGAGCAACCTGAAGAACAACCTGTTGCTGGACCGGAACTCCTCTCTCAACTACAGAACGAGCAAGCTGATGAGCACTCTCGATGCCCTGCCGTAGAACGTCGGTCTGCCTCTGATGTGCCTCTGACTGAGCCCTCTTTGCCTCGAGCATCTCACGAAACAGTGTAAACATTTGTGACGCCTCTGCTGGCACAAGAGGTGGAGGTGGAAGCCCCTCAGATACAGCTGGCACAGTACTCTGAGTAGGTAGTGGACCTCCGAAAGCAGCTGACACTCCAATCACCGGAGAAGTGACTGGTGCAGGCCCTCGGGATATCGCAGACCTCTCAGAAACTGCTCTCCCCTGCTGTGATCTAGTCTTAGGCGGCATCCTGAGACAAAGCGAAAGAAAGAATTAATATGGCACAAGATGTAAGACATCAAGGAAAGGACAATTTAAGGGATCAAGTATCAATATCAAAGGAGAATGGTTGAATCAAAAGAATTTTCCTAGATGTGATTGAGTATCTCAGCCTATTTCCTATATCCTATCGCAGGCTCGCAATAGTACAACTAAATTATCGCACTACCATGACATCACATACTTTGTGAAGCTAGACCTGCATGGGCCACCACCAAAAATGTGTCACGACCCGCACCCGGTGTAAGGGTACTAGTCGGAAACAACGCCCAGCCTACGCCGTAGAATCGGCGGTAGAACGCTGTCTAGATAATATATCTAACAATATAATGAACCACCAATAATGATAGTATACTCAACCAGAGAACTAAGATAGAAATGAGCACGAATCAGATAAGAATAGAATAGTCACAATACAACTCATGAGTCTAAAATAATACATCAATGAGTAGGAAGAAAATACAGAAATAAGCTGGAAATAAATCCAGTACAAATAATACTACGAAGCTACAACTCCAGGGTCAACTGTCTCAGTTGGGATAAGTCCCTCTTGAGCCAAGGTCTCAGAATCTAAACCCACAACATCCTGGGGTCCATAATAGGTAGGGTACCACTCCTTAGTGTCATCTGAAAAAATATATCCAGTCAGGAAAGGAGCAGAGTACATCTCTAACAGCAGTTCTAATTAATGATAAAAACTATGTAATAGTAAATAGCTGTGGATAAATAAGATGCACAATAGATATAAGAGATATATGTACAATAAGGAAATACTGGAAATAAATACAATAATGAACAATATGCCAATAAAATAATAATACTAATGACTAAGTGTGTGAGTACTAGCTTAACATGTGATCGGCTTGGGCAAGATGCAATGCAGCCTGGCTAATCATACGTGCGGTGCATGATCAACACTATTCAGTAATCTATAATTTATTCAATAGGGATTTGATCACATATCTATACTAATACTCCTCACCCCCGACTGGTATAATAGATCCAACCACGGTATGCTATGGCACTAGATTCCCCAAGAAGATAGCTAGTCTTCCCGAGAATTGGTGTCTATACATGTACAAGATAACCAATGAAACAATACTTGCACCATATACACCATATACTAAGGAATAACATCTCATAATGAGATCCGGATATACCAATCTGTGTAACCATAGTGTCAAGAGAAACATGGATATCTACACTAGATACAACGAACATAGAGGATATCATAAATGAGAAACTATCAGAGAATGTACTCGCCTGAAGTCCAATGAACAGTCTCACAGATGTCTGACTCGGTGCCTCGAAGACCTAGATATAGAATACAACATCAATACAAGGTCTCGAAAAGAGAACAAGTTAAACTAGTCAACTTCTAGGTCAATAAGTCAATTCTAAGTTTAAAAGTCAACTGTGGTCAACTCTAAAGTCAACTAAAGTCAACTAAGGTCAACCCAAGTTCAACTATCTATTTCTAGGTTGCACAAGTCTAGCACCAAAATCTTGGATCAAAATACTGAAATCTAAGTCTTAGGAACCACAATCTAAATATTAGGATACCGTATCTTCGGATACGTGAATCCAATATAAACCTCACCATATATATATATATATATATATATATATATATATATATATATATATATATATATATATATATATATATATATATATATATAATGTATAATAATATAGAATATTAAATTATAACAATTAGGGACCATGGTTTTGAACCATCTTGGTACCCACACAAAGTAATGTTCAAGATACATAGATATATTATTTATCTTTATACATAATATATTATATATAAACTATTATATATACAATTAAAATTATAACAATACTAGTATTATACCTCACAATAAACATATATATATATATATATATATATATATATATATATATATATATATATATATATATATATATATATATATATATAATTATCATATATAAAATATAAATTAAAACTGTCTAACTGTCACTGAAAATAGTATGTTAAAACACTGATTTTCAATAAACAGACCCTATAGTGACAGTTCTAACTGTCACTGCAAAACTGTCGCCAAAAACTGCTGTATATAAAACCCACTGCACTAATTGGTGATAGTCAACCAACTGTTACAGAAAACCGTCACTAAAGCTGTTCAAAATCCCGCCCGTAGCTGTGCATTTAATGACAGGATTCTGTCATTAATAGCTACAGCGGCTGCTGCTGCTCACAGTTTATTAATGACAGAATCTGTCATTAATAGTTGTTGTCGCCAAAACAATTAATATATATAAATATATATATATATATATATATATATATATATATATATATATATATATATATATATATATAAATCAATATATATAATACAAATAAATAAATAAATACTTATATATACATAATCCTATACATATAAATAAATATTAAAAGCTACAATACACATTTATGTACTTATGTACATATTAACATGGCTAGAAGCACACATAAAAATATATTCATTAATATACAATTAATTATATAATAATTATAATAAATATATTTTATAAAACATTTATATATAATTTATTTTATTAATAAGTTGTAACATATATAAATGCATGTAAAGAAAGCTACATATATATTTATACATTATATTAGTACACATAAAAAATACATAGATCTATGCTACAATAAATACCATAATAAATACACTAAAATAAATATATAACATCTATATATATTTACTAATTATAATTCAAGAATTAAAGCATAAATAATTAGATCCATACATAAACACACAAAATTGGAGAGTATCACACCGTATCCCACTAGATCTAGGATACGCATGCGACACGAGTCCAACACACAACCAATTGCACCCCGAAGGACACAAGCAAGTCACAAATATTATTTATGAACAAATTACCTCTTCTTGCGGGGGGAAGGCTCTTTCAGAGTCGAAGCCTTCCGTTTCTGGGGGATAATGAGAGGCTGTGCTGGCGGAGCTACTACGCCTCTCGGTATTGTCATCAAGAACTCGTCTGCCCCGGCGGTGTCTTCATTCTCATCCGAGGAAACGGACGAAATCTTCTCCCTTCCAGTAGACCTATGGGAGTGTATCCTAAAACTTCTATACATATCAAAATCATGATGGAAGGTATTTATGGACTCATAGAACTGCGTATATGAGTGAAGGATGCACAACTCCATAGAGAGAGAAGTCGCAGGCACAGCAAAAATGGCACCAGTACAGCCCGTGATAAAGTACCGCCATCCTCTGGCTCTATCAATAAGTCCACCTTTGGACTTGAAGCTGGTAACGGCATTTCCCACATACAACTGGTCGTACCCAAACTGCCTGGCGAACCGACTGGGCAAATAAGGCTCCAGGTAGCAGTGGTCATCGCTTCTGTATAGCAAATGGGAAGGTCTAATACAGACCAACCAGTATAAGGCTTCAAGAGAAAGAATGTTCCTCCCATGGCCCCCATCCTTAAGTTTCGTCCCTTGTTGATTGATATGTACAGGGAGGACGATGCAGAAAATCTTCCAGCAGTGGACAACATTTAACGTCCGCCGGCAATCTATAACGGTCACCACGTTCTAAGAGGAATTCTTGTAATTCAATAAGAAGTTATTTTTGGAACTGCCGGCAGAACCGGGAGACATCACCCTGGTGTTGTGAAGGATTAACCATCCCATCAGGTATAGGAAGGGTAATTCCACTCTAGGAAATCCTTCACGCTGTGTCTCATCTGCGAGCAGCCCATCAGTAAGGGCCCTCAGGCCTGCTTGTATTCTACATACCATAGCAGGAAGCAGGCCCAGTCTTGCCCCGAACACTAAACGCACTGCAGGCCATAAGGTGTTGTGATGGATGCGATCTGCAGACGCGATGCCAGGCACTACCCAGCGGCGAATCCAGACAGAAAGGAAGCCAGCCAGTTGAGCTTCCCTTGACAGAGGCTTGCGATAATGCCTCATATAACTGAAGGCTTTTGTGCCTGCAGGGTAACCCCCTATCTCCTCGTCAAAAATATGATCTGAAGCCCCTGCATCTTCAATAAGGTCATCGACCGTGTCAGCATTGAGCATGCTCAGGAGGTTTAAGGGCCTATCTCGGCTATCTACCACCTTGTCTGGCTTAATATTTCTGGCCTGGTAGAAGAAGAGATAGGTTTCCCACTTGTTGATATGAGCCAAATCAGAGGGCTCCTTGTAGAAAGTGGTGCAGGCAAGATAGTGGCACATCAACTCCTGATATACTGCCACTGCCCGAGGGTTTGTATCCCTTAATTCCCTGTTTGTAGGGACGTACTCTTCATAAGGAGTGTCCCCCATTGGCAGGCTTAAAATCTCTGCCATTTCATGAAAGGCTAATCCCAACTCACCCAGCGGAGTGGCAAAAGTCCCAGTAAGCGAATTATATCGCTCCATAAAGGCTAAAAACAAGTTAGGGTTAACAGACAGCCCAACACTTGTGGCGTTCACAGCCGCGAACAAGCCAATACTTTCCAGCTCCGTCTGGAAGTGCTTCAGGGCCCAGGCAGTCAAACTGGCCCATCGAAGATTCCCCGGGCTAAGCCATCCACTAGTCCGAGGGTTGACCCTGGGGTACATTCTGTAACACCCCGTTCCGCTCAAGCGGACTGCCATCTCAATCGGCAATCGTGCAGCTGTCCCGACCCGTCTTGCCTCGATCAAGAAGCAAAGGATATCCAGACTTGTCCCTACAGGAATCCGGCTTGGACTTTCAGAGGCTCGCTCAGACGTATTACTCTACCGAGGCGAATCATCGCTAAGGTGGGTGGCTACGGTGAACTTGTCTTTGCTTAGCCAGCACACATAAAAATCTGGAATGTTCATGCTAGTCGCTAGGTGATTCACCCCCTGCATGCTAATAAATCCAACGCACCTAGCTAAGGGAATAATCCCAACTTGTATTGCTTGCTAGAACATGGAAAAGGAAATACTGCCTATATTCAGACCCTCGCATGCTAAGTCCCTTAACGGTTTCATCTCTCGGACTACCTTCGGGCCCGAGCAATGTGCCTGCTTATGTACCTAGAAACGTATGCTTGTCTGCTTGAATGTTGCCGTATTTTCATCCAACTCCGGGAGACTACTCAGTAGTCGTTCCGTGTATGATTGACCCTGCAAGTATCCAGGACCGTTAGGTCACCACGCAGCCCCGAACTAGGGGAGTGCATCAAGACAAGTTATTGTACAAAGAACAAGATCCAAGTATCCCGTGTACTCGTATACTCGTGTTCCCGTGCACTCGTGTTCTCGTGTTCTCTTGTTCAAAGTGCACGCGTGTTCTCGTGTTCTCGTGTATCTCATGATAATTGAATGACCCAAAAAGAAAATGCATGTCGCGGACAACTCGGAAATGAGGTATAGTTCCACGGACGGTCACCGGGGCACTGGGGCCGATCCGATCTGGATGGAACTCTTGTGTGGTCCCTCGTGTTTGGGCGAGTGGTTTGTAGCACCTCGTGTACTTACGTTGCTTTCCACTTTCCTGGGACCACATCACGTGTGTAGTCCATCGTGTGCGGACAAGATGGTTTGTAGCGCATCGTGTACTTTGTTGCATTCCATCTTGGCCTTGGACTACTTTATGTACAATCCATCGTGTACGGGCGAGATGGTTCGTAGCGCATTGTGTGCTCTCGTTGCGTTCTATTCTCGTCTGGGATTAGTCCTTTATGGCTATGCCAGCGACTCATGTTCATATAGATAAGTCATCCTCGCTTAGCGGCTATCCGCGTGCGAGTCATTGCATCAAGAACAACTGAGCACACCAAATACTGTCCCGTTCAATGACTCTCATGTTTGCATGTTGCATATGCTGCTCCTGAATGTTTATATATGCCCCTGCTTAAATTAACAATGTTTGCCTTGGACAGGGAAGGAGATGGTAAGTTGGTAAGTCTCGCCGTATTTCCTCTAACATCGCACGGCGCACTGCCCGACACGTTAGGCTATTCAATATCTGCATAAAACTGATCCTAAGGCAACTAGAAAGACAACTGAATAGTTGTGCACGGAACCTGTATTACGTGTTTGGATTTGTCGAGCGGACGAGTAGCTTCCCCACCAGTGCATTCAATGTACTGATAACCCACCAGTTTGTATGCAGGGTGCGAAGAACCTCGTTCGGTGCGGACGCCTCCTTCGTGCGTGCTAAGGCCAGGAGTTCCCTCTGAAGCCTTGCAACGGTGCGTCCGGGACTGAAGCACATATACAAGACATAAGTTGTGAACATCGCCTGACCATCGCCTGTACATTCATTCCACAGTTGTAGCCACTTGGCACGCTTTTACTGTTTCAGAGAGAGAGGCTTAAGCGACTTGTAATCTCGGCTATATGCCGCCTGTAATACATGTTTCATATCAATAAAGAGATTACTTTACTTGTTTCGATGCTTCCGCTATATTGTCGACTCAGTGAACCTGTTATCGATCGCTATGCGTTCCTAAACTCCGCTGCACTCGGACAATCTGTGCGACTCTGTGGCTTAGAACTCTTGCCGCCAGCCAATGAACCATGGCCTTGCACGGGTGTGGATCACGCTCGTGCGACATCACGCCCGGATGGGTTAAGCGATCGTTCCGCGGGAGCGCTGGCGAGGGTGATTCCCGTCTAGCGGGAACGGCCGATTTGCCTGCGGAAGATCGGGGCGTGACAGGTTGGTATCAGAGCCTGGCTTCTACGCCTTTGGACTTCGATTCGATATCTCTGTTTTGACAGCTCGTTCGTAGGTTATGTGCACGCTCTCTCTCAATGCCTCGATGGGATGTTCCAACAATAAATCTAAATACTTTCAAAATGCGTTTTGATTGGTATGATTGCTTGTCTGGTTGTATGCTGTGAGTGGCCTTTGTGCCAACCTGTGCGAACCCCTGAGAGTATCGCTAGTAGCTTGTCCGATTTTCACTAACCCTAAGTTTGGTTGAATGCATCTATTCGAGGGACGCCTTGAACTAGTGCACCATCCAAGACTTAGAAAAGGTGAAACTCGAGTGCTAAGACTTCGCTATCACTGAGCTGGTTGACGTGTTCACGCTAGAGGGTACCTTCAAAAGTGCGCACGATCCAGTCTAAGTGATATGCTGATTTTGAAGCTTGTGCAAGTGAATATCCAAATAAAACAAGTACAAACGACTTGTCTAGGATTGCCTCAACCCTAGATTTCTGCTTGTCCTTAGTAAGTCTCGAGGACGATACTTTTTCTAAGTTGGGTAGGATGTAACACCCCGTTTCGCTCAAGCGGACTGCCGTCTCAATCGGCAATCGTGCAGCTGTCCCGACCCGCCTTGCCTCGATCAAGAAGCAAAGGATATCCAGACTTGTCCCTACAGGAATCCGGCTTGGACTTTCAGAGGCTCGCTCAGACGTATTATTCTACCGAGGCGAATCATCGCTAAGGTGGGTGGCTACGGTGAACTTGTCTTTGCTTAGCCAGCACACATAAAAATCTGGAATGTTCATGCTAGTCGCTAGGTGATTCACCCCCTGCATGCTAATAAATCCAACGCACCTAGCTAAGGGAATAATTCCAACTTGTATTGCTTGCTAGAACATGGAAAAGGAAATACTGCCTATATTCAGACCCTCGCATGCTAAGTCCCTTAACGGTTTCATCTCTCGGACTACCTTCGGGCCCGAGCAACGTGCCTGCTTATGTACCTAGAAACGCATGCTTGTCTGCTTGAA
This sequence comes from Iris macrosiphon, assembly GCA_036927795.1. Lineage (NCBI taxonomy): Eukaryota > Viridiplantae > Streptophyta > Magnoliopsida > Asparagales > Iridaceae > Iris > Iris macrosiphon. The sequence continues at coordinate 147,328,928 of JAYESA010000009.1, read as the reverse complement.
TGTTGCCGTGTTTTCATCCAACTCCGGGAGACTACTCAGTAGTCGTTCCGTGTATGATTGACCCTGCAAGTATCCAGGACCGTTAGGTCACCACGCAGCCCCGAACCAGGGGAGTGCATCAAGACAAGTTATTGTACAAAGAACAAGATCCAAGTATCCCGTGTACTCGTATACTCGTGTTCCCGTGCACTCGTGTTCTCGTGTTCTCTTGTTCAAAGTGCACGCGTGTTCTCGTGTTCTCGTGTATCTCGTGATAATTGAATGACCCAAAAAGAAAGTGCATGTTGCGGACAACTCGAAAACGAGGTATAGTTCCACGGACGGTCACCGGGGCACTGGGGCCGATCCGATCCGGATGGAACTCTTGTGTGGTCCCTCGTGTTCGGGCGAGTGGTTTGTAGCACCTCGTGTACTTACGTTGCATTCCACTTTCCCGGAACCACATCATGTGTGTAGTCTATCGTGTGCGGACAAGATGGTTTGTAGCGCATCGTGTACTTTGTTGCATTCCATCTTGGCCTTGGACTACTTCATGTACAATCCATCGTGTACGGGCGAGATGGTTCGTAGCGCATCGTGTGCTCTCGTTGCGTTCCATTCTCGTCTGGGATTAGTCCTTTATGGCTATGCCAGCGACTCATGTTCATATAGATAAGTCATCCTCGCTTAGCGGCTATCCGCGTGCGAGTCATTGCATCAAGAACAACTGAGCACACCAAATACTGTCCCGTTCAATGACTCTCATGTTTGCATGTTGCATATGCTATGCTCCTGAATGTTTATACATGCCCCTGCTTAAATTAACAATGTTTGCCTTGGACAGGGAAGGAGATGGTAAGTTGGTAAGTCTCGCCGTGTTTCCTCTAACATCGCACGGCGCACTGCCCGACACGTTAGGCTATTCAATATCTGCATGAAACTGATCCTAAGGCAACTAGAAAGACAACTGAATAGTTGTGCACGGAACCTGTATTACGTGTTTGGATTTGTCGAGCGGGCGAGTAGCTTCCCCACCAGTGCATTCAATGTACTGATAACCCACCAGTTTGTATGCAGGGTGCGGAGAACCTCGTTCGGTGCGGACGCCTCCTTCGTGCGTGCTAAGGCCAGGAGTTCCCTCTGAAGCCTTGTAACGGTGCGTCCGGGACTGAAGCACATATACAAGACATAAGTTGTGAACATCGCCTGACCATCGCCTGTACATTCATTCCACAGTTGTAGCCACTTGGCACGCTTTTACTGTTTCAGAGGGAGAGGCTTAAGCGACTTATAATCTCGGCTATACGCCGCCTGTAATACATGTTTCATATCAATAAAGAGATTACTTTACTTGTTTCGATGCTTCCGCTATATTTTCGACTCAGTGAACCTGTTATCGATCGCTATGCGTTCCTAAACTCTGCTGCACTCGGACAATCTGTGCGACTCTGTGGCTTAGAACTCTTGCCGCCAGCCAATGAACCATGGCCTTGCACGGGCGTGGATCACGCTCGTGCGGCATCACGCCCGGATGGGTTAAGCGATCGTTCCGCGGGAGCGCTGGCGAGGGTGATTCCCGCCTAGCGGGAACGGCCGATTTGCCTGAGGGAGATCGGGGCGTGACACATTCCTCCCTGCCCCATAAAGTCATTGTAGAAGGTCGATATCTGAACCGGCTGGATCAGCGATATATCCTCGCTCGGGATACTACCCGGCAGTAATCCCCTAAAGGGCATAACAGGGCCCTAGGGACGGCTCATATAAGCCCCCCCGTCGTATTCCTTGTTATATAAAATTTTCCCCGGTCGGCCGTGAAGATCGGGAGTCAGGGTCTATGACATCTTCCTAGGATGTGTGGCGTGGAAGAACGCAGAGATAGGGTAATCCCTGGGCATCCTGGATAGATACATCACCGTGCCCTCAGCAGTAAACACCCAATCCTCCTTCTTGGGCTTGGTCTGGGATTGTTTGTCGATAACATTCCCGAATAAGAAACCAGGTTTCTTATACTCCGTCCCGTCTATGTATGTCAGGGGCTCCCCACTGATCATACTCAGCAGCATGCGTTCTCCCTGAGACGTGATCAGGGTTCCCCTTTCTTCAGGATAATTGCCTCCAGAAATGGGGAATGTCACATGGGACAAGTCCTCCAAATAGTTTGAGCTTAACATCCCGGCAGCAGAGCCCATAGCTTCAGCCAAAGAAAAAATCTGCAAATCCACTACAAAATGCAAGAAAACAAGTCAGTCTCTACACTAGACGCTACACTCTTGCCTTTTACGCCAAAGATTATCAGTCTGGGCTTCTACGCCAAGACTGTAAAAATTTGAGTCTTACGTTGGAAACTATTTTTTATTGCGTAAAACTCAAGGTCGGCAGTATCTAACAGTCTGAGCTTTTACGCTAGATTGACAAAATTTGAATTTTTACGCCGGTATTCATATCCAGCGCGTAAAACTCAAAGTTTGTAGTATACGCCAAATCTCGACAGTCTGAGTTTTTACGCCAGACTGCAAAAATTTAGAGTTTTTATGCCGACACATTAGGAATGTGTGCGTAATAATAAAACATCTCTGTGCATCATCTTCCTTGAAGAGGCTCTCAGCACAAAAGATGACCTTGCGCGTGCACGTACAACGTGTGCGAAAGATTTTTTTTCTCCCGAAGTCTTTACCTGTAATGTCCGAAGCACAGCTCGACGGCGGAGCGCTGCATTCCGATCGAGGCTCGTTCAGCCTAATGGGAGTTGCTCGTGCTTGAGCAGTAGAGCGAGAAGAGGAAGTGACCTTCTTTCCCTTAGCAGTGGAAGTCTGTTTAGGTGCCATGGCGATTCTGAGTTCTCAAGAAAGAGACGAAGAAGAAGGGTTCTTGGAAAGCAAGGGTTTTGTGAAGACAGATAAAAGTTTTCTCTCTCTAAACCTTGGACTATTTATAGAGTTCGGATAACTCTTCGAATCCCTAACCAAATCCGATATTTAATATTCTGTTACGATTTGGGACCACGTCAGCCTATTATTTGGAAAAAAAAAAGACGGACAGTCAGTGGATCCAGAATTTACGCGCAGATCTATGATTTTACGCTAAGGAAGCTTTTACGCTCGAGAGGATACAAATCTACGGTTTTACGCCCAGAGGCTATAAATCTATGGTTTTACTCTCAGATGCTTTTACGCTTAGGAGCTTTTACGCTCGAGAGGCTACAAACCAACGGTTTTACGCTCAGAGGCTACAAATCCATGATTTCACGCTCGGGAGCTTTTTATGCTTAGAGGTTACAAATCTACGATTCTACGCTCGAAAACTACAGACGGCCAATTACGAGGGTTTTCGCAGAAGATGCTCTTTTTTGTCTACAAAATATTCCAAGTGCCTGGAACACACAGAGTTCAGCATTGAAGATGACTCTTCTTCTTGGGCCATTTGGAAGTTCATCCAAAGTCCAGTCAGAATATTTTACAAAAGTTCAAGTATGGCTTAGTCGAAAGAAACTTCTCGCCTTTCTTAAGGGTTTTTCGGGAAACCATTCTTGAAGATGATGGTCTAAACAAGAATTCTTCATATCAGAGAAGTGACAGTTCAGAATTCTATGCGACTCCTCGTCCAAAACAGCATGACAGTTTGGATCTTCAACTTAAATGCTAAGCAGCTTTCTACGCGTCTTCTGTTACGCGTAAAAGATGAGACGAGATCAGATATTCTTTTTTCAGAGTCGGCGTAAAATTATTCAGACGTGCCGAAACTGCGCACTATTCAGACTACCTCACAGCAAATATGGCAAATCATCAGATGCGTAAAAGAAGACAATTTTATTAATCATGATTACATATGATGGAAATCCAGTTTACAAAGGATTTTTTCATCTTCATGATTACATATAATGGAAATCCTTTTTTTCTACAAAGGGTTTTCTCATTTGCATTTAAGATCACACTAAGAATCTGCTGTGCCAGGTTCTCGTATTGGTGTAGATCTTTTTTGTCCTCTACAGCAGTTAATCGGCTTCTGCGGCCGATTAACAAGAAAATGATTAATGGCGGGAGGATACAGAACTGGGCATGTATCAATTTCGCAAGCCCACCCTCCATACGCCATGGCAAGCATGCCCTAGATTTGTGTTGGGGGTTCAGACCCAACGCAATACTCGAAGACGGGGCCAGACTGCCTACCATCGTCCAGCACCATAATGGAAGAAAATACAGCTTGTAAGCTGTGTGTCCAATACGACCCTTCCTCTCTCCTGGACAAATCGTCATATGAAATTACTGATCATCCCGAGCAAAGGAAGCTATGATATCCTTCCATGATCCATCGTTGTAGAGGACATTTGCTCGAAGACACCTCTTTTTACGGCTCCTTACATGCTGGAAGAACATGATCTTCTTCTTCCTCAAGTCAACCTGACGAAGCTCGGCAACCATCTCTCTCTTTGTGGTGAAGGAGGTGTGCAAAAAATAGGTTAACTCGCATGCCTTTATATAGGCAGAGGAGAACACACCAAATCCCAACAAATTCCTAAAATTCGTCGAGAAATCAGCCTCGCGGAATGAGTCAAACTTGATCGTTTCATACTTCATTCAAAGTATTTCAAATTACGAGGAATTTGAAAACTTTGAAGGGGGTCTTGTAGAAGCATGAAAAATACGCTGGGGAATCATACGCGTAAAACCCTCAAGAAGTCCGCGTAAAACAGAGCTCCAACACTGGGTGGCGTAAAATATAACTTCAGAGCCATTGGCGTACAACAGAGCTTCAACGCTATTCAGCGTAAAATATAGCTCTAGAACAACCCGCATAATGCAGTATTTCCAGACTGCTTCGGCGTAAAAAGGTTGCTACATCGCCATTTCGGCGTAAAAAGGTTACTATATCGCCATTTCGGCTTAAAATCTGTCTGCTTTTAATGCAGCGAGAAGTTGTACGAGGAACTCTTCGTATTCCTCGAATGAACCTATCAGTGAAGCAGTGAACCTGACTCCTGACAAAGAGTACTGCTCGGCGATCGAAAGGACGGCTGTAATGATGATTCTGCACAGAGCCCCAGACTGTCGTCTAGTGACATAACCCTTGATATAAGACGTCGTTTACGCATTCAAGGAATACGATGCCTATTTTACACAGGCAAAGATGAGATTTTACGCTCAGGAAGAGACGAAACCAACCGCTACGTCAAAAGCTGTTCTTCGTACAGAACTCGAGGCACGTCTCTGCAGTTAATGCGCGAGATGGGGGCAGATCTCTGCATTTAATGTACGAGATTTGGTTCTACTTTTAATGACTGGGTGAGCTATAATTAGGGCTAATACGTCCACATCACCATCCGCGCACATTACGCCAACCGGGCTATTTTCAACTATATGAGTCACTACTAGAAAAAGTGGGATTAGCGACGTATTTTAGTGACGTCAAAATAAATGTCGCTAATAATATATAAATTAGCGACTCCTTACAAAAACGTCGCTAGACGTCGCTAAATGGCGACATTTAGCGACGTTTAGTGACTTTTATTAAGATTTTAAAAGATAAGTCACTATAAGTTCAATTAAGGTCGCTAAACGTCGCTAATATGTCTAATTTACCGACGTTTAGCGACGTATATAGCGACCTTTATATTAAAAATATTTAGCAACGTGTTTAGCGACGTCCTTGACGTCGCTAAAATTTAATTTAGCGACATTTTTATTGGACGTCGCTAAACGTCGCTAAAATTTGGTTAATTAGGGCTCGGTTTCATTTTTCCCCATCTGTTGAAATTTTAAAAAGAAACAAAATCCCCCCCCCACTCCGTCGACCGGCTCTCCACCGCGACTACTCCGGTAAACCCTACTTTCTCTCTCTCTCTCTCTCTCTCTCTCTCTCTCTCTCACAGGACACATGTGACATTGACACAAACATGAGACACACACAGACACTGACACAGACACAGACACGGCACACACACACACTGACACTGACACTGTTCAGGACCTAGGGTTAGGGTTAGGTTTTTTTACATGGGGTTAGGGTTAGGGTTAGGGTTAGGGCCGACTGGCCCAAGTATGTGTGTATCAGTGTGTCAGGTGAGTTTTGATAGGTGTTGTTGGTACCAGGTGAGTTTTGATTACAGATTTCTTAAGAGTGTATGTGTGTATCAGTGTGTCAGTTTGGGGGGTTAGGTTTTTTAATAAAGGGAGTACAGAAATCTGCCGGTAATTGTGAGTGAGTACAGCCACAATGCATGGGGTTATCCATTTCATAGAGCAATAGCCCGTGTACTTGGGAAACTTTTGATGCAAAAATTGTTCAAGCACCAGGTGCCTTAGTGCAATGCCATGACTGAGCAGTAGCTCCCTGGAACCTACTGCAAGTTGCAGATGTTAGGATTAGTGATGTGTTCAGCTAAGGGATGTATGCAACTGTGTACAGTGCACTAGAAGAAGTAGGCAGTGATTAGCTTTAGGTAGTATTATGCAAGTGTGTGAGTTGGAGAAGTGTGTCAGTGAGGGATAGCTAGTGTCAAGTTTAGTGGGTAGTATAGATATTAGAATATAAGCTAATGTAAAGTTATGATACAAGATATTGGTTGAGGTATGGGTATTTGTTAATCAAGTATCTCAAGAAACTTAGTTTATGAGCTTAGGATACTAAGGGTGTAACCAAGTAGGTATCTCCAGTACTTGGGTGTGTGTTAAGCTAGTACCAAGGTTGTGGATTAGTATCTTGGGGCAGTGGGTTAAGGTATAGTAGTAAAGTGGTATTAAGATATTATTTGGGTAATGTTATATATATATATATATATATATATATATATATATATATATATATATATACTGCATTTCCCATAAAGGACACTGACACAGACACGGCACACACACACACTGACACAGACACTGATCAGGACCTAGGAGTGTGGTTGGGGGCAGCTGCAGTTCTATAGTATGATACACTATTTGTAGTGTGTTGACTGCACACTTATAGTGCAGTTCATAGTACTATGGGGTTGGGGGCAGCTGCAGTTTTGATAAATGAAAATATGTATTATATCAGTTATGATTTTTATAGTACGGTTAAGTTAGGAAGTTATGTGATAAACTATTGTATGTAATGATTTATATGATACATACTATCAATTTTGCAGAAGTTTCTAGAAATGGATATGAATTACTATCTGCGTCATCGTTCGTGGATGTACAACCGTCATCCTGATGACATGTGTGGTGTGCGGGATGAATTCATTGAGGGTGTACAGCAGTTCCTGCAGTTCGCCAAGGCGTTCCCTCAGTACATGGACGGTATCAAAATTAAGTGTCCGTGTGTGAGATGTCGCAACAGGAAATACCATCCAGAAGTAAAAGTTACATATCATTTATACTCGAAGGGCTTTACGCCGAATTACTATCAGTGGACCGCGCACGGAGAACTTGTATCTCTAGCATCGGAGTCGGAGCCCTATGTGGAGCCGTATATGGATGTCCAAGACCACGATGCTTACGACGACGGGTTGGTGAACATGATTTATGATGCGGCGGGGCCTAGTTTCAATCCTGACAATTATGATGCGGCGGGACCTAGTTTCAATCCGGACAATTATGATGCAGCTGAGGAGGCACCGAATGCCGATGCTGCAAAGTTTATGGAGTTGCTTGAGAATGCAAGGACTCCACTATATCCTGGTTGTGAGGATCATTCACCGTTGGAGGTGGTTACAAGATTATTGAGCATCAAGTCCAATTTTAACATGTCGCAAGAATGCTATAATCGACTGCTCAATTTGATTATAGAGATCTTGCCCGAGGGTGCAAAGTTGCCTAAAGACTTCTATCGATCTAAGAGGATGGTGAGATCGCTTTGGATGAGATACGAGAAAATTGATGCATGTCGTAACGGGTGCATGTTGTACTACAAAGACGACAAGGATGAAGATGCGTGCAAATTCTGTGGTGCTGATCGCTACAAGGCCACTGTTAGAGGAAAGTCTGTCGGTGCAAGGAAGCCTACCGATTCGATGCACTACTTGCCTTTGACGCCGCGGTTGCAGCGGTTGTTTATGGTTAAGGAGACTGCAGAAAACATGAGTTGGCACAGGCGAAAACAGATCGAAGGAGTATTGGATCATCCATCCGATGGAGAAGCATGGAAGCACTTTGATCGAGAGTATCCATATTTTGCCGAGGAAGCGCGTAATGTCAGATTGGGGCTCTACTCTGACGGTTTTACCCCATTCGGACTTTTGGGCTCCCAGTATTCGTGTTGGCCTGTGATCGTCACTCCGTACAATCTACCATCTTGGATGTGCATGAAGACTCCGTATATGTTCCTAACCGTTATTATCCCGGGTCCGAACAATCCGAAGAGGAACATCGATGTGTATTTACAGCCTTTGATAGATGAGTTGAATCAGCTATGGGAAGTCGGTGCCAACACGTACGATGTTTCTAGAAAGCAGAATTTTCAGATGAGGGCAGCACTTATGTGGACCATCAACGACTTTCCGGCCTATGGAATGTTATCGGGATGGAGCACCCATGGTCGTCTCTCATGTCCGTATTGCATGGACCGTTCTCAGGCTTTTCGTTTGAAATACGGAGGTAAACCGTGCTTCTTCGATTGTCATCGATAATTTTTGCCGAAGGATCATCCGTACCGGAGGAATCAGAATGCTTTTCGTGCGGGAGTTATGGAGAAGGCCAATCCACCGCCAAGGTGGCCCGGATGCACGATATGGGAAGAGGTAAAAGATTTACCAAGTGCTATCGAAGAGCCTGCTAAGGGGTACAAGTGTGACGGATTTGGTCGTACCCATAACTGGACGAAGAGGAGTATATTCTGGGATCTGCCATATTGGAGCACCAATCTGATCAGACATAACCTTGATGTCATGCATATCGAGAAGAATATGTTTGATAACATAATTAATACTGTAATGGATGTAAAGGGGAAGACGAAAGATAATCCGAAGGCCAGGTTGGACTTAGAAGACATATGTAGACGTCCTGCACTGCATTTGATAGAGGAGGGGAATGGAAAGTTAAAGTAACCTAAGTCAGTTTTCTCACTGGATAAAGAGGATAAAGGTAGACTTTGTAGGTGGATTCAGGGTCTAAAGTTTCTAGACGGGTACGTGTCGAACTTGAAAATATGCGTCAACCTCAAGAAGAACAAACTAGTAGGTATGAAGAGCCACGATTGTCACGTATTCATGGAGAGGTTAATTCCGATTGCATTTCGGGAATTCTTACCGCAGGTCGTTTGGGACCCATTGACAGAGCTAAGCATATTCTTCAGAGATCTTTGTTGTACTAAGTTGCTCGTCGATCGTCTAGAAAAGCAAGAGAGGGACATTGCGGTAATACTATGTAAGCTCGAGAAGGTGTTTCCTCCTGGATTCTTCGACTCTATGGAGTATTTGCCAATTCATCTTTCCTATGAGGCACGTGTTGGTGGTCCTGTCGGTTATCGGTGGATGTACCCCTTCGAGCGCCATCTGAATCACCTAAAGAGAAAGGTAAAAAATAAGGCACGGGTTGAAGGCTCTATTTGTGAAGCTTATGTTCTCGAGGAGATTACAAACTTTTGCTCGACGTATTTCAAACCGCATGTTGCTACTAATAGGACGAAAGCTCCCAGAAACGATGACGCATATCAGGAATCTAATGATGCAATACTCAAAGTATTCAATGCATCCGGAAAGCCTTCGGGAAAAATGAAGAAGAGATATTTGAATGACGATGAGCTAAGGGCTGCTCAATTGTATATATTACTCAATTGCGACGAGGATGAAGTGGAGAAGCTAGAGGGGTAAGTAATTAATACGTCCACGTTTACATCATCTCAATGTAATAGTATAAGATACTATTATGCTACTAATCAGCAGTTGCTTCATTATTTTTCAGCACATATAATGATGAGTTGAGGTCGGTTAGACCCTACATAACAGACGAAGAAGTAGAACAAGATATGAGATGCCATTTTCCTTCTTGGTTGAGCGCATATGTAAGATGCTTGGTAATTACTTTTGGGTTTCTGCACTTGCAAAACAAATAACTTACTATCGCTACTTTGGTATTTAGGTCGATCGTCTAATATCACCCGAGATTGAATCTATTAGGACTCTAGCCAAGGGACCAATTACTGCCGTAAAAATATGGCCAAGTTTCTGTGTGAATGGGTTCAGGTTCAAGTCAACAAATGCTCCTATCAGAGACAGCTTTCTGGATCTTGATTCCACGAAAAACAGTGGTTTGTGTATCAAATCTTCAAACTACAAAGACGTCAATCCGGGCAATGATTTTTTTGGCATCTTACGAGAGATTGTGGAGTTGACATATAATTATGGCACAGAACCTGCTAATATCGTGCTATTCAGGTGTGAATGGTTCCATCCGATTCAAGATCAAGGTTGGAAAATTGACAAGCATGGCCTTGTGGATATAAACTACAAGCGTAGATATCAAGGCTACGAACCATTTGTCCTATCAAGTCAGGCTCAGTTCGTGTACTTCACAACTTATCCTAGACGGGGGACAGCGAGGTCGGATTTGTGGGCAGTATGCAAGACTAAAGCTAGAAATACCTTTGACATTGACGAAATAGCTTATCAGGAGGACGATCTACCTCTTGTAACAAATATTGTAGATGTGGACTCAACGGAAGTTACTCATTACACGAGTAATAATGTAGAAGATGTAGAATTATCCGAAGAGGACGACGAAGTAGATGAAAGTGAAGACGAGGAAGAGGAAGAGCAGGACGACGAAGGCGAACAAGATGAATTTTCTGAAGATGATTGAAAATAAAAAATATTGCATGTAGAATGTAACTATATTTTGACTGTAAATATTGCATGTAGAAGTAGATGTACCCATTAACGAATATATGTATTATATTTTGACTGTATAATGCTTTGAGATATGTATCACATTTCGACTGTAGAATGTAGTATATATTTGTGTTTCTCTATATTCATCATATGTTGTTATCAGATATGACAGGACGACGCGGAGGATTCGGCAGGTCCCGAGGTAGACAGAGTGTCACTCCGGTACTGTCTACTGTTGGTTCCGGATCATCGTCGCCCAGTACTCCAGTATATCGATCACAGACATGCCCGACTGTTGGGACGAGTAGTTCCTGGCGTGATAGTACACCCTAGTCCAGCGTTCCTCCTGCTGACGGAACCATGGGGACAGATGAGCATGTCGAGGAGGTCGTGCTGACGTTGTCCCAGCATCAACAAGATCCTCCATGCGCACCACCGGAGGAGACGAGGACAGAGATTTGGGCCGACGGTACAAAGTAAGTCAATTAGATGGTTTAGTATATATTTGTGTTTCTCTTTATTCATCGTATATTGACTTTTTCAGTAATCTAAATTATTATCTCTGTATAGATATCGTCCATCGTCGGTTCAGAGACGCCTGGGCCAATTTCTGAGGAACAACTACGGTGGCCCTTGGATCAACTACTCTGAGGCTCCGGAGGAGAGGAAGGCGTTCTGGTTTGCGCACTTCCAGGTAAAAATATATTAAATAAATCCTCTAATTTATGCATATTCGTGATGCTAACTTAATAAATTATTTATTGTAGCAAACGTATTTTTATCCTCCGCACCGGGCCGAGTTGATCGAGCGGCTCTTTCCTACCGTTGCCGCCAAGCTTATCCGAGATGCTCTGGATGACCAGAAGGCTCGTGATCGTGCTGGAAAACCGATCCAAGGTTGGATCACGCCTGAGCAGTGGACTGCGATGAGGGCTAGATTCGACGATCCGAGCTACAAGGAAAGGTCTAAGAAGGCCAAGGCGGCTAGGCAGAATGCTGCCAAGTGGTGTGGTGGCTCGATTCCGATGACGGAACATTTCCGTCGTTTGGTATGTTTTTTCTTTTAAAATATATTATTTTAATATAAGTACCAGAAAATGGTACTTGGAAAAAATATTTAAGTTTAGTAATAAATAATATATTTTTAACAGGTACAGAGGGGTGAGGATGCAAACATGGTGACCGTCTTCTTGGCCACCCATCGCAAGGACGGAAATCTCATTGATGAGAGGGCCTCACAGACCTATGTAAGTATTACTTTACTTTATGTTTATTTTAATATAACTTAGGCAATTATCGAGTTTCCAAACCTTTTCTAGGCCAAGTATCTTAGGCTTCGTGAGCGGGCGACTGCTAGTGCACCAACACCTGGAGAGGCTGGTGCTTCGTCGCAGCCCGGTCCATCTCCGTCGGCGGACGACCTGTGGGTGACCACAGCTGGTGGTCTCCAGAGGGGTACGTACTACGGTACGGGCTCCTATGGCGCCCTGGTTGCGACGCAGTCATCTAGGGCCTCCCCGACAGCTGCGCATTCCACACACCCCTCGCAGTCGCAGCCCTCACAGTCGTCGGCCATAGTCCAGGAGGCCGTCCAGGAGGCCGTTGACCGTCAGATTGCGTCTCTCCGTGACGACTTGCTGCGAAGTATGGAGGACCAGTCCCGGTCCCAGCCGCAGGCGTACGATCCGATGCTCATCGCACGATTGGATATGCTCGACCGCAGCATGACGGAGCTACAAAAATTGACAAATGATATTAGAGCCTCCAATGATCGCAACATCATGGAGCTGCAGGCGTCACAGCTATCGATGGGCGAGAAGCTGACGAGAATGCAGGATTCAATGCGTGATAGCAGTACGAGGCTGTTATCTACCCTGGATTCTTACAACCAGCGACTCGCAGACTTGGAGCGGGCATGGCCTCCACCGAAGTCACTGCCTTCTCCATCGACATCGGTGTCGATTCCACGGGACGAGTATGAGGAGTTCTTATCCTTCAAGCGCGCCGGTGGTCAGCCTCCTGCAGATCCGTAGTAGTATAGTTATTTTTATTATTATTTAGGATACGATTGTATATTATGAATTATTGATACTTCAACAATAGACATGATGTATGATGCTTCTTGTGGTCTTTAATTTTTTAGTTAATTTAATTGGATTATATAGTTATCTTGCATATCCACATTTAATTGGATTGATACTTCTTGTGGTCTTTAATTTAATTGGATTATATAGTTAACTAGATTGAATCATGTTGGTGTGTGTGATGAAGATGGTTACGATGCTAGATTGGGGAAGAGCCGATACGAGTGTGCCTCTTGCAAGAAGAGCTTCCACTCCTACCAGGCTCTAGGCGGGCACCGTGCGAGCCACAAGAGGCTCAAAATGGGATGCTGCAGCAGAGGAGGCGAGAGTACTACTAGCCCATTGGATGTCGTCGATCCGATAGTTGTCCACAGTGGAAAGGCTAAAACTGCAGGAAATCACCAATGTTTGCTTCTGGACACTATTTTTTTTATTTTTTTAAAATTAGCGACGTTATTAGCGACGTTTAGCGACGTTAAGTTACGTCGCTAAATACGTCGCTAATTAGCGATGCTGTAAAAAGTCGCTAATGACGTCGCTAATGACGTCGCTATACGTCGCCAATTGCTGACATGGCAGTATAGCCAGGTCATTTTAGACGTCGGTATAACGTCGCTATCGACGTCGCTAATCAGCGACCTTTAGCGACTTTAATAAACATCGCTATTTAGCGACTTGGAGTCGCTAAACGTCGCAAAAATTTGCGACACAGTAACGTCGCTAAAAACGTCGGTATAGCGACGTTTAGCGACGTTTTTTTTTTTGCGACTTGAGTTTTTCCGACAACTTTATAACGTCGCTAATTACGTCGCTAAACCAAATTAGCGACGATTTTTTGTTATTTAGCGACATTTTTAGACGTCGCTAATTAGACTTTTTCTGGTAGTGAGTACGCCGTACGCTATCTTCTCGAAATACGCCAACTCAGGCTATATTTGCAAAGGCGCGTGATAAGGCTATTCGGCCCAGATTACGCTCAAGACCTCAGTCAAGGAGGAATAATTGGCTATCCTTACGCTGGTTACCTATCCATGCAGCATCAAGCTTTACGCATAATTCGGCTTATGCCCCGACATAACCGCTATTTGGCTTCTACGCCGACATGACAGCTATTTGGCTTCTACGCCGACATGACAGCTATTTGGCTTCTACGCCAACTTGACAACTCTCCGGCTTTTACGCCTACTTGGCTTTTACGCCATCAGAACAGCTATTTGGCTTTTTACGCCAAGGAGACAGTTATTTGGCTTTTATGCCAACCATCTCTACGCAAGGGGCAGTTATCTACGTAGCTTGCATGCCGTGATCTCCGATAAGTGATTATACGCATTACCTCATAATGGGACACGCGTCACACGCCAATTCAGGAGATCATTCATACGTGGATAGCAGTTATTATAACCGCCGCGTAAAAGGTGCAGCTCTCTCCGCTGTTCGGTTTCTACGCCGACTGTAGTTGAACACTATAAATAGAGACCTCCGGCCACTGAGGTCAAAGGTCGAAGATTTTTCAAGAAAAGAGAGTATATCCAGAGAGTGTTGATTGACTACTTTGGCAACGAGAGTTCAATCCCTCCTGCAGTCTTTGAAGCATCTTTTTCGTCTTCTACAGCACTTCTTCGTCATCGTGTGGTCCAAGGGACAAAGTGATCAACCGCATATCAGACTCCTATAGCAATATTTCCCCAGAATCAATTTTTTTGTACTTAACATCCTCGTATAGGATTAATTGTACTTCTTTTTCTTGTTTGTAAACAAAGAAAGGGTTTCGTATAAACCTAGTTTCAATTTCTTTTGTTTATTATCAAACACAAACATATTTAGAATCTTAGCCAAGTTTCACTTGATTTATGTAAGGCTCAAAGTATTTTATATATATATATATATATATATATATATATATATATATATATATAAGAGAAAGTCTAGCCCAAATTGAAACCTACTTTCTTTTTATTATGCAAGCCTATTAAAAGGAATCTAATTGCTTCTTTAAAAGTTAAAGCCCAATTGAATGTTATTTATGCTTATTCTGATTTAAAATAGAGCGTGACACATTAGTTCATGCTTTATATATATTTTATTTAAATCCAACATCCCATTTATATTTACTAAATTCAGACCCAACATCTAAATTCCTTTCATTACTGTTGTCTTTACTTAATGGCCCATTTAAATATATTTATGGAAAGAAATAGAAATAGAGAGAGAGAGAGAGAGAGAGAGAGAGATAACACACTTATTCCTAGACACCAAAACAAGAGAGAAGATGCCCACTCTTATTCATTAAATTCAATCCAAGTTTATCACTCAAATTAAGCCCCTTAAATTAGAAATATACTTAAAATCTATATATATAATCCATTGGAAACATATTTAGAATAATAGCCAACTTCCACCTTATTTATGTAAGGCTAAAAAGATTTTATAAGAGAAAGTCGATCCCAAATTGAAACCTACACTTCATCTATTATGCAATCCAATTAAAAGGAATATAATGGCTTCTTTAAAAGTTAAAGCCAAATTGAATATATATATATATATATTCTGATTCTGATTTAAAATTTTAAATTAGGACTTGATCTATTAGTTCATGCATTATTTATATTTTATTTAAAACCAACATTCCTTTTATATTTACTAAATCATGGCCCAACATCTATGTTCCTTTCATTACTATTGTCTTTACTTAAAGGTCCACTAAAATATATTTAAGGAAATACATAGAAAAATAGAAACACTAAAAACAAGATGATAAAGAAACGAAAGAGAGGAGAAAAAAGATCAAGAAACCTCACATGTGGGAAATTTCTGATCGGCTCCAGGGACTCCACTAGTTGCTGGAAGACACCCGCGAGTAAGAAGGAGTGATGGCTGGGATCAGGCTCACCTCCGTGTAGAAGGATAAAAATTCTCCCATGCACTCCAGTTTACAGTCAACAAATAAGTAAGGTATGCATAACTGTGTAAGGGGGGGGGGGGGGGGGGGGGGGGGGCTCATAACAGCAACGGACATATGATGCCCTCAGACAGGCCGAGACGTATACCGTCCTGTGATGCATCGTCCCTACAGTCACATCAGAGAATTTATGACTCTAACAAAACAGACAGTTATTCTGACCGCATCGAATCCTATATCGCTGATTGAAATCCGTGCTGACAGTTTCGTCATAGTTACTTTTGGCAGTATACAGCTGTTCAAATGCCACGAATACAGAAAATGACAAAAGATCCATGCGTCTCTGGCTCAATGCATCCCAGACTCCATGTGTTCCATGCGTCTCTAACCCAATGCGTCCCAGATTCCATGTGTTCTATGCGTCTCTGGCCTAATGCGTTCCAGACTCCATACATTCCCTGCGTTTCTGGCCCCATGCGACTTCGACTTCATACAGTTTCCATATGCGGTCTGAACGACCACAAAGTAGGGCAGTCGTATAAAATCCCCTGACCCATATTTCGATGTCTGTCAGAAGTTCTGATACCTCACTCATCATCCTGGGATGCTTCAAAATTCGTGCAGACGATGACTCAGAAAAAGATAATAAGTCACATCAGTGTAATAATTGTCTCGACAGACGGGCCATGCCACGTGTCCTACGTATGCGGCTTCAAGACCCATGCGGCCTCGACATTATGCAGCCATAGCGTCCACCTGACCAAGGGCAAACAAGAGTACGCATGTGGCTTGAAGACCCATGCGGTCTCGTCCACATGGCCAGAGGTTCATTCCGACCAAGGCCAAACGAGAGCTTCTATGCGACTACAATAGTATGCGGCTCTCGACTCACAAGATTTTTTGTTACAACTGAAGATGATTTCTCGCACAGTTAGTATTGACCAAGTGTCCAATTGACCGAGTTATGCATACAACGGCCCCGAGATTTCTTCAAAATAGAAAATTCTAAGCAGACCCAAGTGGCGGCTTGCCTGCACTATGCAGCTACCGCTACAGCTGCATTATGCTGAAGGAGCCCCATGCGGCCACCAAGCACGAGCATATGCGACACCCATAGCACATTCGCAGGGCGGCTATAAATAACAAGGTACCACACCCCATACAAAAGGCTGGCTATATGCGGATTCAAACTAGAACCAAGGAGAGAAGTTTCTACGTCCTGATCGTCCACGGACTAAAGAGAGTTGCTACACTCCTAACCCTCCATAGTCACCCCCCAGATTAAAACAAATTTGTACTAGATTGTCTCTTAGGACTCTTCTCTGTACTTTCAAGTTTGTTAATCAAAATAAAGTCCTTTTAGTTCTTCTTTTTGATTTAAATGGCAAATACTCCGATGAAAAGATCGAGCGGCGCCAGATCTGGAATTTGAGGCCTTTTAGATCTGGCGTCGACACTTGTAGGGGATCTCACTGGAAGTTGTCGGAGGACGGATCGACAGTCAGCACCGGCCACAACACAGAAAACACGATAGAGGAATTCCAAAGGCGGTGGTCAAGTAAAATTCGAAGGAGGCTCTGGCTCGGAAGGTCGGTGCGAGGGATGCCTGTTCGGGTATGACGAGATTTGGTGCTACGACATCGACAAGTAATGCCAAATGGGAGGGTTCGAGGATGGAGGTCGACCGGTGGCCCATGGAAGCCAAGAAGAAGCATCACCGAAGGCGCTGAGTGTCGACGAGGTCATATCAGAGTTCTGAGGTGGTGAACAACTATAGTCCGAGGAGATCTAACGGTTCCTGTCGGCTGCGCAAGGCTCACTGGAGGAAGACCCTGGACTAGATGTGCATCGGGAAGGAAGGCACTGTGTCCTTATGGTCGGACCCGCAGACACAAGGGATAATTTGGGGGGTTTTAGGAATTGATTTCTATTAGATGTATCAGTTTTTTTGCATCGGACATAATAATTAAGGAATATGGACACCTTGGGTCAAACCCAGAGGCCAGCACGAGTAAACACAAGAACATTACTAGACCACTGACACAACAGGAAGAGGGGGAGAGTGAAAATAGATTTCGGCTTCACTTTGAAATGGCTTAAAATTTTATAATGGGCTTAAAATGATTTATTCAAACCAATGGGGGGTATTTATAGGTTAGCAAACTTGGACCCCAACTTTCTCTTGGGCCTAAAAACACGTTAATTATGGCTTTAGAAATATCTAGAAATAATTAGTTATGAATCATGTGTTAAATAAGGATTAAAAATTAATCACAAACCTAATATTAAATCATATGCTAATTAATTAATTGTCTAGAAAGATCCCCCTAAGAACATGTGATTAGTTACTTAACTAGTTAATTACTTTAATTATAATTAACACTAATTAGTTAAAGAAGAATCTTAGGGTTAATTAATTCTTAAGTAATCCACAACATTTAATCTAAATCTAGTTGTTATTAATCAATAATATTCTTCTTATTTATTTTTATTTAGATTATACAAATACAGAGATTAGATTTAAGAAACAAATATTTAGAGAAGTAGCTTGATTTTTTTATAAATTTGGTATCCAAAATCATGAAGGGTTTACAAATCTACCCTCCTAAAAAAAATCCGTCCATGAAATTAAGAATGGCATAATCAAGAAGAACATAATCAAAATTTTAGTAAAATATTTTTATTGAGAAAATTTTATATTACAAGTAGGATATAGAATTCAGAAGGAAAAAAAAAAATCCCTGTTAGCCTAAGATATTTTAATGATACCAATTAAACCCAAACTATTATGAAGATTTGTCTACCCATTTACTAGAAATTACAAAGTCAAGCAAATCATTAAAATTGGATAAAAATTTCCAAGGGCGATAAGAGACCAAGCAGGATGCATAATAGGATAAAGTCTCACTAATATCCGAAAATCATGTATACCTGAAATTACTTCACTTTAAAGTCCATGTCTCGCTAGTACGTATCTAGCTGCAGTGGACTTATCGTTCCATGATTAAGATAAATGATTGTAGTGTGTATCTGTCATGCCATAGTAGGTCATCGAATATTTTTTCAACTTTATCCATGAGAATTTTAATGGCAATATCAGATGACCAACTCAAGCAAGGTTCTAAGTATCGAAGAAGATCAATAATTATTCAAAGACCAGATTTAGAATTTCCTAAAATATGATTGAGCATTACTATCTTGTAGGTTCGTAGTAGTACGCCTAAGACTAGGTACTGCATAGACGAGACCTGTATGGTCCTTTATAAAAATGTGTGACGACCTGTGCCTGCATGATCGGACACGAGTGCATGAGCGCGTCTAGCCCATGCCACAATATCGACGGTAGTATGCTGTCTAGACATCAATAATCATAAGAAACTCAATAAATAACAATCTTGCTCAATCACAGAAACTATGAAAGATAAAAGTAGGAAATGAAAACCTAGACACAGATACTGTAAACCCCCTGATTTTTCAAAAATTTAAAATCTGGATTTTTTACAATTTTCTGGAATTTTCTGGGAATTTTCTGTAATTTAAAAACAGGGTTTTAATTATTAAATAATTTCTAAATGATAATAAAAAGTAATAAAATATTATGAAAATAATATTTTTGGGTGTAAAATGAAAAACTGGACTTAGGGCAATTTTTCTGGAATTTATTGGGCCCCGGACCTATTTTTAAAACACCTAAATATAATTATTTAATTAATTAATTGATATTAATATTATTATTATTATTGTTATTATTTTTATTATTAATATTTAGCCCAGCCCGCGGTCCGCTGGACCCGGCCCGCCGGGCTCAGACCCGAACCCAAACCCGATTCGGCTATCGGGTCGGGTCGGGTCGGTCAGACCCGAACCCGCCCGCAGACCCGTTCCCCTCACTCGCACGATCCCTCTCCCCCGCGCGCCGCTCGGCCCGCAACCGCCCAGCCCGCGTCTTCCGGCGACCCCCGCGTCCCCGCTTTCCTCGCCACGACGTCCGCCTTGCTTGGCCCCGTCCCCAGCCCCGCTGCCCTATAAGAACCCCTCTCCCTTCCTCTCCGGCCATCCCCCTCCCAAAACCCTAGCTTCGACGACACCCGTCGCCTCCTCCCGCCCAGACCTCACCGTCGACGACGTCGCCCCCGCCACGCCGCGACGCCGCTCCCCTCTCCTCCTCCTTCCTCCTCCCCCTCAGCCGCAGCGGCCAATCCCGACCCCGATCCAGCCCAGCAGCCGCTGCCGACCCGTCCCCCGCACGCTCCGGCGCGCCGCCGTTGCCGGCCTGCACCGCCACCCTTGCCAGCACCGCCCCGCTGCCCTGGCCCCCTCCGGCCCGCCTCCGGCCGCCTGAGCACCCTCAGAACCCTAAACCTAGGTGTACAGTGCTCAGACACGCCGTGTCGTGTCGGCTCGGACACGAGAAATTCTCGGGTTTTTGAACCCCGTTCAGGTGCGTGTATCTTCTTGCTCGTAGCTCTATTTTTGATTCCGTAAATTGCGTTGTGAAGCCTGTATGACCCTCTCGGTGTCCGGATAAACCGCTCGGGGCATTGCGTCCTGTGGTGATCGCACACCGCGATCCAAAAACAGAAAAAACCAGACCCTGTTTCACCACGGAACTGAGTACGCCCCGCCAAAAGGGGCGACTTGGTCGCGTACGGTCTTCACAGATACGTGCGCATCGTCGATACGGACGTGTGGGATTTCGCAGAAGCTAATTCGGATGTGCGTGCACACCGAAATCAGTGCGTATCCGCAGACATCGCCCCGTATCCGACTTTTCGGCAATTTACCCTAACTTCGTGTACACACGTCGGATCGAGACGAAACTTGCGCCATCGGACTCGTAGCAATACGTTGGTCCTGTGGGTCAAGTTTGGTTCGATTCTGAGAACGTTGACGAAATCGCGTGTCGTGGGCCCCACAGGCCCCGCTCGACGGGCGATTTTGTGATCGGCTCATCGGAATTCAATTCTGGAAGTTCCGTTGGGTTCGTATCATCGTTCCTGACCTGTTGACACTAAGTTTGGTGAATTTGGAGACCTTTGACCCTGACACATTTTTCGGTGCAAAGCGGGCCCACATGTGGACCCCGTTTTGACCCGAAACTGCCGTTTTTGCCCTTGTCTCCAAATTGGACCCAAGGATAGGCGTTTCTAGCTGATTAATATTTTTTGGATCTGATGATGATGTTTATTTTAGCAACCGGAGTACCGTCTGCAAATTCAACTGAAGTCAGCGCCGAAATCAGAGCCGGAACCACATGCAAGTGTACCTTGCCAAACCCTGCAGCTTGCTACTTATTTTTCTGGACTTATTTAGCATCAGTGAGCAAGTAAAGCTTGCCAATTCTCAGTAATTCTTGACATAGTATTTTACTTGATTTCTTGTGGATTTAAATGTAAACTTGTTTTAACTGCTTAACCTAGGAAACGTGTGACGTACCTAGTGTCCGATCATAGTCGGGTGCCAACACCGTACGCGATATTGGGTACGTCATTTAGAGATGGATATTCGATACCCTTACTCTTGGTACTTGTCCTATCAAGTACACCTGAACCCAGGACACTTGACACTATTCATGAGACAGAATCCTCTTGAGATATTCACGATGATTCTGTATAGGATACAGGTTATGACATGGACAGTTTGTTCCTAGATACTATATGACTGCTGCATTAGTTATGATCTTGCGTATCATGGACATGAGATGTGTGATTACATTGGGTGGGGAGAGACACACAGGCTACAGGCTATTTTTATATATATATACTATTAGTGTGAGGTCGTAGACTCTCCAGCAGAGCTAGACCTTTTACGTGTTATTACTGCTACCGGCTCACCGACATAGAACTTGTAGCGGTCTCAGCCTGAGTTCTAGTGATGCTCTCAACTTGCATTTATCACTTAGCTGGTTACATAGTTTATCCTGCTGTTTCATTTAATTTTGCTACACTGCTTATATTTTGGCTTGTATTATCTGTACCTTGTTATGTCCCCTGAGGACCTGGAATGGACTATGTCCCCAGGTATAGCTGAAGAGATCCATCCAGAGATACCCCGTACCAGAGCACTTCCAGGAGCTGTACCAGGACCTGAAGACGAGCTCGCACCAGAGGACTTCTCCTGAGCATTGGCCGTATGTAGTCAGTTATTTCTATTTCCAGTTGATTATTTCCTGTCTATTTGCAATTGTTGTACCAGACAGATTCTCGGATTGTTTCCCGAGATATTTATTGAGATTTGCTTATTTATTCTATTGCATTATTTCTGGCAGTTACTCTGTGTTTATCTGTTGTGGATGAGATTAGATTAGTCTGTGACCTGTAACAATTGCTCTATTTCCTGTTAGACTACAGCTTAAGCATGCCCTGATGGATCCATTAAATTGGGTTGTCCATCGGTGCGTGCTGCTGGCCATTGCCGCGCATCTCCAGTCCCTCGGCATTTTGGGACTGGGGCGTGACATGGTTTTTGTGGTGGCCCATGCAGGTCTACGACTAAATTGTTCGGTTTCAACTCAGGGACCGAACAGGCCTGCAATAAGCTAGGATAAGTTTTAGGATCTCATCCACTTGCTTGAATCATTCTTGATATCTATTCGAATTAATTTATTAACTTGCATCCTGCCTTGATTCCTGTGCGCCTCTTATCGTTTATTTTGGATACAGGGAAATGGACCCACAAGCCAGCAACGAGGCTCATGCAGAAATACCATAAACCGTTGTGGTTACCCAAGAAGACGATGTGATACCAGTCGGTGAAGGCCAATCATCACAAGGCAGTCAAGCAAGTCAGCCTGCCTCAAGAATCCACCAAGATGACGTTCCACCCTCGACGCAGCCTACTCCACCGATGCCTTCCTTCCCACTGGGACCGCCTATGGACGAACAGCAGATGTTCCGCATGTTCTACATAATGATACAAGCCTATCAAAGGGTGCAACAAGAAGCTCAACTAAACCAATCGGAGAACTCCATCGATAGAACTAGCTCGGAGTCACGGAGGCCAAATAGTTCAAATGCAACCGCCTTCGACGAGGACGTCCTTACTGCAGCAAGACCCGTGGAGTGCACCCCAAGGATCGAGTCCAGCCAGAAGCGGCCGTATGCGTCAGCACCAGACCAATCACAACAAGAAAGAGCTGCAAAGCGACCACAGATAAATCCACTACCAAGAACAGCATCAGGAGCCTCATTCCTTCCTACTTGTCACTACTGTGGCAAGGTAGGCCACCTCGCTAAAGAATGCCGACGCAGACTGGGACAATGTCTATCTTGTGGATCCAAGAAGCATGCGGTAAGGGATTGCCCAGAACGTCGAGAGAAACCAGTGGTGATTCGCCAACCAGCCATGTCAACACCAGCCGGAACACCACAGGAAGAAGCTTCAAAGAAGCCTCATATGCAGCAGCCACCCGAAGCATCTCCGCAAGTACTGCCTACCTGCCAACATTGTCACATTCAAGGCCACATTGAGAGCGGGTGCAGATGTAAGTTAGGATTATGCTTGATTTGTGGAACCAATGAACACTTGGCCAAGGATTGCCCCCAGCATCGAGAAAAAGCATTGACGAATCTTCAACCCGCCACATCAGCACCAGCTGGAGCACCGCAGGCAGGAATCGCAAGGGAGTCTCACATACACCAGCCACCAGAAGCATCTCTACAGGCAATACCTGTCTGTCCATATTGTCGCAAGCGAGGCCACACCGAGGAAGAGTGCAGACGAAAGAAGAGATTGTGCGTAGCTTGTGGATCCAGTCAGCATTTATTAAAAGAATGCCCTGAGCGTCGAGACAGAGCACCAACAGGTAACCAGCAAGCGTTACCAGCACCACGGTCAGCCTCTCCATCATTGCAAGCTTCACCAATACCGAGGCCACCCTTGGCATCTCAGGCAACCCTCTTCCAGCAGGCTCAACAGCAGCAGAGGAATCAACTGCAAGGACACGGACAAGCTCCAGCGAAGACCGTGGAGAACGCGCAGATTCGTGGAGTAGCTGATGCGCGTAAGTGATTTGTAGTTATCCGTTCCTAGTCTTGTTTTAGCTCGTGCCCGTTGGTTCGTGACCTCAGCCCCAACCTAGTAATTTGCAACTTGTTAATAACAACCTGGTTTTCATAAAAGTTGTAGTTTTTTTGCTTTAACTAGATTTTCTCTGGAAGTGCATAACTTTCATTGTTAGGGAAACGGTATTTTCCTGAGTATCTTGTGATGTATTTTCAAACGATGCTTGCGACCATGTCATCTCTGTTGACCGGTTATTCTTTGATTGCGAGGACGCAATCCTCTTAAGGGAGGTAGATTGTAAACCCTCTGATTTTTCAAAATTTTAAAATCTGGATTTTTTACAATTTTCTGGAATTTTCTGGGAATTTTCTGTAATTTAAAAACAGGGTTTTAATTATTAAATAATTTTTAAATGATAATATACAGTAATAAAATATTATGAAAATAATATTTTTGGGTGTAAAATAAAAAACTTGACTTAGGGCAATTTTTCTGGAATTTATTGGGCCCCGGACCTATTTTTAAAATACCTAAATATAATTATTTAATTAATTAATTGATATTAATATTATTATTGTTATTATTTTTATTATTAATATTTAGCCCAGCCCGCGGCCCGCTGGACCCGGCCCACCGGGCTCAGACCCGAACCCAAACCCGATTCGGCTATCGGGTCGGGTCGGGTCGGTCAGACCCGAACCCGCCCGCAGACCCGTTCCCCTCACTCGCACGATCCCTCTCCCCCGCGCGCCGCTCGGCCCGCAACCGCCCTGCCCGCATCTTTCGGCGACCCCCGCGTCCCCGCTTTCCCCGCCACGACGTCCGCCTTGCTTGGCCCCGTCCCCAGCCCCGCTGCCCTATAAGAACCCCTCTCCCTTCCTCTCCGGCCATCCCCCTCCCAAAACCCTAGCTTCGACGACACCCGCCGCCTCCTCCCGCCCAGACCTCGCGGCCGACGACGTCGCCTCCGCCACGCCGCGACGCCGCTCCCCTCTCCTCCTCCTTCCTCCTCCCCCTCAGCCGCAGCGGCCAATCCCGACCCCGATCCAGCCCAGCAGCCGCTGCCGGCCCGTCCCCCGCCCGCTCCGGCGCGCCGCCGTTGCCGGCCTGCACCGCCACCCTTGCCAGCGCCGCCCCGCTGCCCTGGCCCCCTCCGGCCCGCCTCCGGCCGCCTGAGCACCCTCAGAACCCTAAACCTAGGTGTACAGTGCTCAGACACGCCGTGTCGTGTCGGCTCGGACACGAGAAATTCTCGGGTTTTTGAACCCCGTTCAGGTGCGTGTATCTTCTTGCTCGTAGCTCTGTTTTGATTCCGTAAATTGCGTTGCGAAGCCTGTATGACCCTCTCGGTGCCCGGATAAACCGCTCGGGGCATCGCGTCCTGTGGTGATCGCAGACCACGATCCAAAAACAGGAAAAACCAGACCCGGTTTCACCCCGGAACTGAGTACGCCCCGCCAAATGGGACGACTTGGTCGCGTGCGGTCTTCACAGATACGTGCGCATCGTCGGTACGGACGTGTGGGATTTCGCAAAAGCTGATTCGGATGTGCGTGCACACCGGAATCAGTGCGTATCCGCGGACATCGCCCCGTATCCGACTTTTCGATAATTCATCCTAACTTCGTGTACACACGTCGGATCGAGACGAAACTTACGCCATCGGACTCATAGCAATACGCTGGTCCTGTGGGTCAAGTTTGATTTGATTCTGAGAACGTTGACGAAATCGCGTGTCGTGGGCCCCACAGGCCCCGCTCGACGGGCGATTTTGTGATCGGCTCATCGGAATCCAATTTTGGAAGTTCTGTTGGGTTCGTATCATCGTTCCTGACCTGTTGACACTAAGTTTGGTAAATTTGGAGACCTTTGACCCTGACACATTTTTCGGTGCAAAGCGGGCCCACATGTGGACCCCGTTTTGACCCGAAACTGCCATTTTTGCCCTTGTCTCCAAATTGGACCCAAGGACAGGCATTTTTAGCTGATTGATATTTTCTGGATCTGATGGTGATATTTATTTCAGCAACCGGAGTACTGCCTGCAAATCCAACTGAAGTCAGAGCCGAAATCAGAGCCGGAACCACAGGCAAGTATACCTTGCCAAACCCTGCAGTTTGCTACTTATTTTTCTGGACTTATTTAGCATCAGTGAGCAAGTAAAGCTTGCCAATTCTTAGTAATTCTTGACATAGTATTTTACTTGATTTCTTGTGGATTTAAATATAAACTTGTTTTAACTGCTTAACCTAGGAAACGTGTGACGTACCTAGTGTCCGATCATAGTCGGGTGCCAACACCGTACGCGGTGTTGGGTACATCATTTAGAGATGGATATTCGATACCCTTACTCTTGGTATTTGTCCTATCAAGTACACCTGAACCCAGGACACTTGACACTATTTATGAGACAGAATCCTCTTGAGATATTCACGATGATTCTGTATAGGATACATGTTATGACATGGACAGTTTGTTCCTAGATACTATATGACTGCTGCATTAGTTATGATCTTGCGTATCATGGACATGAGATGTGTGATTACATTGGGTGGGGAGAGACACACAGGCTACAGGCTGTTTTCATATATATATACTATTAGTGTGAGGTTGTAGACTCTCCAGCAGAGCTAGACCTTTTACGTGTTATTACTGCTACCGGCTCACCGACAGAGAACTTGTAGCGGTCTCAGCCTGAGTTCTAGTGATGCTCTCAACTTGCATTTATCACTTAGCTGGTTACATAGTTTATCTTGCTGTTTCATTTAATTTTGCTGCACTGCTTATATTTTGGCTTGTATTATCTGTACCTTGTTATGTCCCCTGAGGACCTGGAATGGACTATGTCCCCAGGTATAGCTGAAGAGATCCATCCAGAGATACCCCGTACCAGAGCACTTCCAGGAGCTGTACCAGGACCTGAAGACGAGCTCGCACCAGAGGACTTCTCCTGAGCATTGGCCGTATGTAGTCAGTTATTTCTATTTCCAGTTGATTATTTCCTGTCTATTTGCAATTGTTGTACCAGACAGATTCTCGGATTGTTTCCCGAGATATTTATTGAGATTTGCTTATTTATTCTATTGCATTATTTCTGGCAGTTACTCTGTGTTTATCTGTTGTGGATGAGATTAGATTAGTCTGTGACCTGTAACAATTGCTCTATTTCCTGTTAGACTACAGCTTAAGCATGCCCTGATGGATCAATTAAATTGGGTTGTCCATCGGTGCGAGCTGCTGGCCATTGCCGCGCATCTCCAGTCCCTCGGCATTTTGGGACTGGGGCGTGACAGATACGATCACCACGGTCCATTATCAGTATTTTTAGTACATCATATAAGCCAATATAGATCTTTGAAGACAAATTCGATAAGGTAACCATATAGAACAATTGTACATCTAATACACATAGAAAGTCTATCCTAAGCCTGTTTAACCTCTAAAATCCATCATCCGATCTAAGTGCTAATCTTTATCATCTGATATGTCAACTATCCAATCAAGATTAGAGCAAAGTACAACCATACAAAATATCCTACTACTCAAAATAAAGATAAAGAATAAATATAGTAAATAAAACTCGATAATGCAACACTATAATATGTTATGAAACCTACAACACAAGAAGTCATAAGAAATATTTGTGAAACAAGAATATTCATAACCAGAAACTAAGTGCATTTGAAATGTTGCTTTCGAAATATTGTTGGCTTGGAATCCGACACGTCTGAAGATTGCTATCAACAATAGGATACGACATGAACATACATGAGGTGTATGTCAGCTATCAACAATAAACATGACAATATGGGTTGACTACATATCTACTTGGTATTTTTTCTCCCCATGATTCGTATAAACTGGTCAATACAATTTAGATACCATGAACATGATTCCAGATCATGAAACAATATCACCAGAAGTCAAGATCACACGAGAATCAAGTATAAGCCCGTGTCAGAGTCTTGTCGTAATATGAAACCAGACTAGAAAAGAATAATATCACACATTTATAATGTATAAAGAAACATAAGTAAAGTGTACTTGCCTCAGGTCCAATGCTTGTAGAAGTTGTGAGCCTAATCCAAACCAATAAACATAAGACTCGACGATTATCCAAATATAAGGTTTCCTATACGCCTTTGAATTTCTATTTTGGATTCTCTAACATATGCTAAAACATCATAAATAATCATTACGAATCTTGGCCCATATTAATTCATTACTTTTAACATGTCCACTCTTATTCGTTAAACTCAATCCAAGCGATATTACTCAAAATAATCCTTTTTAATTAGAATTATACTGAAAACCTATATATAAAATCCATTGGAAACATGTTTAAAATTGTCTGACCCATTCGTTCATGCTTTATATATATATATATATATATATATATATATATATATATATATATATATATATATATATATATATATATATATATATATATACTTAAATCTAATAACTCATTTATATTTACTAAATTCTGGCCCAACATCTAAATTTCTTTCATTACTGTTGGCTTTACTTAAAGGCTCATTTAGATATATTTATGGAAATACATACAAAAAGAGAACAAACAGAGAAGATTGAGAGAGAAAACACACTTATTCTTAAACACCAAAATAAGAGAAGAGAGAAACAAAAGAGGAGAGAAAAGAGATCACGAGACCTCACAGTAGAAAAATTCGATCAGCTCCGGGGACTCAGTCGGTTGAGAGACACCAATGAGTGAGGAGAAGGAGAGATGGATAGGATCGGGCTCACCTCTGGCAGAAAGATCTAGCGACGCCAAATCTGGAATCTACGGATCTTTGAGATCGGGCGTCGATCACCTGTAGGGTGCTCGTCGAAAGTTGGCGGAAGATATATCGACGGTCAACATCAGCTACAATACGGAAAATACGATGGAGGCACTCCGAAGGTGGTAGTCAAGGCAGATCCGAAGGAGGCTCTAGCTCGAGAGTTCGGTGCGAGGGATGCTTGTTTGATTCCAACAGGATATGGTGCTACGACTTCAACAAGCAATGCCGACATGGAGGGTCCAGGGACAAAGGTCGACCAGTGGCCAACAAAAGGCAAGAAGAAGTAGTGTCGGAGGAGCGGAGTACCGACGAGGTCGGATCGAAGTTTTGAGGTAATGAACGGCTATAGTCCAAGGAGATTCAATGGCTCCATCGACCGTGCAGGGTTCAACGGAGGAAGACACAGTGTCCTTGCGTTTAGGCCCAGGGACACGAGGGATAATTTGGTTTGGGATATGTCGTATCGGACACAAAAATTTTGGGACACAAAATTTCTAAATGTCTTAGTTTGGGATATGTCGTGTCGGACACAAAATTTCAAAATGAATTTAGAAAGACATTTAGAAATTAAGAGTTTCTGATGGTATGGCGAGGCTATGCTCCACTTGACGGGCAATTTTGTGACCGGCTCATCGTAATCCATTTTTGGATATTCTATTGGATTTATCATCGTTCTGGACTCGTAGACACTAAGTTTAAAGAATTTGAAGAACTTTATCTCTGGCATTTTTTTCGGTGCGAAGTGGGCCATATGTGGACCATGCTTTAACCAGAAACTGTCAATTCTATCCCTGTGTCCAAATTGGACTTATGGGTAGTCAATCCTAGCTATTTCATATATTCTGAGAGTTATGGTAATATTTGTTTCAGCAGCCAGAGGCGTTCTTGGAGATTTTGTTGTTACCGGAGCAACTGAAGGAGTTCAAACCCCAAGCAAGTGTACCTTGCCAACTTGCAGTAGTTCGTGTTATATTATTTGCTTGAGTTCTTTCTCTCTCTCTCTATATATATATATACCCTTGAGATGTACATATTCAACCTAGAACCGTGAGACGTTGCTTAGCATCAAAACAAGATTCGGGTGTCGACGCTTCACGCGGAGTCGTGTAACGTCACTTAGAGAGTTGATAACACGATCCTATACCTTCCGTGCTTGTTTTACCAAGTACGTCATACCATAGGACACTTGACACTATTCATGAGACATAATCTTTTCTGAGTTATTCACGGTTATTCTGTATAAACTTACATGATTCGTGACATAGATCTTGCATATACATAGACATTATTATGACTCGTTATACTAGCTAGAGGTCATGATCTTGCGTGTTATGGACATGATATGTCGTGGACATGAGACGTGTGATTACATTGGGTGGGGAGAGACACACAGGCTACAAGCTGATTACATACATATATATTTATTATTGCGGTGCTTTATCCTCTATATCGAGCTAGGCCCATTACATGATATTACTGCTACCGGCTTCCCAACATAGAGCATGTAATGGTCTCAGCCTGAGTACTAGTGATGCTCTCACTTGCATATCATATAGCTGGTTACATAGTTTGCCCTGTTGATATTTATTTTTATATACTGCATCTATTTGGCTTGAGTTATTCTTATACCTTGCTTTCTCCCCTGAGGACCTGGATCCGGATTATGTTCCCAGGTATAGCAGAGGAGATTTACCCTGAGGTATACGGGATATGAGCAGACACTGGAGCAGTACCAACACTAGAGGATGAGGTGGTGCCAGAGGATTTCTCTTGATTATTTTTGTTATATACTCAGTCATTTCTGTTTCTATATACTCTATTTCCTATCTCTTGGATTGCTGTATTAAACTTATTATCGGTTTGTTCCCCGAGAGATTTTATTGAGACTTGTTGGATTATATTTTTTTTATTAGTCTTACTTTTGAACTATGATTACCTTCTATGGATGAGATTAGAATTAGACTGTGATATGTATCGTAGACCATTATATTTGTTTTACAGCTTAAGTACACTATAATGGGTCCATTTATTTGGGTTTGTCCATTATAGTGTGCTACTGGCCATTGCCACGTGGCTTGTCCCTCGGTATTTTGGGACTGGGGCATGACACATATCGTTAGAATCTTTCGGGTGATGCGAGTTCCACCAATTCTCTGCCACATCCTTCAATTATAATCTTATTAGTGGTACCATATCCTCTGCTGCTATTTTAGTTTCATACAATAGTCATTCAGTAGTTTTTAACTACTGTCCAGCATCCACAGGATTCTCGGTTCCAAAGAAATTAAGAGGATTGAGTTTCCTGAAGTCCATAATCGTTCCGGTTCTAGGTGTTGGTGCAACCTCTAAGAGCTCCAATATTTTTACAAAGGTAGATTATGCAAGTTGAACTTGCTGCGTATTGGTTTCTAGGACCTTTTGGAATACCTAAAGTACATCCATTGTTCGAGGTTCCGAAGATTCTAAGTGTGACAATTTACGGGGAGGTAAAGTATTCTTTTCCTGGATATTTCCAAAATACGATCTATTTTAGTAGATATATAAAGTAAATACCAGGATATGCTAGATCAATATAGAGAGTTTGTTATGCAAAATTGAAATTGTAAAACTAAGATTATTTGCAAAATCAGATAAAGGACAAGCATATTTTATTCACTATTATCAAAAGGTGATACAAATATGCTTCAGAGAGTACCGACTATCTTACATACTATTTACACCCTTATACTTCTACCCCTTCTGACTTATATTTACATCTGTCGTTTTACAAAATGAGACACAGCAGACAAAAACTTCCTTTTACAATACAGACTTCTCTAACCCACAACCTTCTTACTAACACATTTTCTAGATAAGCATCCGCCTAAACCCGATAATAGTTGCCTCGGGGTGGAGCTCTAGCCATTCTTGTAAGGTATCATTGTAATCATCCATGTTTAAGTTGAGCTCTGTAGACGGTTGAGCCCTAATGAGTATATAGTAGTTCATCTTGTTGAAGTATACTATATTCTCATCCGTTATATCTAAAACGACTGGGTAGTTAACCTTATAATGGATTCCGTACACCAGTATCATCTGTTTTCGGGCTAATCGTTATTTTCTTTTCACAAAGCGATAATACTAGTTAAGACTCTGTCTGCTATTTCCCAGAATGGTGCAGGGCATGAAATGAGGTATTATCTACATCTAAGAAACTTAAAATCAGTAGGGATAAACCATATTCTGATGCAACTAGGGATGCTGAATTAATATGTATCTTGGATTTCTAAGTGAAAATATAAATAGAATATTACCCCAATAAGGTATAATTCATATCAACTAATCTTTCCTCAAATATATATATATATATATATATATCACTTGATAATTACTCTGTACTTTAATTCTAAGGTTCGGATTCAAAATATCTTATCTTCCAAAGTCATGATTTTTAACCTTTTTGGAATCCTTAAACTTGTTCACATATATGATTCATATAGGTTTGGTTCTAGAAAACTTAAGTCGCTAGAAGGCGACTAGACCTACATGGGCCACCACTAAAAGATGTGTCACGTCCCGATTTCCAAAATACGGAAATCGAGTGCAATAATACATCTCCAGGCTAAGCACCTGTACAATATTTTGGTATCTTACTTGCAATTGTCGTCTGTAATTTCTAGGATAAAGTATAAGATAATATAAGGTACATTCTAAAATATCCACATATTATACCACTCTTATTTACATAAACAAGTCTTCTTCCAAACATAATTTATATATTCAGCGACAAAATAAAATAAGTCGACTATACCAAAAGTTGTCTTCCGTCAACCATCAACTTCATCAATACTATAAAGAGGTAGTATTTCTTCCTTATCTTCTTTAGTTCCTAGTGAAGAAAAACTAGGTCGTCAAAACAACTAGCAAGCCCTTAAGTCAAGAACGGACAAATAAATAAAAATAAAATTTTAAGAGAAAAATAATCAAAAGATAAATAGAAAACTGATATGGAAATTTCAGAAAAATAGCCTTTGACACATTATAATGTAAACTTGAAAAATAAGGTTTGTATTGCTAACTAATCCATGTTCTATAAAGTGTCCAAATCACAGTCACAAAAAACTTGAAATATAAGGTTTGAAATATAAACCTTTTTTCACTCACTAACATAACATTAAATTCTGAAAATAAATTTGGACAACAATCATATTCTCAAAAAGTGCAAGAAAAATGGCTAATATGCCACTTCTAACTAGGTTTTAACGTACTAAGGTAGTAGTATACATTTTCTCTAAGGTAGTAGATGGAGATATATTGCTAAGTATGTAATTTAATCTTGAAAATATTGGAAATATCAAATAAATCAATCTTAAGATAATTTATTAGATTAAATCTAAAATATAAATTTGTAATGGTTTCTATTGGTACTTAAACAAATAAGAACTTTAATGTCTATTTGGAACATACTACAAGTTTTAATCTTATAGGTATATATGAAAAAATTATATATATATATATATATATATATATATATATATATATATATATATATATATATATATATATATATGATATTGTAGGTTTCTTCTCTCTCTCTCTCTCTCTTTAGTTTCCACTTGAATGTTAAGAAGGAAAAATTTCTAACAATCCAAACTCAAGCATAAGTTATGTCATATAATAAAATTTGAAAGAGGCTTTATGACAAATATTTTATGAGCAAACTTTGAAGAGTAAAAAAAATGTATGAGATAACATTGAGAGGGCTTGCCTAGCTTTAGGTTCTTTCCTTGATTTAAAAAATTCTCTTCACTCCTTCCTAATTACAACCTAGAACTCAAAGATGGCATGCATATAATCCAAATTAAATTCCTCATCTAAAAGAATTTAATATTTCTATTGGACGAAAAGAAAGACTTAAAAGATAATGAGAAGAAAAAAATTATACCTAGAGAAAGGGGAATGATGATGATGGGATGACCGGATGAGGGTGGCTGGCGCCGGCGGTCGGGGTCCCGCACCAGTAGCTACAGCAGCAGAAACAAAGTAGATGCAGCAGCAGCAGCATCAAAGCAGCGGTAGTAGCAGCAGAGTAACAACAACAAAGGAGAGTAAAAAGGGAGACGAAAATGAGGAGAGAGGTGAAGAGGACCGGAACCCTCCTTCTCCTTTTACTTCTGGTCATCCCCCCTATTTTCCATAAATATAAATACCAAATAATGGTGTTTTATGAGTGAATCACCCATACAATCAACCATCAAGTGACACCTTGGTAGTAGGTAAATTTTTTTTTAATGTAATTGGAACATTTTCTTAAGGATTACATTGCAAACTTCTAAGTATAGGAAAATGGCATAATTTTCTTGAGGGCTAAATTACAAAACAATAAAAATATAATAACATTAAATTTAACTAAATAATATTTATTTTAGGAATTCTTTTGAAAATATGTTATGACAAGCAGGCCATCTACTACCTCAGCAAGATGATGGTCGGTGTGGAGCACAAATACAACCCCGTCGAGAAAGAGTGCCTCACTCTAGGAAACTCTACGAGGAGATCCCCGATGAAGTCGCAGACTCCAACACTGTGATGAACGCAGAAGCCATTTGGGGAATGTTCTTCGACGGTTCTTCAAGAAAAGGGCCCAAAGGCGACATTATTGCTGGAATCGGGATAGTGTTGATATCTCCATATGATCTGGTTATCAACCACGCCTACTCCCTCACTATGCCATGCTCCAACAATATGGCAGAGTATAATACTTTCATCATTGGACTCCAACTCGCTAAACAAGTAGGTGTGGACTACCTAGAAGCCTACGATGATTCCAAACAGATAGTCAATCAAGTTTAAGGCAAGTACGAAGTCCGGAATGAAGACCTGCTCCCTTACCACCAAGCCACGCTTGGAATAATCTCTACCTTTGAGGGGTTCTTCATAGAGCACGTCCCTCGGCTACAAGATATTGAGGTTGAAGCCCTGACCGACCTCGCATCCTCTCTGGCTATTTCGGTCAATACTCATGAACTGACCAACGTGATCGGTCGAGAGCTGGTCTGTCCGAAGAATAACCTATATCAGTGCCTGAGCTACTCAGTAGAGGCGAGCACTGACTCACAAGACTGGAGACTTCCATTTATCAACTACATGGTCTATGAAATTCTCTCCGAGAACCCAAAAGAAGCTACTTCGATTAGAAGATGTTCCCTCCAGTTCTATTATGATACGGCTACCAAAATGCTATATCGCCGCTCCTATGACGGTCTTCTTCTATGATGTCTATCGAAGGCATAATCGAAACAGGCTCTCTGTGATCCTCACGATGGAGTTTGTTATGCCCATCAGTCACGGCCCAAGCTACAAGACTGCCTCCATATAATGTGTTACTCTTGATCGACAATGGTAGCAGACGTCGTTGACTACGCAAGAAAGTGCCAAGCGTGCCAAATCCATACTGGCTTCATCCACCAACCCTCGGAGTTTCTACACCCAATCGTGGTATCCTGGCTATTTGAAGCCTGGGGCATGGATATCATAGGGCCGATCAGTCCACCTTCGGCTAAGGGACATCGGTACATCTTGGCTATCACCGACTACTTCTCCAAGTGGGCATAAGTCGTACCACTCGCTGAAGTCAAGACGTCCAACGTGATCAGCTTCGTTAAATATCACGTCATATACCATTTTGGCTAAGGGACATCGGTACATCTTGGCTATCACCGACTACTCCTCCAAGTGGGCATAAGTCGTACCACTCGCTGAAGTCAAGACGTCCAACGTGATCAGCTTCGTTAAATATCACGTCATATACCGTTTTGGCTTGCCACAAAGGATCATCTATGACAACGGTCCACAGTTCTCAAGTCACGCGTTCTACCGGTTTTGCGAAAAAATTCGAATTCAGAATATAGCATCAACTTCTTATAACCCGACAGCAAATGGTCTAGCAGAAACCTTAAACAAGACCATCATAAAGCTACTCAAAAAGTTAATATCATCCAACAAATGTGATTGGAATGAAAAGCTGGGTGAATATCTCTGGGCCTACAATACAATGGTCCGGACAGCTACTGGCAATATACATTCTCTCTGGTATACATAAGTGAAGCGGTCCCCCCGCTCGAGATCCAAATCCATTTACTCCAAGTGGCTCTCTCCAACCCATTAACCGTCGACGACAATTACCACCGATGGCTATAAGAGTTAGAAGCACTCAACGAGAAATGTCTCTTAGCTCAGCAGTGCATTGAGCTATACCAAGCACGTCTCTCGGGAGCCTTCAACAAACAGGTAAACAAGAGGACCTACAAGTGGTGATCTCGTCCTGACCGTAAGGAGGTCGATGGTTATGACGCACAAGACTGCCAAAAAATTCTAACCCAAATGGGAAGGCCCGTTCGTTGTAGGATCGGTATTCACCAACAGCGCCTATAGGCTCGCGAAATCCAATGATGACTTGCTCATGATGCCTATCAACGATAAGTTGCTAAAAAAAGTACTATGTCTAAGCTAGACTCGTACTCCCCTTATCCCTAGTCAGGCAATCAATATTGTATAGTCCTTACACTCTTGGTTCTTTATCCCCAGCAAATTGCCTATGTACAATATTTTTCCTTCTTTACAAATTTCTGTAAAAGCCATTATCTGTGTCCAAGGGTCCTGGATACGCAATAGATGATGATCCTCAAAGTCTCTCCAGTAGAGGAATCTTCAGGTCCACCGGCACACTTTTGCTTAGACTACCCAAAAATTAGTCTCGTTAGAGTAGTCTCCCCAGAGAAGCAATCCTCGGGTCTATCTTCATTCTCGGATAGACCATACCCAGCAAATCACTCCTCAGTAGATTTTTTTATACGCTAGTTCACGTCCATAATACGTCTGAACTACTATCCTAATATTTCTCTCTAGCTGAGTTTGTCATATCCATAATATCTCTGAGCAAACCTCTCGGGTCTTGGCTATCGATTATTACGACTATATTACTTCTGATATCGATTATCATCTCCACTTATCACCCGTACTTACTAAGGTACGTCAGTGGTGTTAAGTTCACAAAACCTGCCACGTCCTTATCACCTCTAGTAGGACTTGTTCCAAATCTAATACTTGCACTTAGGTGCGCAAGAAGTAATGGGTCCATAAAATCTATCACGTCCATATTATCTCTAATAGGGATTATTTTTGAACTTATTATTTGCACTCAACGTACGCAATAAATAATAGGTTCACCTAAGTCCCCCAGTGGGACATCCTAAATAGGCTACGATATTGTACTAAGTCCATATGTCCTCTAGTATGGTATCTAAAGCTCACACAAACAAATACAAACGAATGAAATAACTTTTATTTCTTTCTATGAAGAAAAATTGAAAGCAAAACTACATTCGAGGGATTGTTAAGATCCCAATCACGAAGGCAAAATGGGGACACAAAAGAGCAAAAGAAGTACTACTGGTGCGATGATTCAGAGCATAACTCTGCTATCCGCTCATGGAGATGGGCAATATGCCCATCCAGGCACACCTGGGCCGACGTTGAACCTCTTAGGCTATAACCTAGGGATCCTCGTAGTGAGCATAAAACTCGTGTTGGTCCTCTAGATTTTGCACCAGAACCTCAATGTCAGCCGTACTCTGCGCTACTTAGCTTTTCTCGGTTCGGATAACCTCCTCTTCTTGTTGGACCTCCCGCAGTCTATTCCCTAGCGCATCAAGCTCGACCTGGAGCGTCTAATTTTCTCAGTTAGGCCCTTTTATTGGGAGAGGCACTCTTTTCTGAGACCGCCTAGCCTGTCACTACCATGTTCCAAAAACAGGGATATTTTTGACTTTTTATATATATATTTGATATTGCATGTATTTAATTTAAATAATTGCATGAGATGTGTATTTATAAATATATTATATACTGTGTTCTTAATGTTGAGCTAGTAGACTTGACCTAGAAGCCCACTAGATGAACACCTGACCGAAATATAGGGTTATGAATTTAATTTGTATTATTTAGGATTTAATTATTGAGGTTGTAATTAATTACCGTAAATTTATTTAATTGTTGCGCCTTACCGTTGCTTCGATATTTGGAGCACTACCCTAGCTTTTGCCTTCCAACAAATTTCCTAACCTTGCCCTAGACGTGCCCGCCTTCCATTCTGACCCTTTTGTAACTCGTAACTATGCTCTCTTGTGCTTCATTTTAGCCGCACAATATTCGTCGTGGACGTTTAGTTAATTTCTAAATAAAATCCAACTTTGTATCGTTGTGCGTTCCAATCGAAATTGGAGACACAATCTCGACCATTTTCGTGTAACCCAAATTAGGATAATATTCTGTTCTGAGTCTTCTTCACTAATGATATTTGTGTCCCAGCCAAATTTTAGTCCCATGTATTTCTAATTAATTTTAGAACACCGCTTGCATTTATTTCTAATTAAATTGGGGATACCAACTTTGACTAATCCCATTTTAACCCAATTTAATCCAAGTGCCCCATTAATTAAGCCCATATAAAACACACAACGCTCCCTCACCCTACAGAACACCAAATACCAAATCGCCATCGATTTTTCATCATTTCATGTGTCTGTGCAAATATCCAATTTAAGGGGGTTCATTTGCAAATGTTGTATTAGGTGTCAACACCCCATTGGTTCAAACCAAATGAAGAGCCCTAATATTTGACTAGTCAACCAACCCCTCTCTTTGCATGAGTAAATTTCTCATGTCAAATCCTGACCACCCATTCAAATGGGAGCATCATCACCACACATTCCCACTCACCATCTCCTATTTAATGCCTCCTCAATGCACCCTTCCCAACATGCCATAATCCCCAAACCTAGGAAAGCCCCCATCTCCTCCCTCCTCACTCAACCGTAGCTTCCCTCCTTCTTTTCATTTTTCCTTTCTTCTACTTCTTCTTTCTTCTTCTTCTTCTTTTCCTCCGTTTTAAATTTAGAAAAAGAGAGGGAAAATAAACCATCTCCCCCACTATCACTGTTCACCCGACCCCCAGCTCCGGCCCACCGCCGGAGCTCAACGCTTCTCCGCTAGCCAACCTCCACAGCAGCTCACCCGAGCTCCACCGGCCGAGCTCGAGCTCCGGCTGCTACTGCGGCGTGCACTCGGTTTCTCCACCCGCCGGACCCACCTTTCCCTCGAGCTCCACCGCCTGAAGTTCTCTCCGACCCGCTCCTCCTCTGTCTACCACCCCGCTCCACCTCGTTCGAGTCGACCTCTTCCCTACTCCGGTCGATATCACCCTCAAGCCGGAGTCCCAGCACCAGCCAATCTTGTCCCTCCGGCCATGAGCACCACCACCCGATCCACCACTATTTCCCCTCGCACTTGTAGAACTATCACCACCACCACCATCAGAACTATCGCCACCACCATCATCATCAGAGTCACCATCACCATTAACTCCGGCGCTGCCTCGACCCGCTTCCAGACCCGACTTCGGTGAGCCATCCCTACATCCCCTCCACGCACCACCAGGACCACTACCTCCTCGTCATCGTCTTTGTCATCCTCGTCATCGTCTTCGTCGTCTTCGCCGTCGTCGTGCACGCGCACAGGTACGATTTCTCCCCTCGCGTACACGTACGCGTGTATGTGTGTATGTGTGTATATATGTATGCAAGTATGTATATAATATAGGTAGGATTCGTATATTCAACGCATATACATATATTTAGTGTATTTCTCTATTTATATATATGTATTCAACATATATATATTAATATATCCGTATTCAATGATATATGTTAATATGTTCGTATTGGTATATATATACCTGTATATAGTATAAGTATTATTTTGTATATATATATATAAATATAGTATATGTATATTTTTACTGGTATATGTATAGGGTTATACGTATTTTGGTATATATATATATATATATATATATATATATATATTATATATATATATATATATATATATATATATATACATATATGGTATATGTATTAAATTGGTATATATATATATAAAATATAGTATATGTATATTTTCACTGGAATATGTATATATATATTCAGTATATATATATTCTTTTGTTTACATATAAAAAATGGGTTGTTGTATATATATAAAAAATGTGTTATGTATATTTCTAAACACACACACACACACACACACACACACACACACACACACATATATATATATATATATATATATATATATATATATATATATATATATATATAATATTATAATTCTATTAGTGTATATACACTTATACATATTTTTGTATATAATTATTTTGGTATGTACATATATATGTATTAATTAATGATATATGTAAGCTGATAATATGTATAATTATGAATGTATTAGGCGAACCGAGTGTAATTACGGATACCCCATATTTACATTGACCTGTAACCCTGTAATTGTTAGAAGACTGCCACATGCACAGTGACGTACTGGCAAGCCCCGTATTATTTTGACCGTCTGTCTTGCACATCAATCACAAACGCGACACCCGTGAAATCAGACGCGCACTTGACCCTAGTTAACTAAGTGCCATACCTGGCATAGCCCCTGAGTTCAATGTATTTGTGGTTGTGTTAGTGTAACATCTGGTGTAATATTATATTTTATGATATGTCTATAGGACTTTTGGATCATCTAGACGATACTCTGGACAGGATATTGGTATTACCAGCTAAGGACCCAAGGCGAGTACATTCTCTGATAGTTTCTTATTTATGATATCCCCTATGTTCTTTGTATCTAATATAAATATCCATATTCTTGACACGATGTTACACGGATTGGTATATCCGGATCTCGTCATGAGATGTTATTCCTTGTTCATGGTGTAGCTTGTACAAGTCTTATTTCATTGTTATCTTGTGCATGTACATACACTGATTTCCGAGGAGACTTGCTACCTTCCTAGGAATCCCGTGCCATAGCGTACCATGGTTGGATCTACTATACCAGTCGGGGTGGGAAGTATTTTAGTGTAGATATGTGATCATACCCTTCATGTACAAGTCTTGTTCCATGTTAGTGTTGGACATACACCGCACGTATGACTAGACAGGCCATTATTCCTGTACAAGTTCCCAAGCCGATCACATGTTAAAGCTAGTACTCACACACTTAGTCATAGTATTCTTGTTCATTGACATATTGTTTCTTCTCTCATTATTTACAGTATTTCCAGTATTTCCTTTATTGTACATCTCTCGTACATGTACATGCATCTTGTATATTTCTATTTATATACTGCTACATAGCTTATATAATTGATATAGAACTGCTATTAGAAATGTACTTTGCTCCTTCCTGACTGAAATATTTTTCCAAACTATGCCTTAGAGGGACCGGGTGTCCGACATTTTATGGACCACAGGAAGAGTAGCTGCAGATTTGGACCTGGTAGTTCAGTTGTGATTCCGGGAGGTCTGGCCGAAATCACTAGTTATCTAGTTAGTTTCTTTTAATAGATTATTTTGGTACCGAATTTGTCTCCGGCATACTTTATTGAGACTTGGATATTGTTGAGTTAGATTATTTATATTTATACTTGTGTTGCATTTTATTTTATTTCTTCGATATCTTATCGTGCTATAGTTATATGATTGAGTATGTTGTTCATATTATATTGTGTTATCCGTGTCTCCTTATGGAGTTGGATACTCGTGCGAGATTGTTTAGATAGTGCTTGACCTAGACGGCGTTCTACCGCCGATGCTGCGGCGTAGGCTGGACGTACCCACGTACTCGTGCCCAAATTCTGGGTACGGGTCGTGACACATTTTTAGTGGTGGCCTATGCAGGTTTAGACTTCGCAAGTTGTGCGATATCGTGGTAGTGTGACATCTTAGTTGTACTACTGCGTGCCTACGATAGGATATAGGTCATAGGATATTAGGACGAGAGCGAATAC
Organism: Iris macrosiphon; assembly: GCA_036927795.1. NCBI lineage: Eukaryota > Viridiplantae > Streptophyta > Magnoliopsida > Asparagales > Iridaceae > Iris > Iris macrosiphon. The sequence goes on along the minus strand of JAYESA010000009.1, from coordinate 147,287,467 downwards.
TCAATCACAACTAGGAATATTTCCAATCTATTATCTTGTTGTCCTTATTTTCCTTCTGAATGTTGCTTCCTTAGAACTTTAATGTCCTTCCTTGATGATATCGTATTTATTACCTAAATTGATTCTTTTGGATCTGTCTTCAGGATGTCGCCGAAGACACGATCTATGAGAGTGGGAGCACCAGCTTTAGAGGGGTCTGCCACCTCTCCACCTGATGGACAGACATCCATAGTTCCTCCTACATCTCGATGCATGTGGGAGTATTTACACTTTTCGGGGATCCTCCTCCCCCACATGTTCAAAGGATTGTCGCAGCTATGACGGACAACCTTCCACCAACTCCGATTTCCGGAGGTATGCCCGTTGACGGGGCACAGGTATTTACCTTGATCCAGGGCATGGTAGACGCTCAGCGAGTTCAAGTTGAGGCTCAGAGGGTGCAAGCAGAAGCGCACCAGGTACAAACCGAGCTGATGAGAGAGAGCATGGAGAACGCTCATCAGGTGGCTCTACAGGCAGTTGAGAGAGTTGTCCAGCAGTTTCCGGCCAGCAGCAACAGCAGAGGTCAGGCACTATAGTGGACTTCAAGAGGATGATGCTCGAGAGTTTAAGGGTATCGAAGGAATACTCTACGCTGACGACTGGCTAGAGGATATAGAGAGGAGCCTGCGATTGGCCCAAATTTTGGAGAGCTTGCAGATAGAGGCCGTTGGCAGTCAGATGTTCGATATCGCACTCACGTGGTATCGCACGGAGCCGAGAGACTTACTGATGAAGGACTTACTTGGGAGACCTTCAAGGAGCTTTTTAGGGAGAAGGTCTTTCCCGACGTAGCCTTGGGAACCTTGGAAAGTCAGTTTCATGACTTAGTCCAAGGGAACATGTCGGTCGACGAGTACGCCACAAAATTTTGTCGATTGAGCCATTTTGCATCGTCTATGATTCGGACCAGGAGATCGAGCCGAAGTTTAGAAGGGGCTAACGAGAGATATTAGGTTACGCACTTCTGGTCGTTGTATCGCTACCTTTGAGGATATCTTGATGGATGTCCAGATTGTAGAAGAGGATCTGGGTCTCAGGCCTAAGAGGAGGTCACAATATTTCTGAAGATACGAATGGTAGCGCAGGGAACCGGCCAAGCGTCCCCATATTCAGCAACTGCCAAGGATGTTTCAGTATCAACAGCAGTACCAGGCACCAGTTCATGTTCAGTAGGATCAACAGACTTGTCATTTCTATAAGAGCCAGATCACCTTTGGAGAGAGCTGTAGATTGAGGCTAGGACTTTGTTGAGCTGTGGTGATACAAGACACCGAATGAGGGATTGCCCTCTAGATCAGCGTGCAAATCCAAATTATAGAGATCCAGTTTAGGCCACCTGTGGAACTGCAGATTGCTCAGCACCCGCGGAGGGATCCACCCCAATAGGACGGAGCATTTGCGATGACGGCCGTGGAGACCGATACTGCAGGTGACGTGTTAGTAGTGTTCTGTTCCTTTCTTTCCTTTTGTCCTCTCTAATTGATTGATTGATCCTTAGTCCTTATACCGTAGTTGTATTCATGATTTCCTTGTTAGAATATAGTTAGTAGTACTCCCTGACAGAGACTGCAATACCATGACAAAATAGACCATAACCATGTATGTTTCCTCTAGATTGTATGTTGTATGACTGTAGGTAAAATTTTCTTAGACCATGATTATTGGGGTTTTGACCATAGCAAAGATTTATGAAGAGGTTATGACTTGACAAGAGAGACAAGATGATTAAAATTTGAGATTAACATTGATTTAAATAAAGGGTTAAGAATTTAACATGACATAATTAATGATTTATTAATTTTAGGAAGATTATGATATGATTGAAGTTATCATTAAAATTCGAGAAATTAAGGAGATTATCATTATTTGATTGCAAGATATGAATTTAAAATTTTATATTATGAATGTTGCATTTGAAGATTCCATAAGTATCGCATTGTTGAGTATTTTGTGGAAAAAGGAAATCAAGGAATAAAATCATTAATGGATTAGTGTTTGAATTCAATTTTTGGGATAAGGATTTAGATTTTTGAATATGCATCGATTGGATTTAAATTGAGGAGTAAGATAATTAATGGATTAGTGTTAAATTCAAACTTTCCGGATGACATTTCAAATTTTATAAATATACGTTAATTGGAATTAAATTGAAGGATTGGATTTATGGATTAGTGTTTTTAGATGGGATTTCTTAATGTGCATTAGTGAATTTAAATTAGAGGATTGGATGTTAAATTTTGAGTATTTAATTATTAAACTTAAACCTTTCGGAGGAAATTATGATAAAAATGAAATTTGATTTTTTTTATTTCGAGGATTTTCAGGAATACGATAATTACAGAATTTTGAAAATTTGCGAAATGATAATGTGGATTACTTCCTGATTTTGTGGGTTGATGAATTTAAATTTTGATGAAAAAATAATAATTTGTATGAGTAAATACTACTATTAAGGATTTAAATTTTGAGGACAAAATTCTTTTAAGGAGGGTAGACTTGTCACTACCACGTTCCAAAAACAGGGGTATTTTTGACTTTTTATATATATATTTGATATTGCGTGTATTTAATTTAAATAATTGTATGAGATGTGTATTTATAAATATATTATATACTGTGTTCTTAATGTTGAGCTAGTAGACTTAACCTAGAAGCCACTAGATGAACACCTGACCGAAATATAGGGTTATAAATTAATTTGTATTATTTATGATTTAATTATTGAGTTGTAATTAATTACTGTAATTTTATTTAATTATTGCGCCTTACCGTTGCTTCGATATTTGGAGCGCTACCCTAGCTTTTGCCTTCCAACAAATTTTCTAACCTTGCCTTAGACGTGCCCGCCTTCCATTCTGACCCTTAACTTATAATTATGCTCTCTTGTGCTTCATTTTAGCCGCACAATATTCATCGCGGACGTTTATTTAATTTCTAAATAAAATCCAACTTTGTATCGTTGTGCGTTCCAATCGAAATTGGAGACACAATCTCGACCATTTTTGTGCAACCCAAATTAGAATAATATTCTGTTCTGAGTCTTCTTAACTAATGATATTTGTGTCCCAGCCAAATTTTAGCCCCATGTATTTCTAATTAATTTTAGAACACCGCTTGCATTTATTTCTAATTAAATTAGGAATACCAACTTTGACTAATCCCATTTTAACCCAATTTAATCCAAGTACCCCATTAATTAAGCCCATACAAAACACACAACACTCCCTCACCCTATAAAACACCAAACACCAAATCGCCCACCGATTTTTCATCTTTTCATGTGTCTGTGCGAAATACCCAAATTTAAGGGGGCTTATTTGCAAATGTTACATTAGGTGTCAACACGCCATTGGTTCAAACCAAATGGAGAGCCCTAATATTTGACTAGTCAACCAACCCCTCTCTTTGCATGAGTAAATTTCTCATGTCAAATCCTGACCATCCATTTAAAATGGGAGCATCATCACCACACATTCCCACTCACCATCTCCTATTTAATGCCTCCTCAATGCACCCTTCCCAACATGCCCTAATTCCTAAAACTAGGAAAGCCCCCATCTCCTCCCTCCTTACTCAACCGTAGCTTCCTTATTCTTTTTATTTTTTTCCTTTCTTCTTCTTCTTCTTCTTCTTCTTCTTCTTCTTTCTTTCTTCTTCTTCTTCTTCTTCTTCTTCTTCTTCTTCTTTTTAAATTTAGAAAAAGAGAGGGAAAACAAACCATCTCCCCCACTATCACTGTTCACCCGGCCCCCAGCTCCGGCCCACCCGCCGGAGCTCAACCGCTTCTCCGCTAGCCGACCTCCACAGCAGCTCACCCGAGCTCCACCCGGCCGAGCTCCGGCTGCTACTGCGGCGTGCACTCGGTTCTCCACCCGCCGGACCCCACCTTTCCTCGAGCTCCACCGCCTGAAGTTCTCTCCGACCCGCTCCTCCTCCGTCTACCACCCCGCTCCACCTCATTCGAGCCGACCTCTTCCCTACTCCGGTCGACATCACCTCGGCAGGAGTCCCTAGCACGGCCAATCTTGTCCTCCGGCCACGAGCACCACCACCTGATCCACCACCATTTCCTCCCGCACCTGTAGAACTTTCACCACCACCACCACCACCATCAGAACTATCGCCACCACCGTCATCGTCAGAGTCACCATTAACTCCGTGCTGCCTCGACCCGCTGCTAGACCCGACTCCGGCGAGCCGTCCCTGCATCCCCTCCACGTCGAGCCGACCACCCCGCCTGGACTCTCCCAGGACCACCACCTCGTCGTCTTCGTCTTCGTCATCCTCGTCTTCGTCGTCTTCGCCGTCGTCGTGCACGCGCACATGTATGATTTCTCCCCTCGCGTACACGTACGCGTGTATGTGTGTATGTATGTATGTATGTATGTATGTATGCAAGTATGTATGTAATATAGGTAGGATTCGTATATGTATACGCATATACATATATTTAGTGTATTTCTCTATTTATATATATGTATTCAACATATATATATTAATATATCCGTATTCAATGATATAAGTTAATATGTTCATATTGGTATATATTACCTGTATATAGTATAAGTATTATTTTGGTATATATATATATATATATATAATATATATATATATATATATATATATATATATATATATATATATATAGTATATGTATATTTTCACTGGTATATGTATAGGGTTATACGTATTTTGGTGTATATATATATATATATATATACACCAAAATACGTATAACCCTATACATATACCAGTGAAAATATACATATACTATATTATATATATATATATATATGTGTGTGTGTGTGTGTGTGTGTGTGTGTGTGTGTGTGTGTGTGTGTGTACATATATACGTATATGGTATATGTATTAAATTGGTATATATATATATATATATATATATATATATATATATATATATATATATATATATATATATATATATATATATATATATATATATATATAAATAAATATAGTATATGTGGTATATATATATATATATATATATATATATATATATATATATATATATATATATATATATATATATATATATATATATATATATATATATAAATATAGTATATGTATATTTTCACTGGAATATGTATATATATATTCAGTATACATATATATATATATATATATATTCTTTTGTATACATATAAAAAATGGGTTGTTGTATATATATAAAAAATGTGTTATGTATATATATATATATATATATATATATATATATATATATATATATATATATATATATATATATATATATATATTATATATAATTCTATTAGTGTATATACACTTATACATATTTTTGTATGTAATTATTGGTATACACTTATACATATTTTTGTATGTAATTATTTTGGTATGTACATATATATATATATGTATTTAATTAATGATATATGCAAGCTGATAATATGTATAATTATGAATGTATTAGGCGACCCGAGTGTAATTATGGATACCCCGTATTTACATTGACCTGCAACCCTGTAATTGTTAGAAGACTGCCACATGTACACTGACGTACTGGCAAGCCCCGTATCATTTTGACCGTCTGTCTTGCACAGCAATCACAGATGCGACACCCATGAAATTAGACGCGCAATTGACCCTAGTTGACTAAGTGCCATACCTGGCATAGCCCCTGAGTTTAATGTATTTGTGATTGTGTTAGTGTAACGTCTGATATAATATTATATTTTATGATATGTCTATAGGACTGTTGGATCATCCAGACGATACTCTAGGACAGGACATTGGTATTACCAGCTAAGGACCCAAGGCGAGTACATTCTCTGATAGTTTCTTATTTATGATATCCCCTATGTTCATTGTATCTAGTGTAAATATCCATATTCTTGACACGATGGTTACACGGATTGGTATATCCGGATCTCGTCATGAGATGTTATTCCTTGTTCATGGTGTATCTTGTACAAGTCTTGTTTCATTGTTATCTTGTGCATGTACAAACACTAATTTTCGGGGAGACTTGCTACCTTCCTAGGGAATCCCGTGCCATAGCGTACCATGGTTGGATCTACTATACCAGTCGGGGGTAGGGAGTATTTTAGTGTAGATATGTGATCATACCCTTCATGTACAAGTCTTGTTCACATATTAGTGTTGGTCATACACCGCACGTATGACTAGCCAGGCCATTATTCCTGTACAAGTTCCCAAGCCAATCACATGTTAAAGCTAGTACTCACACACTTAGTCATAGTATTCTTGTTCATTGACATATTGTTTCTTCCCGTATTATTTACAGTATTTCCTTTATTGTACATCTCTCGTACATGTACATGCATCTTGTATATTTCCATCTATATACTGCTACATAGTTTATATCATTGATATAGAACTGCTATTAGAAATATACTTTGCTCCTTCCTGACTGGAAATATTTTTCTAAACTATGCCTTAGAGGACCGGTGTCCAACATTTTATGGACCACAGGGAGAGTAGCTGCAGACTTGGACTTGGTAGTTCAGTTGTGATTCCGGGAGGTCTGGCCGGAATCACTAGTTATCTAGTTAGTTTCTTTCGGTAGATTATTTTGGTACCGGATTTGTCTCCGGCATACTTTGTTGAGACTTGGATATTGTTGAGTTAGATTATTTATATTTAGACTTGTGTTGCATTTTATTTCTTTTCTTCGATATCTTATCGTGTTGTAGTTATGTGATTGAGTATGTTGTTCATATTATATTGTGTTATCCGTGTCTCCTTATGGAGTTGGATACTCGTACAAGATTGTTTAGATAGTGCTTCACCTAGACAATATTCTACCGCCGATGCTGCGGCGTAGGCTGGACGTACCCACGTACTCGTGCCTAAATTCCGGGTACGGGTCGTGACACAGCCGGTCATGCCTCTCCTACAAATTTTGGAGATCACACTGCAAATACTCCATAGACGAAGAAAAGAAGGCATTCTCCGTCTCCACCTTCTTTGAGAACTCGTTATATTAATAGGATATCAACATTCCATATTCGCCTGCTTGTACTGTCGCAGCTCCGTTAGGCATTTCTCCACCTCCACCTGTTTATGGCTCAAAAAGTCGGCCATATGTTTGAAAAAGATGATACCCCTCAGAGAGTAGACATGTCCCTCGGTTAAGTGCCTTGCCCAAAAAAATAATTGTTTCGCTCCAACACGCCCCTGATCCATTTGTTCAAGAACTTGTAGAAGCTCCGAGTGAAGAGCTTGACGTTCTCGTCAATCTCTTCCAACGTAGTCGGAGTCAGAGGCGTTGGGATTGAAGAAGAGGCTACAAGTGGAGCAGGATACACAACAATTTTTGAAAACTTAGAAGGCGAAGCAGCAATAAAGGAGAAACCAACAGTCATGTCGGCAATCCAATCTTTCATGGACGCATGAAGTGCTTGGATACCCGGCAGCTGAACCACGGACGTCGGAGTAGTACCGAGACTGGGGATAGAAGTAACGGGGAGCCTCTCGGCTCCTACCGGTGTACCATCCCTAGACTGAGTCGCGACAACTTTATAAGGTGACCCAACAACCTCAAGGACCCCATTACGGCGGCTTACTACCTCGCTGTCCAAAAAGGCTTCCACAGCAGAACCCCCAACGACAATAGTTGGAGGAGCAGCCGCCATGCCATAAGGGCCTGTAACAATAGGAATCTCCTCCACTACAGCCCCAATAGGGGGTACGGTGTGATGTTCCTCATCTCCAGAAAAGCAAAGAAGGGACTCAGACCTTCCCCTAACGAGCTCACTACCCTTTTCTTCTGCTACGCCTTCCTCCGCGGTCACATCCACAACTTTCAAGGGAGAGGTAGGGTCGACATAACTAGAACAACCAATAATTAACTTTGCTCGAAGAATGTGAAGCTGAAGCCGAAAAATCTCTTCTCCAGAAAAGTTGTGAAATAACATACCTGAAGAAGACAATGGGACCTGACGCTCGTCCAGTGCGTTCCGAACTTCCTCCGGATCATCCAAGCCATCCACCAAGATGGGGGAGGTGGCCGGTTCCACCATCGACTCCCCCAGGACATAACCACTAAAGCCCGCGGGAACAGGCTCCGTGGCCTCAGACCTAGGAGAAGCGACCTTTTCATCCGGCTGTGCATAAGAAACCTTGACGGTCGTAGACCGTTAGGGTCGGTCCCTCTCCTCCTGAACAGAACATAAGAAAGATATTTATAGAGGAGACCAGAAAGAAATAAACTAAGAGATCACGCGAATACCGTCTCAGCGTCTGGAATAAGCTCTGGGTCAGAAGACAACAGAGCAAGGTGTCCTACCTCCCCCTCCTCTTCTTATGGTCCTTCTTCTTTGTCCCCAGCCGGCACAGGGGCCTTGACAATAAACCGCTTCCTATAACGCGGCCTCGCAGCCACGAATGGTTCCTGTCTTCTCTTTTTGGACGAAGGGCTCCGTATCGGGGAGGCCCTGTGCTTCATTGGAGAGTTCACTGGAGGCGAGGGATCATAAGAAGCATTCTCTTCCCCCGTTGTTGAGTCAAAATCGATAAGCACATCCTTCCCCTTGCTTTTTCCTTAACCTTTCTTGGACTCCCTGCATCGGGGCTTCTGCTTAGTACCCATGATGAAGCAACTGTCTCGGTCAAAGCCAGGTGGAGGCACATTCACGGCTATATAAAAGAGTCTAGTGATGGCGTAAATCATATGTGTAGCAGTTATTCTATGCCTAAAAAGGCAAAATTAGTGCATTTTACCAATGGCTATAAATAGCCCAATATTAGTGCTACCAAATGATAAAAAAGCTTTGGTCCTTGAGCAAAAAGTCTACTTATTTCCACTCTCTTCTCCGTAGTGTTGTGAGCTTGAGGGTTTCTCTTTTTTATAATGTTGGAGCTTGAGACTTGTCACGCCCTAGTCCCAAAATACGTAGGACTAGGAACACGTAAGCATGTCAGCCGTATGTATATGGCAACTCCAATATATGGATACCATAATACACACGTACGCTGTAATATGAATATAAACTCATATGTGGTATATATAGTGTCACAAGCCACAAATATGCTAATCTCATCCACACAAGAAGTCATAGAAAAGAAATACTAAACTAGAATAAGGAGTCTGAAATATCCAAAATAATAGTCGGGTTGAGACAAATCCACTATCAAAGATTATATCCAAAACTAAAATGAGGGAGGAGTATAAAATCTCCAATATAAAAATAAGGTGATGGCAGAAGTGTATCAGCTAAAAAGATCCATCGCTAGATATAAAGAAAGATGCTCAGAGGGTAAGACCTCCTCTGTAGAAAATAATGCGTCAGGTCCAGGCCCGTACTCCTGCGGATACTCCTGGTCGTCTATACCTGGCAAGGGACCAGTCCTCAGAGGGACATAACAAGATACATAGAAGCATGCTAATTGAATATAGTAAACATGCATAATGTTTAAAAATATATAAGTATGTTGTACAAGACAATATATATGAAATACAAATGAGGACAACTTTTCGACGTATGGGCAAGGGTAGGCTACTCGATCTAAATCTCACAACTCACACACACGTCAGGGGACATCAGAAATTGACATACCTCGGGGGTAGCGACCAGCGCGACTCTACAGAAATCGACATACCTCGGGGGTAGCGACCAGCGCGACACATACCCCTAGTGCGAGCTATATACTACGGTTTACCAGAGTGGTTAAAAACCCATACGCCTAATAATTGTCCTCTCATGATACTAGGTGTCAAGTGTGTGTCAACATATCTAATATATAGTAATGACTGAACGAAACTACACATGCAATGAATATATAGAAATATAAATAGCATGTAAAGTACTGTAAATAATTTGGCAAGCTATACTTGCCTGGCAAGAAGAGCTGCAAAGTGTAACGCCCAGGAGTCGAGCACACAAGATCAGAAGCTACGGCCTCAGAATAAACGTCTCCGGATGTTGAAATAGATATCACCAACATTTCCATAATAAGCGAGATAGCTAGAAAATACTACCCTTTCGTCCAATTTGGACACAAGGGCAAAACGGTAATTTCAGGTCAAAGTGGGGTCCACATGTGGCCCACTTTGCACCAAAAAATGTGCCAGGAGTAAAGGTCTCTAAATGGGACAAATTATAGGTCAAACGAATTCTAAAAGTCAGTACGAACTCAACGGTATGTCCAAATGTGAATTTCGGTGAGCCAAACACAAAGTCGCCCAAAAATTCAACCATGGGGCCTGCCAATTGACGACTTGGTCAACTGTCTCAGAATTACGTAAAAATTGGGTCACAGGACCAGCGTGTTACCACGAGTCCAGTGGCGCAAGTTTTATCGCATTCTGACGAGCGTGCACTAAATGCGCAGGACTTTTGTAAAAGTTACGATACGAGAGATTTTCGGCGGATACGGGTTGATTCCGACGCGCACACGCGTCCAAATCAGTTCTGCGAAAACCCACACGTCCGGGTATACTGTGCGCACCTTTTGGTATACTTGGTACACGACGGGGCGGTCTCGTTTGGCGGGGTGCGCTCCGTATCACAATTTATGGAATTCTGGATTTTTCTTTCTTTCTTCTTTTCTTTTCTTTTCTTTTCTTTTCTTTTCTTTTTATTTTCTTTTTATTTTTTTCTATTAATAGACTTTATATATAAATATATATACCTATATATATATATATATATAATTTGAGAAATTTATATTGGTGCATACATTAAATCTATCAACTGTCCACAGGGTCTCCTACATGAAAATAATTAAGAAAAAATTTATAATGGCTCCATAAATTCCCTAAATGTACAAACACCTAAAATAAAAATAAAATAAAATCTATTTCTTTTATTTAGTTCATAATTACTACAATTCAATTATATAATTAATTAAAAAGGTTAATACAATTTTTAGGATTAGGGGTTTTATAAGACTTAGCAGATTTCCTTTCCAACGTCGTGTCTGATAGTCAATGGAGTAAATTGATCCCGCGTCGATCGGATCTATACTGCTAGTAAACTCCAGAATCTCAAACTTGTACTCAATTTTGTTTTGCATAGTGCTATAATAATTCTTTTAACTCATTTCTAAGCTAATTATAAATTTTTCCATCAAAAGAATATCCTAAGTTGTTTTCATCGAAAACAAACATCATCGACAATACCAATATTCATGAATAAATGTTTATAACATTATCATGCTCAATCACAACAATAAATAAATAAAATGACAAGGCATATATCAAAATCAAAACTAAGAATTTAGGATTGGTCGTCAAAAGTTGTCATGTAATCATTTGAATCATGGTATGTAGGTCAGGGTGTGTATCGGGCCGGACCGAACTTAGCCCGAGTAGGTGATGGGTCGAGCTGGCCCGGCCGGATGTTTAGAAACCCAAATCCAGTCCGAACCCGAACCGAGATAGGAAGTGGACCGGACCTGACCGGGCTGGATTCAGGTGGATTCAGGATCAGGTTCAGGTTGGCACGATTTTTTTATTAAATTTTTTTTGGGTTTTGGGCTTGGATAAAGCGTTTTAATTATAAAAAATATTTGGACTTGGCCTTTAGTCTCGAGTAGACCATTTTTTATAAAAAAATTTTGGACTTTAGATATAAACATTTAATTATTTGTTTTTTATTCTAACATTTTAAATCCATTTGTACAGACATTTATTTGTAAAAAATTGTGTATATATATATATATATAAGACATTTATTGTACAAATATTTTAAGGTCAAACAAATATGACCACTACCATATAAGTTACATATAAATGTTTGTATACCATAAAGTCTAATATTTGAATAACTATCATATAAATTAAATGTTTGAATAACTAGCATAAAAAAGTTATTGTATATGCATATATTTATAATATATTTATTATACAAATATTTTAAGGCCAAATATGACAGGTACAAATATTTGAAAGCCAGACAATATGATCGCTTTTGAATAACTACCAAATTAAGTTACATTTTAACTCTTATGATTTTAGTGGATATCAATTAATTATTACATTATTTTGAATAACCATAATATGTAGAATTCTAGTAGTTCCCAAAAAATTTGGATGATTGTAATCTCTCATTATGTGACGTATGACATAACCGCTAAGAGCATCCACAGTGGAAGAGGTTTCAAGTGCTACATTTTGATTTTAGTCAAATTTTGTAGCACTTGATAGCTGCAGTGGACACTTGTGCATACTTGAAAATTGCTAGAAAGCTATAAGACACTCCAGATTTGGAGCGTGTCCTAGCTCCTCTATATTAATTGATGGACCCATCAGAAGTAACCAAACAAGAAAGAAAAATAAAAAGAGAGAAGAGAGAAAAAATATTACTAAATAGGGAAAGAAAATAAAGAGGAAAAAGAAGGAGAAAAAAGAGGAGATTAATTTGAAGTGTTTATTTGGAGTGTACCATTGTGTGCCAATATCATTTGGACACTCCAAAATTAAAAAGTTAAACCATTTTTTATAATTTGGAGTATGTGTTTGAAGTGTCTCCACTGTGGATGCTCTAACGTGACAAAATTTTAATTTTTTGGTTTAAAATTTGTCATATCATCCGATGTCAATGTCAGATATCACATAATGGAAGATGATATTACCCAAATCTTTTGGAAACATAATTGGAAGAAAATAAATACAGCATAAATCCCGGCGAAAGTAAGTACGTGACTGGCTCCCTTAATATTCCTACACAAACATACATAAATACGTACACACAATGAATATCTTCTTCCCAACATAGACCGGCCGACAGCGCTCACTTTCTTTCTCCTAAAGAATTAGAGTTAGGGTTCCTTCTTCCTTCTCTCCATCTCTTGATGAGAAGGGATGAGACGGATCTCTTCGACCACCACAGCCACCGTCGCCACAAGGAGGAGGCCATGGAGCCGAGCCTCAGAAGCAGCAACAAGTTCGAGTTCGCCTTCAACTCGATGAACTTCTCCGACCGCGTGCTCAAGATCGAGATCGTCGCCGAGGGATGCAGCAGCAGCATCGCCGACTGGGCCCGCCACCGCAAGCGGAGGAGGGATGACACCAAGAAGGATCATGGTACGGACCGACTCCTCCACGTAATTGTTCTTAGATGTTGGCAATGGTTCCTAAATTTTGGGTTTCAATAGAGGTAATGCTATTTGGCTAAATGTTGGTCTTTCTCCAAGGCATATAATCGCCCATTCCTTTATCAATGACCGGCGGGCCAGACAAACTCTTGGTCTGCAAGAATGACAAACTCTTGGTCTGCAAGAATGCGCATGGCCCACCTGTCATTTGAGACGGCTGGCGATTGAGTAATCTACGGCTCGTACAAGCATTTAGTTAGTGACTAAGGACCTGTTCAATTTTGGGAGTGTTTGATTTTTCAGAAATTTTTGGCTGGCGAAAGAAATTTTGACAAAATAGGAACAAAAGAAAGAATTTCCAAAAATACAAATCCAATAACATTCCGCCAGATGTTAATCCTCTTCAATTTTCGTCAGTCAGAGCGTCCGATTGAAATCCAACAATATTGGTTTAATGTGGTTGTCTGGTTTAATTTTGATAATTGGAAAGATATTTGGCCTGATTTAATTTATGTAGTTAGTTTAATATTAGTTATCTACTTATCTATAACTAATAGATAATATTTGTTATTATCTATACAAAATTTTGTGATATCATTAATAGATAATATCCAAACTATTTTTAAAAATTCAAATAAATATATTTTGGATGATAGTAGAAATTTTGTGTAAATATTTACACCAAATTTTGTATAATACCCCAAAGAATATCTAATAAACTTTAATACTGTTTTTTTTATTATCTACACAATTTTATTGTTCAATGTCAATTTTTTTAAACATCTACACAAAATTTAAATAAAAATTTAATACTGTATTTTTTATCTACACAAAATTTATTTGATTTAAAAACAATATATATACTAGTAAATTCATGTACGTTGCACGAAAGATAATTTTTTCTTCTTCTGATATTAATGTAAAATTGTTTAAATTTTTAAATATATTTGAATTAATATTTATTATATATTTGTTTATATTTTAATTAGAATTTGTTATATATTTGTTTATATTTTAATTATATTTTTTTATGGATATATTTCTAAGTTTTAAAAATGATTAGCCATCTATGCATATATCCTCACGTAATTAAAAATAAATAAATTTAACTAATTGTTTAACTACTTAATATTATTAAATTATAAATAAATTTATTTTCTAACTCATGTGGATAAGGTGGGAGGTATTCTCCCTGGTTGCTGGGTTCGAATCTTATTTATAACAAATTTTATTTTATTTTAACAATCTTTTTATATAATATTTTTTTAAATAATTAATTGATGATATACATAAAGTTTAGATGACTCAATTTTGTGCCGTTTCCAATCCCCCTTATATTAGTAGAGATATATAATAGATATTTTACATATAACTCAATTTTGTGCCATTTCCAAGCTGGTCTATATATATATATATATATATATATATATATATATATATATGAGGAGGGATCCACATCCCTCCCTATTATGTACCCCCAAGCATCTTCATGTTTATAACCGTTGGATCTTGTTTAAGCCTTCTAATCTTAACCGTTGATTTAAACCATTCAAATCAATGATTAAGATTAGATGATTTAAACAAGATCTAATGGTTGATGACATGGGGATGCTTGGGAATGTAGTTCAAATCAATGGTAATATGGGATGCTTGGGGATGAAAAAAATTAGGGATGTATATATATATATATATATATATATATATATATATATATATATATATATATATATACATATATATATATAAAACTTAATTAACTAGTTGTGTTTGTAGTGTAACGATAGTTTGTTTAACTCCAATTTTGTATGATTATGTTCGATTCATTTGATGTTTATAATTTTTTTTTCTTTTCTTAAAGAAAAATATTTCTTGCTAGTTTATCGCACTTTTTATTTCTCAAGAATATTATCATATACTCTAATATAGTTATCATGAAAATATTACAATGCCAATGTATTTTAATATATACTTATAGACAACCCACTATATGAGTATCTAATTACAATGAAGAATCCATATTAAAAGTAATTACAAATTAATGATAGCTAATATGAAAAGTACTATTTATTTGAAATAATATGACAATTAATTAGTAGGCATTCAAAATATATAGTTAACTAAACATTTAACTAATGTAATTATTTTAAATTTTATATGTAGCCAGCTAGATCATTCACAAAAATACTAAAATTACTTAGCACAATTAATATGGAAGTATTTTCATGTTAATGTATTTTTAGTATATACTTATTTTTAGTATATACCTAAAGACAACCCACCATATGCATTATCTAATTACAATAAAGAATCTATATAGAAAGTAATTATATAAAATTAATGATAACTGATATAGAAACTACGACATGCTTCGTATATTATTGTTATTAATTAGTTATAGCTAATATGAAAACTACTATTTATTTGAAATAATATGACAATTAATTAGTAGGCATTCAAAATATATAGTTAACTAAACATTTAACTAATGTAATTATTTTAAATTTTATATGTAGCTAGCTAGATCATTCACAAAAATACTAAAATTACTTAGCACAATTAATATGGAAGTATTTTCATATTACTGTATTTTTAGTATATACTTAAAGACAACCCGCCATATGCATTATCTAATTACAATAAAGAATCTATATAGAAAGTAATTATATAAAATTAATGATAACTGATATAGAAACTACTACATGCTTCGTATATTATAGTTATTCAAAATAATATAATAATTATTTTGTAGCCATTTAAACTAAGAGTAAAAATGTAAGTTATATAGTAGTTATTCAAAAATGGTCATATTTGTTTTGCCTTCAAATATTTGTACCTGTCTATTTGGCCTTAAAGTGTTTGTACAATAAATGTCTTACAATTATATCTATATAGAATAACTTTTTTATGGTAGTTATTCAAATATTTAACTTATATGATAGTTATTCAAAGACGGTCTTATTTGTTTGGCCTTCAAATATTTGTACCTGTCATATTTGACCTTAAAATATTTGTACAATAAATGTCTTACAAATATATGTATATAGAATAGCTTTTTAATGATATTTATTCAAACATTTAACTTATATGGTAGTTATTCAAAGACGGTCATATTTGTTTGGCCTTAAAATATTTGTACAATAAATGTTTTACAAATATAAATATATACAATAACTTTTTATGGTAGTTATTCAATCATTTAATTTATATAGTAGTTATTCAAACATTTAATTTTATGTTAGTTTTTGTATAACTTATATGATAGCTATTAAACATTTAACTTATATGGTAGTACCATATTTGTTTGCCTTAAAATATTTGTACCTGTTATATTTGGCCTTAAAATGTTTGTACAGTAAATATCTCACAAATATATGTATATTCAATATTTTTTTTACAAATAAATGTTTGTACAAATGACCTTAAAATGTTACAATAAAAAACAAATAATGAAATATTTGTACCTAAAGTCAAGTCTTTTTTAATATAAAAACGGTCAACCCAAGCCTAAAGTTCAAGTCCAATTTTTATTTAATAAAAAAGGTATACCCAAGCCCAAAGCCGAAAAAAATTAATAAAAAAACTGGGCCAACTCGGACCCGACCCTAAACCGGCCCAAACCCAACCCAGTCAGGCCCGACCCACTACCTATCCGGGTTCGGGCAGGGTTTTGGGTTTCTAAACATCCGGTCGGGACCATCCTGGTCCGTCACCTACTCGCGCTAAGCCTGACCCAATCCAGAACCGGTCAAACCCGATCAACACTAAGCCCGGCCCGTTCCTGTCTGATACACACTATGATATATGGATAACAAATATATATATATATATATATATATATATATATATATATATATATATATATATATATATATATATATAGAAAAGAAAAAGAAATCAAACAAATAATTTGATATATACAATTTTTAAATAGATATTTGATGGTCTTTTATGTATAAATAGATTTTTGTTGGTCTTTTATGTATTGCTTAGCTCATTTACTGTATACAAGTAGAGAAATGCTTCAGTCAGACATCCCACTTTAATTGCTCACTCCTTTATCAATGACAGGTGGGCCAGGCAAACTCTTGGTCATTCTTGGTCTGTGAGTAATGCAGTTGGCCCACCTATCATTGAGACGAAAGCATGCGATTAGGGGGGCTGGATAACGATTGAGGAACGTACTTCTCGGTATAAGTATTTAGTGATTAGTATATGTTTTAGCTTTTAAAGTTTTATGTTTGAATATTTTGATCTCGGTAAAGTTTTATGTATTTTATAGTCCCTACCACCTCATTGAAACTCCATAGTTATGGTGGAAATTGAA
Source organism: Iris macrosiphon (assembly GCA_036927795.1). Classification (NCBI taxonomy): domain Eukaryota; kingdom Viridiplantae; phylum Streptophyta; class Magnoliopsida; order Asparagales; family Iridaceae; genus Iris; species Iris macrosiphon. The sequence goes on along the minus strand of JAYESA010000009.1, from coordinate 147,270,057 downwards.
GGTTAAATATTTATATTATTCTGTTATGTCCACGCAAGTCAAATGCCCTATTGGGCTGAGAGCTGGATTAATGTAGACAATATTTTTACAAAATCCCCTTAAAATGCATGCAAAATAAGTTTGAACATGAGTTGCTTTACCATGTTAAAGTCCTAGACACTGCACCAAAACTCTATAGTTGTGTGGTTTGAGGGTTAATTATTTATATTATTCAATAATATTTTTCTCTTTCCCGATGTACGAAAGTTAATATGTATGTTTGAAGTTTCTTTTTTTAGATTTTTCACCTAGCTAATTTCTTCTTGCAAAGAATATTTTATTAGTCTTTCTTCCTATATTGCATAGACATGGATATGACACGAAATGTTAAGGACATGGCTTAACCATAGTTTGAAGTATCGGCCGATACCGATCCGATACGGCCGATACCGATACAGTTTGGCATGTCCCGATCCGATACCGACCGATACCCGATACTGACCGATACCGACATTAGAGGTCTCTTTTCCGGTCAATTCGGCAAAGAAAATTGAATTAAAAAAGACCAATTAGCAAGGACGTAAAAGCATAGTAAGGTTGTAAAAGCATATAAATGAGGAAAACTTATTTATCGCATATAAATCAATCGACAATGGTGACTACTATTTCATTCAATTTCAAAAATACTAAGAAACAACACTAAAAATACTTTAAATTATGAATAAATGTATAAAAAATATTTTTTAAAATGTTAATAATTTACTAATAGTTGTTTGCTTTCCGATACAAAAAAATCCGATACTCCGATCCGAAACCGCCGATACTACCGATACCGCCGATCCCGATACTCATTGGAATGGTCCGATACCGATTCTGATACCGATACTTTGAACCTTGCTGGCTAAGTGCATTTTTCGTCTTTGATAACTATGACGTAGGACAAGACCTACAGGACAATCTAATGTGATTGCAGACCAATTATCTTAAGATACTGACAATAAATAGAACTCCCGTTCTTCGATAAGAAACCGGGCTTTTGCCCCATGTCCATACTTCATATTCTTTCCTTTATATCCTTCCCTTCATTTTTTTGTGCCTTTTCCCCCTCCAACTACCACAAAAACCTCTCATCCCAATATCATAGATCCATATCAATAGCTTAGGCCTATTTTGATACTCGAATAATTACAATTTTAAAGGTCTCAAATAAAACTCAAACCTCAAGTACATGCTCGACATCATAACTTTCGCATGGAAAATCTTGATCATGACCAATCTCATCTAAAGATGTTCACCCACTCTCTCTTCATTAACAGTTTTTTTATTCATGCAATGGCCAACATTGCTTTATTTTATTTGTTTAACTTTCGATCAAATGCATTCCACATTAAAAAAAAAATTAAAGAACAAACAAACAAACAAAAAAGAACGCTCATCCATTTCAACTTCAATTTTTCAAAACAAACATTATTTACCAATAAGGATATGAAACCAAGGACCTTATTCAGGAAAAAAGATCTAAAGAACTGGTACCAGGATATCAAAACAAGGACCACATACTCCTTACACAATCAGCCTTGCAACCCTTCATGATAAAAATGATGACTACGCCCAAGAAGCATAAATATCATCTGTCTGAATATTGGATCCAACATTGTGCACTACTAGCATTTAGTGGAGCGAGTCGATGATCACCTCTACATATAACAATTATATAATACAAAATCAAATAAGTCTTGTGGTATGCTTAATGTCTTATATCTAAATGATACCCGGTCCCAGGTTGCATCTGGTAGCTGAAAGCTACTGTAACTTTGCCCGAGCTCTAGGAAATAAATTCATACAGAATACAACATAGGGTATCCTCAATAGCAACCATTTTCATTGATAACACCCAGTGCAATAATAAATGCACATAGATGGCTTGCAAGGGTATCATTCATAAGCGACAAGTTGCATCACAATGACTAAAAAAAAAAAATTACCAGCTTGATCACGGGAAATATGAAGCAATAAATAGGCAACAAATTTCAAGGAATATATACACAAGACCTCAGAATCAAGAGCATGAGCAGGATTAGATTAGCTACTTGGAAGTTCAAGAACACTTGGGGAAAATGAACCAGGATTAACGGATACAATGATTAGAAGAACGCTAGGAAGAACAGTCCTTGTCATGTCGGACACATATTGGATACACCACGGACACTCCAAAACTCACTAGGACATACCAAATATGGGTCATGTCAGTTAAGCCCATAGTAATCAAAAGCGGAGGTCTTAGGACCTATATTTTCTTTTAATTATATATGCCTTGCTTTGCTCAGGCATGTGCCTCATTTTTGTTCCTCACACCTAAGACCCGAAGGACCTTAGATCATAATTGCAGTAAATTTAGCAACTTCTTTAATGTTCTATTGCTCTAAAAACTGTTAAGAGTTATGTGGCCATGCCATCTACTTTGTTGTTGTTGACATTCATGTCTAGAGGTGCCACTGTTTTGCTTATGCTAAAAAACTCATCTACTTTGTTGTTGTTGTTTAGACTTCCTATAATATGACAGATATTTGGACATTGTTGTGCTCTGTAGCTTCCAGTGTCCATTGTCAATTATTTTGCCTCTTCTAGAAAATATATTTAAAGTTGGTCATCAAAGATGGATCCAACTTTGTGGTCATGCTTGACAAATTAAAATTCCAACAAAATGTGTACTTCAAGATCTGGAAGTCTTTTGTGCTTCTTGACTAGTGGCGTTTTAAGTTTGAAATGTTTTTAGATGCTACTTGAGCAATGGTAAATAGATGAAATGTAGCTACATGGACAATGTACTTGACATTCGCTTCCTTCTCCAAGCAATTATTTTTGGCTCCATGTAGTTTGAGTTTACAGCATTTCAAATCTCCATCGAGGTTCCATGCTTTACCTATTCTCCCTAAATTTGTATACTTATCTTTTATAAATGTATATCATGGCCAGTACACATTCTTTCTTGATATACCTGTCCATTTAAGCAGAATGTTTGTTTTTGCTTTTATGTGAAGACCATGTCTGCTAATATTTGATTCTTTTGGTACTACTACTTAGCCGCAGAGTTTGCAGTTTACAAAACAGATAGCATCGTAAATGCTAATCTGCCAGATATAAATGGTGTGGCATATGAAGACCCTGACGGAGAGGCTGTAGTGATGATTGAAGAATCTCCATCAGGTGCTTACTGAGTTAGTACAATTAATTAGTTGCCATAAATGTTCTATATAATTCATTAAGTGAAATATATGTATGTCGTATTTTGGAGTTTTGATGTAGATCTCTTATCAATACCTCAATATTGTGGCTAATCATTTCTATACATCTGCACTCCAAGTTTTTTGTTTCAGATAGATCTGTAATATATTTGTTATGAGCTAGATTATCTGGTTATTTGTTTCTAAACCAAAGTCATTTTTTTGTATTATAGATGCCATCAATATACCTGAGATAGCTGGGTTAATATGGTAACATTGTATGTTATCTACTTAATGAAGTAGATATTTTAATTTCTATACAGCAAGCAATGAATAAAAAAGAAACATTCAAGAATAACCAACTACCTGCACATTTGTGTGGCATAGGTAGAGACAAATTAGTGATTTGTACTCTGTAGCTTTCCCCTGCGTTCTGCATGGAGCATCTTTTTGGTCCAGAGTGCAGTTATTAACCAGCTCCATTCATCTTTGTAAAATTGGTATCGTGGAGCAATCTCGGGAATGTAGATTGGTTGTGAAAAATGAGTGCAAACAGATTGCTTACTCGTTTCAATTGATCAAAATATGAATATTACAGTGCATGACCCATTCACCACGCACTATATGGCTGTCGACATATGAAGGCTCAGATGCTATCAACTAGCTGTGTCATTTGTAGCTCCTTTTTTTGTTCAACAATTTCAATTCCCATCGGTTTTGTTTCTCCACTAAAACATTTATTTCTTTCACTTTGTAGGTGATGAGCCTTCCTGTAGCAGCGATTTCTTTCGGAGTATGGATTGCTCTCCTGTTTTGAAAGTCAGCGAAGTATACATTAGTTCGACAATTTTAGCTGCAGAAAGCCCATTTTTCTACAAGGCAAGATATGGATTTTTATATATTATGTGGTATTCCTTAATTTTCCTGACTATGACTCGATCTTTTATGCTTTATGTTACTGAAATAGCTTTTCTCAAATGGCATGCGAGAATCTGACCAAAAGCATGCAACATTGCGAATCAGTGCCTCAGGTAATTCAAATCTATGCATTAGATACTTTTTTGCATGTAGTTCTTAGATATCGCACTCATATTTAATGCTCTTTATTAAACATCTAAGCGCCAACTTTACTGTTTAATTTCCTGTTCATACTTGTGGTATTGATTTTGATACACGTAAACTAGGTATCTGTGCTTTACCCCTAAGTATCCATTTCTCATCGTATCATAGCTTGCACACATCTCCCTCCCTGAGTTGTAACTTTGTATATAACTTATGTGCCTTAGTCCTCATTAATTACCTTTTTAGTTTCCCTTTTTCCCCTACATCTTTCACATCTTCAAAAGGTTTTACTATTTTCCAATTATCATAAGATGCCTCCTTTTGCCTTGACTACCTACTAAAATTTTCATTTCACTACCAATTATTTTACAAGGGAAATATTTACCTTTAGATTCAGCAAGACCATGTTTGGTGCAGAAGAGGCCTGCCTTTCCACCTTACTACCATAAAAGAGTGGTGTAAACCAAGGTGGTATTTTACATTGAAGACAATTGTCCAACTAGTTTGTTTAAGCTTTAACAAGATAAACAGAGGAAAATTGTTTAGCTAAACCAAGCTGGTATTGTGCTCTTCCACTATGCACTTAAAACCATGGGCCCTGCCAGATACTGCATAGATGTCCAGTACAGGCACCCCCGCAAGCAATATCGTAAAGCCACACCTTTTTGTTGCAAGCATAGATTTAGAGTAAGTGTTGCCTTTGCGGTTTAGTTAGATCTAGATCATCCGGTCTGATATTGGTAGTTAAATTAGAAAGTTCTTATATTGTTTCATAGCACAATGGTCAGTTTATAATTTTTTGGAACAAGTTATCATTACTATTTTACATAATTTTAGTGACGTCCTGTATATTCCATAATTCCTATTTATCATTCAAAGTACTAAGTTATCTCCTTTTAGGTTCCACCATTTTTTTCCACTTAGTAGCTTTTTGGTTTACATTTTCTCATTGATGTTTTAATAGTTGTATATCATATCAACTATCTTGTGAGCTCAAGGCCTCGTATGGTATAACTTCTACAATATTTTACATTGCTAAATGTTCTACCCATACCATGAAACTATGAGAGTAATTTAACGAAAGATACTAGAATTTCATAAAACTAATTTGGTTTTATGCCGGAAAGATTTGCTGTAGAAGCCATTTACTTAGTAAGAAGATCAATGGAAAATTTTAAAAATAAGAAGTAGATATTATACATGTTTTTTATTAACATAGAGAAAGCTTGATAGAATTCCTAGGTACATAACTTCTACAATATTTGTTTGAAATATTTCTCGCCATGACTAAGAGATCGTCGTCAAAGTTCCAAGGACTAGTATTGAAGATCTTTTCAAGGTCTTCTAGGTTTTCAAACTTGCCATAAAATCCTCTTCATGGAGTTCCATCTTTGAGACCTTGGCAGAGTCATTTAGTCTCCATATCTTTGGGACAACTCTATATCTATACCAACGTGACCAAACTTTGGGAGATAATCTTGAAATACATCACCAACTTCCAGTTCTCAACCTTTGAGACTTACCCATACTAGGTTTTGCTCCTTCTCGAGTAAGAACAAAAAAATAACTTCTCGAGAGGGCATTGTAGTCTTGTTTGTTGAAGCTTCCGACCATGATAGGTAGATAGGAGATGACAAAAGGGTGAGCTGGACGGAGGATGGGAAGGGAGAGAAGGAGGAGAACGATGAGGTTATTAGGGTTCGGGAGATGAAGGAATATGGGGAGGAGACTCTGATACATCACAATATGATGAGAGAAAAACTCCACTATTTGTGGAGAGAATCCGTTACCATCTATAAGGTGATATAAAACTTGTATGCTTATGGCATAACTTAAATTAATCTGTTCTTACAATATCACCAAATCCTTCATCCCAAATTAAATTTGCTTAATTAGACATCATGAAGATGGTTTATTATTTCTATCATTATACCTATTACTTGTGATGGTGAATCTTTCGGATATTAGTCTCTTCTACTAATATATCTCACCACATCTTCTTTTGCATATATTTTCATGACAATTAGTAACCCTGCTCCACTTTCTTCATTTCACACACACACACACACACACACACATACATATATATATATATATATATATATATATATATATATATATATATATATTAGTGCAATTGTGAAGCCTATTCCAATCAAGATTCTGTTAAAATACAATATAAGGAATCCAATGAATATACACGACATTGTAATGATTGTTAGGACTTGGAAGATTGTTGGCATCAGGATGCTATATATTTATTATTATTATGTTCCATTTCTTAACCATTAATTTGATAATCACTTGGATCAGAGGAAGCTGCTCTCATGGAACTACTAAGTTTCATATATAGTGGGAAGTTATCGTGTATTTCAACTCCCCTTGTGCTGGATGTGCTGATGGCTGCTGACAAATTTAAGGTCACTTCCTGCATGAGGTACTGCAGTCAATTATTGAGCCAATCCATGACTACAGAATATGCACTACTCTTTTTGGAGCTTCCTTCCAGAGTCTCAATGACATCAATTGTCCAGTCGCTGACCGATGCAGCCAAGGAGTACCTTGCTAATAAATATAGAGATCTAAGCGAGTGAGTGGGTATAGATTTTATGTTACTATTATAATAACAACTCAGCAATCCAGAGACCGAACACACAACACTTTTCTCTAATTGTCAGGTCGCAAGATGAATTGATGAATTTTCCTTTGGCTGGCATTGAGGCAATCCTTAGCAGCGACATTCTTCAGGCCGCATCAGAGGGTGCAGTCTATGACTTCGTTCTCAAGTGGGCTCGTGGTCGGTACGAAGAAGTGGAAGAAAGGCGGGAGATATTGGAGTCCTGCCTTGGTCGCCTTGTTCGATTCCCATATATGACCAGCAAAAAACTATGGCGGGTTCTGAAATGCAATGACCTGAGCAAAGAGTTTGCCTGCAAGGTCGTGCTAGAAGCCTTGGTCATCATGTCTACTGATACGGCGGCAGGACAGCGTGCCCTTGCCTTGCTTGCCTCGCGGGAGTCTTTTGTCCTCAGTTGGTTTGTGGAGCGAGCTTACAAATCCCGACCAGTAAAGGTGGTAGAATTCGAGCTTCCCCACCCTCAATGCATCGTCTATCTAGATCTGAGGAGGGAGGACTGCGCAAACCTCGTTCCATCAGGAGGGGTGGTGTATTCCCAGGCATTTTACTTGGGTGGGCAGGGATTCTCTCTCTCGGCGGGCCACTGCATTAATGTGGGTCAATTTCATAGCTTTGGACTCTTCTTGAGAATGTTGATGAAACAACAAGAGGAAGAGGAAGAGGAAGAGGAGGAGGAGGAGGGTACGAGGGGTTCTGTTGCCAGCTTCATAGTAGAGTTTGAGTTTGCTGCCAGGATGAGACCAGCAGGTGATTTCGTGAGGAGCAAGTACCCTAAGTTGTACTGCCCATTTACTGCTGGAAAGGTGGTGGGCTACAGGAATTTCTTTGCAATCCCCTGGGATGCTTTTTGGGCAGAAGACAGCCTCTACTTCATCAATGGCATCCTCCACTTGAGAGCTGAACTGACCATAAAGCAGCAGCCACAACAGCCACCACGGTAGCTTAGCAGCAGGTAGACAGACAGACAGACAGACACAACTCTCCTATCTTCACTTAGAAAATTATGAATTGCTTATTTTGCCCTTTGTTTTGGCTTTTGATAAGGGCACTACACATATTACTTGGAGCTAGCCCAATGTAATTTTTATCAAAATTACAAGTTTGCCACTCTTAAAGTTACTTGGGTTAGCCCACACCAAGCTATATAAGTGAACAAATTTTCTATTTTAGGCATTTCACTCTCACTTGAATAAATTCTCATTCTCCAAGTCTAAACCTAAATTTGGAAATTGATAGTCGTGGTCCCAAGTGGAAGAGAATTTTGCTTTGATGAAAATATTAATATAAAATATATTGATAAATATTTTGATGAAAATATTTTGATAAAATATATACTTAACAATGTGTTAACATATGTCATTAGGATATATTTTAACAAAACTCTTAATTCAATTCACCAAAACACAATCAATAAACCCATTTCCCCGTACCCAACAATTTGCTAATCGAACAAGAACCAGTTGCCGAGTGGGCCCTAAATCTGAGTGTTACCACTACATTGCAAACTGAAAGGCTACAACAGAGGTTAGATTGAATCAATTACTATTCTACTCTTCTATTATGTTAGAGCATCATAATTAGTAGATGGTGCTCAAAATTTTATCTTGAGCCCAAAGATTGCGTGGTCAAAAATTAAATGTAGAATGTATTTGATTTTTATGGGAATAGTAGAGAATGGATCCAAAGATTGCATGGTAAAAAATTAACGTCAAAATAATAATAATGTAAATATAGAATTGGACTCAAAATTGGGACTTACTATTCTACAAAATAAATTTCTATATTCTGAATCTAAAAATTTTCAGACCCAACCTATAGCTCATGTGGATGGATTAGACCTGAGAATCTAGAAATTAGAACTTAGGATGGTTCTTACTATTCTACAAATTGAGTTCCTACATTCTAAATCTAAAATCTAGAAATTTGGATGGACCTTACTAGTGATGCTCTTCCAGAACACATCTATCTTTGAAAAATATTCTACAAACTGATTGTACAAGGTGAGGGAGAGATTCGAAGAACGAGGAGGTGAGATTAGCTTCAACGGCGACGATGCTCGTGGAGACGATAGAAGAGTAAGAGTTGCGAGAAGACGATGGGGAAAAAATTGTATTTTCTTACATTTAACTCTTGGGCCACGATTGGTTCTTGTTCGTGGAATCATGGTCTTTAGAAAGTAAAGTCATTTTTTTTTGAATGCGAATGGAAATAAGAAAAAAGAAATATTATCCCCAAAGTAAAAAAAAAAAAAGGAAAATGTTTCTCCATCCAAAGAATTCAGTATTCTTTCCATTTTTTTTGGCTTTTCCAAACATTGAAAAAAAAAATTGTAAAAATTATAATTTTTCAAAGAAAAGAAAAGAAAAAATAATTAAAATTTTTTTTTCTTTCCACGAACCAAACGATACCTTGGGTTGTATTAATTTTTGGCTTAGTATTAAAGCGGAAGAGGTTTCTAAGTCAATTTCTAATTATTTGAGTGACTTCCAAACAATTCAAAGGATTCTCGAGACTCATTTAAAAAACATAGGAGATTAAGGCTTGCTTGACATCGGTTTTTTTTATCGATTTTGAAAGATTTTTAAACAGACCATTTATGAAGTGTTAAAAAAAAAAAAAATCTTATTTTATAATTTTTGGGGTCACAAGTTTTGGTCCTCTCTCAAAACCCCCAAAAATCAGTGTATGAGTGTCTTTATAAAAACATTCCAAAACAGAATATTTTGAGAGTTTCTATTATTTCCTTCCATTTGTATCATTATAAAAAAAAAATATAACTGCAACTATAAATACACTACCATAATTTTTCTTTCTCATCTTTGTTCTCTTGAGATCCCATATAACGGTTACTTTCTTCAAAATGTAAGTTTTTTAAAAATTGCAGTCCAATTGATGTGGTGGTGAATAATTGTCATAAAATTTTGTTGTTCATTTGATGTGGTAATGCATGCTTTGCTCTGAACATTTATGTTTTACTACTTGTGAAACAATTTTATGCTTGCATGTTCTATGACTGTATAAGCCAAGGTCGGCCGGGGGGTAAGTCCAACAAGACCTTGAGCTTAGGGCAACAACTTAGACCATAAAAAGCAACCCCAGCCTCCATGCCCATATACATCAAAGATAAAAAAAAATACCAAAAAAATAATGTAAACTTTTAACCGGAGAGAGAAAAAGATTTTTAATTTGGAGATACAAAAGCGAGCGACGGCGAAGAAGGCCAACGGATCAGGTCAGTATGTCGTTACTTTGGCAAAGAGAGATGGGAAAGATCTGACTGGGAACAGATTATCCGGCTCTATTCCAATAGGGAATCGGTTGCACATCGTCAACTTCTCCGCCGCCGCCGCCAATAGAGCCTCTGCCAAGCGCTAGACTCCAGTCCCTATCAGTTCTTTTCTTTAGTACTCGACTCCATGTTCTTTTCTATTTTGCTGGACTAAATCATAGATTGATAGTTTATTGTTGGTGTCAATGTTCTTTTTTATCATCTTTTTATAACTCAACTGAATGACAATTTATTGTTGCCACTTGCCATATGTTATTTTGTCTTTGTCTTTGCTACATGCTTTAGTTCTTTTTTATAAAGTATAAGTTTATAAGTAATGTTAGACTTAGTGTCTGGTTCATTTTATTTTATTAAATCATTTTGTATTCCAATTTGGTTGAACCTAGTTATTCAATTAGTCTTTAGATAGGTAAAAAAAGGTCTTACAAAAAAAAAACGTTCTATTTTCTATTTAGCTTTGTTAAAATTTAAGAAGTTAGTTGACTTGTTGGTAACTCGTTGAGAAAGTAATATTAATAGTGTTAGAATAATGAGAAATCAAGCACCTGAATTAGAGATGCTTTGATTAAAATTGTAAATAGATCTAAAAAGAATGTTGTGATATCGGAAATTAAAGGTCTGTGATAAGATCTTATTAGAAAGATGATGGTTTTCAGAATGTTTGGGTTGCTTATCAAATTTTTTTGACTATACTGATGACGTTTGCTTTAGCGGAAAGAAGCTTTTCTTGTTGCATACAGCTGTTGCTGTCTTAAATGCAAAATCAATTTCCTTACCATTTACTTCCTATTCAATGTCTGGAACGTTACAAATTTTTCATTCCTATTGAATGGCCGCCAACGGGTTGCTGTGTACAGCAATGAGCCTTAATTTCATTCTTTATTCCCATTAAATCCTTTTTATTCCTTGAGAGTAAGTGCTTACAATATATATATATATATATATATATATATATATATATATCCTATGGTTCCTTTGTTGTAGTACTGGAAAATATATCAGAAACAAAGACTCAAAACTCTATCGAATTCTTCCTCCTTTCTTCCATTTCTCTCTGGGCAAAGCTAAGTTCGGATCGTTCTTCCGAAGCCGTGTGTGGTGACAGGCCGGTAGGAAGACGATTTTACCACTGGAAGAATTCGAGAGGATGTTTGCACATAGACCTCGAATAAATTCTTAGGACAGTGCTTCGTGCACGACTTTCCCGTCGACCGGTAAATCTAACTCATTGTTATTTTTTTCATGAATCGAAGGTAATATTTTCCAACAATCTAAGAGTTTAATCTTCACACAAGTGACAGGTCTTGATACACATCACTGGTTTATCTACCCATCATTTTGGTTTACAACTGTAAAAAAGCAAAGATGAAAGACATCCTATACAAATTCCTGAAATATTGCTGAAGTCCTTGCAACTTAAGGTGTTGGCCATGAAAAGGTTCCATTCACCGTCATAGAGAGCCCTGCTCTCTATTCTGGTGTTAAATGAAATTAAGAATCAGAGCTTCTTTTTTAGAATCTATTTTGTATGGGGGTTTTGATTGTTTCTCAATGTCAATTTTTTTTTTTTTTGTAATTTGGGAGCCCAGTACTTGTAAATTGCATATATTTCTCATGTTTCCCCAAACAAATATCATATTGTGGCTAGCAACAAAAAAAGGAAGATAAAAAAGATTTATTTCCCTATTTTCAGTTGTATTTGGAATGATATCTACTGCGATATCTGTTATATCAAAATATTTGTTCATACATAAACACAGGAACATACGAGCAATCTAGCATCAAATTGGCTTATGGTTCTTTACTTCAATAAAAATATTATTATTTATTAGTCTAGTGAAAATTACTATAAGAAAACAGGGTAATCTTCTAATTGTCAGTAACGGAACAATTATACATTATTTCTCAGTAAAATTTTATAATCACATTTAATTTTTTACGATGTACTTTGACAAGTCCAACCACTTGTTGTTTCTGTGATTGAATGTTATGTATGCAACTATTTTATATAATTAGTTTTTTAGATAAGCGATGGATAGTTTTATCACTGAATCCAATTATGTATTTTCTCTTCTAAAATTCTATAGAAACCTTTTGTAAGGAGTGGAATTGCCATGAGATTTTATTTTAGCATTAAAATAAAAACCCCTTATGTACTCATATCAATGTTGTATTACCATATTTAGTACATTCCTTAATGCATCCTTGGATGCTTTGCTAAAGAAGAGCAAGCTCTGGGTGACATACAAAGTTTTAGTATTATTTTTTCGTTAAAGTTGGGGAACAATATATGCACACAACTGTCACGCATCGATTTCGTAGAATCGATAGTCATCTCCCGGACGTGACGACGCACGTGCCTAGGTTGCACATCGCACAAGGCCAAGGTATTTTTGCGTAACGAATACATATTCAGAGTACGCAGATAATAGAAACACAAAGTTGAAACATGAAAAAGTTTTCTTTTTTGATAATGAACTTCTTTTACAAACTCTTGAACGAGTTGGATAATTGTCGCACGGGCTTACAAAAGTGGACTCAGAGATAGTCGTCCTGTAGATTACATCTTTCTACTAAAACTTTAAAAGAAGAGACCTCCGGGCGGAACAATCAATTTTCCACGGAGCTGCATAAGTTATGTGTGCGAGCTCTTGGATCTTCAAAATGCTTCTACTAAGGCATGATCAGGATGTGCCGGTTGGTGGACTAAAATGGGAAGTATCTTCAGCTCCTTGCAGGGTCTCTTTGGTGCGGGAAATCTGTTTCAACGAGGGTCAGTACATAGAAATGCACTGGTGAAGGCGAGCTAACCCAACCATACCAATCAACACGTTGTTTATATGAAGCATACAAGTTATTTGTGGTCTTTCTATCTTGCCTTAGTTTATTTTACAAGGAAATTTACGAAAATAAACTTGCCACTGTTCGGTGACTTTTACCTGCCCGTATGAAACACCTGTACAACACTTACCATGACCTTCCCTGCCACAAAGTCATAGTTAGCTTGCACAGTTTAAATATACAGGGGGATCACTGGCATGGTGCCATAAAGGACAATAGTCTTTGACGAGGATGGTATACAACAAAAAAACAGGGTGCTCTACAAGCCATCCTGTCTAGAACAAGAGACTAAACTAGAAGTTTCGTCCGGATCGGATCGGTGTCAGTGCCCCAGCGACTGTCCGCAGGAAATATGACCTTGTGCACAAGTTGTCCGTGATCAAAGAGCGTCTATGCTAAGTTATCAATTGATGCAGTTCAGGCAACACGACTACAAGACAAGTAGCATAAAATAATTTATTTTGCATAGTCTCCCTGAACAGTTTATTGCATAGCAAGGTGTATTCCATACATAGCACAAGTTATATAAGAAGTATACATTCTAACTAAAATTGAAGCATAGGGAGAATATTCTAAACGAACTAGCATGCAATAAGGTAGCCGTTCACAAGTTGATTGATAAGCATAAAGTACGTAGTCCAAGTCTATTCCTTTTTATCTTAACATCTTTTAGTTATTTTGGTATCGTTTGATCGGAACAAGCAACAATGCAAGATTTTAGATGTGAAGACTTGGAAGAAGGGTCAACTGAATCGAATATAAGTCACTCACAAGTTAGTTGGAGAAAGAAAAGAAAAGAGGTGCTTTAAGACTCCGTCCGCACGATGTCTACTGCACGATCACCTGCATTGACACGAACAGCTGATCAATACCTCTTCTACTCTTTCCAAGCTCGAAATAGAATATAAATTAAACGAACGAAAGAAATAAAATACATTTAAACCGTTCAAGAAAATGCAAATCCAAAAACTAACTCAAAAGCACGAAAGCAACAAGACGACATCAAAAATTAGGCAAGAATACTTGTAGCGGAGAGGTCCATCTTGACTCTGCCGCTAAGTCCATCCTCGGGGCACGGTTCACGGAATATAGAAATTGATTCCGAAGAAGTAAATCCATAACGAGTATAATATCTTGATTCAATCTATCCCGATCGAATGATATTAATTTGTATTTCTTAGATGCGCTCCCCGAATAGGGAAAACGGGACACCACATCCTAACCAACTAATAGTAAGTTTCATCTACAAAACTTAGGAATAGAACCTACTACTATAAAATAATGAAGGGAACATTTTTTCCATCTCTGACTCAAGCTCCCAAGTCGATTTTTTGACCGAATGATTTCTCCAAAGCACGCGCAGGAGAGGAACCGAGCGACTTCAAAGCAGCTTCTCCTTATGATCCAAGATCCGCACAGGATGTTCAACATAAGTTAAGTCTGCCTTTAGGTCCAGTTGATCAAGATCCACCACATGACTCGGATCATACATGTACTTCCTAAGCTATAAAACATGGAAGATATCGTACACTTCAGATAGTTATGGTGGCAGGGCAATCTGATATGCGACTGAGGTGACTCGCTTTAGTATCTCGAACGGGCCGACAAATCTTGGACTTAGCTTCCCCTTTGCTCCAAATCTGGTGACTCCTCGCATGGACGAGACTTTAAGAAATACTCGATCACCTACTGAGAACTCAAGAGGTCATCGATGCATGTCTGAGTAGCTTTTCTAACAACTCTGTGCTACCTTCAGCCGTTTACAGATCAAACGGATCTTCTGGACGGTTTGCTCCATGAGTTCCGGGCCAAGAATTTTTTGTTCACCGACATTATCCCAATAGATCGGGATTTGCACTTTTGCCCATACAACGCCTCATATGGCACCATTTGAATTCTGGATTGATAGCTATTGTTGTATGCACATTCGGCTAACGGTAGATGCATGTCCCAACTAGTCTTCAAGTCCAAGGCGTAAAGTCATAACATGTCTTTGAGGATTTGGTTGACCCATTCTGTTTGGCCGTATGTCTGAGGATGGTAGGCGGAGCTGAACTTCAACTTCGTTTCTATTGCTGATTGAAGGCTCTCCCAGAAGCGTGATAATAATCGCCTATCTCAACCGGAGACAATAGATACGGGTACGTCATGGATTCGAACGATCTCATTGAGGTAGATCTAGGCCAGACGGTCGGCACTCTGAGTACTTTTGATAGGCAGAAAGTGAGCTGACTTGGTGAGTCGATTGACGATGACCCAGACGGCATTATTTTTCTGTTGCGTCTTTGGCAAACCAACTATGAAATCCATCGTTATATGCTCCCACTTCCACTCCGGTATAGCAAAGTTCTGCATCTCTCCTCCCGGCTTATGGTGCTCTGTCTTTACTCTCTTACAAGCCATGTATTGCGACACAAACAGCGCCACATCCCTTTTCATGCCGTGCTACCAAAATATCGTACGGAGGTCTTGATACATCTTTGTGCTTCCTGGATGTGAAGTGTAACTCGCATAGTGGGCTTCGATGAGTATCTCTTTTCTGAGGGTTGCATCGTTAGGAACGCACCATCTTTCCTTCACTCATATCATTCCGTCTATGCTTACCGCAAAGTCGGTTGCCTTCCCTGCTATGAAGACATAGTTAGCTTGCATAGTTTAAATATACAAGGAGATCACTGGCATGGTGCCATAAAGGCAATAGTCTTTGACGAGGATGGTATACAACGAAAGAACATGGTGCGCTACAAGCCATCCCGTCCAGAATAAGATACTAAAGTAGAAGTTATGTCTGGATCGGATCGGTGCCAGTGCCCCAGCGACTGTCCGCAGAAATTATAACCTTGTGCACAAGTTGTCAGTAACCAAAAATTTTCTATGCTAAGTTATCAATTGATGCAGTTCAAGGCAACATGAGTACAAGACAAGTACCATTCCATAATTTATTTTTCATAGTCTCCATGAACAATTTATTACATAGCAAGGTGTATTCCATAAATAGCATAATTTATAGAAGAAGTATACATTCTAACTAAAAATTGAAGCATAGAAAGAACATTCTAAATGAATTAGCATGCAATAAGGTAGCCGTTCACAAGTTGATTGACAAACATAAAGTAGTCCAAGTCTATTCCTTTTTATCTTGATATCTTTTAGTTATTTTGGTATCGTTTGTCGGATCAAGCAAGAATGCAAGATTTTAGATGTGAAGACTTGGAAGAAGGGTCAACTGAATCGAATATAAGCCACTCATAAGTTGTTTGGAGAAAAAAAGGAAAGATGTGCTTTAAGACTACGTCTGCACGACGTCTACTGCACGATTACCTGCATTGCCACGAACAACTGATCAATACCTCTTCTAATCTTTCCAAGCTCGAAATGGAATGCAAATTCAATGAATGAAAGTAATAAAATCCATCAAAACTATTCAAGAAAATGCAAATCCAAAAACTAACTCAAAAGTATGAAAGCAACAAGGCGACAGCGAAAACTAGGCAAGAAAACTTGCAGCGGAGATGTCCCTCTTGACTCTGCCGCTAAGTCCATCCTCGGGGCATGGTCCACTGAATATGAAAATCGATTTCGAAGAAGCAAATCCATAATGATGATAAGATCTCTATTCAATCTATCCTGATCGAACGATACTGATTTGTATTTCTTAGTCGCGCTCCCCGAACAGAGGAAACGTGGCACCACAACAACCTACTAAATGAATTTGATAATTATGTAGCTATAACTCTTCATACATAACTAGCTATAACTATACATTAATAAAATAAAAAATTGGATCACTGTCTTGGTTATTGACTGGCTATAACTACTCATGATTAGTAACTCTTAGTGAGAAAAAATATTGATATTAACAGAAATGTAATATAAAAAATTTGGTCAAGACATGCTATAAATATTGTTTAAATATTCTGTTAAGATTGAATAATATTTGTTGATATTCTTGATTTGTTGGAGTATCCAAGTATTTGATATTAATATGAGTTTGGCACCTCATTGTAATATTATGTTAATATCTTCACTACTAACCTTTATTTTCTTGAAGGCAAAATCATTGGAGCTATTTAAGTTTTAGGAAAGATGCAACATGTTAGTGGTATAGTGCTCCGCTCCATATTGGCACTATGTACAAGAGATATCGGTTTGCTGACTCGAGTGGAAGTCTTCTCGAAAAGTTTTTTGTCAAAAAATAAGATGATTGATCTGGGTGAGTGGGCAAAAACTTTATTCTCTGATTCTTGCACACCTTAATAATGAATCTGAGTTTTTGAAATGCTTGTTTGCTTAAGAAGATAGTTTCATAAGAAGAATGATAAAACCTGCCTCTGCATGCTTAATAAGAGAACTCATATAGCTTGTCATTGAAACGAACCTGCTTACTTAACTAGAAAATTTTAATGCTTGTCTAAAAAGAGATAGAGATAGAACCATTTCTATGCTAAGAAAAGATAGATATATTGCATGCTTAGTTACACAGACACCGCTATCGAACGAACCTGCCATACTAATAGACAAGAGTAATAGATATTCATATATTTCTATCGCATATGCTAAAGAAAGAGTAGAACTACATGCTTAGTTAAAGAAATAGATAACTATTTTCATGCTTGCTTGCTTAAATAGAGATTATTATATGTTTCTATAGAAGTTATCGAAATGCTTGAACGATATCAGAAAAATGGTAGCCAATCTGCATAAGAGATAGAAATGGCGGCCTATCCACACAGAGATGAGATAGAGACAGAGAGAGAAAAGATTGAACACATGCTTGTTATTGAACTGCTGCATCCATATAGAGTTTATCTGATAGAGTTGCATTCATGTATTAGTCTTAGACAACTTGTGCACAAGGAAATCCTACGAACGGTTTTTTGGGGCGTTGGGGGACCGTTCGCCCTGGGGGATCAGAGGAATACCTGAGGCAAAGAAGTCCTCACGATAAGGGGGTATTCATGTCTATTAGATAGCTAGTTCACGAGTTAAAGCAGCTATGTATATGAGCGATTATACATTAGTGCAGTGCTGGACCATGATAACACAATTTCTAATCTTGAGGAAGGAGACTCAGGGACCACATATAGTTAGGTCGCATGCTAGGATTCAGCCTTCTTGCATATCTAACTGTTTGATGCAGAGACGAACAGAAAAAAGAGCCTTACTCATATATATATATATATATATATATATATATATATATATATATATATATATATATATATATATACAAATATTTTTAACTCGTATGTTTCCTGCAGGGATAACCGTTTGGCGAAAGGATAAGAATCACTGAATAAGTGATATTCATAAAAATTGAACATGAACAACTGTATTGAATGCTTTCATAAAGAAGCCTTATTTTCGTATAAGCTTCTATCTCGTTCACACGATAAGATGTTATTAATAAGAGATGCATAGAGAAAGATGCTAAGATGATAGTCCACTAGATGCTTGCTAGAGTCTTTAAAGAAATGCATATGATTCACGAGACACGTTGCACACCAGAGATAGTATATGAATCTGCTTATCGTATACGAACTGCTTGTCTTGCCTGCTTGCTTATATACCGAATATAAACTCTGATTTCAAATATGCTTTCCAAAAAGAAGTAATATGACTCCGCTCATGTGCTACATGTAACGAATATAGGTACAACTAGAAAGATCACTAGTAATGAAATATTTTGCCACATGCTTACTTAGTTTGGGTTTCAGGGGGTGTTGCTTCTGTTCGTTGATTTTATACTCACTAGTACTTTCTCCAAAGTGTTGACCCAACAACAGGTTGCTTGTTCTCCGGTGCTGGATCGTCCGAGGAAGCGATAGCCGTGCCTCATCCCTAGGACCCAAAAATCTGGAGTCGATGTCTTGAGCCGTATCGAGTTTGCTTTGAGTTGCTTTTGTATAGAGGGACATAATGTATGGAACAATATCATTGTAATCGAGAGAAGAGAGTGCTTGAGCGAATTGTAACCTCGGCCAAGCTCCGCTTGTAACATTTTTGAATATCAATAAAGATGCTTGTTTTCTTATGCCATTGTGTTCTTTACTTTTCTGCAATATATGTGTCGCTGCTCTTGTCTTTAATAGCTTACTTGCCCTTGTTCAGAGCTTTGGCCTTGTGCAAGCGTACTTTAGGCTTGTACGGCATCGCGTCCAAGCGAGGACGATCTGATCTGTAGGGACCCAGCGATCGGTTTCGTAGGGACCAAGCGAGGACGGTTGGTCCCTGCGGGACCGGGGCGTGACAAGTGGTGATGGTAATTGTTGACTTATGGAAACTTATTTAGTCCCATATAGGATAGAAAGTAAGGAGGAGACTAGCCTCCTCCTATATATATGGGCCCCCTATTTGAGAAATAAATCAATTAAGTCTTTCTACATGGTATCAGAGCCAAAGTTCTAAATCTTTTTTCCAAAAAAAAAAAAAAAATCCAAAAAAACAAGGGTTCCCTTTCCCCCCAAAACCTCCCTCCCCCCGCCTTCCTCTAATCGGGTGGAAGCCCCCTCCTCCCCCCCACCTTCCTCTGTGTGTGGAAGCCCCCCCTCCCGCCCTCGGGTGTCGTCGACGTTTCCTGCGGGTGTTATCAAACCCGTCGTTGGATCATGGATAATCAGAGAGGAACTATTGTGTCATCCTCTAATTTTGATCTCAACGTGGGTTCTGAGATTATAGAGCATACTTCGTGGAACGTTTTGCACAAATCTCTATTTTAGCCCTTATTCAGACAAGTTCTATCCATCGTGCATTTCTCATGTAACATGAGTTTGGGGGTGTACAGATAGATGGAGAAAGTTGTGACCATATATAGGCGTATGACACATGTTTGAGTTATGTTTGATCTCGTCCCTGTGTGCAACTGTGGAGATGGAAACACCTATGACTAGTCAGGAGTTGAAAGAGATACTAGAGAGGGTGGCCAGGGTATTTCAGGCCAAAATAGAGGAGACCTCATCCAGTAGGGAAGTCATGCCCGCACCAGAACCGTCGCGGTGATAAAGAAGATAGAGTTGCTGCACAATAACATCAAACTTGAGGGCACGAGAAACTACCAAAGTTGATCTAGGAGGGCGCTGCTGAACCTTCTGACCAAGGGGCTTAAAAAATATGTAAAGGGAGAGTACACTGATCTAAAGGATAAGACAAGTGCTGAGTGGAGCACTGAAGTCACCTTAATTCTCTGGTGGTTTCTTGGCTATGACTTCCATGTCTCTATTCATAGCCGGGATGGTGGAGTCGATCTGTAGTGCAGCTGATGTCTGGACGACATTGGCTGGGATGTACTCTGGAGCTGGGAGTATCATGATGATGATGGAAGTTGAGAAAAAGATTGATGCTACCACACATGGGAGAAGACAATACTCCAGTATACAGCGGAGATACGTCACTTATGGGCAGACTTGGATCACTAAGATCCGCTATCATTGCAAAACCTGTCAGATCTTTTCCTTGGGAAATAGTACCTGGAGCGTAAGCGTGTTGCTCATTTTTTCAAGGGTCTGAACTATAGTTTAAGGCTAAAGGTTCTGAACTACAGTTGAAGGCTATGAGGGCAGCAATGTGTCATTTGCCATCTTTTCCATCCCTGGATGAGACTGTTACATCGATGGAGCAAGAGAAGATCTGACAGAAAGAGATGGAATACGAGACCTCACCAGCTGTCCGTTTGGCATTGGTGATTCCCAGTGCTCCTATCAGCGATGACAGGGAGTGCTACAATTACAGAAAGAAAGGGCACCTTAGTTATAACTACCCTCAATCCCATAATTTTGGTCGTGGCCGAGGAGGCAGAGGACAGAGAGGTGGACGTACAGGTCAAGGAGGCAGGGGATATAGAGGCCGGGGAGTTGCTCACCTAGCTGTGCAAGAGGAGATCACTACTAAGATGACTGTAGCCTAGATGATAAAGCTGGAGGAACTACGTCAATTCAAGCTTCAGGTTGAGAGTTCTAAGGGCAAGGGACAGGCCACTCAGGATCTAGCTATCGCTGCCTACCTTGGTAACTTTACCGGTTACGTTGGTCATATGGGCAACAGTATCCCGAATCAGGCACTTGTACTCACTAAATCTCATACTGATTGGATCATAGACTTAGGTGCATCTAGGCATATCACAAGTGCATCTAGTGAGTTTATGTTATATTATATGAGCAAATATATGCATCCTGAGACAGTTCAGATTACTAATGGGATATCCCAACCCATCAGGGGTACTGGCTCAGTCCATTATACTTCATATGTTACCCTGTCATCCGTCTTGCATGTTCCTTCATTTCTTGTCAACTTACTTTCTGTTAGCCCTCTTATTGATCAATTGAATTATAATATTCTTTTTTATTGGGATATGTGTTCTTTCCAGGAGAAGGCCACGGGGAAGAGGCTTGGGACTGACATCAGGCGTGATGGCCTTTGGTACTTGGACAGGGAGGTTGCAATTCTCGCTACTACTATTAGTGGAGTGCCAGAGACGGAAGCAATGCTTCAATAATGCAAATTGGGACATTTATCTTTTGATAGTTTGAATAAGTTAGAATATGAGATAATGCATAAAGTAGAAAAAAATATTATTTTGTAATACTTGTGAACTTGGAAAGCATACACATTCTACTTATAAAATGGTTGGTCTTCGAAGTCTTGAGCCATTTGCACTGGTTTATTATGAAGTTTGGGGACCATGTCCTACTACTTCCATCAGTGGATTCAGATAGTTTGTTACCTTCATTGATTGTTACTCACGTATGACCTATATCTATATGATGAAGCAGAAATTTGAGGTATACAAATGTTTTGAAGACTTCTCGGCATATGTGAAGACCTAGTTTAGAGTAAATGTGAAGATTCTTTGAACAGATAATAGGGCCGAGTACACCAACACGGAGTTTGCTAATTTTATCTCTAGTAAGGGAATTCTTTATCAAACTACTTGCCCAGACACTCATGCTCAGAATGGGGTGGATGAACGCAAGAACAAAAATCTACTAGAAGTGGCACATTCTTTGACGTTGATAATGAATATGCCAAAGTTCTTGTGGAGTGAGGCTATTATGACAACAACTTATCTAATTAACAGGTTGTCGTCAACAGTATTAGGGATGAAGACACCATGTGAGATACTTTTGGGCTCTAATATATTTATTGTTCTACCCAGAGTGTTTGGCTGCACATATTTTGTGCGAGATCACTGAATGATGGTGAGCAAGCTGGATCCACAAGCAGTTAAATGTATCTTTGTGGACTACTCTTCAAGTCAGAAAGGATACAAGTGTTGGTGTCCCACTGAAAGAAGGCTGTTTGTCAGTATGGACGTGACCTTCCGGGAGTTTGAACCATTTTATGGAAAGAAGACGGAGTTAAGTTCCTTGTTCGAGGATGGCTCTACTAAAGCTAGTAGAGAGGGGAAGAATGAGAGTGGCATCGTAGTTGGTATGATTCCATATCCTTTTGAGTCACTGAGGAGTGATGGTGTCTCAGGGGGAGCCGACAGTCAAGGGGAGCTGAGAATATGTTGGGAGCATGAGAAGCAATAGCATGAGCTTCCTCCTTCTGTGCCTAGGCCAGTACCCACAAATGCTAATGTTCCAAGTCCCTCTTCTCCAGGACCTTCTTCAGACCTTCCACCTGAGTCACTTGGTAATAATTTCTCCTCTGATTCTTTTAATACTCATGTCTTGCTTCGTAGAACTTCTAGAGTCAATGCTGAAAAATCTCTAGCTAAGTTTGGCAGTTGGTATACTCACATTGCATATTATATTTCATATGCATCCACTCCACCTGCATATAAGCCCTTCCTCGAATTATTAGATTCAGTGCTTGTACCTAACAACTGGCATGTAGCTAAGCAAGATCTTAGGTGGTTGAGTGCTATGCAGGAGGAACTTCAGGCCTTGAAGAAGAATGACACATGGGAATTGGTACCACTGCCAGCTGGAAAATATGATGTTGGATGTAAATGGGTTTATACTCTTAAGCAAACTCATAGGGCAAGTATGATGTTGGACTTAGGTGACTTGTATGGATAACTGGCCCAAGATTAAAATCTTATTAAAATAATACCCACGTGGCTGTATATGTATACAATAATTTCAAATTCCTATGGTAATAGTGTTCCGATGTGTGATCTGGTTAGGATAAGTTTTTAAACTCTTAATAGGTTCAAGCTATGTAGGGTTGACTCCGATCACCAACCCTTTGAGGACTTACCTGTATGAGAGGTCGTGAAGGTCGCGACTATGGGACAGGGTAATCCCAGACAACTCTCATGAATATGGAAAAGTGTGCATGGTCAATCAAAAGCGCCACCCCGATAGATCCAAGGACCTCTAGCATACTATGTGTGCTATTTTCTGAATCTGGTTCAAGAAGTCTGATTCAAAGCATAGTCCATTAAGTACTTCTTCAGACAAAGACAATAGTCACTAAGTGAGAGTCAATGTTGTAGTCCATCTCACATATTCATAGTATTAATTTGCCCAAAAATTCCTTTCTATACTTCTTTATATATCTTGCTATGACTTTATTCCCATTAAATCCCTTTAATTCCTTGAGGGTAAGTGCTTACAATATATATATATATATATATATATATATATATATATATATATATATATATATATATATATATATATATATATATCCTATGGTTCCTTTGTTGTAGTATTGGAAAATATACCAGAAACAAAGCCTCAAAACTCTACCGAATTATTCCTCCTTTACCGAATTATTCCTCCTTTCTTCCATTTCTTTGTAGTCAAAGCTAAGTTCGGGTTATTCTTCCGAAGCCGTGTGCATTGATGGGAAGCCGGTAGGAAGGGGGTCATACCACTAGAAGAATTCAAGATGATGTCTTCACATAGAACTCGAATAAACTCTTAAGATAGTGCTTCGTGTGCGACTTTTTCGTAGACCGATAAATCTAACTCGTTATTATTTTTGTTTTCATGAATCGAATGTAATATTTTCCAGCATTTCTAAGTTGTAGTTGATAGAAAAAATTACATTCGGACCTCGATGTCACAAGAAAGATTAAATGAATTTGCTATGATCTCGATTAAAAAGGATCTACTAGAAAAGCTTAACTATGATTACTTAATTGAAGAATTTGATTCAAAAATACAAATACAAATATTTTTCTTTGAACCTAAAGGTTCTAGTTTATAAAGTATTATTATATGACTTACCTTATTGTTATATTAAAATCAAGATTTTATGACACAATTTAAGCTAAAAGCACACTATATCTTGATTTTACAAAAACAACAAATAACTATATGCTTTTATTGTTATTATTTTTTCAATGAGAGTTAAGGGGCAATAAAAAGTAGTTTCGGTCAGGTCAATCCAACCCTCCGAGCCAGTCCTGGTATAAGCTATTGCTTTGTAGAATGGTGATATAATCTTTCTTTGGAGGAATATATATATATATATATATATATATATATATATATATATATATGCATATAAGTAATTTTATTGTTTTAAAAAACTTACATAGCCATTCGTTAATAAATTATCAAGCATAAGCATATGTTAGGTTGGTTTAAAATTCGCAACTTAAAATCGTCCAAAATTATAAGTGAACATATTTCAATATTCTTTGTTTGGTATGTAGGTTGTAATTGCAACAAGATAAGTATTTTTTTCTGCACATTCATTGTTTGACATACAAATTAGAGAATGAGATAGGATGACCATAATTAAAAATGGTAATATTACCATTACTACCATGGTCCATGGCATACAAAAGTACTGCACAGATATAAAAATATTGACCAGAATATAATAAAAACATGACGAACTGCAATCCATATATACCTAATGAAGTTTAGTCGGCTCAGAAACATAGTATGAAGTGCAACAATTTTTTTCAAAGCCCCACCATTTTTTTAGATGGTCTCTTAAAGTTGTATAATGGGCCGGGCGGTCCAAAAATTGGCCCGGGTCCGGCCTGGACCAGGTCAACGGAGCGGCCCGAACATGCCAACCATCCCCACGGGTCTGGGTTGGGTCGGAGGATCCGACCTGCAAGCCCGGCCTAGCCCAGCCGCTCCTAGCACCGTTCGATCCGGGACCTATTCGGGTTGGCCCGGTCAGTCCGACCCAGACTGGCCCGGTTCGACCAATTTTTTGAGTCATTTTGCATCTCAAAAATCCTATAAATAGGCCTAACTTAAAAAAAATTAACCACACCAAAATATCTTTCCTCTCTTTCTTACAAAATTTTGAAGCAATCTAGTGTAAAGACAATATATACTATCATAAAAAAATAAGTAACCACCACAACAACTTGAAAGATCAACAACTTCAACCCGTACCGCAACCACAACCAGCACTGCAACCTCAACTGACACTGCAACTAGAGTTTGAATAAAAAAATTGGAATCATTTTAGAGAAGTTTACAATGAGCACGATACGGAAAGAAGATCTTCGAAAAGAGTTCTTGTTGAATGCTTGCATTGTAGAAAATGACTCAAATAAGACAATAACTGTGGTACAAGGAAGCTACGGATACATCTGAAAATGTGTATAGATATCTAGTAATATTGTATTTTCTTCAAAAAAATGTATCAAATTTAATATATTTTATTATTGTTACATAAGTCATAGTTATATTTAAACCTAATTGCAACTTATGTTTGAGTTTCAGCTTTTAGTCTCTCTATAAAATTTATTTGCAGTATTACAAATAAATTTTGAAGAGAGGTTGAGAAACTGAAACACAAATATAGATTGCGTGACTTATATAACAAATATAATATGTATTAAAAATTATCTTTAATAATTTTTTTTTGTTTATTGTTAACTATGTTTTTGTTAGACTAGTTAGTGTTGTTTACATATAAAAATTTTAATTATCGAAAGAATAATTTTTTATTTAAAGTTATATAACTAATAACAAATTATTTCAACTTATAAATATTTATATTTAAAATTAGCTTAAAGTTATATAAATATCGATATAAAGAAATCAAATAAAATTTTCTTACTTAATGTTTATATAAATTTTTACATAAATTATTAAAAAAAACCTTTCTAACAAATAACTTATATCATATAGATTATATATAATATATATAAACCTATTTTAAATTATATCATATAAAATATAATATATATATATATATATGAAATAACTTTCTTACTTATTTTAAATTATACAAAATTAACTTAGTAACAAAAAACCTATATATTTTAACTTGAATTTATTAACATATATGTTATATCATATAGATTATATATAAAATATATAAAAAAAACATTTAAAAAAAATTGGGCCTACCCGTCCCGACCATGAACCAGTCTGGACCCAGACTTGTTCGGCCTGGTCCACCGTGGACCAGGTCACGGTTCTGGGCTGGGTCGATTGCCAATTCGCCCGGGCCCAGCCAGCTCTCTGCACTGGGTTGGGCCCGGACCGACCCAAACCCAGTCAAACTCGGTCAAACCTGGCCTCAAGCCGGCCCGGCCCATTATACATTTTGATGGTCTCTTCTACCCATTAAACTTGATAAGGAGTGAAACCAAACTCATAAACCCTCTAAAATTTTATTTTTCATTGTCGATATATAGGATGTTGGAGTTCAGTCTTGATGTCGAGACAGTTCTGCCAAAGTAGCCGAGTTTGGTCGGGACATAGTTTTGTTCGAGTTCTGTCGATTCATTCCCGAACCTTGCCAAGGTCCAAACCAAACTTAGGCTGAGTTCGATTCGGTCGGTGGCTGACAATTCCTGGGTTTTATTCAAGGACCATTGGTTTCGTGTGGATGGTCAGTATTGCTGCTAGACTATTTTAGGATTTCCTATGATCCAAAATAGGGTTTCTTAACCTATTTATATATGTTGAGGGTGGAGGCATAGGAATAACATGCACAGGAGATTCAAGGGTGCTTGTTAAGGGAAAGCCACACTTTTCTCTGAGGGCTTGATGTTCAAGACAGCAGAAAGAGGAGATCTGTTTGTGAAGTCATCGTCTTTGATCAGGGAAATTATTTTGAGTTTTGGTGAGTGATTTCAGTTGTAATCTTTCTCTTTCTTCTTGAGTTAGGTGAGGGGGTTGAACCTTTGGGTAAAGGGTTCAACATAGTTTTTAATTCAATCTTGTAATTTTATCTGAGTTATATAGATTATGAATTGTCCATATAACATAGTTATCGAACATGTGTTGTTTGATCTGTCTTGGCATTCATGGTAGATTGGTTCATTATCTTCAGGTGGATTGGCCTAAGTTTCTACTATGGTCAATTTCAGACACGGTGTCAGAGTGTGATATCAATGTTCTGATTCCAACATCTGGTATCAAAGCTTTTGGCTCTGGCCTGATCCCAATATATGGTTCAGAGATTTTGGTTCTTGTCTGATATCAATATTGGATTTCAGAGCGCTCAGATTCACGTAAGGAAATGTTCAACTATATCTATGGAGCAGATAAACACACATATAATTACCCCACAGGGGGAACTAGGAAATTTGGAAGCTAAGGATGGAGGAGCTACTCTGGTGTAAAGACTTGTATGGTCTGTTCGAAGGCGACAATGCCAAGCTATTAAAAAAAGATGTTGATGACTGAAAGCGATTGAATCAGAAGGCCTTTGGATTCATCCGCCAATAGTTAGACGATTCAGTATTTCATCACGTGTCCATGAAAAGTTTCGCAAAAGCATTGTGGGAGAAGTTATATTCGTTGTACGAAAGAAAGACGGCTGGCAACAAGGTATTTTTTATTTGTTAAATCGTCAACTCGAAGTACACTAAGGTTGTCCCAGTTGCATAACATTAGAACGAGATTCAGGGTATCATCAATTAACTATTTATGATAAAGATGCTAATTGATGATGAGCTTCAGGCCCTTTCATTTTTGACTTCTTTGCCAGAAAGCTGATAGACGTTGATGGTGTCGGTGAGCAACTCTGTACCGGATGGAGTTATTACGATAGAGGCAGTCAAAAGTAGTTTGTTGAATGAGGAGAACCGGCATAAGCAAATTGATTCATCATAGGAGTATGCTCTGGTGGCTTCCTACGGGAAGGAAAGACCCAAGTGCTAACGAGGAAAGGGAGAAATTTCAAGATCTTTCAACCATGGACTGTAAGGAGGGTTGTTATCACTGTGAAAAAATGAGTCATATTAAGAAGAACTACATTAAGCTCAAATCTGAGGAGGCAAAAGGGAAGGATAATTGTTCACCATTAAATTGGGTTGTCTAAAAGAACTTGTTTTAATAATAAAGTAAAAAAAGTACAAAGAGGTCCTAGATAGACAATATAAGTACAATTTTTGATTCTGGAGCATAACGATGGAGATTGAGTGATGCAGTGACTCTTTTACTCTGCTGATGGTCCAATACGGGCGTGAGAAAGCTCTTTTCTGTTCTATCTCCTATGCCTGTTGCTCTCCCCTGTTGTGTGGGTATGCTATCCTGCTATTTATATCCGCCATACTGACGGGCTATAGATGTCGCATATGCATCTGTTTGGTGGCCTCATGGGGGCTCCTTCAGCAGAATGCTGTTGTAACTGGGCTGCATACTACGGCATGTGTGCTCTCATTTGGCCTTGGTCGGATGGATACTCTGGCCGCATGATGATAAGGTCGCATGGGCATATAGCCGCATGCAAGCTCTCATTTGGCCTTGGTCAGATGGACACTCTGGCCGCATGATGATGATGCTGCATGGGCACATAGTTGCATATTAATGGACACGTGGCGTAGCACATCTGTCGAGGCCATCAATGCATTATGTGACTTTCTGTCTTTTCCTGAGCCATCGCCTTGAATCTCGAAGAGTCTCAGTGTAATGAGTGATGTGTCAGAGTTTGACAGTCATCGAATGATGCGTCAGGGGATTTTATGTGGCCTCCCTGCTCTTTGGTTGTTCAGGCCGCATAAAGTATACTATACGACTTCTAGATCTTTGGTTGATTAGGTCACATATGGCTTCTCTGCGGCTTGGTTGTTTAGGCTGTATATGACTTCTCTGCGGCTTGGTTTTATTTTTGAGGGGGCATGACCTTTATGCGGCCTACATTGTCATGCCCCAGTCCCAAAATACGTAGGACCAGGAATACGTGACACGCCAGCTACGCATTCGACCAGACTCTGGTCTGACTCGAATATGTATAAGATGTAATATAAAGGGCACTATCTAGATATTCATAAATGTAAACCTCTATGTCTCAATCCACAATGTACATCAGTCTACAAGAAAGAGCTATATGTGCTAAGGTTGGCTGCCCAATAACACACTAACTCGAATAGACTCGAGAAGAAGTATGAGTCTACAAAACTAGGCTAAAACAGCAGATGAATAATCAATATAAAATAACCATAATGCCGATAGATATAATGTGAGTACCTGGTACCATGCTCGCAAGATATGCCACTCCATCAGTATCTCCAAGTGCTCCGTAATCGTCTATGCTGCAAAACTGGCAGGGAACCAGGTCCTCAGAGGGACGTAACAAGGTACAGAAATATAGCATGCCAAGTAAACAGAAAGTACAAGTGCACGACAGGGTACTCTATCATAACCAACTAGTGTGACACAGTTTAAAGACAATGTTCGACGCGTGGGCTGTCCAAAATAAAACCGCAGCTCCGAACACAGAGACACACGGGTCGTACCGTAGCTCCGAGCACAGAGACATACGGGTGTTACCGCTACACTATGAAACAGGATCACTACACTATGAAACATGATCACTACATATACATATATAAGCGCGTGCAGAGTAGCCCAAACGTCTAGTAACTGTCTTCCCCATCCCAAGCGGTCAACGATTGTGCGCTGAACCTGAACCTCTAACAGTCTCGACATACGGAAGATAACTCAACAGACGCGACCCTAAGGTCATCCCAGTCTCTGGTCATGATGTCAGTATCAGGATACAAGAATCTGGCATGATCACAGTGTACGAGTGTGTCCTGGGGTATCGATAAGCTCAGGTACGCATATCGAGATACTATGAATCATCCAACAATCTTCCTAGGATGCTACGACGTACGTCTTCACCCGGTTGTGAACCGGACGCGAAGTATCGAACGTCAATATAACTACGTGCACAATATACATAAAGAACAACAAGTATCTGTAAACTAAAATACAGGGTGGCAAGGTACACTTGCCTGCGTGCGGCTGCTGATGACGGGGATCGGGTACTGCGTCCAAGTCCTCAGGTCCCGCAATACCTAGAGAAGAGATACAAATCTGAATTAATACTCTACTTAAAACAGACAGGTGTGCTACACACATCTACATCTAGACTCAGTCTCAAACATTATCTAAACTTTTACCGTCCTTAATCTTTGTCTCGTGATCAGATATAATACCCATTCCGTATTAATTCACCTGCTCTCCATTTGCAGGTACTTTATAACCTCAATCAATTTCTATTTAATCCGTAAATGCTTGATTAAAATAATTATTTTTCTCAACCTTTAAACCTATACAATCTTTCCCATTTCTCAATATATGGCTATTAGTTAATTTTGTTCATCATTTAATCAGCAATCCTCAATGAATGGTTAAGAGTTCGATTTTTACACACTATTACACAAACCATCACCCGTTCCCTAATGTTAACCGTTGTTCCAATATCACGGTATTGCTTCACACAAATTCTAAATCTACTCATCAATAATAATAAAAAGGCATATATCAGACAGGACAATACCCTAAAGGTCTCATCTGTCACTTAAAACCCAACCTAATTATATATCATATTTCCAATCATCGCATGTATATATTTCATATTAAACTTCTCCTCTATCAAAATCTTTATGGTTATTCATTTCCCAATCATCGTCCAATCTGTAGGTATTACGACTCACACTTATACATCGACCAACATCGCATTTAACATTTCGTATAAAAATCCTAACAATTTCTCCTTTAGTTTTCAAGGCCTAAACTCATTCTCTTTGTGTCATTCCCAACCAACAGTTGTAGGTATTTCACCTCCTCAAATCCTTGAACATCATCACATATATAACCCATGAATAATCAACCTAGCGATTTACCATCACTTGCACATATATCACTAAAACTTAATGCAAAGCAACCTATTAGACTAAAACTACACATGCCCACCTTAACCTCATATGATCCGCATCAAAACACAAGATATATATATATAAAATCCAAAGGAAGATACACTATAACTAGGGGGATGGGTTCTTCACCTTGGCGGCAAAGTCCGGTGGGTCTCGTCGGAGTAGACTGTGGTGGTGGTGATGAATGGCAGCCGTGGGTGGAGGAAGGCCAAGGGAGCGGTGTCTGCCATGGTGCGGGTGTGCTGTCCGGTCGAAGTGGTAGCCGCTGGTGGCGGTGAAGGAGCTCGATGGTGCGTTGGGGTAGTCGGAGAAGAAGCCGGAGTCGGTGTAGCCGCAAGGAGGAGGCCGGTCGTGCCCCTTAGACTAGGCAAGTCCGGTGGAGCTCCGGTCAGGAGCTGCTGCTCTTAAGACTGCAGCTGACGCGGAGGAGCTCCGCTGTACTCGACGGTGGTAGACGATGACCGGAGGAGGAGGAGGTGATGCTCGGCTGGGTTGCTCGGGCAGTCGCGGGGAGGGGAAAGCAGTTGCACCGCCGGATCAGAGTTGGAGTCAGCCTCGGGGGAGAAGACTGTACAGCGGTTCCGCCGTCCGGAGTGAGTTCGCGGCCTGGGGAAAGACTGCACAGTGGTCGAAAACTGCACGGTGCTGGCGATCGGCTGCTGCAGCGTGGACGGAGGCTAGGCGTACGCGGTGGAGGGGTTCGGCCTGGCGGTGGGGACACACGGCCGCAGGGGGTCGTGCTGCACTGGGGCGGAGACGCACGCGGCTGCACCGGCCGGATGCTCGGCTGCACAGCGGGAGGCTGCCGCTGCTTCGCCGGAGACGAGGGGTAGCAGTCGGCCGGGTTCAGCTGATGAGAACTCGGCCGGGAGTGAGCTCTCCTAAGAAGAAGATGAAGGAAGGAAGAAGGAGAAGAAGAAGAAAAAAAAATAGGAAGTAGGTTTCGGTTCTTGCATGGAGAAGGAGGGAAGAGAGAGCGAGGGGGGGAGTTTTCAATGCATTGGGATTAGGGCCGGCTTGGGGAGTGGTGAGGGTGATGTGAGTTGTTGCTTTATAGGGGAGTGTGTTGGGGATTGAAGGGTTGGGATCCATCCATTCAAAGTGGATGGATGAGATTTAACATGAATAGGAGAGTGGTTTCTTCATGTGAGGAATAGGTGGGTGAGAATGGGACCCTATATTGGGACCATCTTATTTATCCATGACCAATAGGATGTTGCCAACAATTTGATAATTTGCAAATAAGCCCCCGTAAATTTGGGAATTTGCATGGACACATAAAATAACGCAAAAATTATGGAGAAAATATATTTTAAAAATGTCATGGTGTGGGGGGTGTTGCGCGTTAGGCGCAGGTCAAATTTGAAGGGCATTGGGATTAATTTAATATTAAAATAGAATTTACAGAGTTGGTAAATCCTGATTTAATTAAAGATAGCGCGTCCCGTGAATTTAATTTAATTGGGGCCCGCGGGGTCAAAATCCGAAAATGGCGCAAAGGCCAAAAATGGTGGGGGCTTGGAGTCAGTCTTGGACCCTTTAGTTGGTCCGGCTCAACGGGTTAAGTTGGTACCCCAAAATCGAGGGTAACGACACAGGTGTCCGACACGGAATTAAATACGGGTTACGATTTCGGAATGTCACGCAATTAATTTAGAGCACACAAAAACTAATTTTAACGGTCAGAAAAGTCCAGTGCCTAATTTGGCGAGTTGAGTCGAGTGTACAATATTTGTACGAAATTTACGGGCTGATAATGGGCTCCGAATAATTAGACAAAGATCGGGTGTTTCAATGGTTTAAATAAATTGGATTAAAATTCCAGGTAAATATCTTCTACTTCTAAACCTCAATATCTTCTATCAAAATTTTCCTGGCCCACTCTAACTATCTATAGAAAAAAAAATTGAGGGGGTTTACATTCTTCCCAACTTAGAAAAATTTCGTCCCCGAAATTAAAAGTAAAGCACGATAATATCTAACAGAAAATAAAATAACTAGTAATTAAATTGCCGTACGTAAATTCGTACCTTGCTCCTCAAATAAGTACGGGAATCGCTGCCTAATAGAATCCTCGCGCTCCCAAGTAGACTCGCCTGGTGAATGGTGCTTCCATGCCACTCTGACCAGTCGAATCGTCTGCCCTCTCAAAGTCTTCTCGCTGCGATCGAGGATCTCAACTGGCTGCTCTACGTAAGACAGACTAGGCCCGACTTTAATCTCTGAATGATCAAGCACGTGGCTAGGGTCTGCGACATATCTCCTCAGCTGCGATACATGAAATACGTCATGTACTCCCTCTAATGATGGAGGTAATGAAAGGCGGTAAGCCACTTCGCCAACTCGTTCCAGAATATCAAAAGGTCCGATATACCTCGGGCTCAGCTTGCCTCTGCCTCCGAATCTGATGGTACCACGTGTGGGTGATATCCTCAAAAATACGTGGTCACCCTCCTTGAATTCCAATGGTCTGCGGTGCGCATCTGCCTAGTGTTTCTGTCTGTCCTGTGCTGCACGCAGGTGGCTCTGAATCTGCTTGACCTTCTCTACTGTCTGTGTCACCAATTTCGGACCAAGTATCTGACGCTCTCCCACGTCACTCCAACAAATTGGTGACCTACATTTCCTGCCGTACAGTGCCTCGTAAGGTGCCATCTGTATGCTGGCCTGGTAACTGTTATTGTAGGAGAATTCCACCAAGTGTAGATGGTCCTCCCAAGATCCTCCAAAATCAATCATGCACGCTCGCAACATATCCTCTAACATCTGTATCGTGCGCTCTGACTGTCCATCAGTCTGTGGATGATACGCCGTGCTGAACTTGAGACGAGTTCCTAGGCTCTCCTGCATACTCCGCCAAAAATATGACGTGAATCTGGATTCATGATCCGATACGATGCTGACAGGCACTCCATATAATCGTACTATCTGCCTCATATACATGTCAGCTAGTATCTCTGTGGATTGCCCAACTCTGAAGGGCAAGAAATGTGTAGACTCGGTGAGTCTGTCCCCGACAATCCAAACTGTAACCTTCCCGCTTGGGCTTCGCGAGAATCATGTGACGAAGTCCATGGTAATGTGTCCCCACTTTCACTCGAAAATGGGAAGCGGCTGCAATAGTCCTGAAGTTCTCAGGTATTCTGCCTTGGCTCGTTGACATACCAAGCATCTTGCCACGAATCTCGCAATCTCTCTTTTCATCCCATGTTACCAGAATTGTTTCAAGTCTTGGTATATCTTCGTACCCCCGGAATGAATTGAATAAGTCGAGCTATGCGCCTCGGTCATCAACTCTTGGCGTAGCTCGTCACTCGGAACATATAGGCGATCTCCGCACCTCAGCGTTCCGTCTTCATGAATCCTGAGTCCCGTCTGCAGGCCGGCTTCTGTTCTCTCTTGCAGACGTCGAAATCTCGCATCTGTAGGCAATGCTGCCCTGATCCTCTCAATCAAAGTAGACTGAACCTCAAGACTGGCCATCTGTCCATCCATGCCTGGCAATACGATCTCTATCCCAAGCTCCTGGAGATCCTCTAGCAATTGTCGCTGCGTCGTCAAAAAGTATGCCATGGGCTTCCTGCTTAAGGCATCTGCTACGACGTTCGCCTTGCCAGGGTGGTACTGTAGCTCAATGTCATAATCTGTCATCAACTCTAGTCAGTGCCTCTATCTTATGTTGAGCTCCATCTGTGTGTTGACATACTTTCAAACTTTTGCGTTTTGTATAAATCTCAACACGCTCTCCATAAAGGCAATGTCTCCATAGCTTTAGTGCAAAATCACCGCAGCTAGCTCCAAGTCGTGCGTCGGATAGTTCTTCTCATGAACTCTCAACTGTCTCGATGCGTAGGCTATCACCTTGCCGTTGCATCAGTACACATCCCAATCCGCTCCTTGACGCATCACTGTATACTACAAGTCCTCCCGATCCGGAAGGTAGTGTCAAAATCGGTGCCGATGTCAGACACTTCTTCAGCTCATCGAAAGCCGCCTGACACTCGTCGGTCCAGATAAACTCTTCGCCTTTACGCGTCAGTCGCGTCATAGGCGCAGCTATCCTCGAAAAGTTTTCCACGAACCTCCGATAATATTCGGCAAGTCCGAGGAAACTCCTAACCTCTGTAACTGATGTAGGGGTAGGCCAGGTCTCTACTGCAGCTATCTTCTTCGGATCAACTGATAGTCCATCTCCGGTGATTATGTGTCCCAAAAATGGTACTCTATCCAAGCAAAACTCATATTTGCTGAGTTTGGCGTACAACCTCTCATGTCTCAGCGTCTCCAACACAATCCTGAGATGTCTCTCATGCTCCTCCTGGCTCTTGGAATATATCAGGATATCGTCTATAAATACCACCACGAACTTATCTAAGTACTGGTGGAAGACATTGTTCATCAAACACATGAATACTGCTGGCGCGTTGGTTAAACCAAACGGCATGACTAAAAACTCATAGTGGCCATACTTCGTTCGAAAGGCCGTCTTCTGGATGTCCTCTTTCCGTACCTTGATCTGATGATATCCGGATCTGAGATCGATCTTCGAGAATACATATGCGCCACTTAGCTGAGTCAACTGTATTATCCCATCTTTCTTCGGCACAATTTAGATGGGTTTTTCCCCATAGAGTAACACTAGCCCAACTGAAACTCTTGTCCAAGTGATCCTCTAATATGGACCTTCAACTCAACTAACTCTTTCGGTGCTAGTCTGAAGACGGAAAAAATAATTGGCTCGGCTCTGGGAGCCCACTCTTTAACAATCTCCAACTCTCTATCAGGTGGTAAGCCTAGAAGATCCTCTAGAAAAATATCCTCAATTCTGATATAACATGGTGGTACATTGGTTCACCTCCTGCATTATATACCTCTAAGGTAGATGGGCACCATACTCCCAGGCTCTCTGAAGAAACTCAACCTCAGGGTAATCCGTTGGTCTAAGGATGACACAACTACGACGGCAATCAAGCATTACGTGGTATGGGCTCAGCCAATCCATATCTATGATAATGTCATAGTCTAGACTTTAACCTCAAGATAAATTCTCCTGTTCTATTTCCAACATCAATCCTCAAAAGAAAATATTTTTCTCGCCTAATATATAATTATCTTCTCCTCAAAGTTTTCTCCTAAAATTCTATTCCTCGAATTTCTTCTTTTCGTTATTCATCTCTCCAAGTCGCATAGTGCAATTATAATAATGATGTCACCCAAGCACATAACTAAAATTTCTTGGAATTCGATTAGTATCTCTCAAGTGAGATCCTAAAGTTTCCATCTCCTCTAGCTCATAATCATCGTTCCTAGCTTTGCTATCATATCCTACCACTAGTTTCCATCATCAGGCTATGCATTCCCACAAATTATTCTAGGTTATGATCAACAATCCTTCCAGCTCTCAGTACTTCCAAGATCACTGCTACCTCAAGCACGGGTAGGGTACTACTGGGTCCAACTCTCTTGCCAGACTTCCACTCTAGTTCTAAAATCCAAAGATCCTATCAATCTGTCCTGATAAGGTAGCACTCTTCTCCAAGAAAGGTATATGGATTCTATCTCCTGTCGTCTGGTCTTCGATCTTCTTCTGGAGGGAAGTCATTAGTCACAAGCATTCGTCTCCCATTACAATAAGGGACAAGAAACAAGGATAGCGATATTGACGAAGATTGAACGAATGCAAAGTGGAAGTCCAAGGGCGATAATCACATACAAAGAGTTTTTTAAAATCGATTATGGATTGAGATCATATTCAACAATCATAACATCTATTCCTAATTTGCAGGCTCGTTTGGCACAGTCAGGTGACCAAGACGATTTAAATCGGACCTGCATGGGCCACCACAAAAATATGTCATGCCCCAGTCCCAAAATACGTAGGACCAGGAATACGTGACACGCCAGCTATGCATTCGACCAGACTCTGGTCTGACTCGAATACGTATAAGCTGTAATATAAAGGGCACTATCTAGATATTCATAAATGTAAACCTCTATGTCTCAATCCACAATGTACATCAGTCTACAAGAAAGAGCTATATGTGCTAAGGTCGGCCGCCCAATAACACACTAACTCGAATAGACTCGAGAAGAAGTATGAGTCTACAAAACTAGGCTAAAACAGCAGATGAATAATCAATGTAAAATAACCATAATGTCGGTAGATATAATGTGAGTACCTGGTACTATGCTCGCAAGATATGCCACTCCATCAGTATCTCCAAGTGCTCCGTAATCGTCTATGCTGTAAAACTGGCAGGGAACCAGGTCCTCAGAGGGACGTAACAAGGTACAGAAATATAGCATGCCAAGTAAACAGAAAGTACAAGTGCACGACAGGGTACTCTATCATAACCAACTAGTGTGACACAGTTTAAAGACAATGTTCGACGCGTGGGCTGTCCAAAATAAAACCGCAGCTCCGAACACAGAGACACACGGGTCGTACCGTAGCTCCGAGCACAGAGATACACGGGTGTTACCGCTACACTATGAAACAGGATCACTACACTATGAAACAGGATCACTACATATACATATATAAGCGCATGCAGAGTAGCCCAAACGTCTAGTAACTGTCTTCCCCATCCCAAGCGGTCAACGATTGTGCGCTGAACCTGAACCTCTAACAGTCTCGACACACGGAAGATAACTCAACAGACGCGACCCTAAGGTCGTCCCAGTCTCTGGTCATGATGTCAGTATCAGGATACAAGAATCTGGCATGATCACAGTGTACGAGTGTGTCCTGGGGTGTCGATAAGCTCAGGTACGCATATCGAGATACTACGAATCATCCAACAATCTTCCTAGGATGCTACGACGTACGTCTTCACCCGGTTGTGAACCGGACGCGAAGTACCGAACGTCAATATAACTACGTGCACAATGTACATAAAGAACAACAAGTATCTGTAAACTAAAATACAGGGTGGCAAGGTACACTTGCCTACGTGCGGCTGCTGATGACGGGGATCGGGTACTGCGTCCAAGTCCTCATGTCCCGCAATACCTAGAGAAGAGATACAAATCTGAATTAATACTCTACTTAAAACAGACAGGTGTGCTACACACATCTACATCTAGACTCAGTCTCAAACATTATCTAAACTTTTACCGTCCTCAATCTTTGTCTCGTGATCCGATATAATACCCATTCCGTATTAATTCACCTGCTCTCCATTTGCAGGTACTTTATAACCTCAATTAATTTCTATTTAATCCGTAAATGCTTGATTTAAATAATTATTTTTCTCAACCTTTAAACCTATACAATCTTTCCCATTTCTCAATATATGGCTATTAGTTAATTTTGTTCATCATTTAATCAGCAATCCTCAATGAATGGTTAAGAGTTCGATTTTTACACACTATTACACAAACTATCACCCGTTCCCTAATGTTAACCGTTGTTCCAATATCACGGTATTGCTTCACACAAATTCTAAATCTACTCATCAATAATAATAAAAAGGCATATATCAGACAGGACAATACCCTAAAGGTCTCATCTGTCACTTAAAACCCAACCTAATTATATATCATATTTCCAATCCTCGCATGTATATATTTTATATTAAACTTCTCCTCTATCAAAATCTTTATGGTTATTCATTTCCCAATCATCGTCCAATCTGTAGGTATCACGACTCACACTTATACATCGACCAACATCGCATTTAACATTTCGTATAAAAATCCTAACAATTTCTCCTTTAGTTTTCAAGGCCTAAACTCATTCTCTTTGTGTCATTCCCAACCAACAGTTGTAGGTATTTCACCTCCTCAAATCCTTGAACATCATCACATATATAACCCATGAATAATCAACCTAGCGATTTACCATCACTTGCACATATATCACTAAAACTTAATGCAAAGCAACCTATTAGACTAAAACTACACATGCCCACCTTAACCTCATATGATCCGCATCAAAACACAAGATATATATATATAAAATCCAAAAGGAGATACACTATAACTAGGGGGATGTGTTCTTCACCTTGGCGGCAAAGTCCGGTGGGTCTCGCCGGAGTAGACTGTGGTGGTGGTGATGAATGGCAGCCGTGGGTGGAGGAAGGCCAAGGGAGCGGTGTCTGCCATGTTGCGGGTGTGTTGGCCGGTCGAAGTGGTAGCCGCTGGTGGCGGTGAAGGAGCTCGATGGTGCGTTGGGGTAGTCGGAGAAGAAGCCGGAGTTGGTGTAGCCGCAAGGAGGAGGCCGGTCGTGCCCCTTAGACTAGGCAAGTCCGGTGGAGCTCCGGTCAGGAGCTGCTGCTCTTAAGACTGTAGCTGACGCGGAGGAGCTCCGCTGTACTCGGCGGTGGTAGACGATGACCGGAGGAGGAGGAGGTGATGCTCGGCTGGGTTGCTCGGGCAGTCGCGGGGAGGGGAAAGCAGTTGCACCGCCGGATCAGAGTTGGAGTCAGCCTCGGGGGAGAAGACTGTACAGCGGTTCCGCCGTCCGGAGTGAGTTCGCGGCCTGGGGAAAGACTGCACAGTGGTCGAAAACTGCACGGTGCTGGCGATCGGCTGCTGCAGCGTGGACGGAGGCTAGGCGTACGCGGTGGAGGGGTTCGGCGTGGCGGTGGGGACACACGGCCGCAGGGGGTCGTGCTGCACTGGGGCGGGGACGCACGCGGCTGCACCGGCTGGATGCTCGGCTGCACAGCGGGAGGCTGCCGCTGCTTCGTCGGAGACGAGGGGTAGCAGTCGGCCGGGTTCAGCTGATAAGAACTCGGCCGGGAGTGAGCTCTCCTAAGAAGAAGATGAAGGAAGGAAGAAGGAGAAGAAGAAGAAGAAAAAAATAGGAAGTAGGTTTCGGTTCTTGCATAGAGAAGGAGGAAAGAGAGAGAGAGGGGGGGAGTTTTCAATGCATTGGGATTAGGGCCGGCTTGGGGAGTGGTGAGGGTGATGTGAGTTGTTGCTTTATAGGGGAGTGTGTTGGGGATTGAAGGGTTGGGATCCATCCATTCAAAGTGGATGGATGAGATTTAACATGAATAGGAGAGTGGTTTCTTCATGTGAGGAATAGGTGGGTGAGAATGGGACCCTATATTGGGACCATCTTATTTATCCATGACCAATAGGATGTTGCCAACAATTTGATAATTTGCAAATAAGCCCCCGTAAATTTGGGAATTTGCATGGACACATGAAATGACGCAAAAATTACAGAGAAAATATATTTAAAAAATGTCATGGTGTGGGGGGTGTTGCGCGTTAGGCGCAGGTCAAATTTGAAGGGCATTGGGATTAATTTAATATTAAAATAGAATTTACAGAGTTGGTAAATCCTGATTTAATTAAAGATAGCGCGTCCCGTGAATTTAATTTAATTGGGGCCCGCGGGGTCAAAATCCGGAAACGGCGTAAAGGCCAAAAATGGTGGGGGCTTGGAGTCAGTCTTGGACCCTTTAGTTGGTCTGGCTCAACGGGTTAAGTTGGTACCCCAAAATCGAGGGTAACGACACAGGTGTCCGACACAGAATTAAATACGGGTTACGATTTTCGGAATGTCGCGCAATTAATTTAGAGCACACAAAAACTGATTTTAACGGTCAGAAAATTCCAGTGCCTAATTTGGCGAGTTGAGTTGAGTGTACAATATTTGTACGGAATTTACGGGCTGATAATGGGCTCCGAATAATTAGACAAAGATTGGGTGTTTCAATGGTTTAAATAAATTGGATTAAAATTCCAGGTAAATATCTTCTACTTGTAAACCTCAATATCTTCTATCAAAATTTTCCTGGCCCACTCTAACTATCTATAAAAAAAAAAATTGAGGGGGTTTACATGCATAAATTTTTATGCTTCTACAAGACCTCCTTCAAAGTTTCCAAAATGACAAGTTTGGAATACATTAAATAAGAAGCATGGTCGAATACTTTTTGCCGCATGGTGGTGACATGCCGCATATGGTGCCGTATAATTGTCTCTGACAGGCTGTCCGATCATTAAATGAGAAGATTTGCTCTATCTTTGACTGAATCTCTTGGGAATTTGTGTCGCCTCTTGATACGGGGCTCGAGGCATCAATTTTTGAGGAGATTAGAAAGGATCATACGGATCGAGGTGTCAGGTTTATCTCATTAACCACTAGGTTCATTAACTCGATTCCTTCATGCAATTTTGGGGCTATAAATAGGCAGTCAGGGGGAGAGAGAAAACTTTTATGTCCTTTTTTTCTTCCTCATTTTCCTGCAAGGATGCCGCAGACTGCAGCTCTTCTCGCCCAGGAGTTTGTTAGGGGCGACCTTGATTCGTGACCCCATAATTTTGATGCTTTACTCGGAGGTAGGGGAGCACTGAGTTCTTTGTGTTGGGCTTCCATAGACATAGAGACACATGTACGCTGTCTTACTGTGTGGATGAGAAATCGTCTAGAATACGTACAGACTTTTATACGACATTGCTGCATGGATGAGAGATCATCGTAAATATGTGCAGGATTTCCTTATTAGTCTATCGTATGGATGTGCAACCATCATACGACAGCTAAGATTCTGCCGTATGGATGAAGGCTCGACCTAGACA
Organism: Iris macrosiphon; assembly: GCA_036927795.1. Lineage (NCBI taxonomy): Eukaryota > Viridiplantae > Streptophyta > Magnoliopsida > Asparagales > Iridaceae > Iris > Iris macrosiphon. Next base: position 147,228,436 of record JAYESA010000009.1, on the reverse strand, counting down.
TGTGACAACCATGACTTTATCGCATGGATGAAGGCTCGATCCTGACATGCGACCACCATGGCTCTGTCGCATGGATGGAGGTTTGACCCAACATACGACCATCGTGGCTCTGTCGCATAGATGTAGGCTTGACCTAACATGTAACCATCGTGGCTATACCGCATGGAAGATACCTCATGCGCCGACAAGGTTCTGCCGTATGGATTTCATATTCTCTTTGTTTGCTAATGCCATATGTTTTCCTTATGCAGGCTTTGTTCTCCCACGTGCTGCTTATGATGGAGCATGGAAGGATATCATAATGCCCATTGTTCGGGGTAAAGACCAACTTTATGTGGAGGTTCCTCGTCAAGAACTGATCTAGGAGACAAGGACAGTCTGCCAAGAACTGATCTAGGAGACGAGGATGAGCATCCTACATCATGTACGAAGATGTCCTTGTTCGTGTAGCGTACTGGCTGTGTTTCTCCCCTTTATGTGGCTTACTATCGGCCGAGAGACTGCGGTGTCAATGACAGGATTTGGATTAATTGTCATTCCTGTCTTCGATCTTTTCGCATGATTATAGAGCACCTACTCCTGCTCCTCCCTTGCTATCCATCGATATAGATTCTTTTCCATATACAGAGGTTTAAATTATTTAAGGATGATCCAGAAAGCATTGAGTTCTACTACGGGATCAACTTGTGTCAGTAGCAAAGACAGCACAGAGGGGCCCCTAATAAAAAATGTTCGTTTCAGCGAGACTTCATGGAATCCCTTAAAATATGTTTCCATTATATGTACTCATGACCTTGAATATTAATAAAAAATCCTTGAATGTAATTGATTTCCATCATATGAACTCATGATCTTGAATATTACTCAATAAAGTCTTTCATTTTTTAGAATTTTTCTTTTTATTTGTCACATTATATATTATAGGCTTTGGGTATTGTATTAGAGGTAATATGGATGTAGTACAAATATCGCAGTCTGCTTAAGGATGTCCCACTGAGGGGACTTAGGTGGACCTATTACTTCTTGTGCACTGGCGTACAAGTAGTAGGTTCAAGACAAGCCATGACTTAATACTGCTGGCGTACTTAGAGTTAAGTACGAGTGATAAGTTGAGATGACAACCGATATCAGAGGTAATGCGGATGTGATAATCGATAGCTAAACCTGGGAGGTTTGCTTAGAGGTAATATGGATATAGCAAACACGACCGGAAAAAAATATTAGGATAGTAGTTCAGAGGTAATATGGACGTGAACTAGCGTCTGAGAAACTCACCGAAGAGTGGTTTGTTGGGTGTGGTCTACCCGAAAATGTAGATATACTTGAGGGTTAATCCACTGGAGGATTGTTAGGCCGATAGTTCAAAGGTTATATGGACATGGCTAGCGTCTAACGGGACTAGTTTTTGAGTGGTCCATGCGGGAGTGTGCAGATGGACCTGATGATTGCTCTGTTGGAGAGATTTTGAGGATCCATTATCTGTTACATATCCAGGACACCTAAATACCGATAATGGCTTATTGAGGAAAGGTTCTGCTGTGTGTAGAAGCATAAAAATATGCATTCATGCATCCAACAACCATGCGCTCCAAAGTAAAGACAAGATTGGGCCGCAGAATCAACCTGCGACCCAATCAGGCGACATCCATGCATCCCAATCAACCGAAGCAACTTTGGCCGCCGATGGAACTAACATGGCATCCTAGTAACGGGATTATCTCTGACACAGAATCCTAACAAAGATGATTTTCTGAATGCCTTAAAAGATATAAACACACTAAATGACAGATGTCTCATGTCAGCACAGAACTTCATTCTCGATGGGTGTACAGAGCTATATGTACAATACAACAAGGACCCCATGCGTCCCAAACTCTATGCATTCCATGCGTCTCTGTCCTCATGCGTTCCAAACTCTATGAGTTTCATTCATCTCTGGCCCCATGCGTCCTAAACTCTATGCGTTTCATATATCTCGGATCCTATGCATCCCAGCCTCCGTGTGTTTCATGCGTCTCTGGCCACATGTATTTCAAACTCCATTGTCACGCTCCAGTCACAAAATACGTAGGACTAGAAACACGTAAGCATGCCAGCCGCATGGATATGGCAACTCCAATATATGGAAACCAAAATCCACACGTACGCTGTAATATGAAAATCAATCCACAAGTGGTATAAATATATGTCACAAGTCATAGGGTACAATCTAAATCTCATCCACAGAAAATCAATATAAATAATAACCAGCATCTATATAACTAGATGTCAACATAAATATCTAAGGATGATAGTTGGATGGAAACAAATCCACTACCAACTCGAATGTAAGAGCAAATATTAAAATAAGTATAACACAACAACACCATATAAGAACACCATCTAGCAATCACGGGCTCGAAGAGACGACATCCACGAAACATATATAGCCATCCAATCTGTGCTCCTGCAAATACTCAAGAATAGATACACCTGGCAGCGGACCAGGTCCTCAGAGGGACGTAACAAGATACAGAAAATACGAGCCAATTTGAATACAGTAAACATGCATATAATTTGAAAATAAATAAGTACGTTGTACAAGACCATCTATATGAATGCAAATGAGGACAACTTTTCAACGTATGGGAAAGGGTAGGCTACTCGATCTAATCCTCACAACCTCACGCTCGTCAGTGGACATCATCAGCCGACATACCTCTGGGGTAGCGACCCTCGGACTCCATCAATCGACATACCTCGGGGGTAGCGACCATCGGACACGACCCACCATAGTGCGTGCTAGTGACTACGGTGTTACCAGAGTGGTTAAAAGCCCATACACCTAATGATTGTCCTCTATGATACTAAGTGCCATGTGTGTGTCAACATATCTAATACATAGTAATGACTGAAAGAAAACTACACATGCAAGAATAAACAGAAATGCAATAAATATACAGAAATATACTAAGCATGCAAAATACTGTAAGCAATTTGGCAAGGTATCTTGCCTGGGGTCCTGCTGCTGGTATGAATCAGAGTCCAAGTCACAGTCCAAATAGCCTATGTATTACAAATTTATCACGTCAAAAGATAATTTATTTTAATTTATTTAATTCTGAAATAATTACTCTAAAATCCTATTTTAATCTTATTATTCTGATTTTTATGTTAATTCCTAAATTTTGTCCAAAGGAACTGAATTTTATCAACTCGAGACTCATGGCACGCAAATCGAGGCGATCTGTTGACCGAAAAGTCAACCGACACAAACTTGACTTTCATTAATGATTTCCTGTAGATTTCAGCGTCAAAAATATGCTGGAATTTACGGCTCATCCAAATTCAAATTCGTTTGGGAATTATGGCACATACAAGTTTCGTATCGTGCACCAATGGTTAAATTCTAACCTAGAAGTTCTACAGAATTAATAGTATAAAAATACTTTGAATTAATTCTGGAAAAAACATATGTCAATGATCTCGACATTAGCTTTCCGAAACTTTAAACGGTTCATGATTCCGATTCATGGTTCTCCCGGAATCGCAAAAACATCGAAACACGTCTATTTTCGGACATGCTGTGCTCTACGAATTTTCCAGAATTTAATACTCATAATTTCGTAAAAAAAATTATATAATCAGAAAGCTAACCTCAATATCTTTCTAACACAAAAAATTAGGCCTCATTTGTAGTCCGGAGCTATGCGCAATGACTTCTGGAAGATGAAGGAACCCTAGATGGCAATTCTCCAAAATTCGGCTGAAGAAAAATGCTAGAAATAAACTTAAACTAATATATATATATATATAGAGGAGAGAGAAAGCAGTCGCGGCTCAGATCTTGACACGTGGCATCCATCCAACACTGCCCGCCCCGCAGTCACTGACTGTAAACCCCCTAAATTTTTAAATTTAAAATCTTAGATTTTTCCCAATTTTCTGGAATTTTCTGGGAATTTTCTGTAATTAAAATCAAGGTTTTAATTAATAAATAATTTTTAATTGTTAATAAACAATATTAAAATATCATGGAAATAATATTTTTGGGTGTAAAATGGAAAACCGGACTTAGAGTAATTTTCTGGGATTTTATTGGACCTCGGACCTATTTTTAATCACCTAAAAACTATTTATTGATTTATTTATTAATTGTTTTTATTATTTATTATTATTATTATTTATATTTATTTTCGGCCCAAGCCCAGCCCGCTCGGCCCGGCCCAACACGCGGCCCAGTCCCCTCCGGCCCAAACCCCTAACGGGTCGGGTCGGGTCCGCTTGAACCTGACCCGCCCGGACCCGGATCCGCCTGACCCATTCCCCTCTCCCCGCGATTTCCCCGCAACCGCCCGAGTCCGCCGCGCCCGGCCGCTCGCACGCTGCTGCGAGCGCCGCACCATGGCCGCCATGACCCCGCAACCGCCGGCCGACCTCCCCTCTCTCCTCCCTCTCCTTCCCCTATATTAAACCCTAACCCCCGAGCTCCTCCCCACCGTGCCCGGCCGCTGCTACCGCCTCCGGCGCCACCGTCCACCACGCACCACCACCTCGCCACTGCCTCCATCCCTCTCCCCGGCCATCTCCTCCCCTCCGGCGCCCCGCTCCGCCGTCCCCGGTCGCCACGACGCAGCAGCAGCAGCAGCCAGCAGCTTCGGCCGCCGCCATCGGCTCCGCCGCCACCAGCGACCGTCCCCACCCCCGGCGAGTCGCCCTCGGCCTCCCCGCAGCGGCGCCGCCCTCCTCCGCCGCCCAAGCCGCCGTTCTCGCCGGGTTCCCCTGAACCCTAACCCTAAATCCCCATTCTCGTGTCGTGTCGGACACGACACAGACACGATTTTCCCCGGTTTTTTGGGTCCCCTTCAGGTACTCGTATCTTGCACCCTGTATCTCCGTTTTCAATTCCGCAAATTGCGTTGCGAAGCCTGTATGACCCTCTCGGTGCCCGGACAAACCGCTCGGGGTATCGCGTCCTGTGGTGATCGCACACCGCGATCCAAAAACAGGAAAAATCAGACCCTGTTTCACCCCGGAACTGAGTGCGCCCCGCCAAACGGGATGACTTGGTCGCGTGCGGTCTTCACAGATACGTACGCGTCGTCGATACGGACGTGTGAGTTTTCGCGGAAGCTGATTCGGGTGTGCGTGCACACCGAAATCAACGCGTATCCGCGGACATCGCCCCGTATCCGACTTTTCTGCAATTCGCCCTAACTTCGTGTACACTCGTCAGATCGAGAAGAAACTTGCGCCATCGGACTCGTAGCAATACGCTGGTCCTGTGGGTCAAGTTTGGTTCGATTCTGAGAACGTTGACGAAATCGCGTGTCGTGGGCCCCACAGGCCCCGTTCGACGGGCGATTTTGTGTTCGGCTCATCGGAATCCAAATCTTGAAGTTCCGTTGGGTTCGTATCAGCGTTCCTGACCTGTTGACACTAAGGTTGGTGAATTTGGAGACCTTTGATCCAGACACGTTTTTCGGTGCAAAGCGGGCCCACCGGCGGACCCCGTTTTGACCCGAAACTGCCATTTTTGCCCTTGTCTCCAAATTGGACCCAAGGACAGGCGTTTCTAGCTATTTGACATCTTCTGAGCGTAATGGTAATATTTATTTCAGCTTTTGGACTCATCCCTGGAAATTTTCCCCAAGAACCAATTTTAATCAGATCCAAACAACAGGCAAGTACCTGCACTTCAAATTAATCTTTATATTGTGATAATTAATTTCCTGCTTTACTAGTACCATTGATGATTACACATAGTGCTAGAACACTGGAATTCATGTCTTGAATATTGGAGTTCATGTCTTGTTTTTCATGTCGGGTGGGAGAATACTAGAAGGCATGTAGTTTACCCATTTTCCCTGTCGTGTTTAATAGCTGTTGGTACGCGACTGTACCCTCAGCCGGATCTCGATTATTCCTGTTTAATAGCCGTTTATGACGGCCGGATTAGCCTTATAAACCCCTACATGCCAACTATGTATTCTAAAACAAACACAAGTTCACACAGCTAGTTTCTAGATCTTGTTATATTTCTTGCAGACTGTTGTAGTTTTATTTCCTGTCTCATTTACTTCGGGTTTTCTCATATTCCTATTTACAGCTTTAACTCTGAGATATTGATGTTCTTTTATGCAGTTTCTCAACATGATATTCAATTAATTGTCATAAATATTTAGTTTAATCTTGTTGTGCACTGTGTACTTTGCTCCTTTCCTGACTGGATCTGTTGATTTAGGCGATGATGAGGACCTTGTCCCCACCTATTATGGTCCCTATGAGGGTACTGATGATACCTACGAGGAGCCAGAACCCACCCAGGAGACCCCTGTTGCCGAATAGCTAGTAGTAGCTATCTTTATTTATATTCTTATCTTATTAATCGGGTTTGTCCCCGATTTCATTTCTGGATTCTGTATTAAACATTTGAGCGGTTGTCACATTTAGTTCATTTGAAATCTTAAGCATTCTTTTCCTAGTTTTATCTTGCCTATTTTATTTGTGAATGAGCTAGATTTATTATCTGTGGATATGACCTAGACAGCGTACTACCGCCGACTCTGCGACGTAGGCTGGATGTACCCACGCACTCGTGCCCGAATTTCCGGGTGCGGGTCGTGACACTGATAGGCGGGCCCGGCACTGTTTGCTGTGGGAGGCTGACAGGTGGGCCCCCTGTTTGCTGACTGGGCAGAATTAATTACTTTTTGGGTTTTCTTTTTCAGAAATTAGTTTTTAATTCAGTTTTTCATAATTAACTCAAAATAAATGCTAAAAATAATCAAAAAATTTCCAAAAAAATTCTAGAAAATATATTTTATTATTTAGAACCTAAAATAAAATTTTGGAATATTTTTAATTAAGTTTGAACATAAAATAAATTCTTTAAAGTCCTCAAAAATTAGTGTTACTAGTTTTTAATTAGCTAAAAATTATGAAAAAAATCTCAATAATCTAAAATAGCCTAAAAATAATTCTAAATAAATATTTATATAAGTAAATATACTAAAATATTATTTTCTAATTAACTAAGATAATACTCTAAATAAATTCAACATCTATAATAAATATAATAATATAAAATATACACAAATACCTATTTTGGGTGAGAGAGTTTACAATCTACCCAACTTAAAACAATTTCGTCCTCGAAATTAAAATAAGGCATAATTTGTTAAATCCTTCACATTCGTACATAAGGTACGTCAATCGCAATCTCTTCCAAAAATTTAAATAACAAAATCTATTCAAATCTATCGCGATCACTTCAAAATTAAGATAACCACTGTTTAAATCAAAATTTAACCTGTCGTAATCTCTTCTCGATTTTTTTTTTAAAATAATCAACATTCAAATCTAACTCAAGTCTATATGACAACCCACATCAAAATTTATATCACCATTTCCAACTATCATAATCTCCTCTAGACTTTGAACAATAAACAATTCTAATCAAATCTTATTCCTATTCTCAAATTAAGAATTTTGTACTCTTCAAATATTTAAACTCAATTTACATTCTCAATATTTCAAATAGGTGACCCAACAATCAAAATTGAACTTTTAATTCAAATCATCAAATTATAAAATTTAAATCTAATTCACCAATTGTTCAAGTCTAAAATTTTATATTTATCCTCAAAATTTAAATCGATGATTCATCCTTCAATATTCAAAATTTAAATCATGTGCTCAAAGTATAAATATTTGGTCCGCAATATCAAGATTTTAAATTTCGTTAAATTCTCATTATCTTAATCCTTCTTTTAAAATTTCTCAAAATTAAAATGACTTGAATCTCCCAATCTAATCTTACTAGATCACAATCTAAAAGAAATTCCTCTCAAGTTGACAATGCACTGCTACCCAACTTAGAATTTATCCATCTATCACAGAAGGCTATATACTTTAAGAAAAATATTCCTTAATTTATTTACTCATGTCATTCAATCCTCAAAACTTCAACGCCGATTATATCATATATGATATATCCTTAATTACAAAAGAATAATCCTCAAGTATGTGATCGGCCTACGGGGTATATCTAGTACTCTCTGTGTATCAAACTTATACCAAGCACGAGGTTTCGTCTTTCCGAAATAAGGGAAGACGGAGATCAATAATAAAGAGTTCAAGGGCGAGGTAATAGAATAGAAGTATCGAGATCAAGGAGTTTAAGGAATTCAAATGGGAATTGTCAAAGCAGTTATGGATTGAAATCCTATTTTGGTAATTCTTTGTTCGCATGCTCGTATTAGTACAGTTATGTAACCGATACGATCCGCTCAGACATATCTATGGGCAAGTATATTCGTCTACCAATCACTACATATCTCAATCCACGTAAAGTAGTATTACGAAGGGCGAATCAAGCGCACTAAGGTTAGCTAGACCTTAATACACTGATTCTGAAATGTATTAATAGGCGTCCCCATAATACATATCTCATGATCAAGCTCGATAAAAGAGTAAGCTTGCAAAACTAGGCTATAATAGCAGCATAAGTCAAGGTAGTGCAGCAAATATAAGTACGCTAGATGATGATGAAAGAAGGTACAAATTAATTCAAGTTCACAAAATAAAACAACTAAGCAACAATAATAAAAGACTCTACAATCCCTACAGTTATCATACAACCTCCTTGTCTATGTCGCTAGTCGACCAAATATGGGCAAGGACCTCTAACTTCTATTGTCTGAATAACCACTGTCGTCTTATGCTAGTATACAATTAATGTTGTTCAATCACACTTCAATAATAGGTCAAAAGACTATGTGATACTAGGTTGTGAGGTATACTACCCAACTTAAAACAATAAACTAATACTATGACAGTCTTAAGGGTACCGTAGAAGCTCCTGTTAAGGTCTTCGAGAAGGGGTCTTGGTACTTGTTAGGGTATCCTCTTATATTACATAGGTCATGGTCGTCTTAACTCTTAGTCATAGTGCAAGTGTCAATAGTAAGAATAGGACAGTTACTGGCCTCAAGGGAAAGGGAATATAACTCGTATTGAGGTATGGTACAAGTTACGCAATTTAAAACTAAGGAATAAGCACCAGGTCTCAATCTACAAGAATAACTTAACTATCAAGTTCTAACTACTAAGCACACAATTTCAAAATTCAAGATTACAACTATAATCCTAGCAAACTATGTGTCCTTAACAAAAAAATAAATTACTTGGCCTACTATCAGAAGTGTCAGGTGGCACGAGTTGAAAGATAAAGAAAAGAAGAACGCAATTTTGATCGTCGCACAATTAGCGAACGCTATGGTCACAGGGGAACAATATATAAAAATAGAGGGGCTCTAGATAGCATCATAGTTTTCCAAGGGAAAGGGGTATGCTAGTCTCTGTGTTTGAGGTATGATTAGGAAAATATTTTATGCATTGCTCTTGGCTTTCTAAGGTACTGTCTGCTTAACTCAAGACAAGAATCTAAATTTATGGTTCTCCAATACTCATCTAACGGCGTGGGTTAGGTTCAGTCCTAATATTCACTTTGGTTTTCTATTGGTTTCTCAATGCTAGGGGCAACCATAATGGTAAACTTCTAACTAACTCTAGTAGTGTCTATACTACTCTCAAGTCCTTATAACACATCAGGAGGTAATGGTAAACCAATTCTAGAGATAAGAAATTCTAGGATTTACTAGACATCCTAAACTTAGTGGTGTGTTAGCGCTCTAGTTATACTCTTAATAGGAAGGTTACCATACTTATCATCTAACAACAGAAACTTCTATATTCTAGGAGAGACTATACTAAAGGAACTATTATAAGAGTACAGGAATCAAGCAGGATGCAATTATTCAAATAGAATAGATTAGAAGAAAGATGAGTCATAGTCAATTGTGGATGAGATCCTATACTCTAGTCCTAGGTGCAGGCTTGTTCGGTACAGTAACGTAACCGAGACAATATACTCTCGACCTGCATGGGCCACCACAAAAACACGTCATGCTCCAGTCCCAAAATACGTAGGACTAGGAACACGTAAGCATGCCAGCCGCATGGATATGGCAACTCCAATATATGGAAACCAAAATCCACACGTACGCTGTAATATGAAAATCAATCCACAAGTGGTATAAACATATGTCACAAGTCATAAGGTACAATCTAAATCTCATCCACAGAAAATCAATATAAATAATAACCAGCATCTATATAACTAGATGTCAACATAAATATCTAAGGATGATAGTTGGATGGAAACAAATCCACTACCAACTCGAATGTAAGAGCAAATATTAAAATAAGTACAACACAACAACACCATATAAGAACACTATCTAGCAATCACGGGATCGAAGAGAGGACATCCACGAAACATATATAGCCATCCAATCTGTGCTCCTGCAAATACTCAAGAATAGATACACCTGGCAGCGGACCAGGTCCTCAGAGGGACGTAACAAGATACAGAAAATACGAGCCAATTTGAATACAGTAAACATGCATATAATTTGAAAATAAATAAGTACGCTGTACAAGACCATCTATATGAATGCAAATGAGGACAACTTTTTGACGTATGGGCAAGGGTAGGCTACTCGATCTAATCCTCACAACCTCACGCTCGTCAGTGGACATCATCAGCTGACATACCTCTGGGGTAGCGACCCTCGGACTCCATCAATCGACATACCTCGGGGGTAGCGACCATCGGACACGACCCACCATAGTGCGTGCTAGTGAGTACGATGTTACCAGAGTGGTTAAAAGCCCATACACCTAATGATTGTCCTCTATGATACTAAGTGCCATGTGTGTGTCAACATATCTAATACATAGTAATGACTGAAAGAAAACTACACATGCAAGAATAAACAGAAATGCAATAAATATACAGAAATATACTAAGCATGCAAAATACTGTAAGCAATTTGACAAGGTATCTTGCCTGGGGTCCTGCTGCTGGTATGAATCAGAGTCCAAGTCACAGTCCAAATAGCCTATGTATTACAAATTTATCTCGTCAAAAGATAATTTATTTTAATTTATTTAATTCTGGAATAATTACTCTAAAATCCTATTTTAATCTTATTATTCTGATTTTTATGTTAATTCCTAAATTTTGTCCAAAGGAACTGAATTTTATCAACTCGAGACTCATGGCACGCAAATTGAGGCAATCTGTTGACCCAACATACGACCATCGTGGCTCTGTCGCATAAATGTAGGCTTGACCTAACATGTAACCATCGTGGCTCTACCGCATGGAAGATACCTCATGCGCCGACAAGGTTCTGCCGTATGGATTTCATATTCTCTTTGTTTGCTAATGCCATATGTTTTCCTTATGCAGGCTTTGTTCTCCCACGTGCTGCTTATGATGGAGCATGGAAGGATATCATAATGCCCATTGTTCGGGGTAAAGACCAACTTTATGTGGAGGTTCCTCGTCAAGAACTGATCTAGGAGACAAGGACAGTCTGCCAAGAACTGATCTAGGAGACGAGGATGAGCATCCTACATCATGTACGAAGATGTCCTTGTTCGTGTAGCGTACTGGCTGTGTTTCTCCCCTTTATGTGGCTTACTATCGGCCGAGAGACTGCGGTGTCAATGACAGGATTTGGATTAATTGTCATTCCTGTCTTCGATCTTTTCGCATGATTATAGAGCACCTACTCCTGCTCCTCCCTTGCTATCCATCGATATAGATTCTTTTCCATATACAGAGGTTTAAATTATTTAAGGATGATCCAGAAAGCATTGAGTTCTACTACGGGATCAACTTGTGTCAGTAGCAAAGACAGCACAGAGGGGCCCCTAATAAAAAATGTTCGTTTCAGCGAGACTTCATGGAATCCCTTAAAATATGTTTCCATTATATGTACTCATGACCTTGAATATTAATAAAAAATCCTTGAATGTAATTGATTTCCATCATATGAACTCATGATCTTGAATATTACTCAATAAAGTCTTTCATTTTTTAGAATTTTTCTTTTTATTTGTCACATTATATATTATAGGCTTTGGGTATTGTATTAGAGGTAATATGGACGTAGTACAAATATCGCAGTCTGCTTAAGGATGTCCCACTGAGGGGACTTAGGTGGACCTATTACTTCTTGTGCACTGGCGTACAAGTAGTAGGTTCAAGACAAGCCATGACTTAATACTGCTGGCGTACTTAGAGTTAAGTACGAGTGATAAGTTGAGATGACAACCGATATCAGAGGTAATGCGGATGTGATAATCGATAGCTAAACCTGGGAGGTTTGCTTAGAGGTAATATGGATATAGCAAACACGACCGGAAAAAAATATTAGGATAGTAGTTCAGAGGTAATATGGACGTGAACTAGCGTCTGAGAAACTCACCGAAGAGTGGTTTGTTGGGTGTGGTCTACCCGAAAATGTAGATATACTTGAGGGTTAATCCACTGGAGGATTGTTAGGCCGATAGTTCAAAGGTTATATGGACATGGCTAGCGTCTAACGGGACTAGTTTTTGAGTGGTCCATGCGGGAGTGTGCAGATGGACCTGATGATTGCTCTGTTGGAGAGATTTTGAGGATCCATTATCTGTTACATATCCAGGACACCTAAATACCGATAATGGCTTATTGAGGAAAGGTTCTGCTGTGTGTAGAAGCATAAAAATATGCATTCATGCATCCAACAACCATGCGCTCCAAAGTAAAGACAAGATTGGGCCGCAGAATCAACCTGCGACCCAATCAGGCGACATCCATGCATCCCAATCAACCGAAGCAACTTTGGCCGCCGATGGAACTAACATGGCATCCTAGTAACGGGATTATCTCTGACACAGAATCCTAACAAAGATGATTTTCTGAATGCCTTAAAAGATATAAACACACTAAATGACAGATGTCTCATGTCAGCACAGAACTTCATTCTCGATGGGTGTACAGAGCTATATGTACAATACAACAAGGACCCCATGCGTCCCAAACTCTATGCATTCCATGCGTCTCTGTCCTCATGCGTTCCAAACTCTATGAGTTTCATTCATCTCTGGCCCCATGCGTCCTAAACTCTATGCGTTTCATATATCTCGGATCCTATGCATCCCAGCCTCCGTGTGTTTCATGCGTCTCTGGCCACATGTATTTCAAACTCCATTGTCACGCTCCAGTCACAAAATACGTAGGACTAGAAACACGTAAGCATGCCAGCCGCATGGATATGGCAACTCCAATATATGGAAACCAAAATCCACACGTACGCTGTAATATGAAAATCAATCCACAAGTGGTATAAATATATGTCACAAGTCATAGGGTACAATCTAAATCTCATCCACAGAAAATCAATATAAATAATAACCAGCATCTATATAACTAGATGTCAACATAAATATCTAAGGATGATAGTTGGATGGAAACAAATCCACTACCAACTCGAATGTAAGAGCAAATATTAAAATAAGTATAACACAACAACACCATATAAGAACACCATCTAGCAATCACGGGCTCGAAGAGACGACATCCACGAAACATATATAGCCATCCAATCTGTGCTCCTGCAAATACTCAAGAATAGATACACCTGGCAGCGGACCAGGTCCTCAGAGGGACGTAACAAGATACAGAAAATACGAGCCAATTTGAATACAGTAAACATGCATATAATTTGAAAATAAATAAGTACGTTGTACAAGACCATCTATATGAATGCAAATGAGGACAACTTTTCAACGTATGGGAAAGGGTAGGCTACTCGATCTAATCCTCACAACCTCACGCTCGTCAGTGGACATCATCAGCCGACATACCTCTGGGGTAGCGACCCTCGGACTCCATCAATCGACATACCTCGGGGGTAGCGACCATCGGACACGACCCACCATAGTGCGTGCTAGTGACTACGGTGTTACCAGAGTGGTTAAAAGCCCATACACCTAATGATTGTCCTCTATGATACTAAGTGCCATGTGTGTGTCAACATATCTAATACATAGTAATGACTGAAAGAAAACTACACATGCAAGAATAAACAGAAATGCAATAAATATACAGAAATATACTAAGCATGCAAAATACTGTAAGCAATTTGGCAAGGTATCTTGCCTGGGGTCCTGCTGCTGGTATGAATCAGAGTCCAAGTCACAGTCCAAATAGCCTATGTATTACAAATTTATCACGTCAAAAGATAATTTATTTTAATTTATTTAATTCTGAAATAATTACTCTAAAATCCTATTTTAATCTTATTATTCTGATTTTTATGTTAATTCCTAAATTTTGTCCAAAGGAACTGAATTTTATCAACTCGAGACTCATGGCACGCAAATCGAGGCGATCTGTTGACCGAAAAGTCAACCGACACAAACTTGACTTTCATTAATGATTTCCTGTAGATTTCAGCGTCAAAAATATGCTGGAATTTACGGCTCATCCAAATTCAAATTCGTTTGGGAATTATGGCACATACAAGTTTCGTATCGTGCACCAATGGTTAAATTCTAACCTAGAAGTTCTACAGAATTAATAGTATAAAAATACTTCGAATTAATTCTGGAAAAAACATATGTCAATGATCTCGACATTAGCTTTCCGAAACTTTAAACGGTTCATGATTCCGATTCATGGTTCTCCCGGAATCGCAAAAACATCGAAACACGTCTATTTTCGGACATGCTGTGCTCTACGAATTTTCCAGAATTTAATACTCATAATTTCGTAAAACAAATTATATAATCAGAAAGCTAACCTCAATATCTTTCTAACACAAAAAACTAGGTCTCATTTGTAGTCCGGAGCTATGCACAATGACTTCTGGAAGATGAAGGAACCCTAGATGGCAATTCTCCAAAATTCGGCTGAAGAAAAACCCTAGAAATAAACTTAAACTAATATATATATAGAGGAGAGAGAAAGGAGTCGCGGCTCAGATCTTGACACGTGGCAGCCATCCAACGCTGCCCGTCCCGCAGTCACTGACAGGCGGACCCGGCACTGTTTGCTGCGGGAGGCTGACAGGTGGGCCCCCTGTTTGCTGACTGGGCAGAATTAATTACTTTTTGGGTTTTCTTTTTCAGAAATTAGTTTTTAATTCAGTTTTTCATAATTAACGCGAAATAAATGCTAAAAATAATCGAAAAATTTCCAAAAAAATTCTAGAAAATATATTTTATTATTTAGAACCTAAAATAAAATTTTGGAATATTTTTAATTAAGTTTGAACATAAAATAAATTCTTTAAAGTCCTCAAAAATTAGTGTTACTAGTTTTTAATTAGCTAAAAATTATGAAAAAAATCTCAATAATCTAAAATAGCCTAAAAATAATTCTAAATAAATATTTATATAAGTAAATATACTAAAAATATTATTTTCTAATTAACTAAGATAATACTCTAAATAAATTCAACATCTATAATAAATATAATAATATAAAATATACACTAATACCTATTTTGGGTGAGGGAGTTTACATCCATGAAGACCAAATCTTGCTGTTAGAACATGAGTGATCCTCTTCAACCAAGTGTAGACCATGTGTCAAGCTGACTAAGTCACGCCCACAAAGGACGAAAACCACCCAAATCTTCATCAAAAAAAATCATAACAAGGTGTCACGCCCCAGTCCCAAATACGTAGGACTAGGAACACGTAAGCATGCCAGCCGCATGGATATGGCAACTCCAATATATGGAAACCATAACCTATACGTACGCTGTAATATGAATATAAACTCACATGTGGTATATATAATGTCACAAGTCACAGATATGCTAATCTCATCCACACAACAAGTCATAGAAAAGAAATACTAAGCTAGAATAAAGAGTCTGAAATATCCAGAAAATAATAGTCGGGTGGAGACAAATCCACTACCAAAGACTATATCCAAAACTAAAATGAGAGAGGAGTATAAAGTCTCCAATATAAAATAATGTGAAAACAGAAGTGTATCAGCTAAAAGAATCCATCGCTAGATAATCAACGATGCTCAGAAGGTAAGACCTCCTCGGCAGAAAGGAATGCGTCAGGTCCAGGCCCGTACTCCTGCAAATACTCAAGAGCAGATACACCTGGCAGGGGACCAGGTCCTCAGAGGGACGTAACAAGATACAGAAAATATGAGCCAACTTGAATACAGTAAACATGCATATAATTTGAAAATAAATAAGTACGCTGTACAAGACCATCTATATGAATGCAAATGAGGACAACTTTTCGACGTATGGGCAAGGGTGGTCTACTCGATCTAAGCCTCACAACTCATGCACTCGTCCATGAACATCATCAGCCGACATACCTCGGGGGTAGCGACCCTCGGACTCCATCAATCGACATACCTCGGGGGTAGCGACCATCGGACACGACCCACCATAGTGCGTGCTAGTGACTACGGTATTACCAGAGTGGTTAAAGCCCATACGCCTAATGATTGTCCTCTATGATACTAAGTGTCAAGTGTGTGTCAACATATCTAATATATAATAATGACTGAAAGAAAACTACACATGCAAGACTAAACAGAAATGCAATAAATATAAAGAAATATAAATAGCATGTAAAGGTACTGTAACAATTTGGCAAGGTATCTTGCCTGGCAAGAAAGCTGCAAAATGTAGTGTCCCAATGTCAACACCAAGAGTCAGAAGCTACGGCCTCAGAATGAACGTCTCCGGATGCTGAAATAAACATCACCAACGTTCCCAAAATAAGAAAAATAGCTAAAAAGCACTTCCCTTTCGTCCAATTTGGACATAGGGGCAAAACGGTAATTTCGGTTAAAAGTGGGGTCCACATGTGGCCCACTTTGCATCGAAAAGTGTGCCAAGGGTAACAGTCTCTAAATAGGACAAACTATAGGTCAAACAACTCTAAATGTCACTACGAACCCAACGGTATGTCCAAATGTGGATTCCGATAGGCCGAACTCAATTTTGTCCAAAAAGTCAACTATGGGGCCCGCCAATTGGCGATCTGGTCAACCGTCTCAGAAATACGTGAAAATTGGGTCATAGGACCAGCGCGTTACCACGAGTCCAGTGGCGCAAGTTTCATCGCAATCTGACAAGCGTGCACAAAATACGCGCGAGTTCCACAAAAGTTACGATACGGGATGTGTCTGCGGATACGGCCTGATTTCGGCGCGTACACGAGTCCAAATCAGTCTCCACAAATTTTCATGTGTCCGATTATGCTGCGTGCACCATTCGGTACACTTGGCACACGGCGGGGCGGTTCCGTTTGGCGGGGCGCGCTCCGTTCTCCAACTTTTAGAAAACTGGAAAAAGTGGGTGCGCGCAGTTTTGTGACGAATATAATTATGTCCACAGCAACTAATAGCATAGGGTTATTTTACAGAAAATAAACTAGGTCAGGTATTCTACAGGTATCAAAAAGAATCACCGAATTCGGATCTCTGTGGTGGGAGATACGAACTTGGCAATACGGGTGGTCATTCTGGAATTCTGCGATTCCAGAATTCTGTCTGCTCGCCCAACTTAGGCGCTGTTTTTCACCTAGGGGTACACATTTTTCTGAGGTTGACTATAAAACAAATATGGAAGAGGGTTAAGGGGTGATCATACCTATAAAGACGGAACAACGTTTGGTTGAGCGAGTCGACGGAAAATCACTCCGGAGCGAAGGTGCCTCGAGTGGGATTCTGCAGGATGCGAGGTCGGCGTCGTCGGGATGGTTGGATGGCTTGGTGGGGCTTCTCTGGTTGCGGTGAAGGCTCTACATGGGAAGAGGAGGTCTGGGATTTAGGTTAGGGTTTTGAGAGAGAAATATATATATATATTATATATATTAGGAAGAGAGAGGGTTGGGACGGATGGTTCGCGGGGTGAAGGGGTTAACGCTGGATGGGTCGGGTCTATTCAGCAAGTTGCTGAATTGCAAGCTGCTGCAAAGTGCTAAGGGATTTAAGGGCGGGTCTGTGAATGTATTTGCTAAGGGTTACTAAAGCTAAGTTGCAGCAAGTTTAAGTATGTTATTATTATTATTAATATTATTAAATTATTAGTTACTTATTTAATTAATCTTTTACTTTCTTATCTTTTCTTTTCTAAATATATATATACATATATATATTTGTATATACATATATATTATATATATATTCGTAAGAAAAATTTATAGATTAGGGTAATGCACACCATTAGGCTAGCAACTGCTCAAGGGGTCTCCTACATGGAATAAATTCCGAAAAATTCCTGATGGTCCCATAAGTCCTCTAAGTGCCCGAACACCTAAAATAAAAATTATTAAAAATCTATTTCTCCTATTTAGCACATAATTACCATAATTAGATTATTAATTAATAAAAAAAAAATACAATTTTTTTAAAATAGGGGTTTTACACAAGCGCCCATGTGACAGCCTGGTCCGCTCACAGTTACAGCTGTACCCTGTTAAGGAGGCATACGTGGCACCCTCTAGCATCCATATCGTCCAACATATGTGCGCCCAAGGATGACTATATATACCCGGACGGCCTACCCAAATAGGGGTAATGGACACAGAGGGGTCAAAAATATAGAGAGAGAACATACATAGACGAGCAAAGAGAGAACATAAGCTTTTTTTACCCTGCATCGGATTGTCAACAGAGCAAAAGAGTCGCTGCACTTCTCAACCTCCATCGTCACACCCAAGATCAAAATATTGTACTTAGACAATTCTGTTTAGGATTTTTTGTACTCTTTTTGTTCCTTAAATACAAAGTTTGAAAGAACACATTAAATAACGAACAAGATGGCGACTCTGCTGGGGACCTCTTTCTCCTCTGATGAGAAAGTTGTGATACAATCTGATGCAACCAAGATCGGATCAAATCAAAGAATGCTGGTGGTCCACTTTGACTAGCAGGCTTTCGAGGAGATACTCTCAGAGGGAAGCGCTAATCCTTCGTTAAGGCTAGAAAGCCCAAGAAGACCCTCAGGACATAGGTAGAAAAGGCCTCTGCACCTCACCCAACTGCGGAGCATGCGCTTCCTGTCTATCTCTGATACTGAAGACACATAACATGCGTACACTTAGGCTGTCCCCGTTCATGTAGACTCCTTGCCTGAAAAAGAGAATGCTTAGCACTCGAACTTTGGCAGAGGAAAATAATATGATGCCAAGAGTTTCGGGGTTGATACACAGCCCATGCAGCCGCAACGAAGGATGTAGAGAAGAAAGCAGTATGCGACTTCCAGCTCAGCCTCAAGCATCTCTGACACCCCCAAAATCTCTGCCTTTGATAGAATCTTATCCGGTCGTGCTTTCATGTATCGCTTTAAAAAAATCAAAACTTGGACTCTTCATACTATATGCCTGCACGTGCTAAGTCAAAGAATTCTAGGAAAATGTGAGCTCGTCAAGATCAAGTAACTGCCCTTTTGGCTAGTCGTCAGTGGGAACCTCTAACCATTATACGGGCCCTTAACGGAAAGCTATATAAGATTGCCATGTGCGTCCAGCCCGCAGCGGAAAATGGACAGGGTCTGTCTCAAAAGTCTTCCACTGACGATCTGGGAAAAGTTCTTGTAGGAACCCTAGATCAGGGAGCAAAAGAAATACCCACACACCCGTACACTCGGTCTATCCGTGCTTACAAAAAGGATGAAAAGGTAAATCAGCACTCGCCTGACTTGCGCAACATGATCAATCATAAGCGCAAGACAAGGAAGACAACTACGACACGTGGAGTGTTATCCCTAGGACATCACTGCGCCAAAATTATCATCAATTGCTACTGCAACAAAGTGGCAGTACCCACAAACAGGCAGTCGATACTCCAATGACTGAATCCGAAGGCACCTAGCCGATAATAACCCAAAATTGAGGTACACATACCAGAGGAGGAGGAGCTACCATTCATATCATGTTACTCTACTCGGAAGGACCCTTCTACTATGCGAGGAAGGAAGACCAACACCTCCAGTCCGTCACTCTCAACCAGCGCATTGAGAAGATGACTACCAGGAGGACCAGCAGCGGGACCTGTAGAAGGTGTTTTCTAAGGTACCCACTCGAAGAAAAAGCTATCAGCCGCTGTGGGTATTTCTTTCTTAGGACCCTTGGGGTTACACAAGCTGAGGGTAGTAATCCTCCGGACCTATACAACAACCCGACGTTCTGAGATGGTGGTGATTCCCAAGAAACAGACTCCTATATACCTGGGGGTGGCCACCCTCGTCAAGATGACGTAGCCTCCTATGCTAGGGGTAGTATTATCTCTGAATCCGATGAGTATGTGGCGATACCTGATTACTACTCCCAGCAAGAATCTGAGACAGAATATGCTACGTCCATTGCCTTGTATATCTCTCCCCGTGTGAGGACTGTATACATGGCAGGGGACGATCATGAATGTAATGCCCCGTTCCCCCTATTCGGGGAGCGCGGCCAAGAAATACTTACGACCGTCCGAACGGGACAGATTGAATTAAGATCCTTTACTCGTTATGGATTGGTTTCTTCGGAATCAGGTCCCATATACAATGGATTGTGCCTCGAGGATGGACTCGGCGGCAGAGTCGAGAGGGGCCTTTCCGTTGCGTTAGTTTCTTGTCCGTTTTTGTGCCGCTTGGATGCTTTCTTGTTGGTTTTATGACTTGCATTTTCTTGAACGGTTTCAATGGATTTCATTGCTTTCGTTCTTAGGATTTTGCATTTCGTATCGAGCCTTGGAGACCGAAGCAGGAGGTATTGATCATCCGTTGGTGCGTGCAGGTGATTGTGTAGACGACGCGCGAGCGGAGTCTTAGGGGTCTCTCCTTCTTCTTCCTATTCAACAAAACTTGTGAGTGGCTCTATTTCGATAAGCACCTTCTTTCCAAGGGCTCCGTTCATAATAAAATTGACTCAGTGGGCATTCAATCAAACGATACCAATTAAGTAACAAGTTGGATAACAAGATAAGATAAGAAGTAGGCTTGGAACACCCATTGCTTGTCATACAAACCTTGCATAAATTTATTGATGCATGCATGTTCGTTGGGTGTTTAATGGGTTGGTATCTATTGATAGTTCAAAGTGTTCTTCTATAAACTGCTGCATGTTATTTCATATAACTGTTGGTTGATTATGATAGTACAGTAAAGCAGTTTCATACATGGTGTTCTTTAAATGGCTAGTAAGTAAATCTATGAGGTAGAGTCATAGAAATGGTCATGGGAATTCTTGTGCACAAGGGATCCAGGTTCCTGCGAGCGGTTACCGGGGCACCGGGCCGTTTCGACCCGGGCCGAATCTACTTTCTTAGTCCTGGGAGAGGGCAATTGTAGCGGGGCTAGCTACCCGCGCTGCAAGCGTCGCCGCCAGCCCAGACTAAACCCATGATGGCTCCTAAACAACAGAGAAAGATGTTGTGTATATTTAAACTGTGCAGACTAACTATGTCTTCGTGACAGGGAAGGCTATGGTAAGTTGTACAGGTGGTTCAGACGGGACAGGTAAAGTCACCGAACGGTGGCATGTGAAGTTATGTTATTTTATTCTTGCATACCTGCTAAATGAAATTGGAACTAGGCAAGAATAGAAACCCACCTAAGAACATAATTGTAGCATACTCATTAGATCTTATCTCATGAGCTTGGTAAAGTTGAGCAGCTAGCCTTCACCAGTACTTTCCGAAGTACTGACCCTCGTTGTAGCAGGTTCCCCGGCGCAAGGCGACGCGGCGAGGAGCTGAAGTTCTCTCCGAACTTTTGGGATCCTTGGCGGTTCGTAGCCAAGACTTTTGGAGGCTCAAGCTAGAAGCCTTTCACTCTCTCCGTTGCTGAATATCGCTAAGGCGATGGTGCTTACTCGCACCCAAGGTGATTTTGCGTTTTTGAATCTATGTAAAGGGACATAATGTATGGATCGGCTATCTCATTTTGCGTCCAAGTTTGTAAGCCCGTGGGGCATTTTATACTTTTGAGTCAAGCAATGTAAAAAGATGTTCATTATGAATAAAAGAGAAACTTTTCTATGCCTCAACCTTGTGTTATCTTATATGTCCACTCTGTTGTATTGTTCTAAAGAATATCCTTATGCCTAAGGCCTTGTGCACGCGCGCCCTACGTGTGCACGGCATCACGCCCGGGGGACGATTATCGATTAGCCAAAATCGGGGCGTGACATATTGGTATCAGAGCATGCTTCAGATCCTTTGATCTCACAAAGAAAGTTTCTAAAGAGGACCTTGTTCCTTTCGAGTAGACCCTTGAATTCGCTTGGCCAAAATGAGATACGTTCCATACAGTGAGTCCATAATATACCTTGAGACTAATACAAGTTACTTTCCTTTTAAGGAACGACTTCCGAGCCGGGTGCACAAGCGCAGATGGTGGCGCAAGTGCAAGCGAGTAGTTCAGGCACCTCGGGCAGCTCTGGGAGTCCAGCTGCCGCACCCTCTGCCGATCCGTTCGAACGAATGATGCGTTTGATGGAGACACAGCAGAAACAAGCTGAACTACGGCAGAGTCAGTTCGAGTCACGGATTGAAGCTCAATTTGTAGCGCAGCGACTTCAGGCAGATACACAGCAGAAGCAGATAAATAGTCTGCAAACAATGGTGACGAATATGGTCGCCAACAATCATTTTGCATCCGCCCCCGCAACCGTGCCTATAGTTGCTGAAGCCACCGGACCGCAGAATTCCCAGGGTACCCTACCCTCGGGCGAGAATGGGTCAATCGTGTCGATATCTGAATTTAAGAAGATGTGCCGTGCTACGTTTAAAGGCACCGAGGACCCATCCTTAGCAATGGACTGGCTGGTCGAGCTGGAGGACCACTTCGAAGCGCTGTGCCTAGACGAGACCAAGAAAGTGGTGTGTGCCCAGCTTCAGCTCCGACAAAATGCACATGATTGGTGGGATGTGCACAAGCAAGCTATTTTGAGTGAAGCTGGCACAACGGCTATCTCCTGGTCCGTGTTTCGCAAGGCCTTCGTGGAGGAATACCTTCCACCCGCCGTCCGTCGCGAAAAAGAAGACGAGTTTGCACTACTGAAGCAGGAAGACATGACGGTGCGTCAATACGCTTCAGAGTTCAACCGACTTACAAAATTTGCCAAGTCTCAGCTCGCCGATGCCGAAAGTCGTGCCAAAAAGTTCGAGCTCGGACTACGACCTTCTATCCGTGCTCACGTCGTAGTGACTCAATATCGTACCATGCAGGAGTCCTTGAATCATGCACTGTCCCTAGAGTCGCAGTATCCTCCAGTTAGCACCGGCGCTGTGCAAAATCACAATCACAAGCGTCCTGCCAACATAGGAGGAAACAACGCGCATAAGCGCCACAACAATAACGGCGGCTCCCAAGACTCGAATCAGGGAAGAAAGCAAGGACAAAAGTGTGCCTACTGCCGCAAGCCAGGACACCACGTCAGCGAATGTCGCGCGAGCAAGGGAGGATGCTTCAGTTGTGGCAAGATGGGCCATATTGCTCGTAATTGTCCAACCCGTTCCAACGATCCATCTTCACACCGTCCGCAGCAGAATAATGACTCAGCTCAGGGTCAGGGGCAAACTCAACGAGCAAACCAGGCACCGCAAAACGCTCAGGGCCGAGTCTATGCTTTGACTCGGGACGAGGCACTTGCATCGAACACGACGGTGTCAGGTATATTACTTTTTAATAATGTACCTGCTCGAGTATTGTTTGATTCTGGTGCAACACATAGCTTCATTTCGGCGGATTTTGCCGCCGAACACACATTCCCTATGACACCGCTAGGCTTAAACCTAAGTGTTAGCACTCCTTCGGGAGTAGATTTATCGGCTCGCTTAGTCTGTCATGAAGGTAACATTTGCATCGGGGGACGAAGATTGTCATTAGATGCGATAGTTCTAGACATAAGGGACTACGATCTTATTCTGGGGATGGATTGGCTCGGCGCTTGTTCAGCTACAATCGACTGTGCGAAAAAGGAAGTCGTATTTCGTTTGCCCGGCGAGATCGAGTTTCGCTTCACGTGCAGTCCTGAGTCGAAAGCGTCGAATACCTGCATGGTGATCTCAGCAATATCTGCTCGACGGATGATTCACTCCGGCTGCAAAGGGTACTTAGCGTCCGTTCGAGACACTCGGCAAGATTGCGCAAACGTTGAGTCTATCCCCGTTGTGGCAGATTTTCCTGATGTGTTCCCTGACGAGTTGCCAGGCATGCCGCCCGATCGAGAG
The DNA here is from genome assembly GCA_036927795.1 of Iris macrosiphon. Taxonomy (NCBI): domain Eukaryota; kingdom Viridiplantae; phylum Streptophyta; class Magnoliopsida; order Asparagales; family Iridaceae; genus Iris; species Iris macrosiphon. Next base: position 147,204,342 of record JAYESA010000009.1, on the reverse strand, counting down.
ACAGAGTTTACTATAGACACGTTCCCAGAAACTCGACCAATTTCCAAGATGCCGTATCGAATGGCCCCGGCAGAATTGAAGGAGCTTAAAGTACAGTTGCAAGACTTGCTAGATAAAGGATACATTTGGCCTAGTGTATCTCCGTGGGGTGCACCAGTACTATTCGTAAAGAAAAAAGATGGCTCGTTGCGGCTCTGCATCGACTATCGAGAATTGAATAAAGCAACCATTCGTAACCAGTATCCTCTTCCAAGAATAGACGATCTTTTCAATCAGTTGCAAGCTGCCACGGTATACTCTAAAATTGACCTCCGTTCGGGCTATCACCAACTAAAGATCAAGCCAGACGATGTGCCAAAGTCAGCTTTTCGAACTCGCTATGGCCATTATGAGTTCCTGGTGATGCCGTTCGGATTAACCAATGCACCCGCTGCCTTTATGAGTTTAATGAACCTCGTGTTCCGGCCCTACCTCGATAAGTTTGTAGTAGTATTCATCAATGATATCTTGGTGTATTCGAAGAGTGAGGAAGAACATGCAGAGCACTTGCGGATCGTGCTACAAACTCTTCGGGACAACCAGCTATATGCTAAGCTGAGTAAGTGTGAATTCTGGCTAAGTAGTGTATCTTTCCTCGGGCACATCATTTCTGCGGGAGGCATCTCAGTCGATCCGAAGAAGGTGGAGGCCATTGTCGAGTGGAAGTGACCTGCATCCGTTAGCGAGATTCGAAGCTTCCTCGGGCTAGCGGGCTACTACAGACGGTTCGTGAAGGATTTTTCCAAACTTGCACTACCTCTGACTCGCCTCACACAAAAGGGAGTCGTGTTTGAGTGGTCCGCCGACTGCAAAGCTTCATTTAAATAGTTAAAGCATCGCCTCACCTCTGTCCCGTTACTTGCACTACCAGACGAGATCTCGGGATTCCAAATATTTAGCGACGCGTCCGGGCAAGGTTTGGGGTGTGTACTTATGCAGCGAGATCGAGTGATAGCCTATGCCTCCAGGCAACTAAAGAAGCACGAGAAAAATTATCCTACACACGACCTGGAATTGGCGGCAATTGTCTTTGGCCTGAAATTGTGGCGACACTACCTTTACGGAGTGCCTTGCCGAATTTATACTGATCACAAGAGCTTAAAGTACCTATTCACCCAGACAGACCTCAACCTTCGTCAGCGCCGTTGGCTAGAATTGATAAAAGATTACGACTTGACAATAGACTACACACCTGGAAAAGGGAACGTTGTAGCGGATGCTCTGAGTCGGATCTTCGTTGGGTCTCTGTCAGTCGATCGCAGGTTACGAAGGGACTTAGAAGAGTTGGGCATCGAACTCCGAATTCGATATCGTGGCGCGCGGGTCGCTCAAATGCGATTCGTACCCAACCTAATAGAGCGGGTCACATCTACTCAGAAAGACGACCCTTTCCTAAGGAAGATGCACGAGCAGATTCTAGCGGGGAAGGCGAAGGACTTTGCAGTAGATGAAAATGGAGCGTTGCGGGTGAAGGGAAGGCTATGCGTCTCCGATGATTCAGAACTCAGAAAGGAGATCCTTGCGGAAGCTCATTACGCGACCTATATGATCCATCCCGGGAGCACGAAGATGTATAAGAACCTCCGAACGACCTTCTGGTGGCACGGCATGAAGAAAGATGTCGCACTCTTTGTGTCCCAATGCATAACTTGTCAAAGGGTGAAAGCAGAGCATCAGAGGCCGGGCGGAGAGATGCAAAATTTTGCTATCCCGGAATGGAAGTGGGAGCACATCTGCATGGATTTTATTGTTGGCCTGCCAAGGACGCAACGGAGGAACGACGCGATCTGGGTTATCGTCGACCGGTTAACCAAGTCTGCACACTTCATTGCCATCAAAAGTACTTGGAGCGCCGATCGCCTCGCCCAGACCTACCTTGACGAGATAGTCCGGCTGCACGGAGTGCCAGTTTCTATAGTATCAGATCGGGACGGGCGATTCATCTCGCGTTTCTGGGAGAGCCTTCAGCTGGCGATGGGGACCAAGTTGAAGTTTAGCTCAGCCTATCATCCACAAACCGATGGTCAGACGGAATGAGTGAATCAGATACTAGAAGACATGTTGCGCCTCTGCGTGATCGATTCGAAGTCAAGTTGGGACGTCTACCTGCCGTTGGCCGAATTTGCATACAACAACAGTTATCAGTCCAGCATCGAGATGGCTTCGTACGAGGCTTTGTATGGGCGAAAGTGTAGGTCACCAATCTGCTGGGACAAAGTCGGAGAACGGCAAATCCTTGGACCGGAGCTGGTTGAACAAACCATGCAAAAGGTTCGGTTGATTCGTGAACGGTTGAAGACAGCACAAAGCCGACAAAAGAGTTACGCCGATGCTCGACGTCGCCCCCTTGAATTCTTTGAAGGGGACCATGTGTTCTTGAAAGTCTCGCCTATGCGCGGAGTCATGCGATTCAGAGTAAAAGGAAAGTTAAGTCCAAGATTTGTTGGACCGTTTGAAATTCTCAAACGGGTTACTTCGGTCGCCTATCAAGTTGCTTTGCCGCCTGCCCTATCAGAAGTACACAATATTTTTCACGTTTCACAGCTGAGAAAGTTTGTACACGACCCGAACCACATAGTCGACTTGGGTCAGTTGAATCTGCAAGCGGACTTGTCGTACGCGGCAGAGCCTGTCCAAGTTTTGGATCATAAAGAGAAGCAGTTGCGGAACCGAACCGTCTCGCTAGTGCGCGTCCTGTGGCGGAACCACTCGGTCGAGGAGTCGACCTGGGAACTTGAAGCTGATATGAGGGAAAGGTTCCCCTCATTATTCCTTAGTGGTAGGTTCTATTCCTAAGTTTCGGGACAAAACTTTCTTTTGGATGGTTATGATGTAATGCCCCGTTCCCCCTATTCGGGGAGCGCGGCCAAAAAATACTTGCGACCGTCCGAACGGGACAGATTGAATTAAGATCCTTTCCTCGTTATGGATTGGTTTCTTCGGAATCAGGTCCCATATACAATGGATTGTGCCTCGAGGATGGACTCGACGGCAGAGTCGAGAGGGGCCTTTCCGTTGCGTTGGTTTCTTGTCCGTTTTTGTGCCGCTTGGATGCTTTCTTGTTGGTTTTATGACTTGCGTTTTCTTGAACGGTTTCAATGGATTTCATTGCTTTCGTTCTTAGGATTTCGCATTTCATATCGAGCCTTGGAGACCGAAGCAGGAGGTATTGATCATCCGTTGGTGCGTGCAGGTGATCGTGTAGACGACGCGCGAGCGGAGTCTTAGGGGTCTCTCCTTCTTCTTCCTATTCAACAAAACTTGTGAGTGGCTCTATTTCGATAAGCACCTTCTTTCCAAGGGCTCCGTTCATAATAAAACTGACTCAGTGGGCATTCAATCAAACGATACCAATTAAGTAACAAGTTGGATAACAAGATAAGATAAGAAGTAGGCTTGGAACACCCATTGCTTGTCATACAAACCTTGCATAAATTTATTGATGCATGCATGTTCGTTGGGTGTTTAATGGGTTGGTATCTATTGATAGTTCAAAGTGTTCTTCTATAAACTGCTGCATGTTATTTCATATAACTGTTGGTTGATTATGATAGTACAGTAAAGCAGTTTCATACATGGTGTTCTTTAAATGGCTAGTAAGTAAATCTATGAGGTAGAGTCATAGAAATGGTCATGGGAATTCTTGTGCACAAGGGATCCAGGTTCCTGCGAGCGGTTACCGGGGCACCGGGCCGTTTCGACCCGGGCGGAATCTACTTTCTTAGTCCTGGGAGCGGGGAATTGTAGCGGGGCTAGCTACCCGCGCTGCAAGCGTCGCCGCCAGCCCAGACTAAACCCATGATGGCTCCTAAACAACAGAGAAAGATGTTGTGTATATTTAAACTGTGCAGACTAACTATGTCTTCGTGACAGGGAAGGCTATGGTAAGTTGTACAGGTGGTTCAGACGGGACAGGTAAAGTCACCGAACGGTGGCATGTGAAGTTATGTTATTTTATTCTTGCATACCTGCTAAATGAAATCGGAACTAGACAAGAATAGAAACCCACCTAAGAACATAATTGTAGCATACTCATTAGATCTCATCTCATGAGCTTGGTAAAGTTGAGCAGCTAGCCTTCACCAGTACTTTCCGAAGTACTGACCCTCGTTGTAGCAGGTTCCCCGGCGCAAGGCGACGCGGCGAGGAGCTGAAGTTCTCTCCGAACTTTTGGGATCCTTGGCGGTTCGTAGCCAAGACTTTTGGAGGCTCAAGCTAGAAGCCTTTCACTCTCTCCGTTGCTGAATATCGCTAAGGCGATGGTGCTTACTCGCACCCAAGGTGGTTTTGCGTTTTTGAATCTATGTAAAGGGACATAATGTATGGATCGGCTATCTCATTTTGCGTCCAAGTTTGTAAGCCCGTGGGGCATTTTATACTTTTGAGTCAAGCAATGTAAAAAGATGTTCATTATGAATAAAAGAGAAACTTTTCTATGCCTCAACCTTGTGTTATCTTATATGTCCACTCTGTTGCATTGTTCTAAAGAATATCCTTATGCCTAAGGCCTTGTGCACGCGCGCCCTACGTGTGCACGGCATCACGCCCGGGGGACGATTATCGATTAGCCGAAATCGGGGCGTGACAATGAAGGCCCCAATAACTAAAAAATCCTTGAGGCTGTTGAGGCCATGATATAGACGATGAGTTCATCAATGCAAGCCCAGACCCTAACCATGCTGAAAATTAAAGCAAACATAGATTCCCAACCAGCAAGAACTTCTGGACAAGCAAGCTTGGACCCTGGGACCAATGCGAATTCTAACGCAACCGTTCCGCTCATAGGAGGTAATTACCCTCTGTCTCGCTCATCTGCACCTTCCGTCGGAGATGAAGCTAGAGAAACAATAAGGAAAGTCCGGGAACTCCGGGCTCACATAGATTCCATGGGCAGCCGGGACTCACTGTGCAAGCTCTGTATACGACAACCATACGCCCGCGAGTGGAGAGATGTACCATACTCGCCCAAGTACAACCCCTTTAACTTGAACCCATTCGACGGGAAGACTTTCTCCTATCAATACATGAGTTATTTTGAGACTGCAAAAGGGAATCTACCTCACAGTAATGCACTCCTCCCTAAGCTCTTTGTGGGTGTCACGCCCTAGTCCCAAAATACAAGGAACCAGGTCCTCAGAGGGACGTAACAAGGTACAAAAATAATATGCCAAAGTAAAACAGAAAGTAAATATGATATACGCCTGTGTAATCTAGCATAACCACCTAAGTGAGACACAACTTTGAAGACAATGTTCGACGCGTGGGCTTTCCAAATATAAAAGCGTAGCTCCGAGGCACAGAGACACAGGGGGTGTACCATAGCTCCGGGCACAGAGTCATACGGGTGATAGTACAACTCCGAATACATGTTTACTACATAAAATATGAACATATACATACATATAGTGCATGCAAAGTAGCCCAAACGTCTAGTAACTGTCTTTCACTCCCAATGCGGTCAACGAGTGTTCGCTGAACCTGAACCTCTATTTAACAGTGTCGTCATACTGAAGTAACTATCAACAATCATGACCCTAAAGTCATTCCAGATTCTAATCATGCCGACAGTATCAAGATACAGGAAGTCTGGCACGATGACGGTGTCTGAATGTGTCCTAGGGTTCCGATGTAACCAACTAGGTATATCAAGGTGGGATCCATTGTCTACCATTGCAATAACGAGATCATGAAAGTTCACGAATATCTATCAATCGATACTAGATATTACCAACGAACGTCTGCACCCGATTATGACCCGGACACTAAGTAATGATTCTGATCCAAAGTGCGCACAAAGCATAAATAAAGTAAATAGTAAATCTGGAACTGAGATATAGGATGGCAAGGTACACTTGCCTGGATTCGGATGCTGAAAGCGGGGCTCCGGTACAACGTCCAAGTCCGCGGATCCTAAAGTACCTAGATACGATATATAAAATTAATTAATAGTCTAGCTCGATACTATTCTAAAATAAGAGGTGACAATATGTATAGCATAGGCTTCTGTCTTAGTTACATATAGCTCACATAGCTTCTAACTAGAGGATTGACCCAAGTTGACTAGGGTAACATTACATCAAATACGATCAACAATCAGTATAACATCCTCAACAAAATCTCTAATCCCCTAATACTCATTACAGTGATTTTAGTCATCCAAGTTATGCTCATCCTCAACCATACCATCCTTGTATTCACAGACGTTATTTTATACACCCAATTTATTCATCCTCAAATAATTAGTTATAAATTATCAAGTTCACAATAAATAACCGTAATTAAAATACTACATCACCATTTCCACATGTATACCTAACCTCAATATTTATCATAAAAATTATATGTGAAGTATTTACGTAACCCTAAACCTAACTAGGGTTTCTCTAGCACAAATATCATACTACACAAAAAGAGAAGGGTGAGGAGTTATCCCGGTGGCTGCGGGTGGTAGCAGTGGCAATGCTGCGACTTCGGTCAGGGATAGCGTCGACCGCAGGGGTGGCGCATGTGTCGACCGAGGTGGTAGGGGTGCTCGGCTGCGTGAAGGTGGTGGTGCTTAGCTACGTGAAGGAGGTGGTGCTAGAGGTGGTGGTTGTGGTGGTGGTAAAGCTGGTCGTGGAGGTCGAGATGGTGCTAGATGTGGTGGTCGTGGTGGTGGCAAAGGTCGTGGAGGTCGGGATGGTGCTGGAGGTGGTAGTCGTGGTGGTGGTGAGGGTCGTGGAGGTCAGGATGGTGCTGGAGGTGGTGGTCGTAGTGGTGTCGAGGGTCGTGGAGGTCGGGATGGTGCTGGAGGTGGTGATCGTAGTGGTGGCAAGGGTCGTGGAGGTCGGGATGGTGCTTGAGGTGGTGGTAGTGGTGGTGGCGAAGATCGTGGAGGTCGGGATGGTGCTGAAGGTGGTGGTCGTGGTAGAGGCAAAGATGTTGGAGGTGGTAGTGATGCTGGCGGGTGGCCGGAGGTAGTGAGGGTGGTGGTGGTCGTTCGTGGTGGTGGCAGGAGCTGGTCATGGAGGTGGTACGGGAAGTGGCAGTGGCGGTGAAGGTCGTGAAACTGCTGGCGGGTGGCCGGAGATGGCATCGGCAGTGAAGCTGTGAGGTGGAGGCGGTGAAGGTGGTGGTGTCCGGAGCTGTGAGGGTGATTCATGGTGGTGGGAATGGTGAAGTGCTGCGGGTGGTGGCCGGAGCTCGATTACATGAAGGAGGTGAAATGAAGAAGAAGAAGAAGAATAAGAAGAAGTGAAGAAGAAGAAGAAGAAGAGGGAAGGAATTTGGATATTAAAAAAATAGAGAGAGGAGAGAAAGAGAGAGGGGGGATTCCTAGGTTTCTCTAGGGATTAAGGCCGGCCACATTAGGAAGGGTGTGTGTGTGTGTGTGTTAATATAGAGGGATAAGTAGTTATGATGGGGGAAGAGAATTTGAATCAATGGTTAGGATTTCACATGAAGAAAAATACTTTGTAAGGGAAAAGAGAGTGTGATATGACCGGATATGTGAGGTTGGGGAGGGGGGTTCTTCATTGGCTTTAACCAATAGGGTGGTGACACCTAGCACCCTTTTTGCCATTAAGTCCCTTAATTTTTGGGTATTTGCACATGAAGGAAAAATGATAAGAATTTAGTATAAAAAGTGGTGTTTGGTGTTTTGTAGGGTGAGGGAGTGTTGTGTGTTTTGTATGGGCCTCATGAAAGGGGTATTGGGTAAATTGGGGTTAGGTTGGGATTAGTTTAAGTTGGTATCCCCAATTTAATTAAATAAAGTATTATGTGCTATTAAATTAAATGGAAGCACATAGGATCTCAATTAGGAGTGACACAAAGGTCATAAACGGTGTAGGCTTGGTGTCAGTCTTGGCTCCTTTAATTTGTTCAACGAAATGGGTTGAGTTTGTGTCCCCAAATCGATGGCAACGACATAGGTATGCAACATAGGATTAAAGAATTAATTTTGTGACTGGGAAGTTGTGCAACTAAATTAGAGCATAAGGGAGTGTGTTTGTGAGTGACAGAAATATGCAGTGCCTAGGTTGGCTTGTTAGGTCAAGAGTGCAACAATTTGCTGAAAATTAAAGCTATTGTTGGGCTCTAATTATTTTAGCAACGGTAAGGTGCACCAAGGGTTTAAATTAAAGAACTACTCAACGCAACCTAATTTCTAAATCTTAAACATCAAGATGCCAAACCAAAATTCTTAACCATATCTAGTCTACTTAAAATAATAATTTGAGGGGGTTTACATCCTTCCCAACTTAGAAGAATTTCGTCCCCGAAATTAAAAGTAAAGTACGAATGAGAGCTACGAGAATTTTAAAAAAAAGTTAACAGTTAAATGAATGCAGTACGTAAATTCATACCTCGATCCTCAAATAAATACGGAAAACACTGTCGAATGGAATCCTCGTGCTCCCAGGTAGACTCGCCTGGCGAATGAAGCTTCCATATAACCCTGACCAGTCGAATAGTCTGTCCCCTCAAAATCTTCTTACTTCGATCGAGTATTCCCACTGGCTACTCCGCATATAATAAACTGGGCCCGACTGTATTCTCTGAATGATCGAGCACGTGACTAGGGTCTGCCACAAATCTTCTCAACTGCGATACGTGAAATACGTCATGCACCCCTTCTAATGATAGAGGCAATGCAAGACGATAAGCCACTTTGCCAACTCGCTCCAAGATGTCAAAAGGTCCGATGTACCTCGGACAGCTTGCCTCTGCCCCCAAATCTGATGGTACCATAAGTGGAAGATATCTTCAAAAATACATGGTCACCTTCCTTGAACTCTAAAGGTCTACGGTACGTATCTGTCCAATGCTTCTGTCTGTCCTGTGCTGCGTGCTGGTGGCCCTGAATCTGCTTCACTTTCTCCACTGTCCGTGTTACCAACTCTGGACCAAGTATTTGATGCTCTCCCATGTCACTCCAACATACCAGTGACCTATACTTTCTGTCATACTGTAAATACCCTGATTTTTGAGAATAAATTTTAAATATTTTCCCCAAATTTTTCGGTATTTTTCTCGGCGAAGAAGCAAGATAATTATGAGTTGAAGATTTTTAAATACTGTTAATTGGTGTTAAAATATTATGGAAATAATATTTTATGGTATAAAATGGAAAACCGGACATGTGGTATTTTTCGGTAAATTTATTGGACTCCGAAAACGAGTTTTAGGACCTATAAACTTTTGGGATTGATAAACCAAACTTAAACCCGAACCAAAACAAACCCACCATGCCTGAACCGAACCCAGCCTATTGGGTCGGGTCGGATCTGAGCCAAACCCGACCCGAAACCCATTGGGAACGCTACCCGCCGGATATACTGTAGCTCAGTATAAAACCCGTGCCTCGGCGTTCGTGTAGCCGTCGCCAACCCATCTCTCTCTCTCTCTCAGCCGCCTCCTCTCACCGCCGTCCCCTGCGCTCGACTCTGCCGCCGAGCCGACCTAGCTGCGCTCCTCCTATCCCGATCGAGCCTCCGCCCCCGTCCGCCCCTCGACGCCCCGCCTCGAGCAGCCCCGGAACCCTCGTCCCTGACTTTTCCTTCCCCCTAGCTCTGCCGCGGCTTCCTCCCAGCACCTCGCCGCACGCCTCCGGCCCCGCCCCCGAGCTCCCCTCCAGAACCTCCCTCCTTCCCAGCCGACCCGCTCCGGCCGTTCGAAAGGAAGACCCGAGCCGAGCCTCCGCCAGCGGCTGATCCCGGAGCCCTAGCCCGACCTCGAGGCCGACCCTCCGGCGAAGCTCCTCCGCTGTCTCGATCAGAGCCCTAGTTCGGACTCACGACAGACACGAGGACGCGAAAATTCTCGATTCGGACACGAAGTTGACCCTCGGACACGTGGAATTCAACGTTCACAGAGCCCTGTTCAGGTAGCGTTTTCTCTCACCTCGCAGCTCTATTTTAGTTTCCGTCAATTGCTACGCGTAGACTGTATAACCCTCTCGGTGCCCGTGCAACCCGCTCGGTGCATCGCGTACTGTGGTGATCGCAAACCGCGATCCAAAAATAGAAAAAATAACGCCCTTTTTTATCCCGGAACTGAGTGCGCTCCGCCAAACGGGACGACTTGGTCGCACGTGGTCTTCACCGAAATATGTGCAGCATTGATACGGTCGTGTTGGATTTTGCAGAAGTCGATTTGGATGTGCGTGCACACCGAAATCAACGCGTATCCGCCGACACCGCCCCTTTCCGTCTGTTCTGGAATACGCTATAACTTTGTGTACACACGTCGGATCGAGACAAAACTTGCACCATCGGACTCGTAGCAATACGCTGGTCCTGTGACCCAAGTTTGGTCCGATTCTAAGAACGTTGACAAAATCGTGTATCGTGGGCCCCACATGCTCCACTTGACGGGCGATTTTGTGATCGGCTCATCGGAATCCAATTCTGGAAGTTCCGTTGGGTTCGTATCATCGTTCCTGACTTATAGATACTGAGTTTAATGAATTTGGAGACCTTTGACCCTGGCACGCTTTTCGGTGCAAAGTGGCCCACATGTGGAATCCGCTTTGGCCCGAAAATACCCTTTTTGCTCCTGTGTCCAAATTGGATGTAAGGACAGGCGTTTCTAGCTATTTGACATCTTCTGAGATGGTTGGTGATGTTTATTACAGCTTTTGGAGTAGTACCCACATGATCCACTGATACCGGGACGACTGCTGATATTCAAACTTCAGGCAAGTGTACCTTGCCAGACTTTGCAGTCTTTATATATATTTTTCCTTGCTTTATTTATATTGCTGTGCATGCTTAACCTAGGATCATGTGACATACTTAGCGTCTGATTATTAGTCGGGTGCCAACACCGTACTCGGTGTTGGGTACGGTCATCTAGAGATGGACATTCATGACACTTTATATTCTCGTAGTTGTCTTATCAAGTACCATATGACCCAGGACACTTGACACCATTCATGAGACAGGATTTTTCCGAGATATTTATGGTGATTCTGTATAGGATATAGGACATGGACATTATATTCTTAGATATAGTACGACTGGTTGCATTAGCTATGATCCCGCTTGATATGGACATGAGATGTTATGGTCATGATATGCGTGGTTACATTAGGTGGGGAGAGACACACAGGCTACAGGCTGTTTTATACATATATCTTCTATTATTGAGATGTCGTAGACTCTCGGAGCAGAGCTAGACCTACTACTGGTTATTACCGCTACCGGCTCCCCGACACAGAGCTTGTAGTGGCTCAGCCTGAGTACTCGTGATGCTCTCACTTGCATTTTCACATAGATGGTTACTTACTTGCCCTATTTATCTCATTATTTGCTGCACTGCTTATATTTTGGCTTGTATTATTTTCTGTACCTTGCTATGTCCCCTGAGGACCTGGATATGGATTATGTCCCCAGGATTTGAGGACGAGATCTATCCCGAGGTATACGGGACCGCAGCAGGAGCTGATCCAGGAGTTGTACCACCATCCGAGGATGAGGTGTTAGCCGAAGACTTTTTTCTGAGCATCCATGTTTCATGCTCAGTCATTATTATTTATTTCAGTCATTTATTTCTGGTCTGTTGAGCCATTGTATCAGATATTTATCGAGTTGTTCCCCGAAGCACTTTGTTGAGACTAGCTGATGATTTACATTCCTTATTTATTTTGTGGATCATATTTTATATCTTGTGTGGATGAGATTAGTTGTGCCATGTTGTCGTAGACTTGATTTTACAGCTAAAGTATGCCCTGATGGATCCATTAAATTGGGTTTGTCCATCGGTGCGTACTACTGGCCGTTGCCACATGTCTAGTCCCTCGGTATTTTGGACTGGGGCGTAACATGGTTTTTGTGGAGGCCCATGCAGGTCTACGACTAAATTGTTCGGTTTTAACTTAGGGACCGAACCAGCCTGCCCTAAGAATAGGATAAGTTATAGGATCTCATCCATTATTTAAACCATGTTGAACTCTATATCGAACTCGAAATTGTTACTTGAATTGCATCCTGTTTTGATTCCTCTGAGCGTTCTTACAGTTTATCTTTTGGTTGCAGAGAAATAGATCCCAGGAACGGAGATGAGATTCCCTTGGATACGCCACACGACGCTGTGGTTACTTATATAAACGGAGTGACCCCAGGGAATGGAGGACAAGCATCGCAGAGCGATCAAACCGGTCAGCCTAATCCAAGGTTCCGGAGAGATGATATCCCACCTCCACCACAGTTCACTCCCCAGATGCCAGTTTTCCCGCCCGGACAAGCCATGGACGGACAACAGATATTCCAGATGATGTATGCCATGATGCAAGCCCAGTAGCAGATTCAGCAAGAGGCCCATCGGCAGGAGGCCGAGTATCTGAGAACCAGCCTCGTATCCGCACTGGAGCAGGAAAATCCCCCAACGAGGCGAACAGCGACGGGATCTATCACCAATTTTCGTCATCTCAAGACTCGCACATTTTCTAGTAAAGAGGGGCCAACAGAAGTTCATGAATGGTTCACAAATATACAGCATCAGTTGGAAGCCGCTGAACTTCCGAGAGAGAAGTGGATGACTGCAGTCAGAATGCAGTTAACTGAAAATGCACATCACTGGTGGTTAGCAGAAGAAAGGAGGCTCGGACAGGACCAAGTCACATGGGAAGAGTTCTCCAGACTCTTCCAAGAGATGTACATTCCAGCAGTTGCACGGTCAGAGCTCAGAGACAGGTTCAACCGCCTTATCCAAGGCAATATGACAGTGGAAGAATACAACGCAGAATTTATACGCCTAAGTCGCTTTGCCCCAACCTTGATCTCGACAGAGGAAGAGAAAGCTGAGAAGTTCTTTGACGGACTAAAGTTTGAGCTCCAGAGATTGATTGGCTTGGTCGCACCTACCTCTTATACCGACGTCCTTGCAGCAGCACGACGCATGGAGCGCATCACTAGAAGGGAGTCGAACCTGAAGAGGCTAATCACGTCAACTCCATCCAGGATATCACAGGGGGATTCTGCAAAATGACCCAAAGGAGTATGCCAGAGAGAGCAGCACATAGGGACAGACCTCTTCCTACTTGTCACCACTGCGGCAAGGTTGGACACATTGAGAAAGAATGCAGGCGTAAGTTGGGACTATGTCTGAGCTGCGGATCCAACCAGCATTTTTCCAGGGACTGTTCTGAACACAGAGACGGAGCACCGAGACTAGCCTTGCCTGCACCACGACCAGCTTATCCAGCAGTAGGAGCACAACAGACAGGAGCTGGAGGAGTCAGACCACCAGCTACAGGAGAAAATTAGCAGATACCACCCCTGGCACCACAGGCAGCTCTATTTCAGCAGACTCAGCAGCAGCAGAGAGGTCCAGCTCAGGGACGAGGACAGGCATTCACATTAGCTGTTGAGCAGGAAGCTACTACAGGCGAGGTCATCGCAGGTACTATTTTAGTAGCTTCATTACCAGCTGTAGCTTTATTTGATTCTGGAGCATCGCATTTATTTATAGCAGCTAGCTTTGTAGCCACCCATAGAGTAGCTATCGTACCCCTTTCGAAGATGAAGAAAATTCTTACGGGAGGTGAAATTATTCCGGTTAGTGACGTTTGTAGATCATGTTCTGTAGTAGTCTGTGGGAGGGAGATGCGAGCTCAATTTCTGATATTTTCCATGCCGGATTATGATGTCGTACTTGGTATGGACTGGTTAAGTCAGTACCATGCGACTCTGGATTGCCGACTTGGGCGGATTATATTTAGACCGCCAGGACATCCAGAATTTGAGTTTCTTCAAGGAGCAGTAGAGCAAGGAATTCAGCCTACTCTTAGGGTACTATCTGTAGAAGGGGAGACATGTTACCCAAGAGTCATATCAGAATTTGTGGATGTATTTCCTGATGATCTTCCAGGTTTACCACCTGATCGGGAAATAGAATTCACAATAGACTTAACTCCAGGAGCAGAGCCTATCACTTTATCAGTATATCGGCTAGCACCTAAGGAGTTAGTGGAGTTGAAAGAACAGATTGAGGACCTTTTGGAGAAGGGCTTCATTCGGCCCAGTGTTTCACCTTGGGGAGCACCCATATTATTTATGCCGAAGAAGGATGGAACAGTACGGTTATGCATTGACTACAGGGCACTAAATGCTGTGACCATCAAGAACAGGTATCCCTTACTACGCATTGATGATCTATTCGATCAATTGAGTGGGGCAAGGGTATTCTCGAAGATTGACCTTAGATTCGGTTACCATCAGATCAAAGTAAGGAAGGAGGACATACCAAAGACCGCTTTCAGGACCAAGTATGGACATTATGAGTTCTTGGTAATGCCGTTTGGTTTAACCAACGTGCCAACAGTGTTCATGAGTTTAATGAACAGAGTCTTTCATCAGTTCTTGGATAAATTTGTGGTTGTGTTCATTGATGACATCCTCATATATTCTAAGAGCCACGAAGAGCACGAGGAGCATCTCAGAATCGTGTTAGAGACCTTGAGGCAGGAGAAGCTATATGCCAAACTCAGTAAGTATGAGTTTTGTATGGACAAAGTGCCTTTCTTGGGACATATCATCTCAAGAGAAGGACTTTCAGTTGATCCGGAGAAAGTTGCGACAATAGAGACTTGGCCTACACCCACATCAGTTGCAGAGGTGAGAAGTTTTCTCGGACTCGCGGGATATTACCGAAGGTTTGTAGAAAATTTCTCAAGGATTGCAGAACCGATGACGAAGCTGACACGTAAGGACCAGGAGTTTATATGGACAGAAGACTGCCAGAAGGCTTTTGAAGAATTAAAGAGAAGATTGACATCAGCACCTGTCTTGACTCTTCCTTCAGGGTCAGAAGGTTTTGTTATTTAAAGTGATGCATCAGGTAGTGGACTAGGGTGTGTCTTAATACAACATGGCAAGGTTATTGCTTATGTGTCGAGACAGTTGAAGGTCCACGAGAAGAACTACCCAACACACGACCTGGAGTTAGCAGCAGTTATATTTGCATTGAAGATTTGGAGGCACTATCTTTATGGGGAGAAGGTAGACATCTTTACAGATCACAAGAGTCTGAAGTATGTATATACTCAGAAGGAGCTTAACATGAGGCAGAGACGTTGGCTTGAATTGATGGTAGATTTTGACATAGATCTGCAGTATCATCCGGGAAAGGCGAATGTCGTAGCAGACGCTCTCAGCAGGAAGCCTACGGCTTATTTCTTGATGATGCAACCCAAATTATTGAGAGATCTACAGAAGCTTCAGATAGAGGTTGTTTTACCCGGACAGAGTGGCTTGCTGGCTAATCTTGAAATTAAGTTGTCACTTGTGGAAATAATTAAAGAGGCATTGCCCACCGATGCTAGATTTTGAATACTGAAGGA
Source organism: Iris macrosiphon (assembly GCA_036927795.1). Taxonomy (NCBI): domain Eukaryota; kingdom Viridiplantae; phylum Streptophyta; class Magnoliopsida; order Asparagales; family Iridaceae; genus Iris; species Iris macrosiphon. The sequence goes on along the minus strand of JAYESA010000009.1, from coordinate 147,188,978 downwards.
GAGGACGAAAGCAGGCATGCAGACAGGACTTCGCATACACGAAGAAGGGACATTGAGGTTTGGAAATCGCCTGTATGTTCTAAATGGGGAATTGAGACAGGAGTTAATAACTGAAGCACATAGCTCTATGTACTCTGTTCACCCAGGAGGAACCAAGATGTACTGAGACTTGAGGCAGTATTACTGGTGGCATGGAATGAAAAGGGAGATTGCAAGATTTATGGCCAAATGCTTAGTCTGCCAGCAAGTAAAGGCCGAGCATCAGAGGACTGCAGGTATGTTACAGCCGCTTCCTATACCAAAATAGAAGTAGGAACATATCACGATGGATTTTGTCACAGGGTTTCCAAGGAGCCCAAGCGGAAGAGATGCAGTATGGGTTATTGTGGATCGACTCACTAAATCGGCACACTTCTTGCCATTTAGAGTTGGACAGTCCACAGAGGTACTAGCCGACATGTATATGCGACAAATCGTCAAATTACATGGAGTGCCGGTTAGTATTATATCGGATCGAGATTCAAGATTTATATCTCATTTCTGGAGAAGCATGCAAGAGAGCCTGGTCACCAGACTCAAATTCAGCACAGCTTACCACCCACAGACAGATGGCCAATCAGAGCGCACCATTTAGATCTTAGAGGATATGTTGCGATCATGTATGCTAGACTTTGGAGGATCTTGGGAAGATCATTTGCACTTAGTGGAGTTCTCCTACAACAACAGTTATCAGGCCAGCATTCAGATGGCACCATTCGAGGCATTATACGAAAGGAAGTACAGATCGCCTATATATTGGAGTGACGTTGGTGAACGTCAAATACTGGGTCCAAAATTGGTAACACAGACAGTGGAAAAGGTAAAACAGACTCAGAATCATCTACAAGCAGCTCAGGATAGACAGAAACATTGGGCAGATACGCACAGACGTCTCCTAGAGTTCAAAGAAGGAGAGCACGTATTCTTGAGGATCTCGCCCACTCGTGGTACTATCAGATTTGGGAGCAGAGGCAAGTTAAGCCCACGGTATATTGGGCCATTTGATATTCTAGAGCGCGTTGGTGAGGTGGCTTATCGTCTTGCATTACCTCCATCCTTAGAGGGAGTGCATGACGTATTCCACGTCTCACAGCTGCGGAGGTACGTGACCGACCCCAGTCACGTAGTCGATCATTCAGAGATCGTAGTGCGCCCAAGCTTGAGATATGAAGAACAACCAGTTGGCATCCTCGACGTCAGTGAGAAGATATTGCGGGGACAGACAATCAGACTGGTTCGTGTAGCTTGGAAATATTATTCTCCTGGAGAATCGACCTGGGAACGAGAGGATAGTATACGTCAGCGTTATCCCCACTTATTCACGGATGCAGTTGTAAACTAAACAATCTTGTAATTACCATAATCCGTCTATACTAGCTTATTCTTCGATTGCGAGGACGCAATCCTCTTAAGGGGGGTAGATTGTAAACACCCTAATTTTTTAGAATAAATTTTAAATATTTTCCCCAAATTTTTCGGTATTTTTCTGGGCAAAAAAGCAAGGTAATTATGAGTTGAAGATTTTTAAATGCTGTTAATTGGTGTTAAAATATTATAGAAATAATATTTTATGGTGTAAAATAGAAAACCGGACATGTGGTATTTTCGGTGAATTTATTGGACTCCGGAAACGAGTTTTAGGACCTATAAACTTTTGGAATTGAGAAACCAAACTTAAACCCGAACCAAAACAAACCCACCCTGCCTGAACTGAACCCAACCTATTAGGTCGGGTTGGGTCGGATCTGAGCCAAACCCGACCCGAAACCCATTGGGAACCCTACCCGCCGGATATACTGTAGCACAGTATAAAACCCGTGCCTCGGCGTTCGTGTAGCCGCCGCCAACCCATCTCTCTCTCTCTCAGTCGCCTCCTCTCATCGCCGTCCCCTGTGCTCGACTCCGCCGCCGAGCCGACCTAGCTGCGCTCCTCCTATCCCGATCGAGCCTCCGCCCGCGTCCGCCCCTCGACGCCCCGCCTCGAGCAGCCCCGGAACCCTCGTCCCCGACTTCTCCTTCCCCCTAGCTCCGTCGCGGCTTCCTCCCAGCACCTCGCCGCACGCCTCCGGCCCCGCCCCCGAGCTCCCCTCCAGAACTTCCCTCCTTCCCAGCCGACCAGCTTCGGCCGTTCGAAAGGAAGACCCGAGCCGAGCCTCCGCCAGCGGCTGATCCCGGAGCCCTATCCCAACCTCGAGCCCGACCCTCCGGCGAAGCTCCTCCGCTGTCTCGATCAGAGCCCTAGTTCGGACTCACGACAGACACGAGGACGCAGAAATTCTCGATTCGGACACAAAATTGACCCTCGGACACGTGGAATTCAGCGTTCACAGAGCCCTGTTCAGGTACCATTTTCTCTCACCTCGCAGCTCCATTTTAGTTTCCGTCAGTTGCTATGCGTAGACTGTATAACCCTCTCGGTGCCCGTGCAACCCGCTCGGTGCATCGCGTACTGTGGTGATCGCAAACCGCGATCCAAAAACAAGAAAAATAACGCCCTGTTTTACCCCAGAACTGAGTGTGCCCCGCCAAACGGGACGACTTGGTCGCACGCGGTCTTCACCGAAATATGTGCGGCGTTGATACGGACGTGTGAGATTTCGCAGAAGTCGATTCGGATGTGCGTGCACACCGAAATCAACGCGTATCCGCCGACACCGCCCCGTATTCGTCTGTTCTGGAACACGCTGTAACTTTGTATACACACGTCGGATCGAGACGAAACTTATGCCATCGGACTCGTAGCAATACGCTGGTCCTGTGACCCAAGTTTGGTCCGATTCTGAGAACGTTGACAAAATCGCGTATCGTGGGCCCCACAGGCTCTACTTGACGGGCGATTTTGTGATCGGCTCATCGAAATCCAATTCTGGAAGTTCCATTGGGTTCGTATCATCGTTCCTGACTTATAGACACTGAGTTTGATGAATTTGGAGACCTTTGACCCTGGCACGCTTTTCGGTGCAAAGTGGCCCACATGTGGAACCCACTTTGGCCCGGAAATGCCCTTTTCGCCCCTGTATCCAAATTGGAGGTAAGGACAGGCGTTTCTAGCTATTTGACATCTTCTGAGACGGTTGGTGATGTTTATTACAGCTTTTGGAGTAGTACCCACATGTTCCACTAATACCGGGACGACTGTTGATATTCAAATATTAGGCAAGTGTACCTTGCCAGACTTTGCAGTCTTTATATATATTTTTTCTTACTTTATTTATATTGCTGTGCATGCTTAACCTAGGACCGTGTGACGTACTTAGCGTCCGATTATTAGTCGGGTGCCAACACCGTACGCGGTGTTGGGTACGGTCATCTAGAGATGGACATTCGTGACACTTTATATTCTCGTACTTGTCTTATCAAGTACCATATGACCCAGGACACTTGACACCATTCATGAGACAAGATTTTTCTGAGATATTCATGGTGATTCTGTAAAGGATATAGGACATGGACATTATATTCTTAGATATAGTACGACTGGTTGCATTAGCTATGATCCCGCTTGACATGGACATGAGACGTTATGGTCATGATATGCGTGGTTACATTAGGTGGGGAGAGACACACAGGCTACAGGCTGTTTTATACATATATCTTCTATTATTGAGATGTCGTAGACTCTCGGAGCAGAGCTAGACCTACTACTGGTTATTACCGCTACCGGCTCCCCGACACAGAGCTTGTAGTGGCTCAGCCTGAGTACTCGTGATGCTCTCACTTGCATTTTCACATAGATGGTTACTTACTTGCCCTATTTATCTCATTATTTGCTGCACTGCTTATATTTTGGCTTGTATTATTTTCTGTACCTTGCTATGTCCCCTGAGGACCTGGATATGGATTATGTCCCCAGGATTTGAGGACGAGATCTATCCTGAGGTATACGGGATCGCAGCAGGAGCTGATCCAGGAGTTGTACCGCAATCCGAGGATGAGGTGTTAGCCGAAGACTTTTTTTGAGCATCCATGTTTCATGCTCAGTCATTATTATTTATTTCAGTCATTTATTTATGGTCTGTTGAGCCATTGTATCAGATATTTATCGAGTTGTTCCCCGAAGCACTTTGTTGAGACTAGCTGATGATTTACATTCCTTATTTATTTTGTGGATCATATTTTATATCTTGTGTGGATGAGATTAGTTGTGCCATGTTGTCGTAGACTTGATTTTATAGCTTAAGTATGCCCTGATGGATCCATTAAATTGGGTTTGTCCATCGGTGCGTACTGCTGGCCGTTGCCACGTGTCTAGTCCCTCGGTATTTTGGGACTGGAGCGTGACACATACAATGCCTCATAAGGTTCCATCTGTATACTGGTTTGGTAGCTGTTGTTGTAGGAGAATTCTACTAAGTGTAGATGGTCCTTCCAAGATCCTCCAAAGTCGATCATACACGCTCTCAATATATCCTCTAGTATCTAAATCATGCGCTCTAACTGACCATAAGTCTGTAGATGATATGCAGTGCTGAACTTGAGGCGAGTTTTTAGACTCTCAGGTATACTCCGCCAGAAATATGACATGAATCTCGAATCTGGATCCGATACAATGCTGACAGGCACTCTATGTAGTCGTACTATCTGCCTCATATACATGTCAGTCAATATCTCCATGGACTACCCAACTCTGAAGGGCAAGAAATGTGCTGACTTGGTGAGTCAGTCCACGACAACTCAGACTGCATCCTTCCTGCTATGGCTCCTCAGAAATCCCGTGACGAAGTCAATGGTAATCTGCTCCCACTTCCACTCGGGAATGGGAAGCGGCTGCAATAGTCCTGCAGTCCTCTGATGTTCACCCTTGACTTGTTGACAGACCAAATATCTCACCACGAATCTCGTAATCTCCCTCTTTATCCCATGCCACAAGTAGTATTGCCTTAATTCTCGGTACATCTTCGTACCTTCGGGATGAATAGAATAAATCGAGCTATGGACCTCGGTCATCAACTCCTAGCATAGCTCGCCACTCGAAACATATAGGCGATCTCCACACCTCAACTTTCTATCTTAATGAATCCAGAGTCTCGTCTGCATGTCGGCCTCTTTCCTCTCTCACAGTCATCGAAATCTCGCATCGGTAGGCAGGGCTGTCTTGATCCTCTCAACCAATATAGACTGAACCTCTAGACTGGCTATCTGTCCATCCATGCCAGGATTACAACCTCTATCCCGAGATCCTGAAGATCCTCTAACAAATGTCACTGAGTCGTCAAAAAGTATGCCATGGGCTTCCAGCTTTAGGCATCTGCTTTAATATTCGTCTTGCCATGGTGGTACCGCAACTCAATATCATAGTCTATCATCAACTCTAACCAACGCCTCTGTCTCATGTTGAGCTCCTTCTTAGTGTAGACGTACTTCAGACTTTTGTGATATGTTTAAATCTTAACCCGTTCTCCATAAAGGTAGTACCGTCATAGCTTTAGTGCAAATATCACTGCATCTAGCTATATATCGTACGTCAGATAGTTTTTCTCATTAACCCTCAGTTGTCTCAATGCGTAAGCTATCACCTTGCCATGCTGTATCAGTACACATCATAATCCGCTCCCAGACACATTGTTATACACCACAAATCCTCCAGATCCAGAAGGAAGTATCAAAATCGGTGCTGACGTCAGACGCTTCTTCAGCTCATCGAAAGTCGCCTGACACTCCTCAGCCCAAATAAACTCCTTGTTTTTACGCGTCAGTCGCGTCATAGGCGCAGTGATCCTCAAGAAAATTTCCATGAACCTCCGATAATATCCGACAAGTCCGAGAAAACTCCTAACCTTCATAACTGATGTAGGGGTAGGCATGTCTCCACTGCAGCGATCTTCTCTGGGTTAAATGATAGTCCTTCTCCAGTGATTATGTGACCTAGGAATGGTCCCATCCAAGCAGAACTCAAATTTGCTGAGCTTGGCATACAACCTCTCCTGCCTCAACGTCTCCAACACGATCTTGAAATGCTCCTCGTGATCCTCCTGGCTCTTAAAATATACCAAGATGTCGTCGATGAATACCACCATGAACTTATCCAAGTACTGGTGGAAAACCTTATTCATCAGGCTCATAAATACTGTTGGCGCATTGGTTAAACCAAACGGCATGACTAGAAACTCATAGTGCCCGTACTTCGTCCGAAAAGCTATCTTCGGAATATCCTCCTTTCGTACCATGATATGATAATAACCGGATCTGAGATCGATCTTCGAGAATACACATGCGCCACTCAGCTGATCAAATAAATCATCGATGCGTGGCAAAGGGTGCTTGTTCTTTATCATTACAGTATTTAGTGCCCTATAATTGATACACAAACATACCGTCCCATCCTTCTTCGGCACAAATAAGATGGGTGCTCTCCATAGAGAAATACTAGTCCAAATGAAACCCTTGTCTAAGAGATTATCTACTTGGACCTTCAACTCAACCAACTCTTTCGGTGCTAGTCTGAAGATGGGGGAAGTAACTAGCTCGGCTTTGGGACTCAACTCTATAGTAAACTCTATCTCTCTGTCAGGTGGTAGGCCTAAAAGATCCTCTGGAAACACATCCTCAAACTCTGATATAATGCGGGGGTACACCGGTTCACCTTCTGCAATGTATACCTCTAAGGTAGATGGGCACCATGCTCTCGGGCTCCCCGAAGAAACTCAAACTCAGGGCGATCTGGTGCTCTAAAAATAATGCAATCACGTCGACAATCTAGCGTCACGTGGTATTGGCTTAACCAATCCATACCTAGGGCAATGCCATAGTCTAGACTTAACCTCATAATAAATCTCTAATATATAATTACTCTTCCCTCAAAATTTATTCCTAAAATTATATTTCTCAATTTTTTTCTTTCTGTTATTCATTACTCTGAGTCACCATAGTGTAATTATAATAATGGTATCACCCAAGCAAATGCTAGAATTTTCTGGTATCAGATAATCATCTTCTAGGTGAGAGCCTAAAATTTTATCTTTTCTAGTTCATAATATCGTTCCTGGTATCGCTATCATGGGCTACAACTAATTTCTAGCATCTAGCTATGTATTTCCATAAATCATTCTAGAGGGTTAGGATCAACGATTTTTCTAGCTCCCAGTACTTCCCAAATTACTGCTATCTCAAGTACTGGTAGGGTTTTATCATTTCTAGGAACATACTACCAGGTCCAAATCTCTTGCTAATAATCTACACTAGTTCTAGAATCTAAAAAGAACCTATCAACCTACCCTACTAAGGATAACCATCCTCTCACAAAATATTACATTAATCATGCCTTCTGTCGTATGGACTACGATCTTCTTCTGGAGGGAACCATCAAGCACAAGAATTCATCTTTCCGAAATAAAAGGAGATGAGAAATAATGATAACTATATTGATGAAAAAGGAACGAATACAATTTGAAAGTCCAAGGGCGATAATCAAATACAAGAAAAGTTTTAAAAATTAATATGTATTGAGATCCTATTCAATAATAAATCCTAAATTGTAGGCTCGTTTAGTACAGTAACATAACCAAAACAATATGCTCTTAGACCTACATAGGCCACCACAAAAACTATTTCACGCCCCAGTCCCAAAATACAAGGGACTAGGCCACGTGACAATGGCCAGCTACGAACCAAGGGGACTCCAGTCCGACTTTGAATACGTATAAGCTATAAATGAGGGTTACTATCTAGATAACACGGTCTATATGTCAATATCTCAAACCACAAGGATATGTAATAAAGAAAGGACAACATGTATCATGGTGTGCACCCCACACTACACTTGTCCGAATAGACTCGAAGGAAAATAATATGAGTCTACAAATACTAGGCTATACTAGCAGAAAATAAGCAAAGATCATAATAGCTGAACAAGGAAGAAATAAATACAAATATCGAGTAACAATACATGCATACCGGTATAATACTCATCAGCAGCTCCAGCCTTCCGTCAGCAATTGACCCTACAATCTGCCAGGGAACCAGGTCCTCAGAGGGACCTAACAAGGTACACAAATAATATGCCATAGTAAAATAGAAAGGAAACATGTGATACGCCGGTGTAATCTAGCATAGCCACCTAAGTGAGACACAATTTTGAAGACAATGTTCGACGCGTGAGCTTTCCAAATATAAAATCGTAGCTCCGAGGCACAGATACACATGCAACGCACCGTAGCTTCGAGCACAGAGTCACACGGGTGATACTACGACTCTGGATATAGGATCACTACATGAAATATGAACATATACATACATATAGCTCGTGCAAAGTAGCCCAAACGTCTAGTAACTATTTTTCTCTTCCAATGCGGTCAACGAGTGTTCGCTGAACCTGAACCTCTATCTAACAGTCTCGTCATACTGAAATAACTATCAACAATCACGATCCTAAAGTCATCTAAGGTTCTGGTCAAGATGATAGTATCAGGATACAAGAAGTCTGGCACGATGACGGTGTCTGAATGTGTCCTAGGGTTCTGATATAACCAAGTAGGTACATCAAGGTGTCACAAATATCTATCAATCTATACTAGATGTTACCAATGAATGTCTGCACCCGGTTATGACCCGGACACTAAGTAACGATTCTGGTCCAAAGTGCGCATAAAGCATAAATAAAATAAACAGTAAATCTGGAACTGAGATACAGGATGACAAGGTACACTTACCTGGATCCAGATGCTGAAGGCGGGGCTCCGTACAATGTCCAAGTCCGTGGATCCCGAAGTACCTAGAGATGATTTATAAAATTAATTATTAATCTAGCTTGATACTATTTTAAATTAGAGGTGACAACACGTCTAGCATAGGCTTATGTCTTAGTTACATATAGCTCACATAGCTACTAACTAGAGGATTGACCCAAGTTGATAGGGTAATGTTACATCAAATATGATCAACAATCAGTATAACGTCCTCAACAAAATCTCCAATCCCCTAATATTCATCATAGTGATTTTAGTTGTCCAAGTTATGCTCATCCTCAACCATACCATCCTTGTATTCATAGACATTATTTTATACACCCAATTTATTCATCCTCAAATAATTAGTTATAAAGTATCAAGTTCACAATAAATAACCATAATTAAAATACTATATCACCATTTCCACTTGTATACCTAACCTCAATATTTAACATAAAATTGTATGTGAAGTATTTACATAATCCTAACCCTAACTAGGGTTACTCTAGCACAAACATTATACTACACAAAAAGAGATGGGTGAGGAGCTACCCCAGTGGAGGCGGTGAGGGTGGTGGTGGCCGTTCGTGGTGGTGGTCAGAGCTGGTCGTGGAGGTGGTGCGGGAAGTGGCAGTGGCGGTGAAGGTCGTGAAGTTCGTGAAGCTGTTGGCGGGTGGCCAGAGATGGCAACAACGGTGGAGCTATGAGGTGGGGGCGGTAAAGGTGGTAGTGGCTGGTGCTGTAAGGGTGGTTCATGGTGGTAGGGATAGTAAAGTACAGCGGGTGGTGGCCGGAGCTCGGCTATGTGAAGGAGGTGAAATAAAGAAGAAGAAGAAGAAGAAGAAGAAGAAGAAGGAAGAAGTGAAGAAGAAGAAGAAGAAGGAGAGGGAAGGAATTCGACTATTAAAAATATAGAGGGAGGAGAGAGAGGGGGGGGATTCCTAGGTTTCTCTAAGGATTAGGGTCGACTACATTGGGAAGGTTGTGTGTGTGTTAATATAGGGGGATGAGTGGTTGTGATGGGGGAGAGAATTTAAATCATTGGTTAGAATTTTACGTGAAGAAAAATACTTTGCAAGGGGAGAGAGAATGTGATGTGATCGTATATGTGAGGTTGGGGGAGGGGTTCTTCATTGGCTTTAACCAATAGGATGGTGACACCTAGCACCCTTTTTGCTATTAAGCCCTTTAACTTTTGGGTATTTCCATATAAAGGAAAAATGGTAAGGATTTGGTGTGGGAAGTGGCATTTAGTGTTTGGTGTTTTGTAGGGTGAGGGGGTGTTGTGTGTTTTGTATGGATCTCATGAAAGGGGTATTGGGTTAAATTAGGGTTATGTTGGGATTAGTTTAAGTTGGTGTCCCCAATTAAATTAAATAAAGTGTCATATGCTTTTAAATTAAATGAGGGCACATGAGATCTCAATTAGGAGTGATACAAAGGTCATGAACGGTATAGACTTGTTGTCAGTCTTGGCCCCTTTAATTTGTTCAGCGAAACTGGTTGAGTTTGTGTCCCCAAATCGATGGCAATGACATAGGTACGCGACATAGGATTAAAGAATTGATTTCGTGACTGAAAAGTTGTGCAACTAAATTAGACCACAAGGGAGTGTGTTTGTGAGTGACAGAAATATCCAGCGCTTAGGTTAGCTTTTCAGGTCTAGAGCGTAAAAATTTATTAAAAATTAAAGGCTATTATTGGGCTCCAATTATTTTAGCAATGGTAAGGTGCACCAAGGGTTTAAATTAAAGAACCAGTCAACGCAACCTAATTTCTAAACCTTAAACAGCAAAATGCCAAACCAAAATTCCTAACCATATCTAGTCTATCTAAAATAATAATTTGAGGGGGTTTACAGTAGGGGCATTGTCTGGGTAGCATTCGACTAGTTTTGCAGCCTACAAGATAACTATATCTCGTCATTTGATGACCTCAAGAGTCTTTTTCTCAAAAGATTCTATGACGGAGGAAGCGACATGACGATGTCCTCCCTGATGGATGTTACCCAAGGGGAAAGGGTACTCATCCGAAATTATATCGAGCATTTCCGACAAGCAGCGCTGAGGTTTCCCCCAGGCAATCCTGAGTCGATACTGATGGACATATGCGCAGAAACTTACTTCCAGTAGTCAATGTTTGGATGGGCGACGGTCAGTTTAAAGACTGGACGTCGTTCATCATAAGCGCTCTCAACGCTGAGCAGAAGGTTTAGGATGCCCGACTCTTGGGAATATAGATCCCTGTCGCTGATGATAGGGGAAAATGTCCCAACAACAACAATGGCAACAACATCCACGATGGAAAAGAAAAGCAGGCCCTGGTGGTTAACTTAACCAAGAAGCCTAGAAAAAAGTCGGTTGAGGTTCCAAAGCCTAAGGAGACTTACTCCTTCGAAGATGAAGACATCATGCCCATCTTTAACATGCTGATAAAGGATGGTAAGCTCTAGATCCCCTAAGTCAAACATCCTGATAAGGCAGTCGACGTAAACAACCAGAAGTACTGCCACTTTTATCGGTACATCCACCATACAATACGGGACTGCTACACACTCAAGCAATACATCCAGTGCCTGCTTGACACAAAGGCCCTCACCTTGGACTTCGACGACAAAACCGTCACCGCCAACATAGTGTTCATCCAATTCAGTAACTTTTCGGCAACGGAGGCACATGACGGAGTAATCCCTATTTCCAGAGCAACAATGAAGGTTGTTAACCTCCCGCGAGCTCATGATCAAACAGCCGGGTTGATATCTCTCAGCACATCATAAGGGAAGGTTGTGTGGATTTATCCAGACCTTGATCCAGACGTAATGCAGCAAGTAACACCTTCCGGCACCAAGTCCAAGGGTAAGAAGTCCAAGTCCTGCTATACGGTTTTTCTTCCATTTGAGGAAGCTATAATAAGAACAACGAGGTCAGGCTTGACATACCAGCACGAGTACAACACCCATGACGATGGTGCACTCCCGACTATCATCCCAACCTCCTTTTATCCGGGTCCATCCCAGCCTCCACCAGTGAAAGTCTAAGCAAAAGGAAGTTTGCTTCGACAAATTATTATGCAAGGATACAGCTCTGGGGTTGGAAAAACCCTACAACTTTGACATCTTGGCCCAACTGGCTAACACTCCAGCAAAGCTATCACTATTCGAGCTTTTGTGGCTCTCCAGAAACACTCGGGTCACTCTGAGTGAGGCTCTGCAGAATGCGGACATCTACCTGGCGCAGGTCAAACAGCCATATGAGGATCCGGCTGCTATCTCTATTGTAATAATATCATGGAGGCAATACCCAATATTATATTTTTACAATAGGACATGTTGCTAAAGAATAACGCATGATAGTCCCGTGTATTACACATGGTACATTGGTGCCATCAAGATAGACCAGATGCACATCGATCCCGGTTCGTCAATCAGCATCATCCCGCAGAGTCTACTTCAGACCTTGGGCATTTCGATCCATTGCCTAGCAGCCACAAATATTTCCATTACTGGCTTCAATGCAGGAAGGAGCTACCCTCTTGGAAAGATTCACCTGAAATGTTAGATCGGCGACTTGAAAATAGAGGTCACTTACTATGCCATTAATGTAGATGTATCCTACAATATTTTGCTTGGACGCCCATGGATACATGAATAAATGATTGTGTCATCGATCATGCATAAGTGCCTGAAGTACATCAACAAGCACAACACGGTCAAAACAGAGTTTGCTGATGTTGATCCATTCAAAGCAATCAAAGCCTATTACTTTGATTCAATCTTTTATAAATAGGTCTACTAAGATGAAGGTGAAAATGATGCCTAATGAGGCAGAGGCTGGGATAACACCAGAAGAGCCCTTGAGAGTCCGTCTAAAGGCATACGCTCCCGACACAATATTTTCCCTCATCGTAAAACTACACAGAAATGCACATGAACCTCTGGTTGTTCACCTTCACAAGCTGAGTCAACCTCCGAAGGATGCTCCGCCGCCTCCTACCAAATCTGAACCTCTGGTAGTTTGCCTTTACAGGGCGATTCAACCTCCGAAGGATGCTCCATCGTCACCTATAATTTCTGAACCTGTGGTAGTAAAGCGGCATAGAAAACCTCCAATGTCATCGCTCGCACTGGAGTAGATCTCGGGAAGGATGAGCTGGAGGAGTATGTAGTTGCTCACGCAAATGTCTCTTTTCTGGATGATGTAATTCCTGAAGAAAAGATACCTTATTTTTTTAAATAAAGGGCTATATTTGAACTACTCTGAAGTTGCATACATAAGCACATTGCATTCCATGGAGCACGGTCTAGGCCTGCGCCTGCCGATACAGGTGACTACTACCTATGCAGTAAACCAGATCCTCCCTAGCCAAGGTTTCTACTTCACGGTTCCAGCAAGAAGAAGGGGAGACAAACCCATCATCTTCAGCAGGGTTGAATGACCCTGGTCCTTCATCCCGGAGGAATAAGAGCCTGAACCCGATACCGACAAAATATAACTCTATCGGTTAAGTGGTCAAGCCAAACACCTCATCCAGAAGATGTATTATGATCTTAAAAGTAACCGAGGTCTAAATTGAGGCAAAGGTCGACGACTGTCCTTGTACCTCACCGCTCCGGTAGGCAAATCTGAGGATTAGTACCATAAGACCAAGCATGGCTTATGGTACGTTACACCTCCCATAACTCCCAAAGGCTCGGATAAAGAAGATGAGTCAGAGTCTTCCTCTTAGGAGTATTACTACCAGAAGACCAAGTATGGTTAGAGTCTTCCTCTTGGGACTCTGATGTTAGTATCGGGGATATGCTCAAGAAAATATTGTCTGCCAACATGGTGTCAACTGACCCTGAGAAAGACGACGAGGATCCACCGAAACTCTTTGAAGTAGAAATATGGGCCCAACGCTTAGACGCATAATGGGAGATACGATTCGAACAACGAGAATCTCCTACCGAGGATGAAATCTTACAAGTCTATCTGGACAACGAATCCTCCCCTAAATCTATCTTCATAAGCAAGAGTCTGACTAATGAGGATAGGGAATCCCTACTATAGCTCATCAGAGAATACATTGATGTCTTTGCCAAGAGATAAAGGGACATGTCGGGACTAGACCCCCAAAAGCTCGGTCCTCAAGCTCAATATCTCGCCGAATGCTAAACCTGTCAAGCAGAAGCAACGACGGTTCTGGCCGAACATTATGAATGCCATCGAAGTTAAAGTCAACAAACTGATAGCTAGTGGCTTCGTTCGCGAAGAACAATTTTGGTAGCAAACATCGTGCCCGTCGTCAAAAAGAATGAAAAGATCTGGATATGCATTGACTTTTGTAATCTAATAGTAGCCTGCCCCAAGGACATCCTCTATTCCGATCATAGACATAATGATCGACAACACCTGTGGCTTTGAGCGCATGTCCGTTATGGACGAATTCTCAGGTTATAATCAAATCAAGATGTCTCATGACGATCAGAAGCATACATCGTTCCAAACACCAACATGAGTATACTGCTACACAGTCATGCCCTTTGGCCTGAAGAACACAAGTGCTACATACCAGCGGGCTATGAGCACCATCTTCTGTGAGCATCTATGCAAGACTGTCGAGTGTTATGCTGATGATATCGTCGTCAAGAGTCGCTCCAAAGATGATCACCTCAGGGACTTGAAGACTGTGTTTGACCTCATCCGTACGAACAAGCTCAAGATGAACCCTACCAAATTTTTCCTAGGAGTCTCCAGTGGAAAATTCTTGGGTTTTATCCAAACTTCGAAGGGTATCCACATAGACTCTGACAAGACCAAAGCAATCCTTAAAATGCGTCCATTGAAGAACCTCAAAGAACTTTGTGGCCTTCAGGAAAGACTGGCCTATCTCCAGGCTACGCACATGTACAATATTTTAGAAATGTACTTGCAATTGTCGCCTGTAATTTCTAGGATAAAGTATAAGACAATATAAGGTACATTCTAAAATATCCATATATTATACAACTCTTATTTACATAAACAAGTCTTATTCCAAACATAATTTACATATTCTGCGACAAAATAAAATAAGCCGACTATCCCAAAAGTTGTCTTCCGTCAACCATCAATTTCATCAATACTATAAAGAGGTAGTATTTCTTCCTTATCTTCTTAAGTTCCTAGTGAACAAAAACTATATCGTCAAAATGACTATCAAGCCCTTAAGTCAAGAACAGACAAATAAATAAAAATAAAGTTTTATGAGAAAAATAATCAAAAGATAAATGGATTACTGATATAAAATTTTTAGAAAAACTGCCTTTGACACATTATAGTATAAACTTAAAATATAAGATATGTATTCCTAACTAATCCCTATTCTACAAAGTGTCCAAATCACAATCACAAAACACAATCCACAATACAAAATTCCTATATGCAAATGCAACTTAGAGAATGCTTTTGGATCACCATCTCACCTATTGTCTCGACAATATTCCCATTTACCCAGAATTAGGTAATTTTTTGGCGGATGGTGCTTAGATTCCAATCCCCACAGGTTTTTTGACAGCATTGTGTCAACAACATTAATACTAAATCACATAAAAATACAATAAGTACATGATATAAACAATTATCGAATTTTTTTATTTTAGAAATTTCAGATCATGTGGTAATAAAATCAATTGTCGAATATCTTGAACTTTTCCAAGAATTTCGAACATAGGTCAAACATTGGACATATACAATTGTTGAATTCGATCTCTTTCGAAATTTGGATCCAATGGAAAATAAGTGAGCTAAGCCTCACTGAGTTCATCGTATGGCCATACGTATGCTGAGAACTACTAATCAGTTTAAAATATTGCTGAGAGTTCGACGGTGTGATCCAACTGTTCTCTCTCACCCAATACAATTCTATAAAATTATAATCATCCTTATCTATCAATCCAATTAAGTAAAAAAAATTATTCTTGATTTCGTACCACAGCTTGTGTGTCAGAGACTACACCTTTTGCGAGAACATCTCTTTTAGCAAAATATTTTGCCTTTTGCGGTAACGCTTTAATATCCAATAAAAGTATAGAATTCCGTTTTATATACTGAAGTATCACATCTAACGGAACTATTCCATCTGGTAGAAAAAATTTTGAGAACCTGAAAATTATACTCTTACCTTGAAATATAATAAAAAGCTATCTTTGTTGCTCTTTTGTGCACGTGCAAAGTGTCATACGTATCCTAAAATTAAATAAATTCATAATCTAAAGATTTTATGGTTTGAACCTAAACTAAAATTATATTAGAGAATAATCGATTATTCGGATTTTTCTGAAACAACTATATCTATAAAAAATTAGAAATTTTGGCAGAGTTTCCTTTATATTTTGGACTCCGAAAATTTTACAATTTAATAAAAAAGACCCGGAAAAACCCTCCGTAGAATTTCTGGGTTCGTCGACCCCTTCGGTGGAGCAATTCTCAATATCGGTAATACACGCAGTTGTATATATAAAATTTTGATTTGTAAAGATAATGAAAACCTTCTTACCATTTCCAAATTTACCTTAGCTACTTGCTATTGTTGGCAATGCAAAGCGATCCCGATTGCTACAAAAAATTTAGAACTCAATAAGGGTTAAAAATTATGATAGTTTTGTACAAAAACTATCTCATCCCATAAGATAATGGTCATATATTAACTTAAGAGAATATTCTTATGGAAAGTATACTTTTTGGACTTTAAAATTCTTGAGGTGAAAGATCACCATATTTCCAATTATCCAAAGTACTTAGGAAGTATTCTAGCTGGTCTAAATGCTGAATTTGAAGTACAAATTATGTTGAACGGTCACTTTCAACCATTCAGACTCAAAATACATCTATATGCTTAGTAATCCATTTTTGGTATTAAACTGAATTATGTTTGTCGTAAAAATATAGAGAATTTGTTGTCGAATTACTACCTTGAACTTCTTATTCAATTCTAGGTCTCCATATAATCAAGAGTTATGAATATAGTCTTAACATGACTTATCCTTATGCACTACGTACTACCGATGATGCAATATACTCATTCTTTATTTCAAGAACTAAACTAAACGTATGTTAGCACACGTAGGTGCTGGATGGAAAAATAAATGGAATTTAATTACCATTTCGGGTGCGATAGGGCCCCAGAATGTACTCGAATTAATTTGGACCTACCCTGGGTGCTTGTGGTCCTAATTTTTAATAAATAAACCTCATTTCCACTCACCAACATAACATTGAATTTTGAAACTAAATCCGGACAGCAAGCATATTCTCAAAAAGTGCAAAAATAGCTAATACGCCACTTCTAACTAGGTTTTAACGTACTAAGGTAGTAGTATACGTTTCCTCTAAGGTAGTAGAAGAAAACACATTGCTAAGTATGTAATTTACTCTTGACAATAATGGAAAGGCAATGCATCATACAACAATACCAAATAAATCATACAAAAATACCAAATAAATCATTCTTAACATAATTAACCTACTAGATTAAATCTAAAATATAAGTTTGCAATAGTTTCCATTGGTACTTCAACAAACAATAATTTCAATGCCTATTTGGAACATACTACAAGTTTTACTCTTATAGGTATATATAAAAAAGTTATATATATATATATATATATATATATATATATATATATATATATATATATATATATATATATATATATATGTGTGTGTGTGTGTGTGTGTGTGTGTGTGTGTGTGTGTGTGTGATATTGTAGGTTTCTTTTCTCTCTCTCTCTCTCTCTCTCTCTTTTGACTTTCCACTTGAATGTTAAGAAGGAAAAATAACAATCCAAACTCAAGCATAAGTTTTGTTATATAACAAAATTTGAAAGAGGCTTTATGACAAACATTTTATGAGCAAACTTTAAAGAGCAAAAAAAAATATTATGAGATAACATGGAGAGCGCTTGCCTAACTTTAGGTTCTTTCCTTGATTTAAAAAAATCTTCTTATTTCTCCTTTACTCCTTCCTAATTACAACCTAAAACTCAAAGATGATATATGTATGATCCAAATTAAATTCCTCATCTAGAAGATTTTAACCTAGGTTTCTATTGGAAGAAAAGAAAGACATAAAAGATAATGAGAAGGGGAAATTTATACCTAGAGCAAGGAAAATGATGATGATGGGATGACCAGATGGGGGTGGTCGGCACTGGTGGTCGGCGGTCCCGCACCAGTAGTCGCAGCAGTAGCAGAAAAATAGCGGCAACACCAGCAGAAAAGCAGCAGCAGCACCAGCAGCAAAGTAACAGCAGCAAAGCAGAGTAAAAAGGAAAGAAAAATGAGGAGTGAAGAGGACCGAAACCCCCCTTCTACTTTTACTTTTGGTCATTCCCCCTATTTCCCATAAATCTAAACACCAAATGATGGTGTTTTATGGGTGAGTCACCCATACAATCAACCATCAAGTGACACCTTGGTAGTAGGTGGGAGGAATTTTATGTAATTATAATATTTTTCTTAAGGATTACATTGCAAACTTCTAAGTATAGGAAAATGGCATGATTTTATTGAGAGCTAAATTGCAAAACAATAAAAAAAATATAATAACAATAAATTTTAACTAAATGATATTTATTTTAGAAATTATTTTGAAAATAGGTTATGACACCCTACCCTCCTTATATAAATTTTGTGCTCGGAATTAGAAAATATACAAGGAAAAGAAATAAAACATAGACTATAACTAACCTTAGTCCCCAAATAGATATGGATACTATCTTCGTATGTCATTCTCCCTTTTCCAGGTAGATTCTCCTGGCGAGTCTTTATTCCATAATATTCGGACTAGAGAAATCGTCTTTTTCTTGAGAATCTTTTACCTTTGATCCAGAAGTTCTACTAGCTTTTGTTCTAGGTATAATGTTGGGGCCACTAAAATTTCAGAATGATCTAATACATGACTTGAATCTGGCACATATTTACGGAGCTGGGAAATATTAAAAATATCGTGAACTCCCTCCAAAGATGGAGGTAAAGCCAACCGATACGACATGTCTCCAATTTATTATAGTACATCAAAAGGACCTATGTAGCATGGACTTAACTCTTCTCGTGTTCTAAACCTAATAGTCCCTCATATAGGCAAAAATTTTAGGAACACATGGTCACATGCTTTGAATTCCAAATCTCTTAGATGTTTATCTGCCTACATTTTGTGTCTATCTTGTGCTGCCTGAAGATGACTTTGAATTGCCTTGACTTTATCCATAGTTTGGATAACCAATTTTGGTCCTAAGAGTTGACGTTCCCCTACGCCAATCCAACATATTGGGGATTGACATTTTCTTCCATATAAATTTTCAAATGGTTCCATTTTAATACTGGCCTGATAACTGTTATTATATAAAAATTTAATCAAATAAAAATGGTCATCCTAGGATCCCCTGAAATCTAAAATACATGTCCTCAACATATCTTCTAAGGTTTGAACTATTCGTTCAAATTTACCATCAGTTTGTGGGTGGTATGCTGAACTAAATTTCAGATGAGTACCCAGACTTTCTTGTAAAAATTTCCAAAATCTAGAAGTAAATCGAGTATCACTGTCTGATACGATACTCAATGGCACCCCGTATTGGCTAACAATATTTTTTTTGTATATATCTACTAAAAGTTCGGTTGACCGACCAACTCGAAATGGCAGAAATCTAGCATATTTTATCAACCTATCACTGATTACCCAAATGGCATTATTCCCTTTTTAAGACCTCGGGAGTCCCGATACAAAGTCCATGGTAATATGTCCCCATTGTCATTCTGGTATAGGTAGAGGTTGAATAAGTCCTGCAATCTTCATATGCTCGGCTTTTACTTATTGACAGATCAAACATCTTGACACGAATTTGGAAATTTCTTGCTTTATTCTGTGCCACCACAAGTTATGTTTCACATCTTTGTACATCTTTGTACTCCCAGGAATGATAAAATATTGTGAACTGTGTGCTTCAGACATTATTTCTGTCCTGAGATCTCCATAAGGTACACACAATAAATTTTTAATTCTCAAAGATCCATCCACATGTTTAATGTAAAACCCCTAATTTTGAAAACCATATTTATTTATTATTTAATTAGTAATTAAGAGCTAAATAGAGGAAATAGATTTTTTATTTAATTTTAGATGTTTGTGCAAATTAGAGGATTTATGGAACCATTATAATTTTTCCTAATTTATTCCATGTAGGAGGCCATTTGGACAGTTGCTGGCTTAACATATGCACAAATATAATTTTTAGAGTTTTTTTATGTATTAATATATATATATATATATATATATATATATATATATATATATATATATATATATGTAAAATTCCTATTGGATCAAACCCAAACCGCAACTCGTAAACCCACTACCCGCTTGCACCCAAAACCCGCGTAAAAATATCAACAGTAGCAATAGCAAACCAACTTTGCTATTTCTTTCTCCGCGCGTAAAGAAATTCTACGCTTAAACTCTCTCCACCGCTTCTTACTTCATCTGCGCGTAAAAACCCCACCCGCCTAATTCCTTTCTCTACGCATAAAACAAACCCATGCATAAATTCCTCCACCGCTTAAATTCCTTCTCCGTACGTGTGAAAAAAATATCAGCCGCAACACCACCGCCTCTTTTTACCTATTATTACTAAACTCTCCTCAACCGAAACCTAAACCAATGAAAGAAAAATAGCAGCAGCTCACCCACCGCCTCATTCCACCGCCTCCTTATCCCTATAAATATTTACAACTCTCAAACCCTAACCCACTTCTTCTAACTATAACTTAACACTGTTGGACGTGCACTATACAGGACTTTTGCTCGGCAAGTATACCTTGCCATCGTACTATTGTTTACATTCCAGCTGATACATGCATGTTTAATTCTGCTTATATAGATGTTTATGTATGTATATTTTTGGACATACTTTATGAGACCACCCCAGTATTATGGAGCATCATTAGGTTCATTTACCGTGACACAGTTGTTATACGAGTTGTGAGTCTCATATAGATCACAGACTGCATGACAGGTCTGGCCTCCTGTACGTATGGACGTGCGTTAGGAATAACTGCTAATAGAAATTTTGTATGCTAGTAGACCTGGAAGTTATTAGAGGTATTATCGTGTAATGTATATGGCATGCTTAGAGCATGGGACGGGGAGAACAACAAGTAAGGTATTTGGGCTCCTTTGCACTTTTTTCTTCTGTAACCCGGAAGCTCTACTGGAGATACGGGCGGTGATGACCCATTTATTTCAATTGGCGGCCTCTGCCATTCAAAAAATGACATGCTTTGAGGCCCCTGATTCTCCGAGAGAGTCACGCTAATCCCATATTTTTAGCCAGATAGCCCACTTGGTAGAAAGTTTTTCTCAACTGCATTCACTTAGACGGTTAGGCAACCTTTTTGGATGTTTACTTTTCAGTACTTATTGGCATGTTATTATGTATCTTGTTACGTCCCTCTGAGGACCTGGTCCCTTTCCAGATATGGACGAGCAAGAGTATCCACAGGAGTACGGGCCTGGACCGGTTGCTACTTACTCGACTGAGGAGATCTTACCTTTGGAGTATCTGTGATTTTATTACCGCTGTGTAGAGATCTTTTTGCTACTTCAGTATAGTCATTTTATAGTGGATTTATTTCCACCCGACTATCAGACTTGATACTTATCTTTGATATTCAGTTATTATTCAGCTCTTTATTCCTACTAATTATTTGTGCTGTGGATGAGATATAGATTCTGTGTGACTTGTTGTGATAGTATATTACCACTAGTGGATTGGATATTCATATACAGCGTAAGTGTGTATATGGTTTCCATATATTGGAGTTCATATATATACGGCTGGGCGTGTTACGTATTCCTAGTCCTACGTATTTTGGGACTGGGGCATAACATATTTTTGGTGGTGGCCCATGCAGGTCAAGAATATATTGTCTTGGTTACGTAATTATACCAAACAAGCCTGCGTATAGGAATAAAGTATAAGGATCTCATCCACACTTGACTAATCCACATTCATCCTTTTAACTATCCTTTGTTGGGTAAAACAAAGTTTTATGCCAAAAACCCTTTATGTTGTAACCAGACCCTTTACCTTGTTGGCGTAAAAGCCAAATAAACTGCCTTGCTGGCGTAAAAGGGGAAAACTATGAAGAAGATTGCCTCCTTTATGCTGCAGTTATGACAACTGCTACCCATGTTCAATCCGCGTGTCCCTTTATAAGATTATGGTATGCAAGCTACGTAGGTAACCGTCCTGCGTAAACTTGATGATTCATGAATAATAGATAACCAGCATAGAGTAGCCTGATTTGGCGTAAAATGTAAGGATGGTGAGATAAGCGTATTTGGCACAGCCTTAGTTTCCCAGTCATGACCAAATCTCGTGCATTAAATGCAGAGATGTGCCTTGAGCCCTGTGCAAGAAACAGCTTTTGATGTGGCACATGATTTTGTTTTATTTTTAGCATAAAACTCATTTCTGTAGGCAGCATATTCAGAGACTCCATGCGTAAAAATGACTTGTATCAGATATACCACTAAACGACAACCTGGATCTCTGTGCAAAATTATCATCACAGCCGTCCTCTCGATCATCGTGCAATACTTTTGTCAAATGTCAGGTTCACTGAATTATCTGACAAATTCATTCGAGAAAATACGAAGAGTTTCTCGTTCAACTTTACGCTGCAATATATTTTAGATTTTACGCTAGAAGAATAACAAACTTTACATAGGAAACCATTACGCTGGATGCATAGTAACCTTTTACGCAGATCTTTTACGCACATATTTTACACAGCTTTACGCGCAGACTTTTTACACAAACTTTTATGCAGACAGCTCTGAAGCCATACTTTACGCTGACAGTTTTGAATCTCTGTTTTACGCCAAACTCCCTTAATTCTCTGCTTTATGCAGACAAACTTAGCAATATCTATTTTACGCCTACTACCTTGAGTCCCTGTTTTACGCAGGAGAGACTTTATGTATGTTGCGGATGTTTGACTGTGTAATACGTAGACAATTTCCCAGCATATTTTATGCTTCTACATCCTATTTAAATACTTGCATCCTGTTTGATTCCCATACTTCGTCTAAACATTGTGTACAACACCTGCAGAGAGATGGATATGCAGAAAGAATGTACTATCACCGATGGTGACACAACTCCTAAAGTCAATGGTCAGACTCAAGGAGAGACCTCAGCAAATCCTAGGCTTCCAGGACCAGATGGACAGATTCACAATCCAGTTCCATCTGATCTTCCCGTTCCACCTAATGGGACCCTTCCAGTCTCATCGATACCGCAGGATGGCCAGGCACAACTATTCCAATTCTTCCAGATGATAATGCAGGAACAGCGACAACTGGCCGCCACACTAGCTACAGAGTGGAGGCAGCAAGCAGCAGAACAAAGACAAGAGTTCTTAGCAGCACCTGAGAGAATGGCTGCAAAGACTACTGTACCAGCTCAAGCACTAGCTCTAGAACCTCGAGCTAGAGTTGGTTCAGTAAAGGACTTTATACAGATGGGTCCGAGGCCGTACAAAGGCATTGAGAGTCTAGAAGAAACTACCAACTGGATCTCTCATACTCGGAAGTTATTAGAAGCATTGCAGCTACCTACAGAGCTATGGATGACGGGTGTAAGGATGCTTCTAGATGGTAATGCTCACCACTAGTGGGAATCCATGGAGCGCCAACTGGGTACATACCAGACATGGGAGCAATTCCTGGAGTGCTTTGAGAGGAAGTACTTCCCGGACACCGTCAGAGATGCATTGTATGATCAGTTTCTTCACCTAGTGCAGGGGAACAGAACAGTTGACGAGTACGATGCCGAGTTTAGTCGCCTTAGTAAATATGGCGCTGCTCTGATTCCAGATGACTTGGCCAAGGCTAAGAGGTTCCATCGCAGACTAACTCAGGAGCTCCAACATTATACAAGCTCCCAGTCCCGGATCTCTTATACCGAGTTATTAACAGAAGCCAGATTGCAAGAAACCATCAGCAGGGGAAAAAGAGGTCAGCTGAGGACACAACAAGGACCAGCAAAGATACAATAGCGACCGGCCAGGACACAATAAGGAGGACCTATTAGACGTCCTTTAGGTCAGCAGCATCAGCAACACAAAGCCGGACCAAACCAGATTCTGGAGAAACCCCAATATAATTATTGTGGGAAAATCAGACACATTTTGAGAGATTGTCGGAATCGCTTAGGATAGTGTTTACAATGTGGTTTCGGACAACATTTGGCTAGAGATTGTCCAAGACAACAGACATTGACCCTAGCACCGCCAGCACAGAGACTAGCACTTCCAGCACCAAAGCCAGCTCAACAGATGGCTAGACCAGGAGCACCTCGACCTCCAGCAGGAGGAGGATTTCAGCGAGGACCACCACTACCTACCCAGAAGGATCAGTACCTGAAGGCTAGTCATGGACAGCCACAGAGGAATGAGCAAGCTTTTGCAATAGAAGTAGATGACATGGATCAGGAGGTCGATGTCATAGCAGGTATCACTCTTGCTTTTACTTTTTCTGCTATGACATTATTTGATACGGGAGCCACCCACTCATTGATGTCATCTAGATTTATTGCCAAACACAATATTACCTCTATACCTTTACCTAATTATGTTAGAATTCTTACCGGGGGAGGAGTTGTACCTATTAGTAGAATTTGTAGATCGTGTCCTATAGTGATACGTGGCAGAGATATGAACGCCCGACTCTTAGTCCTTCCTATGTCGACTTTTGATATTATGCTCGGAATGGACTGGCTGAGCAAGTACCACGTTTTCTTCGATTGTTTTGGAGGAAACATTCATTTTAAGGTACCAGGCCAGCCTGAACTTGAGTTTGCATGAGGATCCACAGAAATTCTTGATGGTATGCAGCTCGCAATAGACGATATTGTCTATCATCCCATTATTTTAGAATTTTAAGACATCTTTCCAGCAGAATTGCCAGGACTACCCTCAGATAGAGACATAGAGTTTTCAATTGAATTGACACCAGGAGCAGCAGTCATAGCATCACATGTTTATAGACTGGCGAAGAAGGAGATGGATGAACTGAAGACACAATTGAAAGAACTAGAAGAGAAAGGTTTTATCCGACCAAGTGCATCACCCTAGGGAGCACCAGTATTGTTTGTACCAAAGAAGGATGGGTCAGTGTGTATGTGCATTGACTATAGAGCCTTGAATACAGTGACAGTAAAGAATAAATATCCATTGCCACACATTGATGACCTATTTGATCAGCTTAGTGGAGCCAAGATGTTCTCAAAAATAGATTTGAGATCGGGATATCACCAGGCAAAAGTACGGAAGGAGGACATTCCGAAGACCGTATTCCGGACAAGATATGGACACTACGAGTTCTTGGTCATGCCATTTGGATTGACCAATACTCCAGCTATCTTTATGGACTTAATAAATCGAGTCTTCCATCAGTATTTGGACCAGTTCGTGGTCGTCTTCATAGATGATATACTTGTTTATTCAAAGAGCCACGAGGAGCACGAAAAGCACGTGCGAATTATTCTAGAGACCTTGAGAAGAGAGCAGCTATATGCAAAGCTCAGTAAATGTGAATTCTTCTTGGACAAGGTCTCATTTCTTGGACATGTGGTTACAGGAGATGGTATTTCTATTGAGTCAGAAAAGATCTTGGCAGTGGAGACATGGCATGTTCCTAAATCAGCAGTAGAAGTGAGAAGTTTCCTTGGACTTGCAGGATATTACCGACGGTTCGTGGAGAACTTCTCAAGGATAGAAACACCTATGACTCGATTGACTTGCAAAGATCAAGAGTTCATATGGACCAACGAGTGTCAAGCCATTTTCGAAGAATTAAAGAAGCGACTGACCACGGCACCAGTATTAACAATTCTATCAGGATCAGGAGGCTATGTGATCTACAATGACGCATCAGGGAAAGGCTTTGGATGCATATTGATGCAGCATGTCACGACCCGCACCCGGATATCCGGGCACGAGTACGTGGGTACGTCCAGCCTACATCGCAGTGTCGGCGGTAGTACGCTGTCTAGGTCATCATCACAGGTAATTTAGAATCTATCTCATCCACAGTAAAGTAAATAGACAAGGAAAATAACAGGAAATAGGAATGCTAAGATTTCATAAGACAAAATGTGATATACAAATCCATAGTTTAATACAGAACCAGAAGATAAATCGGGGACAAACCCGATTACTATGTTGAAAGAAAATACTAACTAACCGGCTGACTACTCCTCAAAGGTAGTCTCCTGAGTAGGAACCGGCTCCTCAAAAGTATCACCTGCTACCTCATAGGGACCATAATAGGTGGGGGCATAGTCCTCATCATCGCCTAATATCAACGGATCCGGTCAGGAAAGGAGCAAAGTACCAAAGCACAACAAGATTAAACTAAATATTTATGACAAGTAGTGAAAAGACTGACTAAGCATCATGATCAGAATATGCATAATAAATAGTAATAATAACTAAGAGTTAATTACTGTAAAACAGGAATATGAGTAAAACAGGATTAATTGCTATAAACCAGGGACATGAGTAAAACATGAATATAATGAGACAGGAAAATAGAACTACAATAAGACAACAGGAACTATGCGTGTTTGAAATTGTGTATTTAGAATACATAGTTGGCATGTAGGGGTTTATAAGGCTAATAAGGCCGTCATAGACGACTAGCAGTCAGGAATAATCAGGAATAAGGCTGATGGTACAGTCGCGTACCAGCAGCTAGCAGTCACGACAGGGGGAAGGGTAAACTACATGCCTCCTAGTATTCTCCCACCCGACACGAAAAGCAAGACATGAAATCCAGTGTTCTAACACTACGTGTAATCATCCAATGGTGCTAGTAGAGCAAGGAACTAATTATCACAATATAAAGAATAAACTTGAAGTGCAGGTACTTGTCTGATGTTTGGATCCAAACTAGAGTTCTATCCTCAGAAATTTTCCAGAAATGACTCCGGATGCTGAAATAAATATTACCATCATGCTCAGAAGATATCAAATAGCTAGAAACGCCTGTCCTTGATTCCAATTTGGAGACAAGGGCAAAAACGGCAATTTTGGGTCAAAATAGGGTCCGCATGTGGGCCCGCTTTGCACCGAAAAATGTGTCAGGATCAAAGGTCTCCAATTTCACCAAACTTAGTGTCAACAGGTCAGGAACGATGATACGAACCCAACGGAACTTCCAGAATTGGATTCCGATGAGCCGATCACGAAATCGCCCGTCGAGCGGGACCTGTGGGGCCCACGACACGCGATTTCGTCAACGTTCTCAGAATCGAACCAAACTTGGGTCACAGGACCAGCGTATTACTACGAGTCCGATGGCGTAAGTTTTGTTTCGATCCGACGTGTGCACACAAAGTTAGGGCATGATTCAGAAAAGGCGGATACGGGGCGGTGTCCGCGGATACGCGTTGATCCCGGTGTGCACGCACACCCGAATCAACTTCTGCGAAATCTCACATATCCGTATCGACGGTGCGCACATATCTGTGAAGACCGCTCACGACCAAGTCGTCCCGTTTGGTGGGGCGTACCCAGTTTCGGGGTGAATCGGGTCGTAGTTTTTCCTTTTTTTGGATCGCGGTGTACGATCACCACAGGACGCGATGCCCCGAGCGGTTTGTCCGGGCACCGAGAGGGTCATACAGGCTTCGCAACGCAATTTACGAAATTGAAAATGGGGCAGTGAGGAGAAAGTTACACGCACCTGAACCGGGCTCGAGAAATTAGGATCTCTCGTGTCCGTGTCGTGTCCGACACGCCGACACGAAATTGGGAATTAGGGTTAGGGTTAGGGTTCTGGAAGCTGCGACGGATGGCAGGCCGGAGGCGCGCCGGAGAGGGGCTGGGGCGGCTCTGGGTTGGGGTTCTGGACGGCGTCGGAGCGAAGGGCGGCCGGAGGCGGCTGACCGGAGTCGGGGCGAGAAAAGAGGGGGAGAGGGGAGAAAGAGGAGGAGGCTGGGTGGCTCTGCGGCGGTGGCGAGGTGCTGGAGGGCGGCCGGTGGGATGCTGGAGGGTGGCCGTCGGAGTCTGGCGGCGGCGGCGGAGGAGTGGAGTTCAGGCGGGGAGGGATGGCCGGAGTCGAGGGGTCTGGGGGCTATTTATAGGGCGGAAAGAGGGTCTGGGCGGCCGGAGATGGCGAAGGACGTGGCGTCGAGGCCGGGCAGAGCGGAAGAGGGGGGTTGTGGGGGCTGGCCGCCGGAGGCGGCGGAAAACGCGGGCGCCGGAGTGGTTCAGGCGGGCTGGGAAGGAGACGGGTCAGCCGGGTCGGGCAGGCGGCGGGTCGGGTTTGACCGACCCGACCCGACCCGCTAGCAGGTTGGCGGGCTGGGCTAGCTTGGGCCCAAGGTATTGGGCCGGGTTCAAATAATTAAATAAATGAAATAAATAAATGAATAATAAATAATAAATAATTAAATAATTAAGTCATTAATAAATGTTTTTAGGTGATTTAAAATAGGTCCGGGGCCCGATAAATTCCAGAAAAATTACCCTAAGTCCAATTTTTCATTTTACACCCAAAAATATTATTGTCATAATATTTTAATATTATTTATTATCAAATAAAAATTATTTAATAATTAGAAACCTGATTTTAATTACAGAAAAAAATCCTAGAAAATTCCAGAAAATTGTAAAAAATCCTAATTTAAAATTCTTGCAAAATCAGGAGATTTTCAATCTACCCAACTTATAAAAATTTCGTCCTCAAAATTAAAATTAAGCCATAATCTGATAATCCTTCATGTACATAAGGCAAGTCAATCGCAATCTCCTTGCGATAATTAAAATCCTAATCATATCCACTGCAATCACTTCAAGGTTAAGATGACTACTATTTCAATCAAAATTCAACCTATGGTTATCACTTCTTACTTTATCAAATTATCCACAGGCAAATTTTAGATTAAGCCCATATAACATCTTCAAGATTTGCACACGCTTATGAATTTGCCTCACGAGTCTAACTATCAAAATTTTCTCTAGAAATGATTCGAGTCCAATAGTATTCCCATTCACAATTGTATGCTTCAACTTTTTAAATTCCATTCATATCCTCAATATTCCAACTAGGTAGTCCAACCATCAAATTTTAATTCTTAATTCAAATCATCAAATTGAAAAATTATTTAAATATAGTCCACCAATGTTCAACTCTGAAATTCTATATTTTTATCCTCTAAATTTTCAAAATTAGAATGGCTTGAACCTCTCCCAATCTAATCTTACTCGGTCACAATCTAAAAGAAATTTATCTCGAGTTGACAATGCACTGCTACCCAACTTAGAATTTACCCATCCATCACAAAAGGCTATATACCTTAAGAAAATATTCCTTAATATGTTTACTCATGTCATTCAATCCTCGAAACTTCAACGCCGATCATATATGATATGTTAGATAATCCTCAAGTATGTGATCGGCCTATGGGACATATCTAGTATTCTCTGTGTATCAAACTTATACCAAGCACGAGGTTTCGTCTTTCCGAAATAAGGGAAGACGGAGATCAATAATAAAGATTTCAAGGATGAGGTGATATAACAGAAGTATAGGGATCAAGGCGTTTAAAAAATTCAAATGGGAATTGTCAAGCAGTTATGGATTGAAATTCTATTCTGGTAATCATTTGTTTGCATGCTCGTATTAGTACAGTTATGTAACTGATACGATATGCTCAGACATTTTTAGGGGGCAAGTATACTAGTCAACTATATATCTCAATCCACGTAAAGTAGTGCGAAGAGCAAACCAAAATGCACTAAGGTTGATCAGACCGTACTACACTAATTCTGAATAGTCAATTGTATTAGTGGGGTTGATCAGGCCTCAATAACACATTTGTCATGAACAAGCCTGATAAAGAGTAAGCTTGCAAAACTAGGCTATAGAATAGCAGCATAAGTCAAGTACAGCAAAATTAAGTGCGCTAGATGATGATGAAAGGAGGTACAAATTATTTAAGTTCACAAATCAAAACAAAATAAGCAACATTAATAAAGGACTCTACAATCTCTACAGTTATCAATATAAAAGCATACCAGGTTATTAGCAAGTTCAAAATTACTAGGTTGGGGCCGAGGTCACGAATCAATAGGCACGAGCTAAAACTAGAAACGACAGCTACAAATTACTTACGCGCATTAGCTACTCCAAGAGTCTGCGCGTTCTCCACGGTCATCGCGGAAGCTTGTCCGCGTCCTTGTGGTGGTGCCCTCTGCTGTTGCTGGGCTAGCTGGGAGAGTGCTGCTTGTGGTACCAAGGTGGCCTCGGTTCGAGTGCTGGTAGAGCATCTCGTGGTGATCTTGTAGGAACCGCGTCGCTTGCTGATAGATCCATTAATCTGCATCCAAAATAAACGATAAGGGGCGCACAGGAATCAAGGCAGGATGCAAGTCAAGGAATTAATTCGAATCCGAGATAGATGTCAAGAACGATTCAAGCAGTGGATGAGATCCTAAACTTATCCTTATCTTATTGCAGGCCTGTTCGGTCCCGAAGTTGAAACCGAACAATTTAGTCGTTGACCTGCATGAGCCACCATAAAAATATGTCATGACCCACACCCGGATATCCGGGCACGAGTACGTGGGTATGTCCAGCCTACGCCGCAGTATCGGCGGTAGTACGCTGTCTAGGTCATCATCACAGGTAATTTAGAATCTATCTCATCCACAGTAAAGTAAATAGACAAGGAAAATAACAGGAAATAGGAATGCTAAGATTTCATAAGACAAAATGTGATATACAAATCCATAGTTTAATACAGAACCAGAAGATAAATCGAGGACAAACCCGATTACTATGCTAAAAGAAAATACTAACTAACTGGCTGACTACTCCTTAAAGGTAGTCTCCTGAGTAGGAACCGGCTCCTCAAAAGTATCACCTGCTACCTCATAGGGACCATAATAGGTGGGGGCATAGTCCTCATCATCGCCTAATATCAACGGATCCAGTCAGGAAAGGAGCAAAGTACCAAAGCACAACAAGATTAAACTAAATATTTATGACAAGTAGTGAAAAGACTGACTAAGCATCATGATCAGAATATGCATAATAAATAGTAACAATAACTAAGAGTTAATTACTGTAAAACAGGAATATGAGTAAAACAGGATTAATTGCTATAAACCAGGGACATGAGTAAAACATGAATATAATGAGACAGGAAAATAGAACTACAACAAGACAACAGGAACTATGCGTGTTTGAAATTGTGTATTTAGAATACATAGTTGGCATGTAGGGGTTTATAAGGCTAATAAGGCCGTCATAGACGACTAGCAGTCAGGAATAATCAAGAATAAGGCTGATGGTACAGTCGCGTACCAGCAGCTAGCAGTCACGACAGGGGGAAGGGTAAACTACATGCCTCCTAGTATTCTCCCACCCGACACGAAAAGCAAGACATGAAATCCAGTATTCAAGACATGAAATCCAGTGTTCTAATACTACGTGTAATCATCCAATGGTGCTAGTAGAGCAAAAAACTAATTATGACAATATAAAGAATAAACTTGAAGTGCAGGTACTTGCCTGATGTTTGGATCCAAACTAGAGTTCTATCCTCAGAAATTTTCTAGAAATGACTCCGGATGCTGAAATAAAAATTACCATCATGCTCAGAAGATATCAAATAGCTAGAAACGCCTGTCCTTGAGTCCAATTTGGAGACAAGGGCAAAAACGACAATTTCGGGTCAAAATAGGGTCCGCATGTGGGCCCGCTTTGCACCGAAAAACGTGTCAGGATCAAAGGTCTCCAATTTCACCAAACTTAGTGTCAACAGGTCAGGAACGATGATATGAACCCAACAGAACTTCCAGAATTGGATTTCGATGAGCCGATCACGAAATCGCCCGTCGAGCGGGGCCTGTGGGGCCCACGACACGCGATTTCGTCAACGTTCTCAGAATCGAACCAAACTTGGGTCACAGGACCAGCGTATCGCTACGAGTCCGATGGCGCAAGTTTCGTTTCGATCCGACGTGTGTACACAAAGTTAGGGCATGATTCAGAAAAGGCAGATACGGGGCGGTGTCCGCGGATACGCGTTGATCCCGGTGTGCACGCACACCCGAATCGACTTCTGCAAAATCCCGCACGTCCGTATCGACGGTGCGCACGTATCTGTGAAGACCGCGCACGACCAAGTCATCCCGTTTGGCGGAGCGTACCCAGTTCCGGGGTGAATCGGGTCGTTGTTTTTCCTGTTTTTGGATCGCGGTGTGCGATCACCACAGGACGCGATGCCCCAAGCTGTTTATCCGGGCACCGAGAGGGTCATACAGGTTTCGCAACGCAATTTACGGAATTGAAAATGGGGCAGCGAGGAGAAAGTTACACG
Source organism: Iris macrosiphon (assembly GCA_036927795.1). Classification (NCBI taxonomy): domain Eukaryota; kingdom Viridiplantae; phylum Streptophyta; class Magnoliopsida; order Asparagales; family Iridaceae; genus Iris; species Iris macrosiphon. The sequence continues at coordinate 147,156,857 of JAYESA010000009.1, read as the reverse complement.
CACCTTAACCGGGCTCGAGAAATTGGGATCTCTCGTATCCGTGTCGTGTCCGACACGCCGACACGAAATTGGGAATTAGGGTTAGGGTTAGGGTTCTGGAAGCTGCGGCGGGTGGCCGGCCGGAGGCGCGCCGGAGAGGGGCTGGGGCGGCTCGGGGTCGGGGTTCTGGACGGCGTCGGAGCGGAGGGCGGCCGGAGGCGGCTGACCGGAGTCGGGGCGAGGAAAGAGGGGGAGAGGGGAGAAAGAGGAGGAGGCTGGGCGGCTCTGCGGCGGTAGCGAGGTGCTGGAGGGCGGCCGGTGGGATGCTGGAGGGTGGCCGTCGGAGTCTGGCGGTGGCGGAGGAGGAGTGGAGTTCAGGCGAGGAGGGATGGCCGGAGTCGAGGGGTCTGGGGGCTATTTATAGGGCGGAAAGGGGGTCTGGGCGGCCAGAGATGGCGGAGGACGTGGCGTCGAGGCCGGGCGGAGCGGAAGAGGGGGTCATGGGGGTTGGCCGCCGGAGGCGGCGGAAAACGTGGGCGCCGGAGCGGTTCAGGCGGGCTGGGGAGGAGACGGGTCAGCTAGGTCGGGCAGACGGCGGGTCAGGTTTGACCGACCCGACCCGACCCGCTAGCAGGTTGGCGGGCTGGGCTAGCTTGGGCCCAAGGTATTGGGCCGGGTTCAAATAATTAAATAAATGAAATAAATAAATGAATAATAAATAATAAATAATTAAATAATTAAGTAATTAATAAATGCTTTTAGGTGATTTAAAATAGGTCCGGGGCCCGATAAATTCCAGAAAAATTACCCTAAGTCCAATTTTTTATTTTACACCCAAAAATATTATTTTCATAATATTTTAATATTATTTATTATCAAATAAAAATCATTTAATAATTAGAAACCTAATTTTAATTACAGAAAAAATCCCAAAAAATTCCAGAAAATTGTGAAAAATTCCAATTTAAAATTCTTGCAAAATCAGGGGGTTTACATAGCATGGCAAGGTGATTGCATATGCATCTAGACAGTTACGAGTACATGAGAAGAATTATCCAACTTATGACTTGGAGCTTGCAGCCGTTGTATTTGCTCTGAAGCTATGGAGACATTACTTATATGGGGAACGAGTGGAAATCTATACAGACCATAAAAGTCTCAAGTATGTCTTCACACAGAAGGAGTTAAATATGAGACAACGTAGATGGCTTGAGTTGATGAAAGATTTTGAGATAGAGTTACATTATCATCCAGGCAAGGCTAACGTTGTAGCAGACGCATTAAGCCGGAAGCCTACAATTTACTTCTTGACGACACAAAGAGAATTATTGAAGGACTTGCAATATCTTGGCATTTAAGTGATATTACCCGGAGCAGAAGGAACACTAGCCAATTTGCAAGTACAATCATCACTAGTAGAGAGAATCAAGGCATTATTGCCTACAGATGCCAGATTCAGAAGATTAAAGGAAAGGACAGAGGCCGGAGAGCAAACATGACTGCGCATCCATGATGATGGGACATTACGATGTGGTAATCATTTTTATATTCCAAATGGAGAGATTCGACAGGAGTTGATGACAGAAGCTTATAGTTTGATATATTCTATTTATTCTGGAGGCACCAAGATGTATCGTGATTTAGGACAGCACTTTTGGTAGCATGGAATGAAAATAGAGGTAGCTCGCTTTGTAGCTAAATGTTTGGTATGTCAACAAGTAAAGGCGGAGCACCAGAGAATAGCAGGATTATTGCAACCACTTTCAATTCCAGAATGGAAGTGGGAACACATCACTATGGACTTCGTCACGGGTTTTCCCAAGAGTCCAAGTGGAAGAGATGCAGTATGGGTAATGGTGGACCGACTCACCAAGTCAGCCCATTTTTTGCCTTTTAGAGTTGGCCAATCTACAGAAGCTTTGGCTGACTTATATATAAGGCAGATCGTGAGATTTCACGGCATACCAGTAAGCATTATATCAGACAGGAATTCACGCTTTATATCACATTTTTGGAGAAGCATACAAGAGATTCTTGGAACCCATCTGAAGTTCAGTACATCTTATCACCCACAGATAGATGGGCAGTCAAAGCGTACTATTCAGACGTTGGAGGATATGTTGAGGGTTTGTATGTTAGACTTTAGAGGATCATGGGAGGACCACCTACATCTTGTGGAGTTTTCTTACAATAATAGCTATCAGGCAAGCATCCAGATGGCCCTATTTGAAGTATTGTATGGAAGAAAGTGTAGGTCTCCTGTGTGTTGGAGTGACGTAGGAGAACGTCAGATTCTGGGACCAGAGTTAGTAATCAACACCGTGGAGACAGTTAAGAAGATACAAGGATACTTGCGAGCAGCACAAGACAGGCAGAAATAGTGGGCAGATCTTCATCGTCGTCCCTTGGAGTTAAAGGGGGCGATCATGTCTTCTTAAGGATATCACCTACCAGAGGCACCATTCGATTCGGAGGACGCGGCAAGTTGAGTCCAAGGTATATTGGACCATTTGACGTGCTAGAGAGAGTGAGAGAAGTGGCATATCGACTTGCACTACCACCTTCACTTGAGGGAGTACATGACGTATTCCATGTATCGCAACTCAGGAGATATGTGGCAGACAACAGTCATATTCTTGACCATTCGGAGATCACCATTGGGCCGAGCTTGTCATATCAAGAGCAATCCGTGGGAATTCTCGATCGTCGAGAGAAAGTATTAAGAAACCAGTCCATTCCCTTGGTCCGCGTAGCATGGAAGCATGGCGCGCCAGGAGAATCTACTTGGGAATGCGAGGACGACATGCGCCAACGTTTTCTAAACCTATTCGAATACCAAGGTATAAATTTACTTTATTAAATTATATCTCCTACGATCTTTGATTTTTTTACCGTGGCTTAGTTTTAATTTCGAGGACAAAATTTTTATAAGTTGGATAGAATGTAAACCCCTAATTTGAAAACCATATTTATTTATTATTTAATTAATTATTTAATTAGTAATTAAGAGCTAAATAGAGGAAATAGATTTTTTTATTTAATTTTAGGTATTTCTGCAAATTAGAGGATTTATGGAGCCATTATAAATTTTTCCTAATTTATTTCATGTAGGAGGCCATTTGGACAGTTGCTGGCTTAACATATGCACCAATATAATTTTTAGAGTTTTTTATGTATTAATATATATATATAATTCCTATTGGATCAAATCCAAACCGCAACTCCTAAACCCACTACCGGCTTCCACCCAAAACCCGTGTAGAAAATATCAACAGTAGCAATAGCAAACCAACTTTGCTATTTCTTTCTCCGCGCGTAAAGAAATTCCACGCGTAAACTCTCTCCACCGCTTCTTACTTCATCTGCACGTAAAAACCCCACCCGCCTAATTCCTTTCTCTACGCGTAAAACAAACCCATGCGTAAATTCCTCCACCGCTTAAATTCCTTCTCCGCACGTGTGGAAAAAAAATTAGCCGCAACACCATCGCCTCTTTTTACCTATTATTACTAAACTCTCCTCAACCGAAACCTAAACTAATGAAAGGAAAATAGCAGCAGCTCACCCACCGCCTCATTCCACCGCCTCATTATCCCTATATATATTTACAACTCTCAAACCCTAACCCACTTCTTCTTACTACAACTTAACAATGTTGGACGTGCACTATACAGGACTTTTGCTCGGCAAGTATACCTTGCCATCGTACTATTGTTTACATTCCAGCTGATACATGCATGTTTAATTCTGCTTATATAGATGTTTATGTATGTATATTTTTAGACCTACTTTATGAGACCATCCCAGTATTATAGAGCATCATTAGGTTCATTAACCGTGACACAGTTGTTACACGAGTTGTGAGTCTCATATAGATCACGGACTGCGTGACAGGTCTGGCCTCCTATACGTATGGATGTGCGTTAGGAATAACGGCTAATATAGAAATTTTGTATGCTAGTAGACCTGGGATTGGGAAAGGGGTTAGGATGAGTATATATATATATATATATATATATATATATATATATATATATATATATATATATATATATATATATGAGAGGGTGTGTAGTGAGGATATTGCTCCATTTAAATGGATGGCCATGATTAAAGATGAAGAAAAATACACAAACAAAAAGAGAAGAGAGGGAGAGAGTGGACCGGTCAATGAGGGAGGGGGTGATTTTTTTATGTGCCTTGACCAATAGGGTGGTGACACCTCATTACATTTTTGCATAAAAGTCCTCAACAATTGAAAAATTGCACAGAAAGTAGAAATTGGGATTGGATGAGAGAAAACACCATATTTGGTGTGATGTAGTGGTTAAAAAGGGTGTGTGGTATTTAGTATGAGTCTTGAAGGTGTGAATGGGGGTTTGGTTTGGTGTTGGATCTAGTTTTGGGTTTAGTTGGATCCTTACACCAATTTAATTAAAATTAATGTAAAAGGTGTTCTTAAATTAATTGGAAGTACATGGGATTAAAATTTGGTGGGACACACGTATCATGGACATAGATGACTCAGAATAGAATATTGTCATAATTTGGGTTGCACAAACTGGATCAAGATTGTGTCTCCAATTTTGATTGGAACATACAAAGATACAAAGTTAGATTTATTTATAATTAAAAATAAACGTCCGCGACGAATATTGTGCGACTAAAATGAAGCATAAAAGAGCATATTTATAAGTTACACAAGGATCAGAATGGAAGACTGGCACGTCTAAGACAAGAGTGTGAAATTTGTTGGAAGGCAAAAGTTAGTGTAGCGCTCCCAATATCGAAGCAACGGTAAGGTACAATAATTAAATAAATTTATCGTAATAAATTATAATCCTCAATATTTAATCCCAAATAATACTAATTAAAAATCCATAACCCTATAATTTGGTCAGGGGTTCATCTAGTGGGCTTCTAGGTCTAGTCCACTAACTCATGCATTAAAGAACACTATATATAATATATATATATATATATATATATATATATATATATATATATATACACATATCATGCAATTATTTAAAATAAATATACACAATATTTATAAATAATAAAAAGACAAAAATATTTCTATTTTAGAATATGGTAGTGACATGCTTGGCCGGCATAGCCTGCGATTGGTATCACAATTTACCTGATAATTGCGTATTCTCGTTTTATGATATGATGTATCTTTTTCTCTCACGATTCTATGAGGGGGGCATGGATATGATGATATCTTCACTCATCGATATCAAACTGAAGGAGAATAAATTCGCTCACAAATTCAGAGTGCATTTCAGGCAAGCAACTCAAAAATTGTTCTCCGGTATTCCATATTCCGTATTTATTGCTACTTGCCAGTGCATCTACTACCTATAGTTGGGCTCTGGATGGGTCCAACTCAATTTCATGACTGGACAACGTTCATCATTGGGGCCAAAGCTACTGAAGGTAACACGAAGGTGGCACATAATTTAGGGTTACAAATGACCAATGCAGAAGAAAAGTTCTTCTCCAACAACAACTATCTGAATAATCACAATAGCAAAGGAAAGGAGGCCTTAGCAATAAATTTGGCAAAGCTACCCACCTCTCCTCCAGCATAAAAGCCTCATGAATCTTCCAGACCTAAAGTGGAATATTCCTTTGACGAGAGTGATATCCACATCATTTTTGACTGTCTGATGAATAGCGACAGATTGCAGTTGCCCGATATCAAATGACCGTAAGAGGCCGGTAAAACAGATGACCCAAAGTACTGCTTATACCATCGGTATGTACATCATCCTACCAGTGCTTGTTATGTGTAGCCATCACTTTTCAGGATAGGGATATTTTGGTCATAATATTTATTATTAACATATTTTTGTTTCATAATAATTGGTATAGTTGTATATATATAAATATTTAATATAGATGATTGTGTGTTAGCTCCTTAGTTAGACTAGTTGCTATGAACCTAACTAGGCTTGTCATGACCATTAGAGTAACATATTTAGTTAGTCATGGTTGACTAGTTAATTAGAGAAAATAAATAGAATACCCCATTATTAGTATTAGAACCTTTTTAATTAAAACCCTTTATTAGTTAAACCCTTCATGACAACTTGAGAGGAAAATTTGGATATTGTAAAACTAAACCAACCATAACCCTAAGTGGCCGGCCCTACTTAGAGGAGAGGAGCCTCATGAATATTCATTTCTTCTCCATTTGTTCTTCCCCCAAATTTCTCCATTTTCCTCTACCAAATTCGTTCAAAACCAATTTCAATCCCTCTCATTATCATTTCCATGGAGAGCTAGAAGCTTAAAGATTTCAATAGGCTAGAAGAAGAAGTGTTTTGCAAGGAGTTGGTGTCCATTTTTTATCCTTTTGCTCATTGGAAGGAACCACATTGGGAATCCATCTCCCAATAGGTAAAACCTTTTTTTTTCTTGTTATTTCAAATTTAAATGGTGTAATAGACCCATAGGAACCCTCTTTTGGTTTAAGACTACCCATAGGAATAAGAACTAGGTATATAGGAGGCCTACGGAGAAAGTTAAATTAAGTTTTGTGTCCATTTGGAGAAAACTCAGAGGTGGCATACCAAGTATTTGATGGAATGCCTAATGGGTCATTTCTTATTATTTGTGTTGTATTTGGTATTTTGGGAGGTATATAATGTACTTTGAGTAGTGGTATCACATAGAATCGATATTTGGAGGGTGTATCATAGGTGTTTGTTGAGTATCATAGAGTGATACTCATGGTGCATGCCAAGTATGTGGTATTTGGTGTGAGGGGTTGAGGAGTTTGGGTATTTGGTGATACTATAGTGTATCATGGGTTTTGAGTATTATACATGATATATCATGTGTGAAGGGTAGTATGATAGCATCCTAGTGATTGTATTGATTAATATGGTATATCAAGTGAAGTGTGGGTTTAGTGGCATGTACACTATGGTGTTGTGACTGAAGGTGTTATGATGTTTCAATTATTTTGGGGACTGTTTCTATTATAGGCATGTACATTCGTGTGCACAGTCCAGGATGGAGGTTTTTACAAGTTACACTACAACCAGGATAGGTACAACAGTCTATGACATCCAGTTCAGTACTATGGGAGCTCAGGTATTGGTATAGATGAGTATGCAGTGCACTGGAGTGCATTAGGTGAATAGGAGCATTAGGTGCAACAAATGAACAGAGCTTGTGAAGGAGTGTGTGAAGGAATCAGTGAGCGAAGCATTCGGGTATCAGCAAGTATCAACCTAGGAGAGTTTCAGTTATGGATGTTGTCATGAATGAGTGTCTGGTATATATAGACAAAATTGTATCTATGTTTATGTGTGTGGATGTGTGTGTGTGTGTGTGTGTGTGTGTGTGTGTGTGTGTGTGTGTGTGTTTGTGTGTGTGTGTGTGTTTGTGTGTGTGTGTGTGTATGTGTGTATGTGTGTGTGTATGTGTGCTCTTGCTCAGCAGCAAGGAGGTAGCAAGTACGGTTCCATATGCCAAATGCTAGCAGAAGTAGCTTCATTTGGGGACTTGTGTATATGTTGTTAATGGATGAGAGCTCAAACCATACCTTTTTAAACCAGAACCTTAACCTAACACATTAAACCTTGTGGAAGTAGCAGTTAGCAAGTATTAGAGTTGGGTTAGTATTAGTATTGGTGAGGATGTTAGTATTATTAAGTTGTGTGCATCCATCCAACTAATTACCTATCTATCTATCTATCTATCTATCTATCTATCTATCTATCTATCTATCTATCTATCTATCTATCTATCTATCTATCTATCTATCTATCTATCTATCTACATATCTACCTATCTATCTATCTATCTATCTATCTATCTATCTATCTATCTATATATATGTATAAGAAAAAAGTGGCAGTAGAGAGTAGCAGTCAATTGTAGGTATTCCCAGTGTGTAGAGGTGAGAATCAGCCAGTTGGTAATGTGGGGTAATGTTGCAAATAGTGGGGTTATTTAGTCGCTCGTATTTATATGAGTGGTCGGGTTTGTACATCTTGCACATGCCAAGAGGTAAAGAACACTGCTGTGAAGGGCAAGCAGTGAACCCACAACTATGACAAGTTAAGTGTAATAGCATCAACAACAAGGTGAGGGACTGCTGGAACCGAGAGTAGTGAATAACAACAGCAGTGAAACCAAGTGCAACAACATCAGTTGAAGAGACTATGGAGTGCACCAGTGCTAGTGTACATGTGTAAGTGAGTGAGAGTAATCTTGATAGTGTGATTTGCAGGGTGTATGGATAAGAGGAGAGCCTGGCACTGCATTCAGAGGAGAGTGTGTGTGTGTGTGTGTATTACATGATACATGTATTGGTGGTATTAGTTTTGTGTTTAGTTGATCCCTATTATCACTTGTGCAAGTGTGTTGTGTGGCTTGGAGTATTGTGTGGATAGTGTATTAGTTGGTTTGGATATACAAGATAGAGTGAGGATTTGGGGAATGTGTTGAAGTGATTTGTAGGCGGTGGTAATGGGATGACAGATGCTAAGTAGTGGGAGGAGCAGGAACTGCACCTAATTGCAGTACCACTTGGGTATGCAAGTGAAGTTTTACTCATTGCAAGTTGCAGTAAGGGTTAAGGAGACTGATATGCAGGAAGTAGGGTAAGAGAGGTATGTGAGGGTTCAGTTGTATATGTTAGGGGCTCAAGCTCAGATGGATTTGGGGAGGGACACTTGCAGTATTAATACAACATCAAGGAGGGAAAAACTCAGTGGTTAGGGAGGAGGTTCAGTGGTATTTGTAAAAGAGGGGATGCATTGTGTATCAGTAACTGGATAGGAGAAGTGACTAGTAATCATGTATCAATACTTGAATTATTGTATCAATATGTGAGGTTCAGATTTTTATTTCTTTAGGTGTATTTGACTTGTGTGGAGGTATTTAGTGTTTATGAGAAGAGTGAGGGTGTATCCATGAGTATTTGGTGTGTGATTATTGGATTGATGGTGCCAGTATGTAGGTGATCTCAGGTGAGTGATCTGTGAGGAGGTAGCAACTACAACAACAAAGTGGGTGCACTGCACCAATATGCAGTGCAAGGTCTGTCCAGTGGAGTGTTCTGTGCACTATGTGAAGAGGTAGTGCCAAGTACTATGGGGTGTAAGGGCAACGAGTGAAGTGTGTATATTTTATAAATACCTGAGTAGTAGGTATAGGTTGTATGATACCAAAGTGTATCATGGTATGAGAGCATATCTAAGAGTAGGATTGTGATATATTGGTAACTGAGTATCAAGTGGGTATCTAGTGTATGAGTAAAGTGTTGATATTAGTTGAAGGATGTGTAGGGTATCATGATTATTTGAGATAGTGTCTAGTCAAGGGTATGTTGAAGACTAGGATTAGATAAGAGTTATTATTTTATATACTTGAGGTAAGTTACCAATGGATAGAAGTGTGAGTGAGAAGTGTAGGTGTATCAAGTGATACAGAGTTATAGGTTATGGTAATGTTGATACCGGGATATGTGAGAGTGAGTGCCCTAGGTATCAAGTTATGGGTACGTTCGGATATTGAGTTAAGGTTTTAGAGAGAAGTTAGTATTTGGGTTATGGGTATCCTGGTGGTAAGGTATTAGGATACTAAGTATACAAACTAGGTATTATTAAGGTAATGATGTGAGGTGTTATAATAGGTATTAAGTTGTGAGATTCTTAGTTAAGGTATAGTAGTTAAATAAAGGTATTAAGTTATTAGATATGGTTAAGGTAATCCCAACTCAGGTATACAAGGTAAGTTGTATGAATGAGATACGGGTATTGGCAAGGTATTCTATATACCAAGTTATAGTTGTGGTATCTATATACTAAGTAATATATGTAATAGAGATAACTAGGATATATACTTAAGTGATATATATACTTTACTTGATAATATTAACTAGAATATATATGTTATATATGATACTTATTAATATTAGCTAGTTTAGCTAAATACCTTCAAGGTATGGACTTAGAAACCTAATCACAACCCAGTATCAACTAGTTTAGACTTGTAATCAACCTAGAAGCTAGGTATGAACCTAAAATAAAGGTATTGACCTAGTTTGACTAATATGATCTAGTTTTGATCTAGAAAATCATATTTTGACTCATTTAAGCTTGTTTATCATTCTAATACACCAAATAACATATAAATTCATATATAGGGTTGTGTGACACTAATTCGGACACCGTTTCACCTTATTTTCTCAGGACCTCAGGCGAGTACATCTCTCTGTTAGTTTTCAGTACTTGATACTGTATATATCGTATGTTCTAGATCTATTTTATTTAATTCTGACACCATGTTACATGGGCTGGTATTATATGGATCGAGTCAAGAGATATTATTTATTTGACGTATGCATCGGGTACTCCTTACACATGTACTTTATCGTGTGAATCGGGTATTCCTTGTTCTCGTATCCATTCGTGGGCCCGTTGTGCTCATGTCCTATTTGTGTGCTCCGTGTGCTCATAATATATTCGTGCACGTAACGTGTCGTGAGTTGATCCATGAATATTAGTCGAGGATGGGGGAGTAGGAGTTGATTATGTGATCAAACCCTTTAGTGTATTTGTGTTCATGTCAATTATACCCTACATGTGTAATTAAGTTACGTTAGTATATTCGTGTGCAACCTAAACCGATCACATAATGAACTTGTACTCTAAGGCACTAGTTAGTATCATCAGTTCTCATTTATAGTTCCCTTATTTGTAGTTCACACTATATTACCTGTATTTACTTTCCCAGTTATTCTTCGTGTTGATATGCCTAGTTCAGCTGTATTTTAATTTTATATATTACCTGTGCATGCTGTAAACTTTTCTATTGTTGTTATATATCATCTACCATGTATATGAAACTGCTTTCAGATTTTTGTACTTCACTCCTTTTCTGATTGGATATATTTTTCAGATGATTATTTAGAGGATTGATGTCCTACCTACTACGGCCTGCAGGACAGAGAGCCAGCGGAGGTAGCACCTTTAGCCCAGGATGATCTAATTTCAGCTGTCAAGGAGACACACCTAGCTATAGCAGACTAGTAGCTAGTATATTTTAGTTGTACTAGATATGTCTCCATCTTAGACCATAGCATGTTATTTATATTGAGACCATTTATGTTATTTGCTATATACTAGACTTGGATATTGTTATGACTTGATATTCTCTTCTCTTTATTATATCGTGCCATTATCTGCCTTTAGTTATTGTGATTGAGCATTAATGTTATATATATTCATCTTGTCCTCATTTTGGAGTTGAGTTACCATTGACATGTTATATATATCATTGTGTGAGTTTGTTAGATAGTATTGTGGACCTTTACAGCGTTCTGCTGCCGATACTACGTGTAGGCTGGACCTACCCACGACTCATGCCCAATTTCTGGGTGTGGGTCGTGACACATTTTTAGTGGTGGCCCATGTAGGTCAGGCTTCAATTAGTGCTATATCGTGGTAGTACAACGACTTAGTTGTACTACTGCGAGCCTGCGATAGGATATAGGATATAAG